>JBBCBC010000018.1:6023334-6652631 GCA_037126765.1 Stenogyne calaminthoides
GAAATGTGACTTCTTTCTGCTCATCTTTGCTTCTTCAACCGACATCCCGTAATTTTATGTCCTTCAGACTTAAAATGCAATTTACAAAACTAATGACGCGATACAAAAATATAACTTCATAAAGGATTATTAAATCATATGCAAAAATAATGTTCTCGATTCACGTTAGATGGCGATCCACAAAAGAATTTAATGCAACGCGAGCTTGTCTAATTCTGCCGCATCGTTCGATTCACGCTGATTTTGAATGTCGCAAGCCCAAGAAAGTACGGAGGTTGTTAAAAAATCGGGTCGTAAATTCACACAGAGATTAAATCCTTGCTACTCCCTAACTTTTTAAAACGAAAATTCATCGACTTTTGCCCTTTGGTCGCTCTCATCATTGTCAGAAATGGTCTTTGAAGTATGCCTCTCGCCTACATTTCTTTTTTTTATATACGTCTCCAACACTCCAAGAATTTTCCGCAACCCCATGTTTATTGGTTAAATTTTCCTCAGTCTCCTCAAAATCATCGATGGATAATTTTTGCGTCATACTTTGAGAATTCATTGCAAAACTCAAAGACTTTTAACATATTGCATACAGCCTCCCTAAGTGCCAATTATTACAGAGCCTGGTGGCTTAGTTTTAGAAAAACATTTCAATCGCTTTGTGCATCGCAAAGATCTTGATCCAGAATCACCGCCAACGGGGCCCGCCCCACCCATTAATCTATGAACGCTTGAACAACCAAATATACGATTCAAATGTCTCATTATGAATCGTGAGCACCACCAAAAACACAAGTCCTCATTTTATTATCCACCCCCGATAGAATTACGGAGGAATTTGTATTTTCGCTTTTTGTTTTGTAGTTGCTGCCGGCAAAAATGTCAGTATCACCGAACAACAACTTGTATCAAAGATATTCAAATGATCCATCCTCACCAACAACTTTTTCTCATAAACTAAATCCGAGATCGCTTAGTTTCATCACATCTAATAGACACAGAGCCATGGTAGCATCTCCGCGGCTTAACAAATTCCCTCCCGCTTCCTTAGCTAAAAAATCACAGGCATCCTTATTTGAAAAATGTCAAGTTTGGTGACCTTCTCGCAGCTTCCAACAATCCATTATTCGCTTGTTTTTAATTCTTAATATTCATCATCATATTGCCAGCCTGATTTCCGGGAGATATGTTCCCACAAAAACAAATTAATAATTAAAATAATCACGAGTTGAGGTGTAAATGAGAACAAATATATGGTAAACGATTTCGTAACGAATTCCTGCATCTTTTAGCCTTTTTGAAGGCCTTCACAGCATTAGAATTGTGGTTAAAAGGATACAAACATGGGACCTTTGTACTTATTATTCTCGAGCGACCCGAAAACGTGAGATCAGATAATCACATCTAGTATCCGCCACCGACTACGCTTTTCATCCACCCAGGAGGTTTACGTAAATCCAAACCAGAGAACACTCCCCACTATATATTTTTTATAATGCCATTTTACTTTCAATGGCATTTTCTAGTTGTAAATCCCATTTTTCTCCATATTCCTAAAAACAACTGGGTTTGATTGTCAGATTAAAAGTCTTTTTTCTAAATAGTCTCAGCCATCTATCGGGACATCATTGTCACCCATAAGTGGCATCCTCATCTGATCCTGGGTTTCTTCCTAACTAATGTGCTCCTCAACTAAGAATTGTCCACTTTACATTCAACTTCAACGCCCGCCAACATTATCAGATTTTTTTTAAATATCAAGACAAAAAATTCGAAAAATGTCAATAAATCTTATCCTCAACACAATTTTTTTTCAAAAACTTATCCAAACTACGGCTTTTGCATATACCTTGAGGAAAGAGATTCAAATGACCAAAAATTCAGATTTATGATTCCGGCGAGGCTTGTTGTAAGAATTGCTAGTTCAAGAATATTTTTCTTTATGTTCTACACTATAAATTAATAACATCAAGTTTCATAACACTGATAATCAAACCAACAGTTCAATAATATTATGCAAAACACACTATAAGCAAAAGACACAGAAATTGACATCAAAACATTATGAACTGTAGCAATAATCTGGAAAAAAACCACTTTTGGAGGAAGAATGCTTACAAAAGGATAATCTGATAAAAAGAGGAAATAATCAAGTTGTTGCGATCCCAGGTGCACTTTTTTCTTTTTCTGAAGTTTTCGCATCGCCATCCTGGACAAAATACTATCAATGGCTCGGAATTCACATGGCTGCTCACAATAAGTTTGATTACATTTTCTTCAACACTCTTCGATTTTCGGAAAGGAAAAAACAATCGAGAATTGCAAAACCATATGGTTTGGAGAAGCGGGACAATTTGGAAGGTTAACAATGATCCGATATATAAAAATACGAGAGCTGATCCTAACAAAAATCAGAGATGATCAGAGGCAAGATATGGCTTTGAGGGGCTTACGGTGAAAGTGAGAGCATGAGAACATTTCAATTCGGAAGTGGTTCTTCTGAACCCAGAAGCTGCTGTATTTGAATCCATTGTTGTGCAGGCATATGCCTGTTGTAAGGGTGAGTTTTTCTTAATCTGCTTGCAAAAAATCAGTTTGTGGGATTTATATTACTTATGCTCAAAATCTTTGAAATTTAATAAAAGCTCTTTTATTGAACAAAAAAAAAAAAAAAATAAAAAAATCGAATTGGACAATATAATCTCAGCATTATAAAACGATGTGAGATATGAAACGTGAATCTTGTAATCACAAGTCAAGTCCTTAAAATCAATTCCAAGTAAAATAAATAAAAAAAACTAAAATACAACTAGTTCAAGAATATTTTGCACTTGTTATCAAATTCATAAATAATGATAATCAAACAAGCAACTTTATAGTATCTTGCAAAAAATTCACAAAAACAACCAATATACAGAATTTGCATGGAGACATTCCCAACTCAGGACAATATAGTCTCAAGCAAATCAAACACTAAAAACATAAACTATAATATCCACTAAATTTTGTCTTTTGCTAATTTTGAAAGGCATTCTATTTTCACATCTTCCACCGAAAACAAATATCTTTCCTTTCTTAAATTTAAGGATAGCAAAATCTTAAAATTTTTATTTGTTAAAACTATGATGATATATATATATATATATATATAATATTCAGTTACCTACACACCTATTAATTGTTCTTACTATATACATATAATCAATAGCAGACCTAAGGACTGATCAAAGCTAAACAAAATTATTAACATACAAAGGTCAATTATGATATGCACTTTCATTTTACACCCGTCATTGAACTAACCTCATATGAATTTCTAAAGCTTAATTAGATAATACCAAAACACAAGAGTAAAAATAAAGCACAATTGAACAAGATAATAAGGAAATGATTAATTTTTACCAAGTCACAAGAGTAAAAATAAAGCAAATTGAAGCCAATAACAATTGCAAGAAATATATTAAATATGGGCATACCTCTTTTATGAGAATTAATAGTGTAGGATATCGGCTATCATGGATGATGAAAAGAAATAGGAGTAACGAAGGAGGAAAAAAAATCAACCATAGTGAAATTGGTCGAGTAGGTGGTCGCTGGCAGAAACAGTGGTGGGTCTGGTCTGTCGTCGCCGGCGAACTCCCCTAAATACTACAAACGGTGGTGATGGTCTGAATTCTAGGGTTCTTTTATCTTGTTTTTTAGGTTTAATTTGATTTTTTTACTAATTTTGATTTGATTCAAGTAAGGAAAAAATTAATTTTAATATGTTATTTTATAATTTGATTTGATTGAGGGTATAATGATAAATGAATAAATATAGTTTAAAAAATAATTTAGAAATATTAAAATTATACAACATGTATCAAGTCAAGATAACAGAAGATTTATTTAATAATATACGCAGCTTTCTGGGACGATTGTCGGGCAACAAGACAACACTCAACGTTCGCAAAACACCCAAAAATAAAGATAAAAAACTCATGTGTGTAGTTGTTTTCGGTAAACCCAAACTTTAATTTTTTAATTTTTTTATCAAGAAAAGAAAATTTTATTCAAAAATGGTGCACCGAATATAAGATGTATCCATTGTCAAAATTACAACTCTACACTTTTACAGACTTTAAAATGACAAAAGGCTCACCGTTACGCATTACTCCCTCAATCTTAACCGGCGGGTTAGCATCGGCAAGGTTTCATTTTTTAAGAAAAAATGATAAAATTATAAAGTAATGATGATAGAAAGAATTGTTTATTAATTATTTATGATAAAATGATGAATACCGAAAAAGATTTCATTATTAAGATTTAGTGGTTAAAGCGAAAGATTTTCATTTAAAAAAGTCATAGCTAAAATTGGGACCCCCAAAATAGAAAGAATGCAGCTTAAAATTGTGATGGAGATAAAAATTATTATTATTTAAAAATATTTTATTTTATAAATACAATAATTTTTATTATGTATAAAAAGTGATGAATTCGTATAAACCTAATATAAGCGTCTAAGTGTTAAATTCACAACTAATAGCGGCTCACTGAAATATCAGACCTGCCTTACCCTCGAATCACATACTTTGGCCACACATGTGATATCTTATTTTGTCGGGTAATTCACTTTAATTTATTAATTATGAGAGATGTTTAATTAGTTTAATTTTTTTAAATAAGAATATAAAGGAAGGTTGAACTATCACAAAATTAAAAGTGTATTTTGTATTATAAGAGAAAAGCGAGTACAGAGTGCTGTTTAGCAGCCAAAGTGATCCTATCTAATTATTTTATATTTATTATTGCTCGTAATCCTATAATTTACCTAGTATCCAGTAAATCTCCCATTATTTAAATAACATGCATACAGCCTAACTAGGTGATCAAGCCTGCCTAGACATGTAATCAATAATAAAATAGAAGCTAAGATATCGCGAAACTTGTTCAACGCGAACCCAACCGATTTACGTACATATGCTTTAGAATATAAGTCACATATTTTAGTAATATGTGTTACACACTCATTATCACTACACTTTTTTGCTATAATATAAGTCACACCCTTCATTTTTATGAAAGAATAGACTTTATAAGAAAAAGAATATTAATTTTTACAATAAAAAAGTCACATTACTTTTTTGTAATATATGCTCACATTCCTAACCATTTTCACCGTAAAACTCTTCGTCTCACACTATACTTTATTAATAAAATAAGGCATTGGGAAAATGAAACTCAAAAGAATTTACAAAACTCTACTAGTACATAGGATTTTATGCAAGAGTTTAAGGTATTATAGTTTAATAGTTGATGTTTGATTGCTACCTTATCCCTATGTTATAAAGAGGCCTTAAAAGCAATAATTTAAAATTATAAAAGAGACCTTAAAAAAACAACAATTTAAAATGATATCCAATTTCGAATAAAAATTCAGAATACTTCCAATTATCCTGATTAATAGTATTTTTTTTGCTGCATAGGAGTTTCATTGTCAGATAATTTATAAGGTGGAGCGTACCCTCTTATAATCCAATTTCATTATTAATATAAATTTTTTTTTTTGGCTGTTTAAAAAAAGTCCTTTTCTTTGTTTGTTCCAAAATATAATATCAATTTTTTTTGAGAGGGTGTAAAATATTTAAATTATCCCTTTTTTTTAATATACATTAAAATTAAATATTATTTTTTTATCAAAAATTATTATTATTTTTAATAAAATAAGAGTATATCCAGAAATTTATTAATATATTCAAAATTTGAAGCATGACAAATGATATTTACTTATTTATACAAAATAAAAAGCACATTACTATTTAAATGAGTATAATATTTTTGAGCGGCCCCATGTCTATTTGTGCTAAGACCACAGATATATAGAAATACAATTTGTATAAACCCAACCATATAACTTCCCTTTTTTGACTTTGCTCAACGTGAAATACGCCAGATCTTTCAATATAACAAATCAGATATTTCTAACGCATTTATGACCTTAAGGCATAAAAAGACTTGGCCAATATTTATCTATCCCAAGAAGTTAAAAATTAATTTTAAGTCTCGAAACCAAATTATTCTAATTTCTATCCTATGTCATTCCTATATGTGCTTTTTGAAGCTCTTGAATAAAAGACAAATATATACGATTCTATTCGATCTTTCCCTATTTAGAATTGGTCCCACTTTTTATATAGTGGGCTTAATTTTCCCAAACATTCCGTGCACTATGCGGAAGAATGTCTTAAATTCCATCAAAAGTATACCATCTGTTGCAATATATTCGAAAAGTATATGATGGATAAAATGTTCATGGTATCATGGGTGGATTTAATTCATCGTATTATCTCGATAGATGAAATTAAGACACTTTTTTTAGGATTTTCCAAAGTTTTTTATTTTTTTTATCTACAGCTAATTAGAATAAGAGACACCGTTGACCAAATACTCCACGAAATCGCCAATCCACTTATAATCCTCCCATAACTCCATTCGTTCAAAAGAGAATCAATCCGTCCTCCCACCAAACGGCGAATCCACTATAGAGCTCAATATGATTAATGTTAGACTTAGTTTATGTGTAAATTTAAATATATGTCATTATTACATTGAGTTTGAAGATTTCACATGATGTATTTCAAAGAATTAAAATGCTTTTTATTTTTTCTTTAAAGAGCTAAATAAAGTTCTCTCATGCCTATGGTTTTTCCAAAGATTTATGCTTTTAGTAACTTATTAATCTTTTTAAAAAACTTAAATTTTTTGGCAAACATTATCAACTTTTTTTAAATTTTACAAATACTAACAATTTTTATTATTAATTATTTTTCCATAATCTTAATTTTAATCACTTATTTAAAATTATAAATTTTTGTAAATCTCTTATAAGTTGCAAGACGATCTGACGAAAAGACTTCCGACAGTATAATGTAATGTGTTTTTACGTAAACCCAAGTATGAGCGACTTATATTAAAAGTACATTGATTTTTATCAGAAAGTCATTACATTTTTTTATCAGAAAACAGATTGCTTCATAAACGCGAAATGCATTTATATTATAGCAAAGAGATTGTATTTATAATCAAGCCAGCATGATTTATATTATTAAAGTCAGCGCGACGATATTACTAAAAGTTGACACGGTTCAGAAAAAAATCAATTCGACGAATCGTTTTCTAAGCTGTATTTAACTAAAAAGACATACATATGTTAAGATAATTATGTGCAAATGAATGACAGGTGGCTGTATCTTGATTGGTCTAAAGTCTAAAGAAAAGAACAAAAACTGGTTAAGAAAACAAAAGACGCCAACAAACTGTACGGGAAAGAGAATGCAAGTTGCAACACTTGTAATCTTGAAAGAGAATGGTCCCTGTACTGACATTGCTTTTATAGCCATTGATTTATCCACCTTCATCATCAGCTAGGCCGTTGATTGGTACGCTAATCATGTTTTTACATTAATATTCCCTCAATTAATCAGAGCTCAACGCCTTTGCTTATCGGCATACTTTATATTTGCATTTTTCGGCCTCAATGCACGCAGACATAAAACATAATTCAATACGACGGTTTTTGACGATGAAAACGAATTCAAGGGCAGATTTAGTTTGTGGACCGACCGAGCCTTCGCCTCGTGCCGAATAACTTTTTTTTCAAATTCTTTATATTATCTATATATAAATTTAGAAACCGCTCAAATTTAGAATCATTTCTGATTTTCCCGCCAAAAATAATTGCCAAATTAAAAATAAATCTTTGAAAAAATATTAACAAATAATAATGAATTGAGAAAAAATATTTAATTTTTTTTTTAATATTTTAATAAATATTAATGAATTGAGGAAAAATCTAATCTTCTATAACATATTTTGAAGATATTGTTAGAATCAATTGTAAAATATATGCGTACATACTTAGGTAAATAAATTATTTAATAAGGGTGTTTTCAAAAATTTATGTCGTCATTATAACACTAAAAATCGTCTCGCAAAAAGTAATTTGGAATATTCTATTTCTTTTTAAAAGAGTTTTAAATAGTTCTCATAAGCTATGTGTTTATGTTCTTCAAAAGAGTGCCGGCTAGTGAGCTTATTAGTCTTTTTAAAATTTATTCTTTTTTTTGCAAATACTATTAACTTTTTTTTGAATTTTTACAAACACTATCAACTTTTTACTATTAATCATTTTTCTCATAATCACTAATTTTAATCACTTTTTAAAACCATAAGTTTTGCAAACACCCCAATGAATATCATTGTCTTTCATCAAATTTCATATATAATTTTATATTTATTATCTAAACTTTATTTATCTTTCATTTACGATTTAATAATTTTATTTGGTACTATTAAGTAGAAACTAATTGTTAAAAAATAATATATAAAAACATATACTGTTAATATTAATTCCGCAATAAAAAAAAAGAAGTTTAGCATCTATATCTATATGTATGTATATATCTTTTATGTTTATGTTTGTATTCTATTGGTTTTTAAGGATTTAGATCAAAATTATATGCTTTATATTTATGTTTGTACGTATTTTTATTGGTTTCAAAAAGAAAAAATATTTGTATTCTATTTCTTTCAATCACTAATTCACTAATTAATCATCTTATCCGAGATATTACATATGCACTACTACACATTCGAGTTTGAGAATTTGCTTTTATTTTGTGGGATTAGGACAATGGGTTCGTCTGGCTGTCTTTTTTCTTGTAGACAACTGAGAACCGGCTGCAGTAGAAAGCTTAGACAGCGGTTTGAACCGTCTGTTGGAATAGTTTTGGATAGGCTGGTCCAAATCGCCGTCCAAGTGTTCGATAATTAATGACGACCCAAATCGCGAACCGCATTTTATATTTTTCCCTTTCAAATTAAATCGCTACTGCTCCTCCTCTCATTGCTGCCGTTTTCCCATTAGTTTTTATTTCCCAAATCGCGAACCGTGCTCCTTAGCCTCCTCCTCCTCCCCTCAAATTGAACCATCACAAGGTCCTCCCTCTTTACCTTCGGGCTTGTGCAACTTTGCCGCTAACCTCCTTCCATATGTACTTTTCCATATATATATATATGTTAGTATATATATGTTATATATATATATATATATCAATTAACGTATATATATATGTTGAATTAATGTGTATATATATAATTGAATTAAGATATATATGTATATATTGGTGTATATATATCATGTTGTATGTATTGGTATGTATATTAGTGGTATATATATATTGGTGTTTGATGCACCTCAAGGTTTCGACAAGATGCTTGTGGAGGATTTGCCACAAATTAAGTTAATTTATTAGATTAATGTTGTTAGTGTTTAGATGAACAACTTGTTGTAGAGATGAATATATCTTGACGTGATTTTTTATGCTAACTTAGGATATGAACAAATTGATGCAATATGTGTTTGATAATATGTTCAGCGAGGATTTAAGCATAAATTGTGATTAATACATTAGGATATAGTTTTGGTTATAGAATTTGATGATTTGGGTGAACGATACAGTAGTGTGTTGCTTTTACATGATTAATGATGGTACATTAGGGTTATATATTGTTTTGAGATGCAATAAATCTCAGATACATATGCAATGTACAAACCTTGTACTACCACATTCTATATGCAAGCTTTATACATTAGATTGTAATACTTTTAGGTTTAATACTTTTGTGTTTAATATTAGGATATATTATCTTGAGAAACACTTCATATTGTTCTTTTCTATAGGCATCTCTAGTTCTATACGGGATCTAAAAGTGGGTTCGAGCGCATCGATTATCGACGCGGTATAGTAACGGGGAAAGAATTTTGTAATCATGCAATTGACATCGCATCAATTCTGCATATTCCCATGTCCGTATTGCAAATGTATGAATGGAAAACCGCTAAGGGTTTCAGAAAGTCTGCTTGACCACTTGATGATTCACTAGATGATAAAACATATACCGCTTGACATATCGCCGCGCGGTAGAGAAGAGACGGACGAAATCAAGCAACCTAGAAACCGACTTTTAGGTTTGAAGATACAGAAGGGATTTTATTTTTTCACGCACCGCATCGATGATACATCGAGCGGGGATGACGATGATGATCCGAGATCACCCCTTATACGCCGTAGGTTATGGATTCCGCCGATTACCACTGCGGGTCTTGTAAGAAGGCAACAAATCATACCGTAGTTGATATTGTTCAACCTAAAAGCAACCACCAATCTGGTGGAGGGTTCACAAGTATGCCGAAATGGCGAGCTGCGTCTATCGGGTCGAAGTGGAAATGTGTCACTTATAGAGAGTATATGATGCTAAACAAATGCTCAAGTCCATCAGTTAATACATCGTAAAAAATCTCATGCTTATCCCAAAGATCAGATCTTATTTTAAAGAAAGATGCAGGCTAATGTCCTAAGTGTGAGAAGGATAAGAAAAATAAATTCACAAGGTGTTTGCACTTTCAATAATATCAAGATTCGGGAGCACGTATAGTAAATACGGGATTGCTAGAAATTTAATCACATCATGATGATAGATCGAAAAAGATGGAAATGCCAAGACACCGATTCACCCCATGAAGCTATTCGGTATTCTATAACCAGCACGACACTTGCGCGTTTTAATTAACCGATTTTAATGAACTGTCGGTATCCAGCACCAACTATAGTAAGCATATAACCTTTCACTGGAAGGCATGAAGTTTACATTTATGTTGATATCAGATCTAAAACAACCTGAATTGATGGATGTATAATTTCGATAGATACCAGCCTATGTGGGATGGAAAGGCCAGGATGCATGATGCTTGCAGAAGCGAGAATTTCAGTTGAAATAAGATGTTTGGAACTATCAATATAAATCCTTCCGCCACGTGAATCTATCTCGACATATACAGCCGGTCACATGTGACGTCTTGTCAGACTAAGAAGAGCACATCACATTCCGCTGAAATATCATAAAATAGATCAGAGATAGTGACATATGTTGTAAAATGCATTCGCATTTATCTATTCTAGTGAATATTTAAATACACTTAATTCATTAATTATTACTAGCATGAAATTGAATCAAGTACATCTCAAATAATAATTGGCAACAAACAAATCATGTGATATAAAATACAGAAACTCTACGCATGCGAATTTTTGCTTACGCGAAACGCATTCTCTCGTGATGGCAAAGGGCTTTATTCTGACGGATTAACCAAAAGGACTTCCCAAGTATTCTTCACTTGCTCTCGAATAAATCCTGGGTAAAAGTGATACCTGCTTAACAATTAACAAAAGGAAAAAATAAACTTTGTTGCACCACTTCTTGCCAGATTTTGCCGGGCTATTTATTATTAATCAGATTGAGAATGAACTAATCAATCCCCTTTATTTATAGGAAGTAACTGAAAATTTTGGTGCTTTTTTCAATGTAGGTGTACATCTTTCATGGGTCACCAAGAAATCTCTTGGTCATATCCCATATATTTTTCTCCTATAATTGCAGTATCTGAAAAAATCCAACTCTATTCTGCTGAGATTTCTAAAATATTATGCAAGATTCCAGATTTGGATCTCGAATTTATGAGATATTCTCGTACTGCCAAACACATATTCTCCATAATATAAATCAAGAAATTACTACTATATTTCCAAAATCAAAATTTAATTATGGTAATTCATATGGTATTTCTGAAATTTAATGATAAATTCTCGTATTCCAAGAATAATATCTTTCATCTGATAACAAAAATTCAAGTTGTTAAATCTTTTCTCCCGACTTTATTCATACTGAAATTAGAGGATGATGTAAACAATATTATTTATTTTAATCACCTTTTAAAGATAATTTATATATGGGCCACTTAAAATTTTAGGATAATTAAGATTGACCTTTCTAATGGATCTTGAATATTTAATATTGAGTTGTCAATAGTAATTGCTAGTCTTAATTAATTCCTGATAATTGTTAATATTGCACTATCCATCTAAACCATATTATGAAATATTTATGGCTTCCGTCATTATTTCATGGTTTAGACATTTCATCAGTCCATTAATTGTAACCAGTCAAATAGCTTCATTAATTAATACCTTTTCGCTCTTGGCCGGCGAACTGCTCAACATTATTATCCATAATTTAAAACAAATTCACTGGCAAGATTTAGTATGATAAAGCTTATGAATCCTGTTAAAAACGCCAGTTTTACTGGCATTACTATTCTCTTCAAGACAAATCTTAGCAATCATACGACCAATAATATTGCCCAAGATAAAAGTATCAATCTTTTCACCCATGATGGTTGTTCACAGTTCCATCCCAATGTGATCCCATTTATGGGACGCATAAGTTAGTTAACAACGATCCACCGAGGCCCAATTTAATCTTGTTCAGCTTCAAGAATTATCCTCTCATTAATCCTGTCCAAATAACACGTGCAGAATTTAATTATGGGTCAAGACAAACCATCTCGAATAAATACACCTCATATGGTTGTTCATTTCAATCTATATTTAAAGCACTTTTAGTTACCGGAACGTAAATTTAATTTATTTCAAAGAATAAGTCTGAAATTTGTCAGCTGATTATACAAAGTAAATATATATAACATTCAATCATATTTAAAGACCCAACATAAACAATTTATTTCAGAATAAGTCGATCTAACCCAAAGTAAAAAGATAACAACGGCCCCAACACATGCGAGGTGGTCGATGGCACAAACAACGGGCATGCTGGGATGGGCACAATCTTATCGCACCACGCTTAAGTTCTGACAGTATTGAATGAGATGAAGAATATCGAATAATACGTAAAGACAAAAAGACATCTTCGCAAAAGTGTCCCCACTAGCGGCCGAAAGGAATCAATTTTTTTTTTCAATCTCTATCGAAAGTTGTTGTCAGAGTCAGGGGAGCACTTCATCGATCTAATGCACGCTGAGAAGAACGCCAAGTGCCAAATTTTCTCAACACTCTAGTAATGATAAGAAGTCCAAGGATGGTTACAATGCAAGAATGGATATGATTGACATGAATAAGAGCGTAATTAAAAACCTATGCCTGTAGAAAGGGTCAACTGTTTACCTCCCCGCCGACACACCTTGTCCAAGAACGAGAAAAAGAGTTACTTCAACAAGTAAAGGATGTGAAAGTACCGTGAGGGTTATTCTCCAACATACAAGAGACTTGTATCGCATTTACGGCCGTAGACCGATGAATGAAATCGCATGACCATCACGCCATCACGGAGATTTTCGCCTATCATTGCAACACGCTTCATCTTGCCCGAAAATGTGCATAACCATAACAAAGTTATGTTCTTCTTCGCAATGAGCAGTAAGCAAGGTCAGATCCTAGAAAAATTGTTCGTTTTTTTCGTATACAGATTAGGGACTCTTCATGAGCTTGAGATGTATTTTCTCCATCATTTTTTAGATATAACGGTTCACCCAATAGCTTTATTCGTACACGCTGGAGCGATGGTGAATAAGTTCAGCCCGAGACGATTGCGTAACGCTATTTAAGAGAAGAAGCTTGATTATCGGGTCCGAATTTATTACCAATGCTTTCATGCAATCGACTTCCAGCTATCTTGCAGATACTGTATGGTGGACGGATGCAGAAGGCATTAATGGGTCAAATCTGTGTTGTTAACGACGAAGAACTAATGACGCGTGCACAGGTTTTTCACAACACACGCCGACGGCTTCCTTTTTATTCGACTTATGCATCACTATAAGAAATCCTACCAGAGATAGATCATGGATTAAAGCGGAGCACAATCACACGCTTTGTTGGATCGATTCAATGTTATGCATCAAATATGTTGTCACAGAGAATCATGAATGAAAGAGTTAAGCGGTTATCCACCATAAACATGTGTATTCATGTTGTGTTATCTAGCAACGACACATTTTATACCGTAGACTCATGACGCCTACGTAAGAATACGCAGACAATGGAAGGTCCATTATCGCAAATCGCATCAGATCAATCAAATACTACTTACTTTTATTGACAGATTGTCAACATTTGGGAATCCTGACTATTGTTCACCGTCAACCAATCTTTCGAGGTAATAAGCAGAATTTTATCCCGGTCCAAGTTGAAAGTTCTGGGTTCGTACGTGATTTGAAGAATGTGGATATGAGACGACTACATAATGGTCATCAAGTTCAACAAGTTTATGTCCCCCAATTCGCTTAATAAGAAATGGTCCATCAGGGTTCCGGCTAAACAAATTTAACAATAGTTTCAGGGACAATGTAATTATGTCGGATGAAGATATTGGCACAATTTATGATCCTTTTCAAAACTTCACCATTCTGCACCATCTTTCGATGATCCCAACCAATCCACGCCCATACCAGAGAATAATTAGAGATGATGATGAATATGTCAATCCTGATCTTTTATAACATTTATAATCGCGAACGAGAAAGGTCAACCAAAAAAATGAAAAGAAAACAAGTGCTAAAAAGAAATGTACGATTTATCGTAATGTTGTTTTCCGCTATATTAAATGTTGTTTCTTTTTGATTTATTAAATAAAGTGAATTGATCAACAAAATTCCGAGGCAATGAGATAATGAACATTGTGACATTTTATTTTATTGAAGATATATATTATGCGCTTTCTAACGTAACATTCCTCTCAACGTAAGTCAATTTATCGATTTATTTAAATTATTATTGATTGAATAAAATTCATACTATATTGATTGATTTCGTTGTTTGCAAATTGTTTCCAAGTGAACGTGAGCTTAATTTCTTACTCTAAGAAAAGATCGAGAATGGAAAAAATCGATTGTGGTAATTTTACAACTCCATTCTTATATTCATAATGATATCGAAAGAACGTTGTTTGAATTTCTTTAGCATGTAATTAAATTATATATTTGTGATGATATATTTCTGGTTTTTGTGTATCGACGATGTTTACCATCAGATGTTTATTTATTTTATGATGTATATGTTTATTAATTTATTTGATGTTTTGCATATATATTTATAAGTTTTGCTTTATGGTTTTATTATAGATTTTTCGCCATAGTTTGCTTTATTCGACGTGAGGATATAAGTTTTGGTTTATAGTTTTATTATAGGATTTTTAAAAAATATAAATTAATAATTAAAAATCGATAACAAATGTTAATAAATCCTTTGCGTATACAGAATATAATAAACGGTAATTAAAAATTTGATGCTGGGGACAAAAAGCTAATCAATCACGCCTGCTGGGGGTTGAAACTATTGAAAACAGCATTTCTACGACAACTAGTTATCGTCTATTCAAGATTGATTACATTTCGAGAAATAAGAACGCTTTCCTGGGTCATTTTTCACAAATTACCGCCTCAAATGCCAGATGATGTATATATGTATATGTATATTTTCTTTACAAAATTAATATATTTGAGGGTTTTTTCATGACATCAAGGTACATTAAAAGCACAACATTTCATATTTTATAATATTTATATATTTTTTTTTATTGTTAATATCGAATTCTTTATTAAAGGGCTTAAATTAATTTATGCAAATAATAAGGCAATAAAAAGAAGTTGGAGATCAACAAGGATAAAATAATTGAGGATTGATTATACATCATTAGTAACTTTGTTGTTATAGAAGATAAAAACATACAAGACTGGCATTTAACAAAAAAAAAAAGATTCTATTTATCTCAAAGAATTTAAAGTATGAAGTTATTCGATTCAAATTTCTTCGTAATATGTACAACTTCAAGAGCTATGTTGACTTGATTTAAAACATCATTGGATGACACCCAATTAATTGGTAATTTTAATATATTTTTTTTTCAATTCCTTTGAATATATGTAAACCAATATATCTACAATTTTTTTTTTCGGATATTATTGAAATCATTGTCAATGCTAGCAAAGTGTCACTTAAGTCTGCAGTATAAATTAGCAAAAAGTAAGGATGATGGAGTTAATTTTGGAAGATCTGCAGTAAGTATTGTTTATTTATTACTTATTCATAAGTTTATATATGAAATGCGCTTATTTTTTTATTCCAAAACATGTATATATAATTTTTTGTTTCTTTTAAATATGTAGGGGTAATCATGACAGCTACATTATTGGAAGAATTCATAGATAAAATATTCAAAGTGAAGAAAGAAATAGGTGAAGAGGCTCCAGTGATAATTTTACAAATGTTTACCTTAATCTTTTTGGTGGTATAATTTATATATTATGTTTTCTTTTAAATTTATGCCTCTAAATAATTATATTATAACGTATAAATATATGTATTTCTAATTCGAACATCTATTGTGAAGATACCATATCAGTCAACAACGCATTTAATCCCTAAAAAATCATTCATTCTTTGGACGAAAAGAAATACGATTTCAAAAGCAGGTAAGTTATTCCTAATATTGCAATTTTAAATATTTCCGTTATTTTTATAATATCATTTTTTTCCTTATAACCATTGATTATCTTTATTAATATTTATTTGTTTAACTAGACTGAGTCCAGATTTCACATATAAAAATCCATTGACTAATATATCAGAGTCTACATTAACATATGATGAAGATGACTACGAGAGTGCAAATTTTAAAATAAAAATTGTGCTTGAATTACTAGAGACCCGAGGTAATTCAAACTTCATTAAATAGTTTATTAATAAGTATTCTAATTATTAATCATGTTATTATAATTTTAATTTATTTCGCCAATTCATGTATTATACATGAACAAGTGGGTAATTTATCGGATATGTAGCAAAATAATTGATTTGAATAGTTATATTATTTGGTGTTATCCACCATGAAGCGTTAATACAAAGATAGTGAACAAAAATGGTAATAGATTTGATTGTAAAAACTGCAATAAGATTGATGTTTTGGCAAATTTAAGGTATAGAGTTAGAGTGCTTGTGATGGATGGTAGGAGCAATATTTCTTTGACTTTATGGGATCTTTGATGTTTAGAACTCTTTGGTAAGAGTGCAAGTGATGTGATGAAATAACGCCTGAGGTAAGATCGTTTTAATAAAATATATTATTCTTAATTGATTTACATATTATTTTTCTAAATTAAAAAATATGATATTAATAATTATTGATTAAGGAGGGATGGTATAACTTAGAGCCTGATATTATTGAAAAGAAATTGATGTTCAAAACTGACGTTAAAGATGAACATATACATTATTCTAATAACACTTTCAATGTTATTAAAATTAATACGGATGAGAAAATCGTCTCTAAGTATTTTATAAATTTTCGTAATACTCAAGTAAGTCTTTCTCTTTATAATAATTTTTTCATTCTAAAATTATTATTATAAATAAGTAATTATAAAATATCTCTTGTAGGATGATTCCATTAAGCAGACCCACAACTCTTCAATTGAACTGAACTCTCCAATTCAATCAAAAGATCCGATCTAGATTTCATTGATATAATTGGATGAAGAAAATTCTAGAGATCTCTATCTGGCAATAATATGACAAGTTCAAATCCTAAGAAGAAAAGGATGACTAAAATCAAGATTGAGAAAGAATTGTACAATATTATTTTATGTCTTTTATTTCCTTTTGTTATGAAACTTTTTTTTTTTTTGGAATTTTCCCTCAATATTGTCACGAATATTTTATCAAATATTTTTTATATTTCTTATGCTATCAATTAATTTACAATTGCATAAAATATATTGAGTGCCGAAATAAAATGAAAGTAGTATTCGTCCTATAAAGTTAAGAATTTGTATGATAAGTATTTCTCAAAGTATTGTATTTTGAGGTTAATTAGTTAAGATTTTGTATGATAAGTATTTCTTAAAATATTGTATTTTGAGGTTAATTATATCTATATATTCTATGTATCCATATTTTATTGAAATACATTACTTAAATCTTCACTATCGTAACTCAGTTTCTTTTTTTCTTTCTATCCATATTCACATAATCTATGAAACCAATGTCACATTAATGATGATTTAATTATATGTCGTCTCCCTATTTCAGTTATTTAGACACTAAGTTTTTATCATAAACTCATATTTGTTATCTCCTTTTACTTGCATTTCAGCGTGTTTCGAGATTTTTAGTACTTGACACATGGATTTAATATAAATTTACGTAATAAATATGAATTAACTAAATCGTTATTTTTAAAGAGTTTTCCAAAAATCATATTACTCACTATTAAAACAATTGTTCAATTATAGCCGTATACATACGCTTAGTTATTTAAAACTTCGATTTATTTAGACACTTCGTTTTAATCATAAACCCATATTTGTTATCTCCTTTCACTTGCATTTCGACATGTTTCTAGATTTTCAATACTTGATTATGAATGTAATATAAATTTATTTAATAAATATGAATTAGCTAACACGTTATTCTTAAAGAGTTTTTTCAAATACCATATTTACTTCATTATTAAAATAATTGTTCAACTATAAAAGTCCCATCGGTTCAATTACTAGTACTTACTCTATAGAAAAATATAGTCTTCGAAATAACTTGGTGCATTGCACCTGTTCAATTACTAGTATATATTATATGTAATTAATTTGAATTGTTATATTTTAAAATTATACTCTATACTCTCTCTTTAATATATTGTTTGAAATCTATTTAAAAAACATAACACTATTTGATGTTAATATAACCTAATCAAGTGTAAAAATTATTTTGAGAATTTAGGAGGAACTTCAAAAATCTTACGTACATAAATTAATATACACAATTTTTTTTTTATTAAATACATTTATAAATTGATATCACTATTATTATAAATTAATATTTTTAGTTGATATATTGTAAAAAAACATTTCAATGGTGAAACCTGCTTCATTTTTTTTACAAACGCATGACCCCGCTTATCACGACTAATATTCTTTTGTAATATGAGTCATATTTTTTAATTATCACTACTACTTGTTGTAATATAAGTCGTTATGATTAATACCCTTTATGGTAAAAAGTCACACCCTTCAGTTATTACAGCTAATATCTTTTAGTAATATAAGTCACACTCTTTAATCAGTGTCATATATTCTCGTTACCAACTTGTTCACTCCTATACTTTGTTTTAATATCTATAGCATTTAAATATAAAATATTAATTTATAAATGAAGAATATCGGTTGATAAATGAAATGATACTAATTTATAAGTGTAAATGATATAAATTTTATATTATGAATAAGTATCAAATTACTCAAAAGTTTAAATTATTTAATACGTTTGAAATAGTACATAAATTTTATAGATTGTTCACAAGTTTGATTTTTTAATATTTTTTTTTATAAACAAATTATCCGAAAACTGTTTACCCGCTCCCTAATGTACGTGGATTTTGTGACATGGTCATTTATGTACCTTTTGTAGATATTTGGAGGGTAGGGTCTTTTATTTAATATATTCACGTCTCACATGCTTTTTCTTTGTTCGTAATTTAATATTATTCACTTCTGAAATTCATTTTGAAAATTTCTTCTTGCATGAAGGTTTATATTACTATATTAATACTAGAATGAAAACGAGTCCTCGAAGAAAATTTAAATGTGTGAGTTATTATTTACATTTTCAGAGTGGTCGAAAGAACTTAATTGAGTTTTAACATATTTTTTAATAATTCTTTTTGTTAGGATATTTAATTTTGCAGTCGTCATAATTTTTTTTTTTTTTTTTTAAGATACACTTTGGTATGACATCAAAGGACACTTCCTTAGGCCCAATAAGCTATACTTGGGCTTTTTTTGGATATTTTCACGCTTTAGGCTTTTGGTATTTTCTTGTTGGCCCAGGTTACTAGCCAGCACCCACATTTTTAGTAAATACACCTCCTTTTGTTTTAATTTTTTTAGGCAGACATATAAAAGATCAAAATTACACTGTATGAACAGGAAAAAATTGCAAAAAATGAAATTCTTTAAAAAAAGCAACTAATCGAATATGTCATAAAAAATAAAATAAAATTATGGAGGTCTTTATTCTAGATGTGTTCGGAAAAGAAAAATGAAAAAAATCAATTATTTTTAAATTAATTTTTGAGAAAACCAAAAAATTCAAGAAAAAAAAAAATTCGAAAATGCTGAAAGATGATCAGTTTCATGAATCTTCTTTAGACAGTGATGATATTTTTAATAATTTCATTTTATAATTTTTTCATTTACACTTCTTGTGCTTTAAATGTCTAATTTTGAAACACTACTCAAATTTAAAATCACTCATTTCTAGAAAAGTTGGATACTTTAGAATAAAACACTCCTATACTATTGAGTAGAGATTGATAGCAAGCCCGAAGTGTTTTTTGTGAAATGCTATAATGTTAGTTTGTGTGATATATACAAACTAAAATTGTGATGGCGAAAGAATTTCTGTCTCATCTAAATGTCCTAATCTTTTTTAGATGAGCGTAATTCTTTTCATGATATTGTAGCCTCAATTACCAAAATTTTGGGTTCGACTTTTCGAAAAACATTTCACCCATTTAAAATTGTCTACTTGTTGGGTCTCCAATATGTATGGCAGGACAACGATTCGCCCACGAGCGGTAGAAAGAAAGTGTTGAGGAAAAATTAATATCCCAATATGCCACCAATTTGACTTAATTTGGATCCGTGTTGTACATCACCGCATCTTTGTATAATAGATCCATATAAATTTATAATGTATTTAAATTTAATATAACACAATCTTGTAATATTCAGCTCAAAATATACTATAGACCCAATGAATCTATGCATAGCACTTCCATATTGTACAACACGCTATCAAAATCCCTAATCGACAAAACTTAAGTCATTCATCCAAAAAAAATAGTCATGCTTCGTCATATATAATACAAACTTTAATTTATCAGATTTAAAATTTGGTTAAAGATATAAATTGTACTTCCATTGCAAATAATATAGTTTTTTAAAAAAGAAAAACAGAAAGAAGTTCACTGAAAACACCACAATTTATTACATTTATTGATTGATTGTGTTCCTGCATGCATTTAATGACAAATTGCAGTTTTTTTATGGCGTTGCAGGCGGCGAAGTTGGTTGAGGCGGAGGAGTTGAAGAAGCGAAGCCTCACCGGAGTGTACATAATGACACACTTATAAAAAAATGAGACACACTTTATACGGCATTTGCCTTCACGGATGAAATATAATTTAAAACATTGGGCGCTTTAACAATTTGGGGGGTGGATGTTGATATGTGCTAGGTTATTTTTCGTCTCATGTGAGCATTGGCGGACACACACTTAGGTAATTTTCATTGTGAAATACTACATGTAGTTCTAAAAAAAGTTAAATTTCATAAATACTTTTAACACTATTAGAAAATAGAAAATTGCCTATGAAATCTTCCAACATGCCTCTTAAATTTTCATCTAAAAATAATATTGTCCTTAAATAAAGGAGGATTTTCCACGACTTACCTACAAAATTTTCAATTCTCAAATTACCTACAAATAATTTGTCTACGAAATTATAATTTATAAGTAAATTTATTTGTAAACAATTCCATATTACTAGAAATTACAATTGTAAATTGCCTACAAAAATGTAAACATCCTACGTCAATATTTGTATAGATAATTTGTTTGCCTACAGAAATTACAAATATGTAAAAAAATTGTTCGTAGAGACAATTTATTTGCCTTCAAGAATTAGCTGGCAATTCATAAATAATATATTTGCCTACTAGAATGTTAAAAAATCAGAGGCAAAAGTCACTATCTAAGATCTAAATAATTTAATTGAAAAATTTTTGTGGCCATATTAAAAATTCCATTTATCAATTCTTTTTTTTTGTAGTGTAAAAATTAAACACGGTAATAAATGAATAAATTATAATTTATCAAACTATTAGTGGTCAATTGTAATTTAAAGTATTAATTATTTTTAAAATATTTTTTTATGGTTCTTTTTTGTCCCGGAAGTTAGGGCTACATTTCTTTTCGTCGTCTCCCAGGTATGGTAATCGGCCCTCATACGAATATTTATATTAAAAAGAATAGACTAGATTAAATTTAGCATAAATATTTACCTCTTCCCTCAATCTTGCATTTTCAATTCTTAAGAAGCGTTCCTCAAGGAGATCTCTCCCATGAAATTTAAGCCACATGTAGGGCAATAATGGTTCCTTAGAGCTTCTTTTAAACTTGCTGTTTTCCTGCCGAAGCAATTCGTTCTCCCAACGAAGTCGGGAGTTCTCTTTGCCGATTCTATGACATTAATAAGCAAATAAATTAAAAATCATTATGATGGGACTAAGTAAATAAATATGATGAATTTATTTAAGAATTTTTTTTCACACACAAGCATGTTGAGTGGTATGTGATATATCTCCGTCTCAAATTTCGCTTTTTTAAATTATTGACTTTCACACTATTTTTATGAAATTTATTTTATATTAGTAATTGAATGATAAAGTGATTTTAAGAAGGTATAATAGATGAGTCTCTTATCTATCATATTTCTCCTTAAAAGTCATTTTATCATTTCAATTACTAAGACAAAACTCATTTGCAAAAACACGTGTAAAGTTAATTATGAAAAACCGATCGAGACTTGAGGAGTATTAGTTTATAAATGTATAAGTATTATTGAATGAAAGAATGTTATGGTATTACCAAATAAAAATTTTATATCAGAACAAGATTACCGAGGATATGACTCATAAATACAAGGATGCTCTTTCAAAAGCTTAATGTGCAATCTCACTTGTTTGTTTCTGAATGAAATTAATTAACACGTTAATGAATGAGTTCAAAAAAATGGTAGTACCTCCGTCCCCCTAATTTAATTGAACATTGGTAAAAAACGCCCGTCCTAAACTCAGTTGAATATTTCTATAAATAGTAATAATTTTTTTTTATCTATACCCTTCAAACACCTCAATATTAAATCCAATATCATTACTTTTTTAATGTTAAACTCAATTTTATATCATTTAATTTACACAAATGCTACTAATTTAACATTTAACCCTCAATTTTATCCCTTTTAATAATAATAAATGATTATTTTTTAAAATTTATGTGTACAATAAATGTTCAATTCACTGTGAGATAGAGTGAGTATTTGATATACTAAAATAGATCCAAATCAAGTGATTTCAATGAAAGAAGAGAGTAAAAACATACAAAAAATCATCATTTGACGTTTAAATTTGTATAAAATTTTTGGTATAGCCCATATACAACTTGAGTTCATGAAGAATTTGAAACACAAAGCATGTTTGTTTTAGGACAACCGCATCTAGATATGGGATGTTGTTTTTTATCTTCTTCTAGTTTAAGATTTAAAATTCGGATCTCAAAATCCGACCATATTCACTTCCAAAAAATATCTAATTATTCTTTCACAATTGATTTGACAAAATAAATTCCTAAATAATAATATAAAATCATCACTCAAATATATTTGATTTGACATAAAATTCTCCAACAATAATATAAAAATACCACATCATCTGCTCTTAGACACTTGATTTTATATAAAATTAATCCAATTCAAAATCTCGAACAAACACATACTATCACTATTCATTATAATTTTAAAATCCTAAGTTTCACCATCCGAATTTCCACCATCTACCTTAATTCCAAAACGAACATAAAATACTCTGTTTAAGAGGCATAATATTGCTGCAACATTCACGTAAAATCCTTTTAGATCGCTTGTTTTATATACATGATTTCGTTAAATACTATAAGTGCTTATAAATTCTGAACACATATGGACACTATTAAACAAAATAAGAGAATTAAATCTATGAAAAACTCACCAAAATTAGTGAAATATTTGTCAATTTCCTTGACGTACAAAAAGGGCATTCACGATTCCTGAAAGACATTATGAAATAAGTAGAAATTCTCAGTTTTAATTTCAGTAGATTTTGGAGGTAGATTTTTTTTTTTTTTGGTGGTATTTATAGGATAAAATGACTTGCGAAACGAACATATATATATGAACAAATGTGAGGCACACTTGCATGAGATGGTCTCACAGTGAGACGGGGTTGGCGTTTTAGCATTTTAGGAAGAGTGAGTGTGATTTGTACTAAATTGTACCCCGTCTCATGCATGAGACTGTTTTACATAAATTTTTGTCACTAATTGTAGATAGAGAGATAAGAACGACAAATAAAAAGTTGTCCGATAATAGAAAAGGACGGATATCATATAATTAATTTTTCACTTTACAACGGATGTATATAAGTTAATGAAATATATATCGACAAAAAATTTTATGAACTTGGTTCGTAGAATTTTTATGGCGAACTCGGTTTCACTTTTCAGAATATGAAGTAATAATATTTAGTTAATTTATAGAAAAATAATACATAAAATCAAGCACTTTTAAATGATGATACTTCGCATGTCAAGAATAATACTTCACTAAAAGGTGATTATACTTTAAAGAAGAAAGTTCACGTGAATCTAGTTCACAAGAGACTTACTCTTATGTGTGTGTGTCCTCTCCGTATACTGCGCAAAATTTTTGGAAAAATCTATTCTACAACATAATATAAATATATTTTAAGGAAAAAATGAATTTCATCAAACGAGTACAAGGGGTATTCAAATCTCGACAAAATCACAGAAAAAATCCCAAGAAATCAATTACAAGTTTAACGGTATGTAAGCTTTCTAGAGGCTGACAATCCCAAATGTTGAAGGACACCACAAACGATAACTGGTAATGAATCCAAATCCATTTCCTGGCACAAAACTTGACACCTTCAATGAGCTCTTTTAATGCGTATTTGCTCTCCTTAAAGATCAATTCATTCCTATCTTTCCAAAGCTTCCAAATAGTGCTCTGCCATATGAGTCCCAAGACCTTCTTTTTCACAGAATTTTGTTCCAAGTTCATGAACTCCAAAAAATGATCCTTCGCGACGCACGTAATATAAGACATACTTTCCAAGTCATCAGAATAAAGCACTCCAAACCAAGATCGCCACGGACACGTAAACAAGAGATGATTTGTAGTTTCCATCGCACTCAAACACAATGAGCATGTACCCGAATCGCCATCAAAAGACAAACTATGTTTTAGCAGTCTTTTGATGGAATCCGCTCTCTGACAACTTTCCATGAGAATGCTCCAACATTCGATGGAACCGCCTTCCACCATAATTTCTTCCACGGGAAAACGTCACCAACCTCGCCACGCCATGCACTGGACAGAAGCTCGTACATTTCCTTCGTTTTAAATTTGTTACCTTGCTTCCCCATCCATGACCACGAATCTGTTGGGATTATACTGGAAAGTATGCTTTTTACTTTGTATAATCGGTCAATTTCGGACTTATTTAATGAAATAAATTGTTTATCAATCGATGCTTTAAATATCATCAATGTTACATATATTTATCGATAACTGCTTCAATAAATAAGACGTGTTACATTATAGTTAATTTAGTGATACCGATCACGTAAGATTAAATTAATGTCCTTTGTAACTAAAAAAAGTACACCATTCACGACCTAGATGAAAATGAACAATCCATCATGAAAGGTTGAAGTGTAAGGCCTGATTGGTTTGTCTTGACCAAGAGATTACACTAGTGCATGATCGATGATCAAGAGGATCTACAGGAGGACAAATTCTTCAGAATCAACTAGGAAGAATTAGACCTCGAAGGGTTAATTATTTCTTAATCTTCGCCCCTTAAATAGGATTGTGTGTGGTTAGTAACTATTGCTTTGACTTATTACGGGGTAGAGAATCAAGGAGATTCAATACTTTATTTCTTGGGCAATATTATTGGTCACATCGCGATTGCTAAGATTTAATACGAGAATCTTGTGCAAGTACGCTTTGTTCGATTTCCCCACTGGGAGGTTCATAAGTTTTATCATACCAAATCTTGCAAGTGGAACTAGTTTCCTATGGATAATAATGTTGAACCGTTCCTTTACCAAGGATAAAAGATATTAATTAATGGAAAGCTATTTCAGTGACTTGAATTAATTAATGGGCTAGATAATCTTAAACACAGGAAATAATAACCGGGAGCCATATTAACTGTAATATCGGTTAAGATAGATAGTGCAATATTAATTATGTAGTGATATTAATTAATATTTATGGGCTTGAATAATATTGTGGCTCAATATTGATAATTCAAGGTCCATTGGAAGGTCCAATCTTAATTCTCCTAAAGGTCCCTCAAGTAGCCCAACATAAAGTTCAATAACTGAAAAAGGTGTTTAAAAATAAAATAATTTTTTGTTGCTTATTTTTCCTATTTTTTCGAAAATAGTAAATAAAAGAAGGAGAAATATTTTCTTTGAATTTTGTTATGGAATGAAGATAAGTATTCTTGGAATACAAGATTATCTCATTAAATTCAAGAAATCTCTCACTTGGTTATTTACTATGTAAATTTCGAAATTTTGAAATAAAAGGGAAAGAAAGATTTTCTTGAAAAGATATTATGGAAGATACGTATTTCTTGAAATACAAGTGTATCTCATAAATTCAAGAAGATCCAAATCTTGGTTTTCTTTTTCCTATTTTTTCAAAAATTGCCATAACAAAAGAGAGTGGGATTTTTATGGAATATTTTAATTATGGAGAAAAGAATATATGAGATATATTCAAGATTTCTTGGAGATCAAGAAAAGATTTTTTCCCCCTATTCCATATGCAAAAATCGGCCACCGCCCTCTATAAATAGGGGATGAATGTTTAATTCCCAAGTACAATTCCATGTGCTGGAAAAATTAGTAAATCTACAAAGGTGGTGCAACAAATTTTTATTTTCCCTTTTGTTAATTGTTCGCGAGTTTCCTTCCACCGGATTGACGAGCAAGGACTAGGGAATACTTGGGAAGGTCTTTTGGTGTGTTTTCATCGACGAGACCATTGTCATTCAAAGAGGTTAGTTCGCGTAAACTCGTAGTAATTCCGCATGCGTAGGATTTACGTGAACTGTTTATATGCATGATTTGTTGTTGAATTATTATTTGAATTAATATAGGATTAATTCATGCTAGTAATAATTGTTAGAATTAAATTTGTATTTAAATATTCATCCCGAATAGATCCGGGCAATTAATTCCCCAACAGAATCCTCCACCATAATGTTAATTTTGTACCAATGAATGCAATTCCAAAGATCCAAGAAATCAAACAATTCATTAGCCCTAAAGAATTTATCCCAGACAAACGCCCAAGACTCCCTCTCACACGAGAATATATATCTCATAGAGTCTAGCCTCCTTTTGAGATGACAAAAAAAAAACCTAGGGAACCTATCCTTTAACACGACTCTACCATCCACCCATGGATCTGACTAGAACTTGACTTAACAACCATTACCCAACCCAAGCTTAAGGTTATTTCGAAACTAACACCTCACCCAACCCCACCACAAGTCATTCAAATCCCTAAAAACTATAACGACCACTTTTTTTACGCACTCACCCCCGACTGACCCCTCAAGAGCGAACCATATCTAAATCTCACATTACTCACACACAATGAATTCTCACCCGACACCTATCTCCAAAATCATTTACAAAGCAAAGCCAAATTAAACAACTTTATATCCTTTTTTTTAATAGTAAACAACTTTACATCCCTAACACCAAGACCCCCAACCGACTTACTCAAATACACAGACTCCCACTTAAGTCAAGCAATTTTGCGACTCGATTCCTCCCCCCCACCCCACAAGAAATTTCTTTGAAGTCTTAAAAGGGTTTTAATGATACACTCAAGGGCCTTGAAGAATGAGAGATAGTAAACCGGTAATACTGAGAGAACCAAATTCAACAATGTGATTCTTCCACCGAACGATAGATTCTTCTTTTCCCATCCTGATAGCTTCTGCCTAAAACTTTCACTAATGGTTTCCACACTTCCGTTCTCCTGAAGTTAACTTCAATTGGTATGCCCAAGTATGAGAATGGTAACTTTCCAATATTGCAACCCACTAGCTGTGCAAACACTTCCAGATTATCTTCCTTCAAATTGATGTCATGAATAGAATTTTTCTAAAAGTATACTTTCAACCCAGATGAAATCTCGAGCATGCGAAGGATACCTTTCATTGCATTCTCGTTTTTCATCGAAGCCTTCCCCATTAAGACCGTATCATCAACAAACTGGAGATGGCTGACTAACACCTTATCCCTCCCGATTTCAGCTCCATCAAAAGCTTTTATTTCCACAACTTTTTGCATCAAACAACTCAGGCCTTCCGCAGCTATGAGAAAAAGAAACGGGATAGAGGATCCCCTTGTCTAAATCCCTTCTGAAGCTGAAATTCACTCGTTGGACTGCCATTGACGAGGATCGCCATTGATATTAACGACAAACAATCTCTAATCCACTTCCTCCACTTCCAATGGAAGTTCATACAATACATCATTTCATCAAGATAAACCCACAACACCGAGTCGTATGCTTTCTTGAAGTCCACAACATAATACATTACGTATTTGTAAATTAATTTGTTCACCATGTAAAATAATATATTATATATGTAATATAATGAATATATTTCTAATAATATGTATGTATAAAATTATATATAATTATTTTTTCTAATTTTATATTTAAAGCTTTATTTTTCAACTATATTAAAATTTTAATTTTTAAAAATAATATATCACATAATAGAATTGTGTATTTTATTGTACATCTATAAAATATACAATAAATATATATATGTTATTTAAATTATATAATAAATTAATTAGCATTTCAGGATAAAATATAAAAAATAACCAAAATTATAAGTTCGTTAACATTAACATTAGTTAGTAAATTAGTAAATGTTAATATGATTTTATTGAATTTCACAATTTTGGTTTTAGTAGATCTTTGAGCTAAATTTTTTGGTATGAATGGTATAAAATGACTTGAGAAATGAATATATTTGAATTACTAAAGATAGAGAGATGAAAATGACTAATAAAAAATTGTCTGAATAGAGAAAGACGGATATGATAATTAATTCTTCACTTTAAATAAAACAAATGTGTATTGCTTTGCTTTAAAAACGTAATAATTTTTCTATTAAAAAATAATATAGGTTTAAAAGTGAGACGATTTCATATAAATTTTCGCTGTAATATATAGGTTAAGTATATTTCGCCAAGTAATTGTCCAAAATACCTCTAGTTTGACTAAATATTGCATTGTACTGAATATGTTCCAATAATAAAAAATCATTTAATTCAAATTTTGTCTTTTAAAACTTTCAAAGTAATGTTGTTATTGTGTTTTATAGAGGGATTTTATCAATTCAGGGTTTAAATATGAGTAAAATTATTAATTTGGGAGGGTATTATAATCATTTCTATTTAATTTGGGAGACATTCGCGAGAAGATACATAAATAATATATGTGATTTTTTGATTGAGGGTATTATAGTGATTTTTTATTTATTATTAAAGGAGATTTACTTTTTAAAGGTAAAAATAACGGATACGAGATTTAATTTTGAGATATTGAGAGGAGATAATTGAAAGAGAGTAGTTACTTTATTGTTTTTTTATGGAAAGAGATAATAAGTATGAGACGGACCATTTGAGAAAATTGATAAACAAGTATGAGACGGAGTGTGTATCTTTTAGCATGCAAACAATTTGATAAATTCGATATTTTTCTGTACGAAAAGTGTGATTCACCAAAATTTTCGGTATTTTTTGGTCATATCTCCACAACATATTGCAAAATATTGAAATTTGACCTTCCACTTAAAGGAATGAAAGAAATAATGGATGAAGATGTCATATTAGTTAGTAATAGAGTGATGAAGCAAACACATAGACCGATAAAAGCAAGTTTAATCAATTACACATTAGAGGACCACTTTGTACAAGTTCTCACTTAGGTCCTTTTAAAGGTTTCAGTCGGAACTAATCAAAACTCAAGCATCCAAAGGTAGATCAATTGTAGTAAAATTGATATAGGCACAAAATCAGAATCACAACATATTTCAGCAACTTAAACATGTATTCCTGAAAATCAAGTAGAAGCCCCTAATTTCTGAAAAAATAATTTCTCAATCATATCCACTACAAACGGTCTAAATTTAGTGAAAAAAAAAATATGTAAAAGAGGTTCAAATCGCTTTACCAGCTAATCAAGGGTTTCAAATTCGCTTTAAAGCTTAAAATAGACTTGACTTGCTTTGAGCATATAAAATTTACGAGCATACTTGTTGATTGTTTTTTCGCCTTATAAATGAGGGCAAACCACTTTTGGGCCTAGATATGTACCAAACAGAGTGCCACGAGACTGGTGTAAATATTATTTGGAGCACAAGAGTAATGAAAAAATAAAATACCTGAGTATTTATAGGAACACGAACAATCGAAATCATAAAAGATCCCCATTAGTCTTTATCGTGAACTCTTTTTTCAATATATGCATATATATTATATACTATCATCATGTAAAATGCATAATTTTTTAAATAGTAATAATGTGCGTACATTGCATAATAATTCGTGTGTATTTATAAAGTGGACTAAGGGGTGTTTTTCAAACATTTATAAGTTTATTATAAATATCTAAAATCAAGCAAAAGAATTTGAAGTGTTTTATTTATCTTTTAAGAAATTTAAATAAAATTCTCTCATAAGTTTATGTTTTTAAAAATTCAAAAAGAAGAAATTTTATTAATTTTTTAAAAAAACTTTTAACCTTTTTTTACAAACACTATCAATTTTTTTTAAATTTTTACAAATACTATCAACTTTTATTATTAATCACTTTTTCATAATCACTAATTTTAATCACTTCTTTAAAATTATAAGTTTTTCAGAACACCGCCTAACATGAACTTCAATTCATGAAAGGAATTGAAAAAAAAAAATCCAATTTCCTTTTTGGAGTGATGATTATTCTGGAAGAAACAAGAACGTACACATCGAAAACAGGTTTAAGGATTCAGGGGGCTCCCAAATATTTAATACTCGCCAAATTCATATGTATTAATTCTCCCTTTCCTAAAACCCCCGAAACTCGATATCATAAACCCTAGAAAGTGAAGGAAGAAATTCATGGAGACATCTCAGAATCAACGGCAGGCGGTGTGCGGAAAAGAGGCACTCGATTTGCTCAATTGCGTTGCTCAATCGCCTTACGATCAAGATAAATGCCTTTTCCTCCTTCAAGCCTTGCGCCAATGTGTAGTCGATAAGGTACATTTACCAATATTGATTGCACAATTCTAAGCGGATTTCAGAGGCTGTTTTTTTTTTTTTACTAGTTCTTTGTTGTTTGTTATTGTTGTGGATCTTTGATACTGTGGTGTATTTTGAGAATTGCTGTTTTTCTTATGGTTTTTCTGGAGATTAAATTGAATTTCGGTTGATTCTCTCATTCGGTTGCTAAATTCAATTTGAAAGTATTGCACTTGTTCGCATTATCAAATTGTAGTTTGATATCTGTTGCTTCAATTTTACATAAAACATCAGCCTTAGGGTGTGCAAGCTCAACACTAACTAGATTTACAGCTGAAGCGCGGGTTAATTTACACTTGTGGTATGGAACTAAAATCTGGTTGTTCATAGGGTAGTAGTTCTGCAATTATAATTACCGCTTATCCTTAGTATTTACTACTTGAGCTACTGGTGTATGCAATCTTGGTTTTTTTGAAAAATTTAAAAACGTCTGAGATCAAAGATTGAGTTTCTGATATAATCATTTAATGGCAGCTTGTTGGTGAAACTAGAGATTTTGAATGATAAATTTTCAGTTAAGCTAGATTGGTATGCATAGTACTCAAAGCTGAATTGGAACTCCATTTGGTTAACGTTTCACACAGCATTTATATCAGGAACTAACTCTAATCTAACAAAGAAAAGCTTGATGCAGTATGACCTTTTCCCCTGACTAGTACTTTCCATGACTCTGGCCTGTTTATTTTGAACTGGGGGTTTGTAGTTAGTGTGTTCGGGTTGGATGCAATCGCATATCAATTATTTTAGACGCACACTTGCATGAGACGGTCTCACGGTGAGATTGGACATAATTTGGGCATGGGTGCTTTAACACTTTGGGAGGGGTGAGTGTAATTTGTGTTAAGTTGTAGCCCTTCTTATGCATGAGACCGTCTTGTATGAGTTTTTGTCGTTATTTTATAATCTCTTTAGCCATTCATGGAGAATCGTTGATTACTAAGGTTCCTGCATTAAAAAAGTGAAAAAAAAACTCACAAATTTTAGGTGCTGGTCCTGTCTGATTAAACAGTCCAATCACTTGATCTTCAGTTCTTCTTATGCTCTGTTCTTATTGTTACTTGATTTGTACTCATATTGTTTATTACAAGAAAATCAACCATAAAGCCCAGATCAATAAGCAGAATGCATTAGCTCCCTGTTCGCATGTTTGGCAATAAGGGTTGATTGAGGGTCAAACATTCATGCTTGAGAATAGAGATCTACATAAGAGATTGGTAACTGCAGTATGACATGTTTAGAAACTTTGGTTTTGCCCTCGTGAAACTTCTTCTATCAAACTCTTGATATGCGATTCCACGATTATACGAATTTTCTCTGGTGTTGGCTCAGTGAATGTGTGGGAGTTTCCATAAACTCATCTTGCATTAGAGTTGCTGTCTAATACAAAAGCCAAGTAAAAAGTACTGGGATTGCAACGTATATCCATTAATCTTACTTCACATGTTTAGGTTATTTTTGAGAATTAATTTTACTTGATCATTCATTGAAGTCTTGCATACTGCATGTTATCTGGGAGTTAGGTTTGTCTTTATTCTTATAAACTTGTCAATAAATCGCTTCTTCTCCGTGTTACCTCCCTCTCTCTAATCGATCTATCTTTTTCTCAGAAAGTGAAGAAGTTCTCCCTAGCAGAACAGACTCAAGAACAAGCACATTCGAGCGGAAAGAAGCAAAATTAATTGCTTGGAGCATTGTTACTGTTGATCCTTGTAATTGTATCCTTTATTATTTTTTTGTGGCATCAATGCTAACCATCCTATAATATAATATCGATTTTGAATGAAAATTTAACTTCATGCAAATTTGCAATTCTACCCTCGGGGAAAAAAACGAATTATTATTGTTGACATTATGGTGTATATATCCTATTTGCTTCTAACATTGGATCAGGCTTTGCTGCTAGGTTTAACTGAATTAATCTCAAGTCCATATAAGAAGGTGGTCCAATTTCCCTTCTGTGGCTATCCAGTAATTCAAGCCCAACAGAGCAAGAAAAAAATTGGCTTTATTTTAGGGTCCGGTTATCCGCACCCCTTTATTAGGAGATACACCCAATTTTATCATGAAATACCAATTTTATCCTTCTTTAAAAGACCTAATCCTATCTTTCCTTTTCTATATTCACGCCCTGTTGCTTCAAATCTGCTGTATCTCCTAATAAAGGGGGTGCGGATAACCGGACCCTTTATTTTACCCACATTGGCCCATAATAAATAAGTCCAATTTTTCTTGGGCCCAAATTAAAACTTGAGCCCAAAATAAATTTCATCAGTTTACCATTTTCATGCTTAAAAAGACTTCACCTCATCCTAATTTAAATTGCACGTTTTTTTTTAATTGAATGTCCTTATTTTGTTTGAACATTTTTTAAAATAGAATTAAGACAACTTTACACACTTAAAAATATATTTTATAAACATCTCATATTTACACTACATATCATTATATTTACAAAAATATCCTAGCACATAAAGCACATCTCTTACATAAAATAGAAAGGACATATATACCCCTCTACCAAATTAATTTTACACCATTTAACATTAATAAATAACACTTTTATTAAAATTCGTGTCGTTTATAAATGTGCAATCTAAATAAGGACGGAGAGAGGTATTAATTATGTGATCATATTAAAAAATAGAATTAATTTTACCTTCAACAATAAGCTGCAAATGCAAACCTCGAGTGGAATTGGTATCTAGAATGCATTTTATTATACGTTTGTCTACTATGAACCAGGTCTATACTATAAATATGAATTATTTGACATATTTCATTCATTTCAACACATTTTTTATCACTAAACTCGATCCAGATATATCCCTGATAGAATCAAATATCATAAATTAAAAAACAAGATTCACAAAGCATTTAACCCATCTATACAAATTTTTATCTTTTATTATATGAATTTCCTGTCGGTTTACAGCAACTAATATTAACACTTAAACTAGGCATAGAGCAAAGGTTCTCATGACAAATTGGGGAAATTGAGAGCCTACATATTTCATCAACACTTAATAATTCACCATGAGGAAGTCTTTTTTGCATACATAAGATGGGATATTTTTGCATTTATATTTTTATACTTTTCATTTTTTTTATTGCTCAAAATTTAATAATGGATGTTCTTATTTAATTTTCTCATTCCATAAATAATTAAAAAAAAATACTTTACCCTCTCAAACAAACCCCTTACAAATATCTTTTAATTACATTTTATGCCACTAACATTTACCAACAAAAATATCTACTTTTTGTCTCATTCTTCAGAAAGGACCAAATAATCACTCTCAATAAAAAACAATTTTACCCCTTTTAATATTAATAAACAATTCGCTCGTTAAATTTCGTGTCATTTTGACAATAAGGACAAAGGGAGTAGTACTTTTGAAATTTGAGTATATAAAAACAGACAAGATATCCCCTCATACTTGAAGTACTCGTTTCACCTTTTTTTTTTAATTTACTATTAATATGATTTTAATAGAGATATCTGAAGGGAACATTTGATAAGTAGCCTAAACATAGCGGCTGGTGTTTGATACGTATATAGGCATAGAACATACATACAAATTAAATTCGTTCAATAGTACAACCTCTATAAACTAATACTTGATAAATTAATAATTTCTCTAAAATAATATTTTTTTCTGGTCCGAACTTGGGTCCAAGCGTAAATTAATAATTTTGATAAATTAATAAAATAATAATTTTTTAAGACCCCTATATAATATAAGGGTCCCATCAACATCATAAATTAATAATCTCATAAAATTACAAAGATAACTAAGACAACTTAGTAAAATATGATTCTAGTGTTGATTGTTTTCTATTGAAATTCAAATCAAAATGAATCTCATCTCTCATTTAAACATTAAATAATTAGATGATTCAAGTTTTTATTGAACATACGTATGAATTTTAAACATTAAATAAGATAATTCAAGTTCCTAACATTTAATACTCATTAATATCTCTATATAATTGAATTTAAATTTATGAATTCTAATGTAATTAATTTAAATTAAATGAATATAGAATACCTCTTTAAACTAATAAATTATTAATTTATCGATTAATTAATATCTCTAAAATTAATATTTTTTTCGGTCCTAACTTTATTAGTTTATAGAAGTTATAATTGCATTTTCAAAATAATTTTAAATTAGAATTGATTCTCAAATATAGCAAAATTATTTTAGAAGAAAGGCTTCATTTAATTCAGAATTGTAAGTGTCATCTCAATTTCTTATCCTAAAAAATGTTACCTGAACAACAAGGCACAAATAGGATTGAATTAATGACTCTCCCCTACAAAGTTTCTAACAAAAAGACTTTAAGGTACAAAGTATCTTTAAAGTGACTCTAAGATACAATTTATATAAAAAATACCCATTATCTCATTTTTGTATGTATTCATAATTTTAGTTTTTTGTTTTGACCAAGTACATATTTTGGGAAAGTGTAGATTCGAAATACAAATTTTATAAAATCTGAAATTTAAATTAAATTATATAAAAAATTGCAACTAATAAAAAGTGGAATAAAAAAGACGAAAGTGCAGAAAATTAAAAAAAATGCACTCCAAAATGCGTAAGAAGTGCAGAAAACGTGTCAGAAGTGCAGAAAATTAAAATAACCGCACTCCAAAATGTGTCGGATTTGAGAAAACGCAAAAAATACAAAAATGTGTCAAGTACAAAAAAATGATTTAATGACAACTTAGACTTTTTAACCATATTTTTTTACCAGAAATAAAAATAAAATTACTTTATACCTTAGCCACTTTGAAATATTTTCAGACTTGCATTTAAATACCCCCAACAAAAGATTATAGATAGATAAGGTGACAACGTGCATATGCAATAATCATTGCACGTGTGCTAGCATCGTTGTTACATACTTCACTAACGATCTTTTTTCTTTTATTAACAATTTTAGTTAATTTTTTACAAAAGAAAAACGCATATTTTTCCCAAGTTGCAAATTGAAGTGCAGATAGATTATTTTAATACGTTTTTTTTTTTCCTTTGAGAGCAATTATTTTAATACGTAGTCCTGTGTGTACATGTAATATGATTATATTTAAAAAAAATGAAAGTTTGAGATTTTATTTTTAATTTTTGGCATTGGTCACGCCTCCCTCAGAAGTAAATTAAATTGTGCACTTCATTTAATACATTTACACCATCTCAAATTAGTTTTTATCATATATTATATTCTAAAATACACTCAATTACCCGTTGTTTGAACTTTGAAGTATCATCGCGGAATCCCACAAAGAACATATATGTAGATATTCTTTGTGTCACCCTCTTATGTTAAAAAATAACAAATAAAAAATGAATTAGAATAAGTGAGATCAAATACATTTAGCTTGGATCCATGCTACGACACATCTAACATTACATAATTGAGTTAATATCGCAAATCGTCATTAATGTATTCCCAAATTCAATTTTAGCTCTCTATCTTTTCATTTTATAAATTTAATTATTTTTTATCATTTTCACGAAAATTCAAATTTTAACTCGAAATCTCACGTGATAGATCAATTTTGGAAATTTTAGTTCTCCCAAACCAATTATAGAGAGGGGTGAAATTAATTTGTTTACTTAATTTCCTAATACTCTTTACTCCTTCAATTTTGGAAATTTTTAGTTCTCCCAACCAATTATAGATAGACGTGAATTAATCCGCTTACTTAATTTTCATAATACTTTCTCCTCCTTCATTGGGAGGAGGTCCAATGAATGCATAATTTAATATGAGAGGAATTGATTTCAATGAATCGAACTTAAGACGTATGACTCGTGAGTCATGAATCGAACCTAGACGTGGGTGTGAGTCTAAAAGACTCGATATCATAAAAGAATTCAGATATAATGGGCACCTATGGTGTACTCGGGATTATTTCACATTCCTTTGGGAAGACCCAAAGGCTCATGAATTTGCTAATGTTTTAAAAAATTTATAATTTTCACTTTAGCGAGAGCAAAACTGCCCTAGCTAATATCGAGGATGCATATACTCTCGCTAACACCGAGAGTCTATGATTGCCCTCGCTAAACTTAACAAGGAGAAAATTATTAAAAGTTTAACAAGGGCATGCCTTCGTTATTGACAATTTTTTTGTAGTGGTTTTTTTCTACCGGAAATCAGTCATTAAAGGTGTTTTTATGACTGTGTTTTCAAGGTAAATTCCGCTGTTAAACACAGTCTTTTCTGTATGAATATTCAACACTAATTACTTGCTTGCACGCTAAACCATACAAGAGTATAATTAACTAATGAACACTAATTACATGCTTACACACCAAACAATTTAAGAACAATTAAATAAATTAATTATTTATACTGCGTGCCTGTGCACGTTGATAAGATTATTTATTTGTAGAGAAGGGTTAAGATTCTCATTCGTATTTTGAAAAGATTAATTGTTTTGTTCTTATGCGGTGATATCTAGATATACTTTTACGAAATAAAATTGTTCACACCACTATTCAAATTATATATATATATATATATATATATTTATATATATTTTATCATTTGAGATATTGTAAAATTGTAAGCCAACTAAATTTATTTAAATTAATTACTGAGATTATCGTAATTGCAATTAGACTAAGTCTTGATGCATCCAAAAAGCAAGTAATGTACACCCATAATGCATTTTAAAACACGAACTTGTTATATATCGAATCTATTTAACTTATTTACTAAAAAACAAAATTGAAATATATTTAAATAATTGCAATTAGAGCTGAGAAGGTAATCAAAAGGAAAAAAACAAAACACAAGTTTATTGAAATTGGTGAAGAGACTAATCTCCACAATTATTATGGATCTTCCATGGACACAAGAGAAGATACCAACAACAAGAAGTAGCTAAAACAATAGCATACTTAAAATACACACATCAAACATAACAACATGATTCAATGATTTAAATGTGGATCACGGGTGGAACGTTCTCCATGGTGATGGTCTTCAGCATGCTTTCCATCTCAGATAATTAAACAAATAAAATAAAATGTTAATTTATAAAGATTATACAAACACAAAGTCAAAGAAATATTCAAAAACTAATAAAAATCGACTAATGAACTCTAAAGCTTGGTGTATCAAACAACGCGTAACATGTCTCCAAAAAAATAAATAGAAAAATTATATATACAAATTTAAACGAGTTAAAACCAATTGAAAGAGCGTTAATTATTCAAGGAAAAAAAAATCAATTGAAAGATGATAGTAGTATATAATAATGGAGCAATAATCACACAAATGAATTTAATTACTTCATCGTAGGTGGAATTCCAATCTGAAACATCATGTTTACACACTTAGAAAAAATGACAAAAATTAATTAAGAGAAGGCTGAAGTTTTAGAGTGGTGGAAAGAAGCATAGCGGAAGGCTGCTTATATAGAAGAGATCGAGGCTTATCTTATTATTATTATTAATTTATTATTATTAATTTAATTTTGATGTCACTCCATTTCACGTGGGTAGGAAGAAAATATAATCCTCTCTTTTAGGGACGGACCCAGAAATTTGATTTTTTTATGTATTTTTTAAAATTATTTTGACTAAATATCTTTATATTTACGGAGTTAGATATATTTATATACATATTTAAAATGTGAATTACACATATTTCTTTTTCTATTTCGTTATCCCTCCCTCACCCTAAGGATAATAAGAATATTTATATGGCAAAAAGAAAACATACTTTGAAATTAATCAAAAACTCTAACCTCATCAAATCAAGTTAACAATAAATAACAAATAAAGACAAAAACTCTTATGAGATGATTTTATACATTATATATTGTATAACCTAACATAAAATATTAAAGTGTTATTACACAATTTATGCTACGTCTCACTGTAAAATTATCTCACGTAAATGTGTCTCAATTTATAGAGTACTGATATGGAGCCTAATGCTGACGTGTCTTACCATCTTATCAGTACACCTAATTAAATAATCTTGTCGTATAATTAATTAGAATAAGATTAAGATTTGAATTTCACGTTCCATTATTTTAGCAAGACCGATTCGATTCTCTATCCACCTTTATCTCAAATTTGGAAACATACCGCAACAATTTTCGGACTTTTAAAAAAAATTCATAGAACTCGTGGTGCAAATATTTTCCAACTCACCGCAATTCATATGGTTTTAAATTTAGAAACACAGATGAGCAAAGAATGATTTACAAATATAGGATGAGAAGCAACAATTCATATTCTCCAAATTGCAATTTTTATAAATGATTTACAAAAAATAGAGAGCTATTAACCATTTGCGCTTCGGTGAACCATGTACTACTTGGGCCGGGTTCGGATCGAGCCGGGTCCGACCGTAAAAAAAAAAAAAAAAAACTATAAAAAAAAAGAGAAAAAAACCTAAACCCATTCGTTTGGGTGAACCATGAAACAAGTTAATGAGTTCGGATCGGGGGGATCCGAGTCCGTAAAAAATCAAAAAAAAAAAAGCGAAAAAAAAAAAATGGGACGTGAAATTATAATTTTAATTTTATTTTAATTAATTATATGACAAGATTATTTAATTAGGTGTACCGATGAGATGGCAAGACATGTCAGCATTAGGCTCCATATCAAAACTATATATATATATATATAATGTTCAAGTGGAGTCAGGGGGCCCAGTGACCCCCTTGGCCCCAACGAGGTCCGTCCTCGCCTCTTTTTTAGCCTTGCACAATGAATCTTTTTCTACCCCTTTATAATTGAGATAATATTGGGGGAAATTACTATCAACTACACACTTTTAAGTGTTAATTCTAAAAACTACAAACACTATTTACCTATTACTATTAACTACAAATAAAACATAAATGGACATGTATATCCTATTAGACGTAAAATAAGAACCTGAAAAACTAAAATCCTCAAAGAAACACATAAATTAAGCATCTTATATGAAATACAGATATCTAGAAAATCATATAAGTAAACCTTAAATAAAATTGATCTGTTTTTAGTAAGTATCACCTCCAATATAAATCAACATGAACTACAATAAGATTGATATACATTAATTATTTCACCAAAGCATTAGATGTAAAATACGAACCTGCAAAATGAAAAAAATACAAAGCAAAAAACCGAACATTAAAAGGGACAAAATAAAAAACGTACAAAACAAAAAATCCAAACATCAAAAGCATAAAATATTATCTTGTGAATAAGAAAAATAAAGAGACCAAGAAAGGGTGGAAAAAAATTAAGAATTGTAAAATAAGAAGGCAGAAAAAGAAGATAATGAAATAGTGCTTATAAAATTAAAATTTATAGAACATAGAATTTAAGATGTAGGGTTGAAATAAAAAAAATTTAATCTTTAAATGTGGGGTTGAGATTAAATTTAAAATATATGATGAAGAATTATCTACCTAATCATTAATTAGATGTAAAATAATAATCTGCAAAACAAAAACACTCAAAGCAACACAAAGTTTAAGCATCTTGTATGGAATGAGAATTGCGGTGGTTTATTCCACGCGAAATTAACTCTCATTTAAAATGGTCATATAAAAAAAAAATGGTCCCATAGGATTTTACAAACAAAAAAATAAATGAATTTTTCGAACCAAATTTGGTTTTAGAAATATTTCTTGGGACCAAAATTGTTAAATAAAAATCGAATGAGACCGCTTTCAAAAAAAGCAAGGACCAAAAAAGAAACGTGAGACAAAAACTGCAGATTAAAAATTCACATGAGACCACTTTCAATAATTTACTCAGATGGAATACGATATCAAGAAAATCATATAACAAAATTAAATAAAATAGGTTTGCAATTTTAGTAAGTATATATCTCAAAAAAAAAAAATTAAACCAAACACAAATTGTATGAACTGTAAGATTGATATACAATGAAAAATATACAAAATTTAAACATCTTGTATGGTATATTTTAAATAAACAACTTTACGATTTTAATAAATAAAATCATTCAAAAGAGTGTGTAGTTAAAAATTCATGCAGCTGTGTTATTCATAACAATTAACAAGCATAACTACCCGTTTTTGTTCCAACCCATTTTTTGCAAGTTACTAGATTGAGTCACTACTGAGCCACAGAAAGTGCTTTCTTAGTGTGCAAATATTTGTTAACCACCAATAAAGATGAAATAATATAATATCGAAATTACGTTAGAAAAGTTTTTCAATGAACATTGTATAAGCTTTTTAATATATATCTATATTTATCTAATAACAAAATGTTGTGCCAAAAAATTGTTAGTAATTTCTTGTAAAATTTTAAAAACTTTAACGAAGATGATATAGCTTAGATGGTAGAGGAAATTTTGTTTTGTCTTCTATGCATAAGAGGTACAAGGTTCAACTCCCTATATCTACAACACATATATACTAATTTTCTTTTAAGTATTTTCTAAATTATTACTATTTTTAAAGTAATAGTATTTATACATATCCAATAATATGAGAGCAAAGATAGTGATAAAAGTTTCCAACAAAAAAAATTATTATAAATTTGTCATGAAATTTTAAACGATGCATATTAATGAATAAATTTTGTATTTAATATGGATACATTGTTTTTTCTTAAATCAATTACTATCTCCGTCTTTTTTCTTATATCTTATTTGACTTTGACATAATTTTTAATAAGGGGGTTGTTCATTGACATTTGAAAGGAATAAATGAGTTTTTTTTTTATAAAGGTGTTTTAGCCAATTTAAATTAACGAGATAAAAAGAAGTTGATTTTGTGTGTAATTATTAGTGACATGAGATGCAATTTAGTGATGTTTGGAGATAGTTTGAAACGGTAGAATTATTTTATTGCTATTTTGGATATGTGAAAAAAAATACGGTCCTTTCTGAATTTTGAGCAAAATAAAGAGGGACTACTATATGTATGTATATCAATTTATTATTTATATATTTGTTTATATTATTATTTTGCATTATGAGATTTAAATTGATTAGTCCGATTATTATAAATTAGTCACATGTATTTTTGACATTAGACTTAAATTATTAGTTGAATCATTTTCATTTAAATTATTTGTTTACATTATTAGTTAATTGCAGAACAACAATAGGTTGATTGTGATAAAGCTATGTACTCATACTTTTTTGCGAAAATACTATTTTTGGAATAATGATGACCCCATCGATAATAGACTTTCTTTCAAATTTTAGAGAAAATATATTTTCTACTAATGATATTATATGATATGACTATTAACAAGAGTTAGGACAATCTCTTAAAAACATAGGGCTTTTTTTAAGAGGACAATTTTCAATAATGGATGCTTATATATTGTCATATCCTGTTTGAAAATTTTGATATGCTACATGAATGATAACAATAGTCAGTCAATCAATATGATTTATAAGCAAAGATGTAAAAATTCGACTAGTCCTCGCTTAGGCGGCGCGTCTAGGCGCTAGACGGTCGTCGGTCGATTCGATTTTTGTTTAAAGCCGCCTAGGCGTCGAAGTCGAGAGCTAGGTGTCCAACACTAAATTATTATTTGATAATGAGAGACTTTGTTCTTAGAATAAATTGATGATAAGACAAAAATTGATAATTTTCACTATACTAAAATTCCAAACCACAAATTTGTTTAGTTTTTTTTTATGTTAAATTAATTTTCTTGTATTCTATAATGGATAATATATATAAGAAAAGGTGTTTCAATTGTTATCTAGATTTAGGCGGTTGTATAATGAATTTGTTAATTAATTTTGAAGTGTAATTTTGTTATAATATATCGATAAATAGTAAATAAAACTCATTTAGAGGAAAAAAATAAAAGAAAATCGAACCGACTAGTCCCCGACTAGTCCACTCCTACAAGGACTAGGCGCTAGGCGGTCCATATCCGCCCGACTACTGATTTCCGACTTCTGCACCCATGTTTATAAGGAAATAATTTAAAATCGTAAGAAAATTAATATATTTCAAACTTACATTATTTAACAATGTATAATTTTCCAATATTTTTTATCACAACTCATTTTCATGCTAAATTTTGAAAGCAACAAATGCTCACAAAAATCGTGCATTGCATCGGTGAAAAAAAATTGACCATGTAATATATAAAGTAAAATTAAAATTATATAAAAAAATAAAATATTTTTCCTATTCTATTTAATATGAAAATAAATATATTTAACATCAAATTTATTTTATACTTATGAACCATGCATCGCACGGGTGATATACTAGTTTATCAATATAATATGAATTTCAAACTCTTAGGTACCCCACGGGACTTGAACAATTGTCAAACATAATAATATTTTAGAAGCAATCTATCTTTTATCTGCATAAAAAAAAAAAAAATATATATATATATATATATATATATATATATATATATATACCTTGCTACTTCATCAATTTACACCCAGCTTATTCAATTTTTGTCTTTTTTTTTTTTTTTACCTTTTGTCATTTTTCGCCATAAATAAAATCTTTAAAATAAACTGCTTTTTTTTTATATATGTTTATATATTTTAATTCAAAATTTTAAAAATAAGAAATAAGAAAGAATTAAGTCTGAATTTGATTGCACGCGAACAATCTCTCTATATACTAATAGAGAGCTTTTTTGATGATGTGTCGTCTTATGGTTAATTTGGATGATGTGTCATCTTGAGGTTAATTTGGATGAGAGGTTACATTTTATTGTATTGATGTGTTATTTTTTTATTAGTTTATAGTAATATGTGACATACATGTGACATTTTAATATGTAGTTTAATAAAAAGATTGCAATAACTAAAATTTGAACCACACACATCTTAGATTATATTTATGTTACTTAGATACTTTATAAAATTTTAAATACCTTAAATATTTATTTTATTGGGCATTAACTTCTTTACATTAACCTTTATTTTATAATTAATATTTTACCATACATCAATTTTGAAAACATCCCTCAACCAACTAATATGAAATTTTTATTGCTTATGTGTCGCATTATTGTGAATTTCGATGATATGTCGCCTAATTAAGAAATGATAATTATGTAAAAAGTAAATAATGAAGTTGATGCATAGATAATGATCGATGACATGTCACAATATAATTATTTTCTAATTATTTAGGTATTTAAAGTATGTGTGAATGTTATAAAATATGTAATTAATATTTATTATTTATATTATATTTATTCAACTTTATTAATATTTAAAGTATTTATTTAGATATTTAAAGTATGTGTGAATGTATTTTATGTTAATTTGAATTATATTTGATTATTAATTCTTTCATGATTAATTTTGTTTTATTATTGTTCTTATGTATATCTTAATTTATTTTATGTAACAAAATATTTTATATTATAATTCATTCATTTTTTTTTTTTTTATTAATGTATATTAATTAATATATTAATATTTTTTTTAAACGTTTTTTTTTTAATCGGTTTATTTTGTTTTAAGAGTTGGTATGTTTGTGAAACTTGGTCACCGTGGAAATTGATTTTTTTTTTACGCATATACTTTTTAGTAATATAAGTCACACCCTTTAGTAATATAAAAGTCACACCCTTCATTATCACTTCTTACATAATTTCTTTATATAATAAGGCACACCATCCACTTTTATGAGCAATACTTTTATAGTAAAACGTCACATCCTTTACAAAGAAAAAGTCACACTCTTAACCCGGGCCACCGTGAAACTTGTTCACAATACTTCGCCTTTTTTAATTTTCGGATTCAACTTCATATTAAAAGGAACGATTAATATTTAACATAATAATTTTATTCCAAGATTAAGTAAGGTTGTTAATATACACTTGAAATAATTATTAATTCATATTTAATATATTTATGTATATATTTATAATTTAATGAGAATGTTGTATTTTTTAATTAAAGAACCGCGTAATACGCGGGCATTGAACTATGACAAAGTCTAGTATGAAAATTTTCATACATGAAATTTTTTTAATTTACAACCAAATTCTGTAATTGGTGTGGGTAAGACAAAATTGAGTGGTTCATGGTTCACTCGGCCGGCCCAAATTGGTCATAATTTAGGATCCATTATTTAGTGTTTAGAATGTAGATGATTGATTTAGAGCAATTTTATAGATTTTCAAACATGAAAAATTTCACAATAGACCTACTCTTAAACTAATTAAATATATATTCAGCACTAACTACTTGCTTGCACGCTAAACCATATAAGAGTATAATTAACTAATGAACACTAATTACATGCTTACACACCAAACACTTTAAGAACAATTAAATAAATTGATTATATATGTATGTTGCGTGTTGATAATATTTAGCGCCATAGTATCTGCAAGACTTAAAAATAATATTAAAAAAACAGCAAGAAATCACTACTCCCTGTAGCATAGATAGTAAAATATACTACCTCTGTTCCAGATTAGTTTTCCCATTTAACTTTTAGACGCATCTATCATACCCCTCCTTAAAAGTTACTTTATCATTTCAATTATTAATACAAAACTCGCTCGCAAAAACCCATCAAAAAATTAACTGTGAAAACTAATCTGGGATGGAAGGAGTAACACATGACAAAATCGTGAACTAGAGTGGGAATCCATGTTAGACAGTTTTGACTTTTGACAAAATCACATGGAGTAGAGTAGGATCCATGTCAGATAATTTCTTTTTTCTTGCGACGAGAAACTATTACATGTGTTGTTGATCCCTTAGATAGGTAGCTTATAAATCGAGAAATTTTACAGCCCTCGCTAGTGTCCTCATTAAATTATAATTTTTTTATAGTGAATCGTGCAAATTTTTGCCAAAGTTTAAAATTGTCGCAAATTTACACGGTTTCGGTTTCATTCAGGTCAATTTATAGTCACAAAACCCTCGAAAATTGCGAAGAAAGTTCATTTATTTTTTGTTTATAAAATTCTATGGGACCATTTTTGTTAAAAGAAGGATCATTTTCATGAGGGTAAATTTACATGGGATCACTTCTGTAATTTACCCATTCCATACAAGATGTTTAAACTTTGTGTTGCTTTGAGTGTTTTTTGTTTTACAGATTCTTATTTTACATCTAACTAATGATTAGGTAGATAATTCTTCATCATATATCTTAAATTTAATCTCAACCCCACACTTAATGATTAAAAAATATTAATTAATTTCAACCCTACATCTTAAATTCTATGTTCTATAAATTTTAATTTTATAAGCATTATCTTTTGTCTGCTTCTTATTTTACAATTCTAAAAAAATTTCTCCCACATTCTTGGTCTCTTTCTTTTTCTTATTCACTGGATAATCTTTTATGTTTTTTATGTTTGATTTTTTTGTTTTTACCCTTTGATATTTGACTTTTTGCTTTGCATTTTTTTCATTTTGCAAGTTCTTATTTTATATCTAATGCTTTGGTGAAATAATTAATGTTTATCAATCTTATAATAGTTCATGTTGATTTATGTTGGATGTGGTACTCACTAAAATTGCAGAGTATTTCATACAAGATGCTTAATTTATGTGTTGATTTAAGGATTTTAGATTTTCAGGTTCTTATTATTATTATTTTTTTGATCGGACAAAGTTAGTTGTTAGTAGTTAGTATACACCAAACACTCAAATATTCCACGAAATCACCAATCCACCTTATAACTCATATAACTCCAAATTCGTTCCCAAAGTGAATCAAACCTGAGTCTCCCAATCAAATGAGAGCCCAGTGGCCAGGTGGGCTAAGCCTTTCATGTTCTTATTTTACGTCTAATGATTATGTGAGATATTATTTACGGTATATCAATCATATAGTTCATGTTAATTTATTTGATTGTTACAAAATTTGTGTTGGTTTAATGATTTCTTTTGCAAATGAGGTACTCTTACTGATATTAATTTAATAATTTTCACTTTAGCGAGAGCAAAACTGCCCTAGCTAATATCGAGGATGCATATGCTCTCGCTAACACCGAGGGTCTATGATTGCCCTCGCTAAACTTAGCGAGGAGAAAATTATCAAAGGTTTAACGAGGGCATGCCATCGTTAATTGACAATTTTTTGTAGTGGTTTTTTCCTACCGAAAATCCGTCATTAAAGGTGTTTTGCGACTGTTTTTTCGTTGCAAATTCCGTTGTTAAACAGTCTTTTTTGTATGAATATTCAACACTAATTACTTGCTTGCACGCTAAACCATATAAGAGTATAATTAACTAATGAACACTAATTACATGCTTACACACCAAACAATTTAAGAACAATTAAATAAATTGATTTTGTATATTGCGTGCCAGTGCACGTTGATAAGATTTAGCGCCATAGTATCTGCAAGACTTAAAAATAATATTAATAAAACAGCAAGAAATCACTACTCCCTGTAGCATAGTAAGAATAAATCTGATAATTAATGTAAATTTGGACAGTGTAGGATAGGTATTATTGAAGTCACTAGTTTTGTAACCTAGCGATGCACGGTTATATATTTTTAAATTAATTATTTACTTTGTGTAGTTGTGGTAAAATTATGATAAAAATAATTTTGAATAAAATCAGACATTATATATATATATATATATATATATAGTTTTGATATGAAGACCACGAGTGGTCATCTTATAGAACTCAATTGATGATTTGACTTTCCACCTCAGCTTATTACCTAATTAAATAATTTAAATTAATTTTAAAAAAACCCTACACCCTAGAACCTAAATCATGAACCCTAAATCATGACCCATTCGGGCCGGGTGAACCATGAACCACTCGAGCAGAGTGAACCATGAACCATGAATCACTCGGGTCGGGTTTGGATCCGTAATTTAATTTAAATTATTTAATTAGTGCAAAGTGATATTTTTTCCAAATTTTAATTTAAATTATTTAAATTAGTAAATTAAATTACGGAGAACACGACCCGAATGGTTCATGGTTCATGGTTCACTCTGTTCGAGTGGTTCATGGTTCACCCGGCCCGAATGAGTCATGTTTTAGGGTTCATGATTTAGATTTTAGGTTGTAGGATTTTTTTTTCAAAATTAATTTAAATTATTTAATTAGATAACAAGTTGAGGTGGAAAGGCAAATCATCAATTGGGCTCCATAAGGTGACCACTCGTGGTCTCCATATCAAAATTATATATATATATATATATATATATCTTAATCTTAATTACTATATATTGGTAAACCTGTTTCAGCCTATGTGACGAAACCACGTCAGTCTGCGCAAAGCCTAATTCAACCAGATTATTTCGTTTTAAAATCGTGCACTCTCATTAAAAGTTATTTAAATTAAATATATTTAACTAAATTAAATCTTATTTGCTTAAACTTTAACTAAATTAAATTGTATCTGCGTTGAGATTGTCACATGAATCCAATGCTTGGAATATTGCAATAAAATATGACTATGCAGATTTCTTCATCTAATTTTATTAATTTTTTAATCTAATTTTAGTTTGTACATTGTAGGGAGTATTGAGATAAGTAACTTGAATTCTGAATGTGAATTATAACATAATTATTAATTTGCAATGAATATTAATTTGCAATGAATATTCTTATTTTGATTTTGCAGATTTCTTAATCTAATTTGATGAACTTTTTAATTTGATTTTATTTTGTATATTTCAGGGAATATTGAGGTAAGTAACTTGATTTTTAAATGTAAATTGTAGCATGATTTTATTGATTTGCAATGAAATATTCTTCTTTCGGTTATACAGATTTCTTAATCAATATGTCTTCATCATAGGTTTATACTGTTTAATTTGTATAAATTCTTGTAGATTTAAAAAGTCGTACCAAAAGAGCATACACACCTGTCACGCCATCTAGGGTTTCTGTTCATAGCAAATATACATGAAAGGCTTGCAATTGTGAGTGTAGATGCAATGTTGGAAGCTTTACAACAATCAAATGAGGAGAAGGTAATATTCATTAACATGTATATCAGTCACTCATCTAGGGTTTTGTACGCCATTTAGGTTTCCTCTTATTTATAGAGATTCTTCTACTTTTATAAATTTGTTAAACTAAATTTATTTTTATATTGTAGGAGTATCGAGGTATGTAATTTAAGTTTTAAATGTGAATTTTAATATTTTATTGATTGCAATAAAATTTTATTATTTTGATTATGCATATTTCTTAATCTAATTTAATAAATTTTTAATTTGATTTAGTTTTGTACATTGCAGGGAGTATTGAGATAAAGTAATTTAAGTTTTGAATGTGAATTGTAACATAATTTTATTGATTTGCAATGAATATTCTTCTTTTGATTATGCAAATTTTTTAATCTAATTTGATGAACTTTTTAACCTGATTTTATTTTGTATATTTCAGAGAGTACTGAGGTAAGTAATTTGAGATCTAAATGTAAACTGTAAGATGATTTTATTGATTTACAATAAAATATTCTTCTTTAAATTATGCAGATTTCTTAATCAATATGTCTTCATCGTTGTTTATATTGTAGGGAGTATTGAGGTAAGTAATTTGAGTTCTGAATTAGTGATGAATATTTAGTGAAATTGTATAATTATTTTGTATTTTGCAAAGAACTTTTTTTATATTGCAGAGAATATTGAGGTAAGTAATTTGAGTGCTAAATTAGTTGACGATGCATTTTTTCTTTTCTGTTCATAGCGATTCTTCTAATTTGATGAATTAGTTAATCTAATTTTATTTTGTATATTTAATCTAATGTGATTTTTCTAATTTGATAAATTTGTTAATCTAATTAGTTTTTTTATATTTAATCTGATTTTTTTTTATATTGCTGTGAGTATTGAGGTAAGTAATTTAAGTTCTGAATTGATTATGAATGTTTATTGCAATTGTGCAGTTATTTTGTAAATAGCAGATAATTTTTTATATAACAAAGAGTATTGAGATAAGTAATTTGAGTTCTTCGCAATTAAGCATTGTACTTTCATATTTTGCAAAAGATACACTTTTCTCTACTCTCTATTACGTTAAAGAGATATTTTAAAATTTGAAAACTTTAAATATTATTATTTCCTTCGTAAAAAAAAATAATAAAAATAAAAGCATGCTTCTAATATTTGCTCTACGCAAAAAAAGAAAAAGAATTGTATAGGTTTGCAATTTTTATATAGCTCTTATGACAAAGTGTTTAGAAATTAAAGGCATATTTTGAAACTCTACTTAAATAATTAGAAGCTCTTTTTTTTTTTAAAGCTGATGAGACTCAATTTTATCTTTTTTAAAAATGTTTCTTAAGCTAGGTTGTGTTTCAAAACAGGTACTAAATGTGGTTAAACAAGTTAAAATTTATAAAAAATAACTACAGGGATACGAATTAGAATGTATGTCATTAATAGATAAGATGGTTTTTATTTGAAGTTGATATAGCTTAAATTAGGGTCCATTTAATCGTATTTGATGTGTACAGTTACTGCGTGTGTGTTTTATCCTCTCATTATTTTTAAGATTATTATTATTATTTATTGTTAATATTGTTTTTGTTATTAATATTGTTATTGTTATTTATGCGAGGTACACTTACATGAGAGTCATCTCATAGTGAGACGAAACATAATTTGATCATTGACGCTTTAATACTTTGAAAGTGATGAGTGTTGATTTATGTTAGGTTGTACCCCGTCTCATGTATGAGACCATCCTACACGAGTTTTTTTTCTTATTATATTGGTTTTGAAAAGTCGTAGATAGAAAAAAAGTGTTTATTCAAATGTAATTGAGTGACAATTGACGTAATTTTAAATAAAAATATGAAGAATTATTAAAAAGAGTGGTGACACAATTTGTCAAAAAAATAAAATGTAAAGTTTTGTTTGAGACTCCCAAAAAAAAGTAAAATTTTGCTCGGGATGAAGGGAGTATATTAGTATATTATACAAATACAATATTAAAAAATAAAATTATGTCTATAATTAAAATATTTTTTATATTAATTATATGTTTAAAGTATTTGATCTAAAATAATATTATAATTTTTTTTTTCAATCCGAAATTCAAGGGTTACGTATAGTATATATATATATATATATATATATATATATATATATATATATATATATATATAGTAGTGATATAGAACCAACTATCTTGTTTTTTATGGAATCAGATTAATGAGATGTCATGCCAACTCATCATCCACATAATTAATTCTACTCAAATAAATTATAGAATGTTTTATAATATATTATACCCTAAACCATGAACCTCAGAACCTTAAACCCTAAATCATGAACCATTCGAGCCGAGTTCGGGTCTGGCTGGGTTGGGTCCGAATACCGAGTAATCAAAAAACAAAACACATAATAGTGTATACAAGTTTTTGTGTCAAATTAATGTACATATCGCATACGTAAATACATATCAAATTTTTAGGTATTACTTAATTACTATAAATAGTGCAAAAGTTGGAAATCGTTAATTAGTAGGATTTGGACCGTCAAGCGCTGTAGGCCGCCTAGGGGCCAACTATTCAGGTTGATTTATTTTTTCTATACCCTCTAAGTTTCACCAATGTGGTTAGAAAGTTTTAAGTATAAATAACTGCATAATTAATTAATAATTTAGGGGACAAAAATAAACATGTACAAATTATAAATTAATAAAGATAAACTGACAACATAGACAATAATTTAATAACATAATTTCAACCTCCAAATTTCAATTTGGCAAAATTTGGTTATGCTTTTATGCAGTGGCGGATTTATGGAGAGGGAAGATATGACAAATGCCAGATTATAATTTTCAGTAACAAAATCTCAAGTCCATATAAGAAGGTGGCCAAACTTCCCTTGTTCTGTTGCTATCAAGCCCAACAGAGCAAGAAAAAATGTGGTTTTATTTTATACCCACATTGGCCTATAATAAATAAGTCCAATTTTTATTGGGCTTTGCTTGTTTAGACCTTTATACCTACCCAGATTAAAACTTGAGCCCAAAATAAATTTCATCAGTTTATCATTTTCATGCTTAATAAAGTACTCACTCCGTTCTAATTAAGATTGCACGTTTTTTCTTGATTGAATGTTTTATTTTTGTTTGACCATTTTCTAAAATAGAATTAAAAACTTTTACAGACTTAAAAATATATTTTATAAACATCTCTTATTTACACTACATGTCACTATATTTACAAAAATACCTCAACACATAAAGCACATCTCATACATAAAATAGAAAGGACATATATATCCCTCTACCAAATTAATTTTACACCATTTAACATTAATAAATAACACTTATATTAAAATTCTTTTCGTTTATAAATGTGCAATCTAAATGAGGACAGAGAGAGGTATTAATTATGTGATCATATTAAAAAATAGAATTAATTTTACCTTCAACAATAAGCTGCAAATGCAAACCTCGAGTGGAATTGGTATCTAGAATGCATTTTATTATGAGTTTGTCTACTATGAACCAGGTCTATGCTATAAACATGAATTATATAAACATGAATTATTTGACATATTTCATTCATTTCAACATATTTTTTTATCACTAAACTTGATCCGTATTATATCCTGAATTGAATCAAATATCATAAATTAAAAACAAGATTCACAGCATGAACCGGGTCTATACAAATTTTTATCTTTTATTATATGAATTTCCTGTCGTTTTACAGCAACTAATATTAACACTTAAACTAGGCATAGAGCAAAGGTTCTCATGACAAATTGGGGAAATTGAGAGCCTACATATTTCATCAACACTTAATAATTCACCATGAGGAAGTCTTTTTTGCATACATAAGATGGGATATTTTTGCATTTATATTTTTATACTTTTTCATTTTTTTATTTGCTCAAAATTTAATAATGGATGTCCTTATTTAGTTTTCTCATTCCATAAATAATTACTTACCCTCTCAAACAAACCCCTTACAAATATCTTTTAATTACATTTCATGCTACTAACATTTACCAACAAAAATATCTACTTTTTTGTCTCATTCTTCGAAAGGACCAAATATTCACTCTCAATAAAAAACAATTTCACCCCTTTAATATTAATAAACAATTCCTCATTAAATTTCGTGGTCATTTTGACAATAAGGACAAAGGAGTAGTACTTTTGAAATTTGAGTATATAAAAAAACATAAGATATCCCTCATACTTGAAGTACTTTCGTTTCACCTTTTTTTTTTTGTAATTTACTATTAATAGAATTTTAATCGAGATATCTGAAGGGAACATTTGATAAGTAGCCTAAACATAGCGGCTGGTGTTTGATACGTATATTGGCATAGAACATACATACAAATTAAATTCGTTCTACAGTACAACCTCTATAAACTAATACTTTCGATAAATTAATAATTTCTTTAAAATAATATTTTTTCTGCTTCGGACTTGGGTCCAAGCGTAAATTAATAATTTTGATAAATTAATAAAATAATAATTTTTTAAGACCCCTATATAATATAAGGGTCCCATCAACATCATAAATTAATAATCTCATAAAAGTACAAAGATAACTAAGACAACTTAGTAAAATATGACTCTAGTGTTGATTGTTTTCTATTGAAATTCAAATCAAAATGAATCTCATCTCTCATTTAAACATTAAATAATTAGATGATTCAAGTTCTTATTGAACATACGTATGAATTTTAAACATTAAATAAGATAATTCAAGTTCCTAACATTTAATACTCATTAATATCTCTATATAATTGAATTTAAATTTATGAATTCTGATGTAATTAATTTAAATTAAATGAATATAGAATACCTCTTTAAACTAATAAATTATTAATTTATCGATTAATTAATATCTCTCTAAAATTAATATTTTTTTTTGGGTCCCAACTGTATTAGTTTATAGAAGTTATATTGTACGTTCAAAATAATTTTAAATTAGAATTGATTCTCAAATATAGCAAAATTATTTTAGAAGAAAGGCTTCATTTAATTCAGAATTGTAAGTGTCATCTCAATTTCTTATCCTAAAAAATGTTACCTGAACAACAAGGCACAAATAGGATTGAATTAATGACTCTCCACTACAAAATTTCTAACAAAAAGACTCTAAGGTACAAAGTATCTTTAAAGTGACTCTAAGATACAATTTGTATAAAAAATACCCCTTATCTCATTTTTGTATATATTCATAATTTTAGTTTTTTGTTTTGACCAAGTACATATTTTGGGAAAGTGCAGATTCGAAATACAAATTTTATAAAATCAAATTTAAATTGAATTATATAAAAATTGCAACTAATAAAAAGTGGAATAAAAAAACGAAAAGTGCAAAAATTAAAAAATTGCACTCCAAAAATGTTAGAAAAGTGCGTAAAACGGTCGGAAGTCGGAATTATTAAAATAACCGCACTCCAAAATCGTCGGCGTCGTAAAACGGTCAAAATGCAAAAATGTGTCGGAAGTGCAAAAAACAGACGGAAAAGAACTTAAACTTTTTAACCATATTTTTTACCTTAGAGTCAAAATAAAGTTACTTTTTATACCTTAAAGTCACTTGGGGTGACTTTGTACCTTAGAGTCACTCTCCCAACAAGATTATAGATAGATAAGGTGACAACGCATATATGCACAATCATTGCACGCGTGTCTTCATCGTTGTTACATACTTCACTCTGTGTTTTAAAAATTGGGTCCAACCGCCGGTCGGACCGGTGAACCGCCGCTTAAAAAGCGCCCAATAGAGGTGTATAGAACCGCTTATTGACCGCCCACCTCAAAACCGAAAAAACCGTTAAAACCGGGTGAAAATCGAACCGTGAACCGTGAACCGCCGGTTTTCACCCCAACAAAAACCAAAAAAAAAAAAAAAAAAACGCTGGTCGTCCGCTGCCGACGCCACGGGGTTCAAGGCGGAGGAGACAATCGTCGACGCCGTTGTCGTGTCCCGTGAGCCGAGGAGGAAGAATATGGCGGCGGGCGCGGGGCTAGGTTGGAAGACGGCGGAGAGTTTGGTGGCTTGAGAGCGGGTTGTGTGAGAGGTTATCAATTTGGCGTGAGAGCGGGTGGCGTGAGAGGTTGTCAGGTGGTAGATGGCTTGGCGGGCGACGGCGCCGATTGAAGAAGAAAGAAACTGGAGAATGAATCAATGAAGGAAGAGAGAAGATTAGGTTATTTAACCGGCCCCTTTTTTTGTTTTTTTTTCACCCAAATTTCAAAATTTTTTTTTTTTATATTTTTTCAAATTTCACCCATTTATCAATTTTGGGGCTTTGCTTTTCATTTTTTAATTATAAAATACAATTAATATGTATTTTTCTTAAAACGAAATTAAGTGTACTCCAAATTTTAAGATATTACTTTAGAAGGTTTTTAAAAAATTAAATTTAATGAATTCAAGTGTAACTATAATATCATCTCTTCTGTCAAAAAATAAAAATAAAAATTATAATATCATCTTAATACTATATATTTTAGTATTGATCTCTGAAATTTTAAATATCAAGTAATTAATACTACTTTCGTTCTAAATTTATTTATCCATTTGTTTTTAGCACGAGTTTTAATGTGAAAATTATTTATTAATATTTAGAGTGGTAAAGTTATTTTTGGTTGGAAATATTGTAATTTTTTTCGCTTTATTATTAAAGTAAATTACTTTTTGTGGGTAAAAATAATGAAATGAGATGTAAAAGTAAATTACTTTTTGTGGGTAAAAGTAATGAAATGGGATGTAATTTTGAATTTTTTAAAAAATTATGCATATTATATATATAATATTTATTATGATGTCATACCGGCTCAATCCGGTCCGACCGGTCCAACCCCGGTCCAACCTTTTTTTGGGGTCGTCCGGCTCAACTTCCGGTTCCAGTTTTTAAAACATAGACTTCACTAACGATCTTTTTCTTTTATTAACAAGTACCGATAGATTATTTTAATACGTTTTTTTTAGAGCAATTATTTTAATACGTAGTCCCGTGTGTACTTGTAATATGATTATAGTTTAAAAAAATAAAAGTTTGAGATTTTTAATTTTTTTTTAATTTTTGGCATTGGTCAGCGCCTCCCCTAGTCAAATTAAATTGTACCTCATTTAATACAGGACACTATCTCAAATTAGTTTTTTTCATATATTATATTCTAAAATACACTCAATTACCCGTTGTTTGAACTTTGAAGTATCATCGCGGAATCCCGCAAAGAACACATATATGTAGATATTCTTTTGTGTCACCATCTTATGTTAAAAATAACAAATAAAAATGAATTAGAATAAGTGAGATCAAATACATTTAGCTTGGATCCATGCTACGACACATCTAACATTACATAATTGAGTTAATATCGCAAATCGTCATTAATCTATTCCCAAATTCAATTTTAGCTCTCTATCTTTTCATTTTATAAATTTAATTATTTTTTATCATTTTCACGAAAAATTCAAATTTTAACCTGGAAATCTCACGTGATAGATCAATTTTGGAAATTTTTAGTTCTCCCAACCAATTATAGAGAGGCGTGAAATTAATTTGTTTACTTAATTTCCTAATACTCTCTTACTCCTTCAATTTTGGAAATTTTTAGTTCTCCCAGCCAATTATAGATAGACGTGGAATTAATTTGTTTACTTAATTTTCATAATACTCTCTTACTCCTTCATTGGGAGGAGGTCCAATGAATGCACAATTTAATATGAGTGGAATTGCTTTCAACGGAAATCGAACTTAATACGTGGGCGTGAGTTGCGGGAATCGAACCCAGGACGTGGATGTGAGTCTAAAGACTCTGATATCATAAAAGAATTCCGTATATAATGGGCACCTATGGTGTACTGTGGGATTATTTCACATTCCTTTGGGAAGACCCAGTGCTCATGAATTTGCTAATGTTTTAAAAAATTTATAATTTTCACTTTAGCAAGAGCAAAACTGCCCTAACTAATATCGAGGATGCATATACCCTCGTTAACACCGAGGGTCTATGATTGCCCTCGCTAAACTTAACGAGGAGAAAATTATCAAAAGTTTAACAAGGGCATGCCTTCGTTATTGACAATTTTTTTGTAGTGGTTTTTTTCTACCGGAAATCCGTCATTAAAGGTGTTTTGCGACTGTTTTTTCGTTGCAAATTCCGCTGTTAAACGCAGTCTTTTTTGTATGAATATTCAACACTAATTACTTGCTTGCACGCTAAACCATACAAGAGTATAATTAACTAATGAACACTAATTACATGCTTACACACCAAACAATTTAAGAACAATTAAATAAACTAATTATTTATACTGCGTGCCTGTGCACGTTGATAAGATTATTTATTTGTAGAGAAGGGTTAAGATTCTCATTCGTATTTTGAAAAGATTAATTGTTTTGTTCTTATGCGGTGATATCTAGATATACTTTTACGAAATAAAATTGTTCACACCACTATTCAAATTATATAAATATATATATATATATATATATATATATATATATATATATATATATATATATTTTTATCATTTGAGATATTGTCAAACTGTAAGCCAACTAAATTTATTTAAATTAATTACTGAGATTATCGTAATTGCAATTAGGCTAAGTCTTATATGCATCCAGGTGCGTGCAATGTACACTCATAGTGCATTTTAGAAACATACAACTTGTTATATTGAACGATGCAACTTATTTACTAAAAACAAAATTGAAATATATTTAAATAATTGCAATTAGAGCTGAGAAGGTAATCAAAAGGAAAAAAAACAAAACACAAGTTTATTGAAATTGGTGAAGAGGCGAATCTCCACAATTATTATGGATCTTCCATGGACACAAGAGAAGATACCAACAACAAGAAGTAGCTAAAACAATAGCATACTTAAAATACACACATCAAACATAACAACATGATTCGAATGACGAAATGTGGATCACGGGTGGAACGTTCTCCATGGTGATGGTCTTCAGGTACGTTTCCATCTGTATAATTAAACAAATAAAATAAAATGTTAATTTATAAAGATTATACAAACACAAAGTCAAAGAAATATTCAAAAACTAATAAAAATCGACTAATGAACTCTAAAGCTTGGTGTATCAAACAACGCGTAACATGTCTCCAAAAAAATAAATAGAAAAATTATATATACAAATTTAAACGAGTTAAAACCAATTGAAAGAGCGTTAATTATTCAAGGAAAAAAAAATCAATTGAAAGATGATAGTAGTATATAATAATGGAGCAATAATCACACAAATGAATTTAATTACTTCATCGTAGGTGGAAGTCCAAACCGACCATACCCAAAAGCAAACATGTTTACACACTTAGAAAAAATGACAAAAATTAATTAAGAGAAGGCTGAAGTTTTAGAGTGGTGGAAAGACGCATAGCGGAAGGCTGCTTATATACAAGAGATCGAGGCTTATCTTATTATTATTATTAATTTATTATTATTAATTTAATTTTGATGTCACTCCATTTCACGTGGGTAGGAAGAAAATGACAAGTTGACTTCGCTATTCGCTATTTTAATTTTAATTAAAATATAATCCTCTCTTTTAGGGATAGGGACGGACCCAGAAATTTGATTTTTTTATGTATTTTTTAAAATTATTTTTACTAAATATCTTTATATTTACTTTAGTTAGATACATTTATATACATATTTAAAATGTGAATTACACATATTTTTTTTTCTATTTTGTTATCCCTCCTCACCCTAAGGATAATAAAAATATTTATATGGAAAAAAGAAAACATACTTTGAAATTAATCAAAAACTCTAACCTCATCAAATCAAGTTAACAATAAATAACAAATAAAGATAAAAACTCTTATGAGATAATTTTATACATTATATATTGTATAATCTAACATAAATAACACTCATCCTTTTAAAATATTAAAGTGTTATTACACAATTTATGCTACGTCTCACTGTAAAATTATCTCACGAAATGTGTCTCAATTTATAGAAATCTTGATATGGAGCCTAATCTTTGACGTGTCTTACCATCTTATCAAGACACCTAATTAAATAATCTTGTCGATAATTAATTAGAATAAGATTAAGATTTGAATTTCACGCTCCATTATTTTAGCAAGACCGATTCTCTTCTCTATCCACCTTTTCTCTCTCAAATTTGCCCATGCCCGCAACAATTTTCGGAACTTTAAAAAAAAATTCATAGAACTCGTGGTGCAAATATTTTTCAACTAATCGCAATTCATATGGTTTTAAATTTAGAAACACAGGATGAGCAGTAACGATTTACAAATATAGGATGAGAAGCAACAATTCATATTCTCCTGTTGCAATTTTTTATAAATGATTTACAAAAAATAGAGAACTATTAACCATTTATGTCACAGTGAACCATGAACCACTTGGGCCGGGTTCGGACGAGTCCCATCCGGTCCCGGTAAAAAAAAAAAAGCTCAAAAAAACTATAAAAAAAAAAAAAAGAGAGCAAAACCTAAACCCATTCGATTGGGTGAACCATGAAACAGTTAATGCGAGTTCGATCGGGTTGGGATCCGGTCCGTAAAAAAAAAACTCAAAAAAAAAAAGCTGGAAAAAAAAAGCTGAAAAAAAAATTGGAAAACAAATGGGACGTGAAATTATAATCTTAATTTTATTTTAATTAATTATATGACAAGATTATTTAATTAGGTGTACCGATGAGATGACAAGACATGTTCTTCATATCAAATATATATATATATATATATATATAATGTTCAAGTGGAGTCAGGGGGCCCAGTGACCCCCTTGGCCCCAACATAGGTCCGTCCTCGCCTCTTTTTAGCCTTGCACAATGAATCTTTCTACCCCTTTATAATTGAGATAATATTGGGGAAAATTACTATCAACTACACACTTTTAAGTGTTAATTCTAAAAACTACAAACACTATTTACCTATTACTATTAACTATAAATAAAACATAAATGGACATGTATATCCTATTAGACGAAAAAATAAGAACCCGAAAAACTAAAAATCCTCAAAGAAACACATAAATTAAGCATCTTATATGAAATACAGCTATCTAGAAAATCATATAAGTAAACCTTAAATAAAATTGATCTGTTTTTAGTAAGTATCACCTCCAATATAAATCAACATGAACTACAATAAGATTGATATACATTAATTGTTTCACCAAAGCATTAGATGTAAAATACGAACCTGTAAAATGAAAAAAATACAAAGCAAAAAATCGAACATTAAAAGGGATAAAATAAAAAACGTACAAAACAAAAAATCCAAACATCAAAAGCATAAAATATTATCTTGTGAATAAGAAAAATAAAGAGACCAAGAAAGGGTAGAAAAAATTTAAGAATTGTAAAATAAGAAGCAGACAAAAGAAGATAATGAAATAGTGCTTATAAAATTGAAATTTATAGAACATAGAATTTAAGATGTAGGGTTGAAATAAAAAAAAATTAATCTTTAAATGTGGGGTTGAGATTAAATTTAAAATATATGGTGAAGAATAATCTACCTAATCATTAATTAGATGTAAAATAATAATCTGCAAAACAAAAACACTCAAAGCAACACAAAGTTTAAGCATCTTGTATGGAATGAGTAAATTGCAGAAGTGGTCCCATGTGAATTAACTCTCATGAAAATGGTCATTTAAAAAAAATGGTCCCATAGGATTTTACAAACAAAAAATAAATGAATTTTCGGAACCAAATTTGTTTTTAGAAAAATTTCTTGGGACCAAAATTGTTAAATAAAAATCGAATGAGACCGTTTCTGCAAAAGCAAGGACAAAAACAAACGTGAGACAAAAACTGCAGATTAAAAATTCACATGAGACCACTTCAACAATTTACTCTGTATGGAATACAGATATCAAGAAAATCATATAACAAAATTAAATAAAATAGGTTTGCAATTTTAGTAAGTATATATCTGTCAAAAAAAATTTTTTAAACCAAACACAAATTATATGAACTGTAAGATTGATATACAATGAAAAATATACAAAATTTAAACATCTTGTATGGTATATTTTAAATAAACAACTTTACGATTTTAATAAATAAAATCATTCAAAAGAGTGTGTAGTTAAAAATTCATGCAGCTGGGTTATTCATAACAATTAACAAGCATAACTCCCCGTTTTTGTTCCAACCCATTTTTTGCAACTTACTAGATTGAGTCACTACTGAGCCACAGAAAGTGCTTTCTTAGTGTGCAAATATTTGTTAACCACCAACAAAGATGAAATAATATAATATCGAAATTACGTTAGAAAAGTTTTTCAATGAACATTGTATAAGTTTTTTTAATATATATCTATACTTATCTAATAAAAAAATGTTGTGCCAAAAAATTGTTAGTAATTTCTTGTAAAATTTTAAAAACTTTATCGAAGATGATATAGCTTAGATGGTAGAGGAAATTTTGTTTTGTCTTCTATGCATAAGAGGTACAAGGTTCAACTCCCTATATCTACAACACATATATACTATATGTATGTATATCAATTTATTATTTATATATTTGTTTATATTATTATTTTGCATTATGAGATTTAAATTGATTAGTCCGATTATTATAAATTAGTCACATGTATTTTTGACATTAGACTTAAATTATTAGTTGAATCATTTTCATTTAAATTATTTGTTTACATTATTAGTTAATTGCGTAACAACAATAGGTTGATTGTGATAAAGCTATGTACTCATACTTTTTTAAGCTTAAAAATACTATTTTGGGAATAATGATGACCCCATCGGATAATAGACTTTCTTTTCAAATTTTAGAGAAAATATATTTTCTACTAATGATATTATATGATATGACTATTAACAAGAGTTAGGACAATCTCTTAAAAAACATAGGGCTTTCTTGAAGAGGACAATTTTCAATAATGGACGCTTATATATTGTCATATCCGGTTTGAAAATTTTGATATGCTACATGAATGATAACAATAGTCATCAATCAATATGATTTATAAACAAAGGATGTAAAATTTAATTAGTCCCCTTTAAGGCGGCGTTCAAGCGCTAGGCAGATTGCTTTAGGCGCCGCCAAAATGGCCGAAGCCTGAGCTAGGTGTCCAACACTAAGTTATTATTTGATAATGAGAGACTTTGTTCTTAGAATAAATTGATGATAAGACAAAAATTGATAATTTTCACTATACTAAAATTCCAAACCACAAATTAGTTTAGTTTTTTTTATGTTAAATTAATTTTCTTGTATTCTATAATGGATAATATATATAAGAAAAGGTGTTTCAATTGTTATCTAGATTTAGACGGTTGTATAATGAATTTGTTAATTAATTTTGAAGTGTAATTTTGTTATAATATATCGATAAATAGTAAATAAAACTCATTTAGAGGAAAAAAATACAAGAAAAAATCGAACCGACTAGTCCACTCCTAGAAGGACTAGGCGCTAAAGTGTCCATATCCGCCCGCCTACCCATTCAAACTTACGCATCCATGTTTATAAGGAAATAATTTAAAATCGTAAGAAAAAATAATATATTTCAAACTTACATTATTTAACAATGTATAATTTTCCAATATTTTTTATCACAACTCATTTTCATGCTAAATTTTGAAAGCAACAAATGCTCACAAAAATCGTGCATTGCATCGGTGAAAAAAAATTGACCATGTAATATATAAAGTAAAATTAAAATTATATAAAAAATAAAATATTTTTCCTATTCTATTTAATATGAAAATAAATATATTTAACATCAAATTTATTTTATACTTATGAACCATGCATCGCACTGGTGATATACTAGTTTATCAACATAATATGAATTTCAAAATCTTAGGTACCCCACGGGACTTGAACAATTGTCAAATATAATAATATTTTAGAAGCAATCTATCTTTTATCTGCATAAAAAAAAAATATATATATATATATATATATATATACCTTGCTACTTCATCAATTTACACCCAGCTTATTCAATTTTTGTCTTTTTTTTTTTTTACTTTTGTCATTTTTTCGCCATAAATAAAATCTTTAAAATAAACTGCTTTTTTTTATATATGTTTATATATTTTAATTCAAAATTTTAAAAATAAGAAATAAGAAAGAATTAAGTCTGAATTTGATTGCACGCGAACAATCTCTCTATATACTAATAGAGAGCATTTTTTATGATGTGTCGTCTTATGGTTAATTTGGATGATGTGTCATCTTGAGGTTAATTTGGATGAGAGGTTACATTTTATTGTATTGATGTGTTATTTTTTTATTAGTTTATAGTAATATGTGACATCCATGTGACATTTTAATATGTAGTTTAATAAAAAGATTGCAATAACTAAAATTTGAACCACGCACATCTTAGATTATATTTATGTTACTTAGATACTTTATAAAATTTTAAATACCTTGAATATTTATTTTATTGGGCATTAACTTCTTTACATTAACCTTTATTTTATATTTAATATTTTATAATACATCAATTTTGAAAACATCCCTCAACCAACTAATATGAAATTTTTATTGCTTATGTGTCGCATTATTGTGAATTTCGATGATATGTCGCCTAATTAAGAAATGATAATTATGTAAAAAGTAAATAATGAAGTTGATTCATAGATAATGATCGATGACATGTCACAATATAATTATTTTCTAATTATTTAGGTATTTAAAGTATGTGTGAATGTTATAAAATATGTAATTAATATTTATTATTTATATTATATTTATTCAACTTTATTAATATTTAAAGTATTTATTTAGGTATTTAAAGTATGTGTGAATGTATTTTATGTTAATTTGAATTATATTTGATTATTAATTCTTTCATGATTAATTTTGTTTTATTATTGTTCTTATGTATATCTTAATTTATTTTATGTAACAAAATATTTTATATTATAATTCATTCATTTTTATTTTTTTTATTAATGTATATTAATTAATATATTAATATTTTTTTAAACGTTATTTTTTTTTAATCGGTTTATTTTGTTTTAAGAGTTGGTATGCTGTGAAACTTGGTCACTGTGAAATTGAATTTTTTTTTTTTACAGACATACTCTTTAGTAATATAAGTCACACCCTTTAGTAATATAAGTCACACCCTTCAGTTATCACTACGACACTCTTTGCTATAATACAAGGCACACCCTCTACTTTTATGAGCAATACTCTTCATAGTAAAACGTCACATCCTTTACAAAGAAAAAAGTCACACTCCTTAACCCGTTTCACCGTGAAACTTGTTCACAATACTTCGCTGCTTTTTTATTTTTCGATTCAACTTCATATTAAAAGGAACGATTAATATTTAACATAATAATTTTATTCCAAGATTAAGTAAGGTTGTTAATATACACTTGAAATAATTATTAATTCATATTTAATATATTTATGTATATATTTATAATTTAATGAGAATGTTGTATTTTTTAATTAAAGAACTAGCGTAATCTGTGGCATTGAACTATGACAAAGTCTAGTATGAAAATTTTCATACATGAAATTTTTTTTAATTTACAACCAAATTCTCAGAATTGGTGAAGGTAAGACAAAATTGAGTGGTTCATGGTTCACTTCGGCGTCTTAATTGGTCATAATTTAGGATCCATTATTTAGTGTTTAGAATGTAGATGATTGATTTAGGGCAATTTTATAGATTTTCAAACATGAAAAATTTCACAATAGACCTACTCTTAAACTAATTAAATATATATTCAGCACTAACTACTTGCTTGCACGCTAAACCATATAAGAGTATAATTAACTAATGAACACTAATTACATGCTTACACACCAAACACTTTAAGAACAATTAAATAAATTGATTATATATGTATGTTGCGTGCATGTGCACGTTGATAATATTTAGCGCCATAGTATCTGCAAGACTTAAAAATAATATTAAAAAAACAGCAAGAAATCACTACTCTCTGTAGCATAGATAGAATAAATCTGATAATTAATGTAAATTTGGACAGTGTAGGATATGTATTATTGAAGTCACTAGTTTTGTAACCTAGAGAATTTTTGAAGTCATTACTAGACAGGACAGGACACTGTATCTTTTATGCCACTGTATCTGCGAATTAAAAAGATAGTATGTAAATTTGGACATGACAGGATATGTATTATTGATGTCATTACTAGACATGACTTGCTTACACGCTAAACCATATAAGAGTATAATTAACTAATGAACACTAATTACATGCTTACACACCAAACAATTTAAGAACAATTAAATAAATTGATTTTGTATATTGCGTGCCAGTGCACGTTGATAAGATTTAGCGCCATAGTATCTGCAAGACTTAAAAATAATATTAATAAAACAGCAAGAAATCACTACTCCCTGTAGCATAGATAGTAAAATATAACACATGACAAAATCACGTGAACTAGAGTGGGAATCCATGTTGGGCAGTCTTGACAAAATCACATGGAGTATAGGATCCATGTCAGATAATTCTTTTTTTTTTTTTCACATGGGTTGTTGATCCCTTAAACAGACAGTGATGCAACAAGTGGAAGTATAAAGAGCATTATCCATTGATTCTTAAAATATTCGGATGAATACACAAATATTCTTAAAATGTATAGAATTAAAAATTTAATAAAATAGTCATGTAACCAAGTGGTATCGTGGCTTTCTAGCAGTAACAGGCAGCGGGATTGATTCTGGGGTCTCGCGAGCTTTTTTGTGATATTTTATAGTTTTATATTTTTATTTATAGAGGGTATTATGATACATATTTATTTGAAATGGAAATATAATTAATTAATCATCTAACTTAGTAGTAATTGTAGTACGCATACGTGCAATAGGTTTCGGGTTTAAGACCCTGGGCTCATGAATTTGCTAATGTTTTTTAAAAAATTTATAAGCGATGGCAAAACCCCCCCTAGCTAATATCGAGGTTGCATATGCCCTCGCTAACATCAAGGGTCTATGATTGCCCTCGCTGAACTTAACGAGAAAATTTTTATAAAGGGTTTAACTAGAGCATGCCATCGTTAATTGACAATTTTTTTAGTGGTTTTTTCCTACTTGCTTGCACGCTAAACCATATAAGAGTATAATTAACTAATGAACACTAATTACATGCTTACACACCAAACAATTTAAGAACAATTAAATAAATTGATTTTGTATATTGCGTGCCAGTGCACGTTGATAAGATTTAGCGCCATAGTATCTGCAAGACTTAAAAATAATATTAAAAAAAAAAGCAAGAAATCACTACTCTCTGTAGCATAGATAGAATAAATCTGATAATTAATGTAAATTTGGACAGTGTAGGATAGGTATTATTGAAGTCACTAGTTTTGTAACCTAGCGATGCACGGTGATATATTTTTAAATTAATTATTTACTTTGTGTAGTTGTGGTAAAATTATGATAAAAATAATTTTGAATAAAATCAGACATTATATATATATATATAGTTTTGATATGGAGACCACGAGTGGTCACCTTATAGAACCCAATTGATGATTTGACTTTCCACCTCAGCTTATTACCTAATTAAATAATTTAAATTAATTTTAAAAAAACCATACACCCTAGAACCTAAATCATGAACCCTAAACCATGACCCATTCGGGCCGGGTGAACCATGAACCACTCGAGCAGAGTGAACCATGAACCACTCGGGTCGGATTTGGATCCGTAATTTAATTTAAATTATTTAATTAGTGCAAAGTGATATTTTTTCCAAAATTTAATTTAAATTATTTAAATGAGTAAATTAAATTACGGAGAACACGACCCGAATGGTTCATGGTTCATGGTTCACTCTGTTCGAGTGGTTCATGGTTCACCCGGCCCGAATGAGTCATGTTTTAGAGTTCATGATTTAGATTTTAGGTTGTAGGATTTTTTTTCAAAATTAATTTAAATTATTTAATTATATAACAAGTTGAGGTGGAAAAGCAAATCATCAATTGGGCTCCATAAGGTGACCACTCGTGGTCTCCATATCAAAATTGTATATATATATATATATATATATATATATATATCTTAATCTTAATTACTATATATTGGTAAACCTGTTTTTTTAATTTTATGTGATTTAAAAACCACGCCACTGCCAAAAGCCTAATTCAACCAGATTATTTCGCTTTTAAAATCGCTAAGCACTCTCATTAAAAGTTATTTAAATTAAATATATTTAACTAAATTAAATCTTATTTGCTTAAACTTTAACTAAATTAAATTGTATCTGCGTTGAGATTGTCACATGAATCCAAAGCTTGGAAGATTGCAATAAAATATGACTATGCAGATTTCTTCATCTAATTTAATGAATTTTTTAATCTAATTTTAGTTTGTACATTGTAGGGAGTATTGAGATAAGTAACTTGAATTCTGAATGTGAATTATAACATAATTATTAATTTGCAATGAATATTAATTTGCAATGAATATTCTTATTTTGATTTTGCAGATTTCTTAATCTAATTTGATGAACTTTTTAATTTAATTTTATTTTGTATATTTCAGGGAATATTGAGGTAAGTAACTTGATTTTTAAATGTAAATTGTAGCATGATTTTATTGATTTGCAATGAAATATTCTTCTTTCGGTTATACAGATTTCTTAATCAATATGTCTTCATCATAGGTTTATACTGTTTAATTTGTATAAATTCTTGTAGATTTAAAAAGTCGTACCAAAAGAGCATACACACCTGTCACGCCATCTAGGGTTTCTGTTCATAGCAAATATACATGAAAGGCTTGCAATTGTGAGTGTAGATGCAATGTTGGAAGCTTTACAACAACCAAATGAGGAGAAGGTAATATTCATTAACATGTATATCAGTCACTCATCTAGGGTTTCTTACGCCATTTAGGTTTCCTTTTATTTATAGAGATTCTTCTAGTTTTATAAATTTGTTAAACTAAATTTATTTTTATATTGTAGGAGTATCGAGGTATGTAATTTAAGTTTTAAATGTGAATTGTAATATTTTATTGATTGCAATAAAATTTTATTATTTTGATTATGCATATTTCTTAATCTAATTTAATAAATTTTTAATTTGATTTAGTTTTGTACATTGCAGGGAGTATTGAGATAAGTAATTTAAGTTTTGAATGTGAATTGTAACATAATTTTATTGATTTGCAATGAATATTCTTCTTTTGATTATGCATATTTTTTAATCTAATTTGATGAACTTTTTAACCTGATTTTATTTTGTATATTTCAGAGAGTACTGAGGTAAGTAATTTGAGTTCTAAATGTAAACCAAAGATGATTTTATTGATTTACAATAAAATATTCTTCTTTTTAAATTATGCGATTTCTTAATCAATATGTCTTCATCGTTGTTTATATTGTAGGGAGTATTGAGGTAAGTAATTTGAGTTAATTATTAGTGATGAATATTTAGTGAAATTGTATAATTATTTTGTATTTTGCAAAGAGCTTTTTTATATTGCGAGAAATATTGAGGTAAATAATTTGAGTGCTAAATTAGTTGATTTATGCATTTTTTTTTTTTTCTGTTCATAGCGATTCTTCTAATTTGATGAATTAGTTAATCTAATTTTATTTTGTATATTTAATCTAATGTGATTTTTCTAATTTGATAAATTTGTTAATCTAATTAGTTTTTTTATATTTAATCTGATTTTTTTTTATATAGTTGAGTATTGAGGTAAGTAATTTAAGTTCCGAATTGATTATGAATGTTTATTGCAATTGTGCAGTTATTTTGTAAATAGCAGATAATTTTTTATATAACAAAGAGTATTGAGATAAGTAATTTGAGTTCTTCGCAATTAAGCATTGTACTCGCATATTTTGCAGTATTACACTTTTCTCTACTCTCTATTACGTTAAAGAGATATTTTAAAATTTGAAAACTTTAAATATTATTATTTCCTTCGCAAAAAAAAAAAATATAAAAATAAAAGCATGCTTCTAATATTTGCTCTACGCAAAAAAGAAAAAGAATTGTATAGGTTTGCAATTTTTATATAGCTCTTATGACAAAGTGTTTAGAAATTAAAGGCATGTTTTGAAACTCTACTTAAATAATTAGAAGCTCTTTTTTTTTTTTTTTTTAAAGCTGATGAGACTCAATTTTATCTTTTTTAAAAATGTTTCTTAAGCTAGGTTGTGTTTCAAAACAGGTACTAAATGTGGTTAAACAAGTTAAAATTTATAAAAAATAACTACAGGGATACGAATTAGAATGTATGTCATTAATAGATAAGATGGTTTTTATTTGAAGTTGATATAGCTTAAATTAGGGTCCATTTAATCGTATTTGATGTGTACAGTTACTGCGTGTGTGTTTTATCCTCTCATTATTTTTAAGATTATTATTATTATTTATTGTTAATATTGTTTTTGTTATTAATATTGTTATTGTTATTTATGCGAGGTACACTTACATGAGAGTCATCTCATAAATGGGCATTTAAACATAATTTGATCATCGACGCTTTTAATACTTTGAAAGTGATGAGTGTTGATTTATGTTAGGTTGTCTGCGCCTCACGATGGCATCATCCCACACGAAGTTTTTTTTTTTCTTATTATATTGGTTTTGAAAAGTCGTAGAGAAAAAAAAAAAGTGTTTATTCAAATGTAATAGAGTTGACAATTGACGTAATTTTAAATAAAAATATGAAGAATTATTAAAAAGAGTGGTGACACAATTTGTCAAAAAAATAAAATGTAAAGTTTTGTTTGAGACTCCCAAAAAAAAGTAAAATTTTGCTCGGGATGAAGGGAGTATATTAGTATATTATACAAATACAATATTAAAAAATAAAATTATGTCTATAATTAAAATATTTTTTATATTAATTATATGTTTAAAGTATTTGATCTAAAATAATATTATAATTTTTTTTTCAATCCGGAAATTCGCGGGGTTACGTGCTAGTATATATATATATATATATATATATATATATATATATATATATATATATATAGTAGTGATATAGAACCAACTATCTTGTTTTTTATGGAATCAGATTAATGAGATGTCATGCCAACTCATCATCCACATAATTAATTCTACTCAAATAAATTATAGAATGTTTTATAATATATTATACCCTAAACCATGAACCTCAGAACCTTAAACCCTAAATCATGAACCATTCGAGCCGAGTTCGGGTCTGGCTGGGTTGGGTCCGAATACCGAGTAATCAAAAAACAAAACACATAATAGTGTATACAAGTTTTTGTGTCAAATTAATGTACATATCGCATAATGTAAATACATATCAAATTTTTAGGTATTACTTAATTACTATAAATAGTGCAAAAAGTTGGAAATCGTTAATTAGTAGGATTTGGACCGTCAAGCGCTGTAGGCCGCCTAGGGGCCAACTATTCAGGTTGATTTATTTTTTTTTCTATACCCTCTAAGTTTCACCAATGTGGTTAGAAAGTTTTAAGTATAAATAACTGCATAATTAATTAATAATTTAGGGGACAAAAATAAACATGTACAAATTATAAATTAATAAAGATAAACTGACAACATAGACAATAATTTAATAACATAATTTCAACCTCCAAATTTCAATTTGGCAAAATTTGGTTATGCTTTTATGCAGTGGCGGATTTATGGAGAGGGAAGATATGACAAATGCCAGATTATAATTTTCAGTAACAAAATCTCAAGTCCATATAAGAAGGTGGCCAAACTTCCCTTGTTCTGTTGCTATCAAGCCCAACAGAGCAAGAAAAAATGTGGTTTTATTTTATACCCACATTGGCCTATAATAAATAAGTCCAATTTTTATTGGGCTTTGCTTGTTTAGACCTTTATACCTACCCAGATTAAAACTTGAGCCCAAAATAAATTTCATCAGTTTATCATTTTCATGCTTAATAAAGTACTCACTCCGTTCTAATTAAGATTGCACGTTTTTCTTGATTGAATGTTCTTATTTTGTTTGACCATTTTCTAAAATAGAATTAAAAAACTTTACAGACTTAAAAATATATTTTATAAACATCTCTTATTTACACTACATGTCACTATATTTACAAAAATACCTCAACACATAAAGCACATCTCATACATAAAATAGAAAGGACATATATATCCCTCTACCAAATTAATTTTACACCATTTAACATTAATAAATAACACTTATATTAAAATTCTTTTCGTTTATAAATGTGCAATCTAAATGAGGACAGAGAGAGGTATTAATTATGTGATCATATTAAAAAATAGAATTAATTTTACCTTCAACAATAAGCTGCAAATGCAAACCTCGAGTGGAATTGGTATCTAGAATGCATTTTATTATGAGTTTGTCTACTATGAACCGCGCCTACGCTTATAAAATATTTAATTATATAAACATGAATTATTTGACATATTTCATTCATTTCAACATATTTTTTTATCACTAAACTTGATCCGTATTATATCCTGAATTGAATCAAATATCATAAATTAAAAACAAGATTCACAGCATGAACCGGGTCTATACAAATTTTTATCTTTTATTATATGAATTTCCTGTCGTTTTACAGCAACTAATATTAACACTTAAACTAGGCATAGAGCAAAGGTTCTCATGACAAATTGGGGAAATTGAGAGCCTACATATTTCATCAACACTTAATAATTCACCATGAGGAAGTCTTTTTTGCATACATAAGATGGGATATTTTTGCATTTATATTTTTATACTTTTCATTTTTTTTATTGCTCAAAATTTAATAATGGATGTCCTTATTTAGTTTTCTCATTCCATAAATAATTACTTACCCTCTCAAACAAACCCCTTACAAATATCTTTTAATTACATTTCATGCTACTAACATTTACCAACAAAAATATCTACTTTTTGTCTCATTCTTCAGAAAAGGACCAAATATTCACTCTCAATAAAAACAATTTCACCCCTTTTTAATATTAATAAACAATTCCCTCATTAAATTTCGTGTCATTTTGACAATAAGGACAAAGGGGAGTAGTACTTTTGAAATTTGAGTATATAAAAACAGACAAGATATCCCCTCATACTTGAAGTACTCGTTTCACCTTTTTTTTTTTGTAATTTACTATTAATAGAATTTTAATCGAGATATCTGAAGGGAACATTTGATAAGTAGCCTAAACATAGCGGCTGGTGTTTGATACGTATATTGGCATAGAACATACATACAAATTAAATTCGTTCTACAGTACAACCTCTATAAACTAATACTCGATAAATTAATAATTTCTTTAAAATAATATTTTTTCTGCTTCGGACTTGGGTCCAAGCGTAAATTAATAATTTTGATAAATTAATAAAATAATAATTTTTTAAGACCCCTATATAATATAAGGGTCCCATCAACATCATAAATTAATAATCTCATAAAAGTACAAAGATAACTAAGACAACTTAGTAAAATATGACTCTAGTGTTGATTGTTTTCTATTGAAATTCAAATCAAAATGAATCTCATCTCTCATTTAAACATTAAATAATTAGATGATTCAAGTTCTTATTGAACATACGTATGAATTTTAAACATTAAATAAGATAATTCAAGTTCCTAACATTTAATACTCATTAATATCTCTATATAATTGAATTTAAATTTATGAATTCTGATGTAATTAATTTAAATTAAATGAATATAGAATACCTCTTTAAACTAATAAATTATTAATTTATCGATTAATTAATATCTCTATAAAATTAATATTTTTTTTTTTGGGTCCCAAATCAGATTAGTTTATAGAAGTTATATTGTACGTTCAAAATAATTTTAAATTAGAATTGATTCTCAAATATAGCAAAATTATTTTAGAAGAAAGGCTTCATTTAATTCAGAATTGTAAGTGTCATCTCAATTTCTTATCCTAAAAAATGTTACCTGAACAACAAGGCACAAATAGGATTGAATTAATGATTCTCCACTACAAAGTTTCTAACAAAAAGACTCTAAGGTACAAAGTATCTTTAAAGTGACTCTAAGATACAATTTGTATAAAAAATACCCCTTATCTCATTTTTGTATATATTCATAATTTTAGTTTTTTGTTTTGACCAAGTACATATTTTGGGAAAGTGCAGATTCGAAATACAAATTTTATAAAATCTGAAATTTAAATTGAATTATATAAAAAATTGCAACTAATAAAAAGTGGAATAAAAAAGACGAAAGTGCAGAAAATTAAAAAAATTGCACTCCAAAATCGTTAAGAAGTGCGTAAAACGGTCGGTGCGAAATTAAAATAATCGCACTCCAAAATCGCGTCGGCGTCGTAAAAACGGTCAAAATGCAAAAAATGTGTCGGAAGTGCAAAAACTATGATGAAGGGTAACTTAGACTTTTTAACCATATTTTTTACCTTAGAGTCAAAATAAAGTTATTTTATACCTTAAAGTCACTTGGGGTGACTTTGTACCTTAGAGTCACTCTCCCAACAAGATTATAGATAGATAAGGTGACAACGTGCATATCTGCATAATCATTGCACGCGCGTGTCTTTAGATCGTTGTTACATACTTCACTCTGTGTTTTAAAAATTGGGTCCAACCGGCCGGTCGGACCGGTGAACCGCCCCAAAGCGGCCCAATAGAGGTGTATAGAACCGCTATTGGACCGTCCACCTCAAAACCGAAAAAACCGTTCGAAAACCGGTGAAAAACCGAACCGGTGAACCGCCCGGTTTTCACCGGTTTCAAAAAAAAAAAAAAAAAAAAAAAAAAAAAAAACGTCTGGCCGCCGCCGACGCCGACGGGGTTCTAAGGCGAGGAGATCGTCAACGTCGTTGTCGTGTCCCAGAGCCGGAGGAGGAGGAGAAGGGCGCGCGGTGGCGCGGCTTAGGTTGGAAGACGGCGGAGAGTTTGGTGGCTTGAGAGCGGGTTGTGTGAGAGGTTATCAATTTGGCGTGAGAGCGGGTGGCGTGAGAGGTTGTCAGGTGGTAGATGGCTTGGCGGGCGACGGCGCCGATTGAAGAAGAAAGAAACTGGAGAATGAATCAATGAAGGAAGAGAGAAGATTAGGTTATTTAACCCCTTTTTTTTTTTTTTTTTTTTTTTTTACACTTTTTTTTTTTTTTTTTTTTTTTCAAATTTCCCATTTATCAATTTTGGGGCTTTGCTTTTCATTTTTTAATTATAAAATACAATTAATATGTATTTTTCTTAAAACGAAATTAAGTGTACTCCAAATTTTAAGATATTACTTTAGAAGGTTTTTAAAAAATTAAATTTAATGAATTCAAGTGTAACTATAATATCATCTCTTCTGTCAAAAAATAAAAATAAAAATTATAATATCATCTTAATACTATATATTTTAGTATTGATCTCCTAAATTTTAAATATCAAGTAATTAATACTACTTTCGCTTCTAAATTTATTTATCCATTTGTTTTTAGCACGAGTTTTAATGTGAAAATTATTTATTAATATTTAGAGTGGTAAAATTATTTTTGGTTGGAAATATTGTAATTTTTTTCGCTTTATTATTAAAGTAAATTACTTTTTGTGGGTAAAAGTAATGAAATGAGATGTAAAAGTAAATTACTTTTTGTGGGTAAAAGTAATGAAATGGGATGTAATTTTGAATTTTTAAAAAATTATGCATATTATATATATAATATTTATTATGACGTCATACCGGCTCAATCCGGTCCGACCGGTCCAACCCCGGTCCAACCTTTTTTTGGGGTCGTCCGGCTCAACTTCCGGTTCCAGTTTTTAAAACATAGACTTCACTAACGATCTTTTTCTTTTATTAACAAGTACCGATAGATTATTTTAATACGTTTTTTTTTAGAGCAATTATTTTAATACGTAGTCCCGTGTGTACTTGTAATATGATTATAGTTTAAAAAAATAAAAGTTTGAGATTTTTAATTTTTTTTTAATTTTTGGCATTGGTCAGCGCCTCCACTAGTCAAATTAAATTGTACCTCATTTAATACAGGACACTATCTCAAATTAGTTTTTTTCATATATTATATTCTAAAATACACTCAATTACCCGTTGTTTGAACTTTGAAGTATCATCGCGGAATCCCGCAAAGAACACATATATGTAGATATTCTTTTGTGTCACCATCTTATGTTAAAAATAACAAATAAAAATGAATTAGAATAAGTGAGATCAAATACATTTAGCTTGGATCCATGCTACGACACATCTAACATTACATAATTGAGTTAATATCGCAAATCGTCATTAATCTATTCCCAAATTCAATTTTAGCTCTCTATCTTTTCATTTTATAAATTTAATTATTTTTTATCATTTTCACGAAAAATTCAAATTTTAACCTGGAAATCTCACGTGATAGATCAATTTTGGAAATTTTTAGTTCTCCCAACCAATTATAGAGAGGCGTGAAATTAATTTGTTTACTTAATTTCCTAATACTCTCTTACTCCTTCAATTTTGGAAATTTTTAGTTCTCCCAGCCAATTATAGATAGACGTGGAATTAATTCGTTTACTTAATTTTCATAATACTCTCTTACTCCTTCATTGGGAGGAGGTCCAATGAATGCACAATTTAATATGAGTGGAATTGCTTTCAACGAAATCGAACTTAATACGCGGGCGTGAGTCATGAATCGAACCCGGGGACGTGGATGTGAGTCTAAAAAGACGATATCATAAAAAGAATTCAGATATAATGGGCACCTATGGTGTATCTTGTGGGATTATTTCACATTCCTTTGGGAAGACCCAGTGCTCATGAATTTGCTAATGTTTTAAAAATTTTATAATTTTCACTTTAGCAAAGAGCAAAACTGCCCTAACTAATATCGAGGATGCATATACCCTCGTTAACACCGAGGGTCTATGATTGCCCTCGCTAAACTTAACGAGGAGAAAATTATCAAAAGTTTAACAAGGGCATGCCTTCGTTATTGACAATTTTTTTGTAGTGGTTTTTTTCTACCGGAAATCCGTCATTAAAGGTGTTTTCGCGACTGTTTTTTCAAGCAAATTCCGCTGTTAAACGCAGTCTTTTTTGTATGAATATTCAACACTAATTACTTGCTTGCACGCTAAACCATACAAGAGTATAATTAACTAATGAACACTAATTACATGCTTACACACCAAACAATTTAAGAACAATTAAATAAACTAATTATTTATACTGCGTGCCTGTGCACGTTGATAAGATTATTTATTTGTAGAGAAGGGTTAAGATTCTCATTCGTATTTTGAAAAGATTAATTGTTTTGTTCTTATGCGGTGATATCTAGATATACTTTTACGAAATAAAATTGTTCACACCACTATTCAAATTATATATATATATATATATATATATATATATATATTTTATCATTTGAGATATTGTAAAATTGTAAGCCAACTAAATTTATTTAAATTAATTACTGAGATTATCGTAATTGCAATTAGACTAAGTCTTGTATGCATCCAGGTGCGTGCAATGTACACCCATAATGCATTTTAGAAACATGCAACTTGTTATATTGAACGATGCAACTTATTTACTAAAAACAAAATTGAAATATATTTAAATAATTGCAATTAGAGCTGAGAAGGTAATCAAAAGGAAAAAAAACAAAACACAAGTTTATTGAAATTGGTGAAGAGACGAATCTCCACAATTATTATGGATCTTCCATGGACACAAGAGAAGATACCAACAACAAGAAGTAGCTAAAACAATAGCATACTTAAAATACACAAATCAAACATAACAACATGACTCGAATGGCGAAATGTAGATCACGGGTGGAACGTTCTCCATGGTGATGGTCTTCAGGTACGTTTCCATCTGTATAATTAAACAAATAAAATAAAATGTTAATTTATAAAGATTATACAAACACAAAGTCAAAGAAATATTCAAAAACTAATAAAAATCGACTAATGAACTCTAAAGCTTGGTGTATCAAACAACGCGTCTAACATGTCTCCAAAAAAATAAATAGAAAAATTATATATACAAATTTAAACGAGTTAAAACCAATTGAAAGAGCGTTAATTATTCAAGGAAAAAAAAAATCAATTGAAAGATGATAGTAGTATATAATAATGGAGCAATAATCACACAAATGAATTTAATTACTTCATCGTAGGTGGAAGTCCACGAATATAAAAGCCAAAAGCAAACATGTTTACACACTAAGAAAAAATGACAAAAATTAATTAAGAGAAGGCTGAAGTTTTAGAGTGGTGGAAAGACGCATAGCGGAAGGCTGCTTATATAGAAGAGATCGAGGCTTATCTTATTATTATTATTAATTTATTATTATTAATTTAATTTTGATGTCACTCCATTTCACGTGGGTAGGAAGAAAATGACAAGTTGACTTCGCTATTCGCTATTTTAATTTTAATTAAAATATAATCCTCTCTTTTAGGGACAAACCCAGAAATTTAATTTTTTTATGTATTTTTTTAAATTATTTTGACTAAATATTTTTATATTTACGGAGTTAGATACATTTATATACATATTTAAAATATAAATTACACATATTTCTTTTTCTATTTCGTTATCCCTCCCTCACCCTAAGGATAATAAGAATATTTATATGGCAAAAAGAAAACATACTTTGAAATTAATCAAAAACTCTAACCTCATCAAATCAAGTTAAAAATAAATAACAAATAAAGACAAAAACTCTTATGAGATGATTTTATACATTATATATTGTATAACCTAACATAAAATATTAAAGTGTTATTACACAATTTATGCTACGTCTCACTGTAAAATTATCTCACGTAAATGTGTCTCAATTTATAGAGTACTGATATGGAGCCTAATGCTGACGTGTCTTACCATCTTATCAGTACACCTAATTAAATAATCTTGTCGTATAATTAATTAGAATAAGATTAAGATTTGAATTTCACGTTCCATTATTTTAGCAAGACTGATTCTCTTCTCTCTATCCACCTTTGTCTCAGCTGCAGAACATGCCTGCAACAATTTTCAGACTTTAAAAAAAATTCATAGAACTCGTGTGCAAATATTTTTCAACTACTGCAATTCATATGGTTTTAAATTTAGAAACACGGGATGAGCAGTAACGATTTACAAATATAGGATGAGAAGCAACAATTCATATTCTCCAGTTGCAATTTTTTATAAATGATTTACAAAAAATAGAGAGCTATTAACCATTTGCTTCGTGTGAGCCATGAACCACTTGGGCCAAGTTTCAGATCGAAGTCGGTCCTGACCGTAAAAAAAAACTAAAAAAAACTATAAAAAAAAAAAAGAGAGAAAGAAACCTAAACCCATTCTGCCCTGGGTGAACCATGAAACAAGTTAATGAAGTTCGGATCGGGATCCGGTCCGTAAAAAAAACTCGAAAAAAAAAATTTGAAAAAAAAAAAAAAAAATTGGAAAAAAAAATGGGACGTGAAATTATAATCTTAATTTTATTTTAATTAATTATATGACAAGATTATTTAATTAGGTGTACCGATGAGATGACAAGACATGTCAGCATTAGTCTCCATATCAAAACTATATATATATATATATATACATATATAATGTTCAAGTGGAGTCAGGGGGCCCAATGACCCCCTTGGCCCCAACGTAGGTCCGTCCTCGCTCTCTTTTAGCCTTGCACAATGAATCTTTCTACCCCTTTATAATTGAGATAATATTGGGGAAAATTACTATCAACTACACACTTTTAAGTGTTAATTCTAAAAACTACAAACACTATTTACCTATTACTATTAACTATAAATAAAACATAAATGGACATGTATATCCTATTAGACGAAATAAGAACACGAAAAAACTAAAATCCTCAAAGAAACACATAAATTAAGCATCTTATATGAAATACAAATATCTAGAAAATCATATAAGTAAACCTTAAATAAAATTGATCTGCTTTTTTAGTAAGTATCACCTCCAATATAAATCAACATGAACTACAATAAGATTGATATACATTAATTATTTCACCAATGCATTAGATGTAAAATACTTAACCTCAGAAAATGAAAAAAAATACAAAGCAAAAAAATCGAACATTAAAAGGGATAAAATAAAAAACGCATAAAAAAAAAAAAAAAAAATCCAAACATCAAAAAAGCATAAAATATTATCTTGTGAATAAGAAAAATAAAGAGACCAAGAAAGGGTAGAAAAAATTTAAGAATTGTAAAATAAGAAGGCATAAAAAGAAGAGAATGAAATAGTGCTTATAAAATTGAAATTTATAGAACATAGAATTTAAGATGTAGGGTTGAAATAAAAAAATATTAATCTTTAAATGTGGGGTTGAGATTAAATTTAAAATATATGGTGAAGAATTATCTACCTAATCATTAATTAGATGTAAAATAATAATCTGCAAAACAAAAACACTCAAAGCAACACAAAGTTTAAGCATCTTGTATGGAATGAGTAATTTTGCGAGGTTTCATTCCCCACGTGAATTAACTCTCATGAAAATGGTCATTTAAAAAAAATGGTCCTATAGGATTTTACAAACAAAAAATAAATGAATTTTCGGAACCAAATTTGTTTTTAGAAAAATTTCTTGGGACCAAAATTGTTAAATAAAAATCGAATGAGACCGTTTCTGCAAAAGCAAGGACAAAAAAAAACGTGAGACAAAAACTGCAGATTAAAAATTCACATGAGACCACTTCAACAATTTACTCTGTATGGAATACAGATATCAAGAAAATCATATAACAAAATTAAATAAAATAGGTTTGCAATTTTAGTAAGTATATATCTGTCAAAAAAAATTTTTTAAACCAAACACAAATTGTATGAACTGTAAGATTGATATACAATGAAAAATATACAAAATTTAAACATCTTGTATGGTATATTTTAAATAAACAACTTTACGATTTTAATAAATAAAATCATTCAAAAGAGTGTGTAGTTAAAAATTCATGCAGCTGGGTTATAACAATTAACAAGCATAACTCCCCGTTTTTGTTCCAACCCATTTTTTGCAAGTTACTAGATTGAGTCACTACTGAGCCACAGAAAGTGCTTTCTTAGTGTGCAAATATTTGTTAACCACCAACAAAGATGAAATAATATAATATCGAAATTACGTTAGAAAAGTTTTTCAATGAACATTGTATAAGTTTTTAATATATATCTATACTTATCTAATAAAAAATGTTGTGCCAAAAAATTGTTAGTAATTTCTTGTAAAATTTTAAAAACTTTATCAAGATGATATAGCTTAGATGGTAGAGGAAATTTTGTTTTGTCTTCTATGCATAAGAGGTACAAGGTTCAACTCCCTATATCTACAACACATATATACTATATGTATGTATATCAATTTATTATTTATATATTTGTTTATATTATTATTTTGCATTATGAGATTTAAATTGATTAGTCCGATTATTATAAATTAGTCACATGTATTTTTGACATTAGACTTAAATTATTAGTTGAATCATTTTCATTTAAATTATTTGTTTACATTATTAGTTAATTGCGTAACAAACAATAGGTTGATTGTGATAAAAGCTATGTACTCATACTTTTAAGCGAAAATACTATTTTGGGAATAATGATGACCCCATCAGATAATAGACTTTCTTTCAAATTTTAGAGAAAATATATTTTCTACTAATGATATTATATGATATGACTATTAACAAGAGTTAGGACAATCTCTTAAAAACATAGGGCTTTCTTTAAGAGGACAATTTTCAATAATGGATGCTTATATATTGTCATATCCGGTTTGAAAATTTTGATATGCTACATGAATGATAACAATAGTTGTCAATCAATATGATTTATAAGCAAAGATGTAAAAATTCGACTAGTCCCCGCCTTAGGCGGGCGTCCTAGGCGCTAGACTATCGCCTACGATCCGATTTTGCCTAAGGCCGCCTTTAAGGCGGCCGAGTCGAGAGCTAGGTGTCCAACACTAAGTTATTATTTGATAATGAGAGACTTTGTTCTTAGAATAAATTGATGATAAGACAAAAATTGATAATTTTCACTATACTAAAATTCCAAACCACAAATTTGTTTAGTTTTTTTTATGTTAAATTAATTTTCTTGTATTCTATAATGGATAATATATATAAGAAAAGGTGTTTCAATTGTTATCTAGATTTAGGCGGGTTTATAATGAATTTGTTAATTAATTTTGAAGTGTAATTTTGTTATAATATATAGATAAATAGTAAATAAAACTCATTTAGAGGAAAAAAATAAAAGAAAATCGAACTGACTAGTCCCCGAATAGTCCACTCCTAGAAGGACTAGGCGCTAGGCGGTCCATATCCACCCGACTACCGATTTCCGACTTCTGCACCCATGTTTATAAGGAAATAATTTAAAATCGTAAGAAAAAATAATATATTTCAAACTTACATTATTTAACAATGTATAATTTTCCAATATTTTTTTATCACAACTCATTTTCATGCTAAATTATGAAAGCAACAAATGCTCACAAAAATCGTGCATTGCATCGGTGAAAAAAAATTGACCATGTAATATATAAAGTTAAATTAAAATTATATAAAAAAATAAAATATTTTTCCTATTCTATTTAATATAAAAATAAATATATTTAACATCAAATTTATTTTATACTTATGAACCATGCATCGCACGGGTGATATACTAGTTTATCAATATAATATGAATTTCAAACTCTTAGGTACCCCACGGGACTTGAACAATTGTCAAATATAATAATATTTTAGAAGCAATCTATCTTTTATCTGCATAAAAAAAAATATATATATATATACCTTGCTACTTCATCAATTTACACCCAGCTTATTCAATTTTTGTCTTTTTTTTTTTTTTACCTTTTGTCATTTTTCGCCATAAATAAAATCTTTAAAATAAACTGCTTTTTTTTATATATGTTTATATATTTTAATTCAAAATTTTAAAAATAAGAAATAAGAAAGAATTAAGTCTGAATTTGATTGCACGCGAACAATCTCTCTATATACTAATAGAGAGCTTTTTTGATGATGTGTCGTCTTATGGTTAATTTGGATGATGTGTCATCTTGAGGTTAATTTGGATGAGAGGTTACATTTTATTGTATTGATGTGTTATTTTTTTATTAGTTTATAGTAATATGTGACATCCATGTGACATTTTAATATGTAGTTTAATAAAAAGATTGCAATAACTAAAATTTGAACCACGCACATCTTAGATTATATTTATGTTACTTAGATACTTTATAAAATTTTAAATACCTTGAATATTTATTTTATTGGGCATTAACTTCTTTACATTAACCTTTATTTTATATTTAATATTTTACCATACATCAATTTTGAAAACATCCCTCAACCAACTAATATGAAATTTTTATTGCTTATGTGTCGCATTATTGTGAATTTCGATGATATGTCGCCTAATTAAGAAATGATAATTATGTAAAAAGTAAATAATGAAGTTGATTCATAGATAATGATCGATGACATGTCACAATATAATTATTTTCTAATTATTTAGGTATTTAAAGTATGTGTGAATGTTATAAAATATGTAATTAATATTTATTATTTATATTATATTTATTCAACTTTATTAATATTTAAAGTATTTATTTAGGTATTTAAAGTATGTGTGAATGTATTTTATGTTAATTTGAATTATACTTGATTATTAATTCTTTCATGATTAATTTTGTTTTATTATTGTTCTTATGTATATCTTAATTTATTTTATGTAACAAAATATTTTATATTATAATTCATTCATTTTTATTTTTTTTATTAATGTATATTAATTAATATATTAATATTTTTTAAACGTTATTTTTTTTAATCGGTTTATTTTGTTTTAAGAGTTGGTATGCTGTGAAACTTGGTCACTGTGAAATTGATTTTTTTTTTTTTACAGACATACTCTTTAGTAATATAAGTCACACCCTTCAGTTATCACTACGACACTCTTTGCTATAATACAAGGCACACCCTCCACTTTTATGCGTAATACTCTTTATAGTAAAACGTCACATCCTTTACAGTAAAAAGTCACACTCCTTAACCAGTTTCACCGTGAAACTTGTTCACAATACTTCGCTCTGTTTTAATTTTCGGGATTCAACTTCATATTAAAAGGAACGATTAATATTTAACATAATAATTTTATTCCAAGATTAAGTAAGGTTGTTAATATACACTTGAAATAATTATTAATTCATATTTAATATATTTATGTATATATTTATAATTTAATGAGAATGTTGTATTTTTTAATTAAAGAACCGCGTAATACGCGGGCATTGAACTATGACAAAGTCTAGTATGAAAATTTTCATACATGAAATTTTTTTAATTTACAACTAAATTCTGTAATTGGTGAAGGTAAGACAAAATTGAGTGGTTCATGGTTCACTCGGCCGGCCCGAATTGGTCATAATTTAGGATCCATTATTTAGTGTTTAGAATGTAGATGATTGATTTAGGGCAATTTTATAGATTTTCAAACATGAAAATTTTCACAATAGACCTACTCTTAAACTAATTAATTATATATTCAGCACTAACTACTTGCTTGCACGCTAAACCATATAAGAGTATAATTAACTAATGAACACTAATTACATGCTTACACACCAAACACTTTAAGAACAATTAAATAAATTGATTATATATGTATGTTGCGTGCATGTGCACGTTGATAATATTTAGCGCCATAGTATCTGCAAGACTTAAAAATAATATTAAAAAAACAGCAAGAAATCACTACTCCCTGTAGCATAGATAGTAAAATATACTACCTCTATTCCAGATTAATTTTCCCAATTGACTTTTAGACGCATCTATCATACCTCTTCTTAAAAGTTATTTTATCATTTTAATTACTAATACAAAACTCGCTCATAAAAACCCGTCAAAAAATCAATTGTGAAAACTAATCTGAGATGGAGGGAGTAACACATGACAAAATCACGTGAACTAGAGTGGGAATCCATGTTAGACAGTTTTGACTTTTGACAAAATCACATGGAGTAGAGTAGGATCCATGTCAGATAATTTCTTTTTTCTTGCGACGAGAAACTCTTACATGTGTTGTTGATCCCTTAGATAGGTAGCTTATAAATCGAGAAATTTATAGCCCTTGCTAATGTCCTCATTAAATTATAATTTTTTTATAGTGAATCGTGCAAATTTTTGCGAAAGTTTAAAACCGTCGCAAATATACACGGATTCGGTTTCATTCAGGTCAATTTATAGTCGCAAAACCCTCGAAAATTGCGAAGAAAGTTCATTTATTTTTTGTTTGTAAAATTCTATGGGACCATTTTTATTATAAGAAGAATCATTTTCATGTGGGTAAATTTACATGGGATCACTTCTATAATTTACCCATTCCATACAAGATGTTTAAACTTTGTGTTGCTTTGAGTGTTTTTTGTTTTACAGATTCTTATTTTACATCTAACTAATGATTAGGTAGATAATTCTTCACCATATATCTTAAATTTAATCTCAACCCCACACTTAAAAATTAAAAAATATTAATTAATTTCAACCCTACATCTTAAATTCTATGTTCTATAAATTTTAATTTTATAAGCATTATTTTTTGTCTGCTTCTTATTTTACAATTCTAAAAAAAATTCTCCCACATTCTTGGTCTCTTTCTTTTTCTTATTCACTGGATAATCTTTTATGTTTTTTATGTTTGATTTTTTTGTTTTTACCCTTTTGATATTTGACTTTTTGCTTTGCATTTTTTTCATTGCAAGTTCTTATTTTATATCTAATGCTTTGGTGAAATAATTAATGTGTATCAATCTTATAATAGTTCATGCTGATTTATGTTGGATGTGGTACTCACTAAAATTGCAGAGTACGGGCTAAGCCTTTCATGTTCTTATTTTACGTCTAATGATTATGTGAGATATTCTTTACGGTATATCAATCATATAGTTCATGTTAATTTATTTGATTGTTACAAAATTTGTGTTGGTTTAATGATTTCTTTTGCAAGTGAGGTACTCTTACTGATATTAATTTAATAATTTTCACTTTAGCGAGAGCAAAACTGCCCTAGCTAATATCGAGGATGCATATGCCCTCGCTAACACCGAGGGTCTATGATTGCCCTCGCTAAACTTAGCGAGGAGAAAATTATCAAAGGTTTAACGAGGGCATGCCATCGTTAATTGACAATTTTTTGTAGTGATTTTTTCCTACCGAAAATCCGTCATTAAAGGTGTTTTGCGACTGTTTTTTCGTTGCAAATTCCGTTGTTAAACAGTCTTTTTTGTATGAATATTCAACACTAATTACTTGCTTGCACGCTAAACCATATAAGAGTATAATTAACTAATGAACACTAATTACATGCTTACACACCTAACAATTTAAGAACAATTAAATAAATTGATTTTGTATATTGCGTGCCAGTGCACGTTGATAAGATTTAGCGCCATAGTATCTGCAAGACTTAAAAATAATATTAAAAAAACAGCAAGAAATCACTACTCCCTGTAGCATAGATAGAATAAATCTGATAATTAATGTAAATTTGGACAGTGTAGGATAGGTATTATTGAAGTCACTAGTTTTGTAACCTAGCGATGCACGGTGATATATTTTTAAATTAATTATTTACTTTGTTTAGTTGTGGTAAAATTATGATAAAAATAATTTTGAATAAAATCAGACATTATATATATATATATATAGTTTTGATATGGAGACCACGAGTGGTCACCTTATAGAACTCAATTGATGATTTGACTTTCCACCTCAGCTTATTACCTAATTAAATAATTTAAATTAATTTTAAAAAAACCCTACACCCTAGAACCTAAATCATGAACCCTAAATCATGACCCATTCGGGCCGGGTGAACCATGAATCACTCGGGCAGAGTGAACAATGAACCACTCGGGTCGAGTTTGGATCCGTAATTTAATTTAAATTATTTAATTAGTGCAAAGTGATATTTTTTCCAAAATTTAATTTAAATTATTTAAATGAGTAAATTAAATTACGGAGAACACGAATTCAATGGTTCATGGTTCATGGTTCACTGCTTCGAGTGGTTCATGGTTCACCCGGCCCGAATGAGTCATGTTTTAGGGTTCATGATTTAGATTTTAGGTTGTAGGATTTTTTTTCAAAATTAATTTAAATTATTTAATTAGATAACAAGTTGAGGTGGAAAGACAAATCATTAATTGGGATCCATAAGGTGACCACTCGTGGTCTCCATATCAAAATTATATATATATATATATATATATATATATATATATATCTTAATTACTATATATTGGTAAACCTGTTTTTTAATTTATGTGATTTAAAACCACGCCGGTCACAAGAAAGCCTAATTCAACCAGATTATTTCGTTTTAAAATCGTGCACTCTCATTAAAAGTTATTTAAATTAAATATATTTAACTAAATTAAATCTTATTGCTTAAACTTTAACTAAATTAAATTGTATCTGCGTTGAGATTGTCACATGAATCCAAAGCATGGAAGATTGCAATAAAATATGACTATGCAGATTTCTTCATCTAATTTAATGAATTTTTTAATCTAATTTTATTTTGTACATTGTAGGGAGTATTGAGATAAGTAACTTGAATTCTGAATGTGAATTATAACATAATTATTAATTTGCAATGAATATTAATTTGCAATGAATATTCTTATTTTGATTTTGCAGATTTCTTAATCTAATTTGATGAACTTTTTAATTTGATTTTATTTTGTATATTCCTGGGAATATTGAGGTAAGTAACTTGATTTTTAAATGTAAATTGTAGCATGATTTTATTGATTTGCAATGAAATATTCTTCTTTCGGTTATACAGATTTCTTAATCAATATGGCTTCATCATAGGTTTATACTGTTTAATTTGTATAAATTCTTGTAGATTTAAAAAGTCGTACCAAAAGAGCATACACACCTGTCACGCCATCTAGGGTTTCTGTTCATAGCAAATATACATGAAAGGCTTGCAATTGTGAGTGTAGATGCAATGTTGGAAGCTTTACAACAATCAAATGGGGAGAAGGTAATATTCATTAACATGTATATCAGTCACTCATCTAGGGTTTCGTAAGCCATTTAGGTTTCCTCTTATTTATAGAGATTCTTCTAGTTTTATAAATTTGTTAAACTAAATTTATTTTTATATTGTAGGAGTATCGAGGTATGTAATTTAAGTTTTAAATGTGAATTGTAATATTTTATTGATTGCAATAAAATTTTATTATTTTGATTATGCATATTTCTTAATCTAATTTAATAAATTTTTAATTTGATTTAGTTTTGTACATAGCAGAGAGTATTGAGATAAGTAATTTAAGTTTTGAATGTGAATTGTAACATAATTTTATTGATTTGCAATGAATATTTTTCTTTTGATTATGCATATTTTTTAATCTAATTTGATGAACTTTTTAACCTGATTTTATTTTATATATTTCAGAGAGTACTGAGGTAAGTAATTTGAGTTCTAAATGTAAACTGTAAGATGATTTTATTGATTTACAATAAAATATTCTTCTTTAAATTATGCAGATTTCTTAATCAATATGTCTTCATCGTTGTTTATATTGTAGGGAGTATTGAGGTAAGTAATTTGAGTTCTGAATTGGTGATGAATATTTAGTGAAATTGTATAATTATTTTGTATTTTGCAAAGAGCTTTTTTTATATTGCAGAGAATATTGAGGTAAGTAATTTGAATGCTAAATTAGTTGATTTATGCATTTTTTTTTTTTTCGCTCATAGCGATTCTTCTAATTTGATGAATTAGTTAATCTAATTTTATTTTGTATATTTAATCTAATGTGATTTTTCTAATTTGATAAATTTGTTAATCTAATTAGTTTTTTTATATTTAATCTGATTTTTTTTATATTACAGTGAATATTGAGGTAAGTAATTTAAGTTCTGAATTGATTATGAATGTTTATTGCAATTGTGCAGTTATTTTGTAAATAGCAGATAATTTTTTATATAACAAAGAGTATTGAGATAAAGAATTTGAGTTCTTCGCAATTAAGCATTGTACTCGATATTTTTGCAAAAGATTACACTTTTCTCTACTCTCTATTACGTTAAAGAGATATTTTAAAATTTGAAAACTTTAAATATTATTATTTCCTTCGTCAAAAAAAAAATATAAAAATAAAAGCATGCTTCTAATATTTGCTCTACGCAAAAAAGAAAAAGAATTGTATAGGTTTGCAATTTTTATATAGCTCTTATGACAAAGTGTTTAGAAATTAAAGGCATATTTTGAAACTCTACTTAAATAATTAGAAGCTCTTTTTTTTTTTTTTTTTTAAAGCTGATGAGACTCAATTTTATCTTTTTTAAAAATGTTTCTTAAGCTAGGTTGTGTTTCAAAACAGGTACTAAATGTGGTTAAACAAGTTAAAATTTATAAAAAATAACTACAGGGATACAAATTAGAATGTATGTCATTAATAGATAAGATGGTTTTTATTTGAAGTTGATATAGCTTAAATTAGGGTCCATTTAATCGTATTTGATGTGTACAGTTACTGCGTGTGTGTTTTATCCTCTCATTATTTTTAAGATTATTATTATTATTTATTGTTAATATTGTTTTTGTTATTAATATTGTTATTGTTATTTATGCGAGGTACACTTACATGAGAGTCATCTCATAGTGAGACGAAACATAATTTGATCATTGACGCTTTAATACTTTGAAAGTGATGAGTGTTGATTTATGTTAGGTTGTACCCCGTCTCATGTATGAGACCATCCCATACGAGTTTTTTTTCTTATTATATTGGTTTTGAAAAGTCGTAGATAGAAAAAAAGTGTTTATTCAAAATGTAATTGAGTGACAATTGACGTAATTTTAAATAAAAATATGAAGAATTATTAAAAAGAGTGGTGACACAATTTGTCAAAAAAATAAAATGTAAAATTTTTTTTGAGACTCCCAAAAAAAAGTAAAATTTTGCTCGGGATGAAGGGAGTATATTAGTATGTTATACAAATACAATATTAAAAAATAAAATTATGTCTATAATTAAAATATTTTTTATATTAATTATATGTTTAAAGTATTTGATCTAAAATAATATTATGATTTTTTTTTCCAATCCGGAAATTCGCGGGGTTACGTGCTAGTATATATATATATATATAGAGTAGTGATATAGAACCAACTATCTTGTTTTTTATGGAATCAGATTAATGAGATGTCACGCCAACTCATCATCCACATAATTAATTCTACTCAAATAAACATGTACAAATTATAAATTAATAAAGATAAACTGACAACATAGACAATAATTTAATAACATAATTTCAACCTCCAAATTTCAATTTGGCGAAATTTGGTTATGCTTTTATGCAGTGGCGGATTTATGGAGAGGGAAGATATGACAAATGCCAGATTATAATTTTCAGTAACAAAATCTCAAGTCCATATAAGAAGGTGGCCAAACTTCCCTTGTTCTGTTGCTATCAAGCCCAACAGAGCAAGAAAAAATGTGGTTTTATTTTATACCCACATTGGCCCATAATAAATAAGTCCAATTTTTCTTGGGCTTTGCTTGTTTAGACCTTTATACCTACCCAGATTAAAACTTGAGCCCAAAATAAATTTCATCAGTTTATCATTTTCATGCTTAAAAAAGTACTCACTCGGTCCTAATTATGATTGCACGTTTTTCTTGATTGAATGTTCTTATTTTGTTTGACCATTTTCTAAAATAGAATTAAAAAACTTTACAGACTTAAAAATATATTTTATAAACATCTCTTATTTACACTACATGTCACTATATTTACAAAAATACCTCAACACATAAAGCACATCTCATACATAAAATAGAAAGGACATATATATCCCTCTACCAAATTAATTTTACACCATTTAACATTAATAAATAACACTTTTATTAAAATTCGTGTCGTTTATAAATGTGCAATCTAAATGAGGACAGAGAGAGGTATTAATTATGTGATCATATTAAAAAATAGAATTAATTTTACCTTCAACAATAAGCTGCAAATGCAAACCTCGAGTGGAATTGGTATCTAGAATGCATTTTATTATGAGTTTGTCTACTATGAACCAGGTCTATGCTATAAACATGAATTATATAAACATGAATTATTTGACATATTTAATTCATTTCAACATATTTTTTTATCACTAAACTTGATCCGTATTATATCCTGGATTGAATCAAATATCATAAATTAAAAACAAGATTCACAGCATGAACCGGGTCTATATAAATTTTTATCTTTTATTATATGAATTTCCTGTCGTTTTACAGCAACTAATATTAACACTTAAACTAGGCATAGAGCAAAGGTTCTCATGACAAATTGGGGAAATTGAGAGCCTACATATTTCATCAACACTTAATAATTCACCATGAGGAAGTCTTTTTTGCATACATAAGATGGGATATTTTTGCATTTATATTTTTATACTTTTCATTTTTTTTATTGCTCAAAATTTAATAATGGATGTCCTTATTTAGTTTTCTCATTCCATAAATAAAATAAAAAAAAATTACTTTACCCTCTCAAACAAACCCCTTACAAATATCTTTTAATTACATTTCATGCCACTAACATTTACCAACAAAAATATCTACTTTTGTCTCATTCTTAAGAAAGGACCAAATAATCACTCTCAATATAAAACAATTTTACCCCTTTTAATATTAATAAACAATTATTTTCGTTAAATTTCGTGTCATTTTGACAATAAGGACAAAGGGAGTAGTACTTTTGAAATTTGAGTATATAAAAACAGACAAGATATCCCCTCATACTTGAAGTACTCGTTTCACCTTTTTTTTTTAATTTACTATTAATATGATTTTAATAGAGATATCTGAAGGGAACATTTGATAAGTAGCCTAAACATAGCGGCTGGTGTTTGATACGTATATAGGCATAGAACATACATACAAATTAAATTCGTTCAATAGTACAACCTCTATAAACTAATACTTGATAAATTAATAATTTCTCTAAAATAATATTTTTTTCTGGTCCGAACTTGGGTCCAAGCGTAAATTAATAATTTTGATAAATTAATAAAATAATAATTTTTTAAGACCCCTATATAATATAAGGGTCCCATCAACATCATAAATTAATAATCTCATAAAATTACAAAGATAACTAAGACAACTTAGTAAAATATGATTCTAGTGTTGATTGTTTTCTATTGAAATTCAAATCAAAATGAATCTCATCTCTCATTTAAACATTAAATAATTAGATGATTCAAGTTTTTATTGAACATACGTATGAATTTTAAACATTAAATAAGATAATTCAAGTTCCTAACATTTAATACTCATTAATATCTCTATATAATTGAATTTAAATTTATGAATTCTAATGTAATTAATTTAAATTAAATGAATATAGAATACCTCTTTAAACTAATAAATTATTAATTTATCGATTAATTAATATCTCTCTAAAATTAATATTTTTTTCGGTCCTAACTTTATTAGTTTATAGAAGTTATACTGTACTTTCAAAATAATTTTAAATTAGAATTGGTTCTCAAATATAGCAAAATTATTTTAGAAGAAAGGCTTCATTTAATTCAGAATTGTAAGTGTCATCTCAATTTCTTATCCTAAAAAATGTTACCTGAACAACAAGGCACAAATAGGATTGAATTAATGACTCTCCCCTACAAAGTTTCTATAAAAAAGACTTTAAGGTACAAAGTATCTTTAAAGTGACTCTAAGATACAATTTGTATAAAAAATACCCATTATCTCATTTTTGTATGTATTCATAATTTTAGTTTTTTGTTTTGACCAAGTACATATTTTGGGAAAGTGTAGATTCGAAATACAAATTTTATAAAATCTGAAATTTAAATTAAATTATATAAAAAATTGCAACTAATAAAAAGTGGAATAAAAAAGACGAAAGTGCAGAAAATTAAAAAAAATGCACTCCAAAATGCGTAAGAAGTGCAGAAAACGTGTCAGAAGTGCAGAAAATTAAAATAACCGCACTCCAAAATGTGTCAGAAGTGCAGAAAACGTGTCAAAATACAAAAAATGTGTCAGAAGTACAAAAAACAGACAGAATGACAACTTAGACTTTTTAACCATATTTTTTACCTTAGAGTCAAAATAAAATTACTTTATACCTTAAAGTCACTTGGAGTGACTTTGTACCTTAGAGTCACTCCCCCAACAAGATTATAGATAGATAAGGTGACAACGTGCATATGCAATAATCATTGCACGTGTGCTAGCATCGTTGTTACATACTTCACTAACGATCTTTTTTCTTTTATTAACAATTTTAGTTAATTTTTTACAAAAGAAAAACGCATATTTTTCCCAAGTTGCAAATTGAAGTGCAGATAGATTATTTTAATACGTTTTTTTTTTCCTTTGAGAGCAATTATTTTAATACGTAGTCCTGTGTGTACATGTAATATGATTATATTTAAAAAAAAAATGAAAGTTTGAGATTTTATTTTTTAATTTTTGGCATTGGTCAGCGCCTCCAGCGTAGTCAAATTAAATTGTACCTCATTTAATACATGACACCATCTCAAATTAGTTTTTATCATATATTATATTCTAAAATACACTCAATTACCCGTTGTTTGAACTTTGAAGTATCATCGCGGAATCCCACAAAGAACATATATGTAGATATTCTTTTGTGTCACCCTCTTATGTTAAAAATAACAAATAAAAATGAATTAGAATAAGTGAGATCAAATACATTTAGCTTGGATCCATGCTACGACACATCTAACATTACATAATTGAGTTAATATCGCAAATCGTCATTAATGTATTCCCAAATTCAATTTTAGCTCTCTATCTTTTCATTTTATAAATTTAATTATTTTTTATCATTTTCACGAAAAATTCAAATTTTAACCTGGAAATCTCACGTGATAGATCAATTTTGGAAATTTTTAGTTCTCCCAGCCAATTATAGAGAGGGGTGAAATTAATTTGTTTACTTAATTTCCTAATACTCTCTTACTCCTTCAATTTTGGAAATTTTTAGTTCTCCCAGCCAATTATAGATAGACGTGGAATTAATCCATTTACTTAATTTTCATAATACTCTCTCACTCCTTCATTGGGAGGAGGTCCAATGAATGCATAATTTAATATGAGTGGAATTGATTTCAGCGGGAATCGAACTTAAGACGTGGGCGTGACTCGTGAGCTGCGGGAATCGAACCTAGGACGTGGGTGTGAGTCTAAAGACTCTGATATTATAAAAGAATTCCGTATATAATGGGCACCTATGGTGTACTGTGAGATTATTTCACATTCCTTTGGGAAGACCCAGTGCTCATGAATTTGCTAATGTTTTAAAAAATTTATAATTTTCACTTTAGCGAGAGCAAAACTGCCCTATCTAATATCGAGGATGCATATACTCTCGCTAACACCGAGAGTCTATGATTGCCCTCGCTAAACTTAACAAGGAGAAAATTATTAAAAGTTTAACAAGGGCATGCCTTCGTTATTGACAATTTTTTTGTAGTGGTTTTTTTCTACCGGAAATCCGTCATTAAAGGTGTTTTGCGACTGTGTTTTCGTTGCAAATTCCGCTGTTAAACACAGTCTTTTCTGTATGAATATTCAACACTAATTACTTGCTTGCACGCTAAACCATACAAGAGTATAATTAACTAATGAACACTAATTACATGCTTACACACCAAACAATTTAAGAACAATTAAATAAATTGATTATTTATACTGCGTGCCTGTGCACGTTGATAAGATTATTTATTTGTAGAGAAGGGTTAAGATTCTCATTCGTATTTTGAAAAGATTAATTGTTTTGTTCTTATGCGGTGATATCTAGATATACTTTTACGAAATAAAATTGTTCACACCACTATTCAAATTATATATATATATATATATATATATATATATATATATATATATATATATTTATATATATTTTATCATTTGAGATATTGTAAAATTGTAAGCCAACTAAATTTATTTAAATTAATTACTGAGATTATCGTAATTGCAATTAGACTAAGTCTTGTATGCATCCAGGTGCGTGCAATGTACACCCATAATGATTTTAAAAAACATCTAAACTTGTTATATTGAATTCATGCAACTTATTTACTAAAAAACAAAATTGAAATATATTTAAATAATTGCAATTAGAGCTGAGAAGGTAATCAAAAGGAAAAAAAACAAAACACAAGTTTATTGAAATTGGTGAAGAGACGAATCTCCACAATTATTATGGATCTTCCATGGACACAAGAGAAGATACCAACAACAAGAAGTAGCTAAAACAATAGCATACTTAAAATACACACATCAAACATAACAACATGATTCGAATGACGAAATGTGGATCACGGGTGGAACGTTCTCCATGGTGATGGTCTTCAGGTACGTTTCCATCTGTATAATTAAACAAATAAAATAAAATGTTAATTTATAAAGATTATACAAACACAAAGTCAAAGAAATATTCAAAAACTAATAAAAATCGACTAATGAACTCTAAAGCTTGGTGTATCAAACAACGCGTAACATGTCTCCAAAAAAATAAATAGAAAAATTATATATACAAATTTAAACGAGTTAAAACCAATTGAAAGAGCGTTAATTATTCAAGGAAAAAAAAATCAATTGAAAGATGATAGTAGTATATAATAATGGAGCAATAATCACACAAATGAATTTAATTACTTCATCGTAGGTGGAATTCCAATCTGAAACATCATGTTTACACACTTAGAAAAAATGACAAAAATTAATTAAGAGAAGGCTGAAGTTTTAGAGTGGTGGAAAGAAGCATAGCGGAAGGCTGCTTATATAGAAGAGATCGAGGCTTATCTTATTATTATTATTAATTTATTATTATTAATTTAATTTTGATGTCACTCCATTTCACGTGGGTAGGAAGAAAATGACAAGTTGACTTCGCTATTCGCTATTTTAATTTTAATTAAAATATAATCCTCTCTTTTAGGGACAAACCCAGAAATTTAATTTTTTTATGTATTTTTTTAAATTATTTTGACTAAATATTTTTATATTTACTTTTAGTTAGATACATTTATATACATATTTAAAATGTAAATTAACATATTTTTTTTTTCTATTTCAATTATCCCTCCCTCACCCTAAGGATAATAAGAATATTTATATGGCAAAAAGAAAACATACTTTGAAATTAATCAAAAACTCTAACCTCATCAAATCAAGTTAACAATAAATAACAAATAAAGACAAAAACTCTTATGAGATGATTTTATACATTATATATTGTATAACCTAACATAAAATATTAAAGTGTTATTACACAATTTATGCTACGTCTCACTGTAAAATTATCTCACGTAAATGTGTCTCAATTTATAGAGTACTGATATGGAGCCTAATGCTGACGTGTCTTACCATCTTATCAGTACACCTAATTAAATAATCTTGTCGTATAATTAATTAGAATAAGATTAAGATTTGAATTTCACGTTCCATTATTTTAGCAAGACTGATTCGATTCTCTCTATCCACCTTTATCTCAGCTGCAGAACATACCTGCAACAATTTTCAGACTTTAAAAAAAATTCATAGAACTCGTGTGCAAATATTTTCCAACTGCTGCAATTCATATGGTTTTAAATTTAGAAACACAGGATGAGCAGTAATGATTTACAAATATAGGATGAGAAGCAACAATTCATATTCTCCAGTTGCAATTTTTTATAAATGATTTACAAAAAATAGAGAGCTATTAACCATTTTAAGGCTCGGGTGAACCATGTACTACTTGGGCCGGGTTCGGATCGAGTCGGGTCCGGACTGGAAAAAAAAAAAAAAAACTGAAAAAAAACTATAAAAAAAAAAAAGAGAGAGAAAAACCTAAACCCATTCGGGTTGGGTGAACCATGAAACAGTTAATGAAGTTGGATCGGGTGGGATCCGTCCAGTAAAAAAAAAAAAAAAAAAAAGCTGGAAAAAAAAAGCAAAAAAAAAAACTGGAAAAAAAAATGGGACGTGAAATTATAATTTTAATTTTATTTTAATTAATTATATGACAAGATTATTTAATTAGGTGTACCGATGAGATGGCAAGACATGTCAGCATTAGGCTCCATATCAAAACTATATATATATATATATATATATATATATATATATATATATATATATATATATAATGTTCAAGTGAGTCGGGGGCCCAAGTGACCCCTGGCCCCAACGTGAGGTCCGTCCTCGCTTCTTTTTAGCCTTGCACAATGAATCTTTCTACCCCTTTATAATTGAGATAATATTGGGGGAAATTACTATCAACTACACACTTTTAAGTGTTAATTCTAAAAACTACAAACACTATTTACCTATTACTATTAACTACAAATAAAACATAAATGGACATGTATATCCTATTAGACGTAAAATAAGAACCTGAAAAACTAAAATCCTCAAAGAAACACATAAATTAAGCATCTTATATGAAATACAGATATCTAGAAAATCATATAAGTAAACCTTAAATAAAATTGATCTGTTTTTAGTAAGTATCACCTCCAATATAAATCAACATGAACTACAATAAGATTGATATACATTAATTATTTCACCAAAGCATTAGATGTAAAATACGAACCTGCAAAATGAAAAAAATACAAAGCAAAAAACCGAACATTAAAAGGGACAAAATAAAAAACGTACAAAACAAAAAATCCAAACATCAAAAGCATAAAATATTATCTTGTGAATAAGAAAAATAAAGAGACCAAGAAAGGGTGGAAAAAAATTAAGAATTGTAAAATAAGAAGCAGACAAAAGAAGATAATGAAATAGTGCTTATAAAATTAAAATTTATAGAACATAGAATTTAAGATGTAGGGTTGAAATAAAAAAAATTTAATCTTTAAATGTGGGGTTGAGATTAAATTTAAAATATATGATGAAGAATTATCTACCTAATCATTAATTAGATGTAAAATAATAATCTGCAAAACAAAAACACTCAAAGCAACACAAAGTTTAAGCATCTTGTATGGAATGAGTAAATTGCAGAAGTGGTCCCATGTGAATTAACTCTCATGAAAATGGTCATATAAAAAAAAATGGTCCCATAGGATTTTACAAACAAAAAATAAATGAATTTTCGGAACCAAATTTGGTTTTAGAAATATTTCTTGGGACCAAAATTGTTAAATAAAAATCGAATGAGACCGTTTCTGCAAAAGCAAGGACCAAAAAAGAAACGTGAGACAAAAACTGCAGATTAAAAATTCACATGAGACCACTTCAACAATTTACTCTGTATGGAATACAGATATCAAGAAAATCATATAACAAAATTAAATAAAATAGGTTTGCAATTTTAGTAAGTATATATCTGTCAAAAAAAAAAAAATTAAACCAAACACAAATTGTATGAACTGTAAGATTGATATACAATGAAAAATATACAAAATTTAAACATCTTGTATGGTATATTTTAAATAAACAACTTTACGATTTTAATAAATAAAATCATTCAAAAGAGTGTGTAGTTAAAAATTCATGCAGCTGTGTTATTCATAACAATTAACAAGCATAACTACCCGTTTTTGTTCCAACCCATTTTTTGCAAGTTACTAGATTGAGTCACTACTGAGCCACAGAAAGTGCTTTCTTAGTGTGCAAATATTTGTTAACCACCAATAAAGATGAAATAATATAATATCGAAATTACGTTAGAAAAGTTTTTCAATGAACATTGTATAAGCTTTTTAATATATATCTATATTTATCTAATAACAAAATGTTGTGCCAAAAAATTGTTAGTAATTTCTTGTAAAATTTTAAAAACTTTAACGAAGATGATATAGCTTAGATGGTAGAGGAAATTTTGTTTTGTCTTCTATGCATAAGAGGTACAAGGTTCAACTCCCTATATCTACAACACATATATACTAATTTTCTTTTAAGTATTTTCTAAATTATTACTATTTTTAAAGTAATAGTATTTATACATATCCAATAATATGAGAGCAAAGATAGTGATAAAAGTTTCCAACAAAAAAAATTATTATAAACTTGTCATGAAATTTTAAACGATGCGTATTAATGAATAAATTTTGTATTTAATATGGATACATTGTTTTTTCTTAAATCAATTACTATCTCCGTCTTTTTTCTTATATCTCATTTGACTTTGACATATTTTTTAATAAGGGGGTTGTTCATTGACATTTGAAAGGAATAAATGAGTTTTTTTTTATAAAGGTGTTTTAGCCAATTTAAATTAACGAGATAAAAAGAAGTTGATTTTGTGTGTAATTATTAGTGACATGAGATGCAATTTAGTGATGTTTGGAGATAGTTTGAAACGGTAGAATTATTTTATTGCTATTTTGGATATGTGAAAAAATACGGTCCTTTCTGAATTTTGAGCAATTAATCTAAATAAAGAGGAACTACTATATGTATGTATATCAATTTATTATTTATATATTTATTTATATTATTATTTTGCATTATGAGATTTAAATTGATTAGTTCGATTATTATAAATTAGTCACATGTATTTTTGACATTAGACTTAAATTATTAGTTGAATCATTTTCATTTAAATTATTTGTTTACATTATTAGTTAATTGCAGAACGACAATAGGTTGATTGTGATAAAACTATGTACTCATACTTTTAAGCGAAAATACTATTTTGGGAATAATGATGACCCCATCAGATAATAGACTTTCTTTCAAATTTTAGAGAAAATATATTTTCTACTAATGATATTATATGATATGACTATTAACAAGAGTTAGGACAATCTCTTAAAAACATAGGGCTTTCTTTAAGAGGACAATTTTCAATCATGGACAGTTATATATTGTCATATCCGGTTTGAAAATTTTGATATGCTACATGAATGATAACAATAGCTTTCAATCAATATGATTTATAAGCAGTGATGTAAAAATCCCGACTAGTCCCCGCTTAGGCGGCGTCTAGGCGCTAGGTGGTCGTCGGCCGACCCGATTTTGCCTAGGCGCCGCCTAGGCGACCGAGTCGGGAGCTAGACGGCTAAGTCGGGAGCTAGGTGTCCAACACTAAGTTATTACTTGATAATGAGATACTTTGTTCTTAGAATAAATTGATGATAATACAAAAATTGATAATTTTCACTATACTAAAATTTCAAACCACAAATTTGTTTAGTTTTTTTATGTTAAATTAATTTTCTTGTATTCTATAATGGATAATATATATAAGAAAATGTGTTTCAATTGTTATCTAGATTTAGGCGGTTGTATAATGAATTAATTAATTAATTTTAAAGTGTAATTTTGTTATAATATATCGATAAATAGTAAATAAAACTCATTTAGAGGAAAAAAATAAAAGAAAATCGAACCGACTAGTCCCCGACTAGTCCCCGCCTAGAAGGATTAGGCGCTAGGCGGTCCATATCCGTCCGACTACCGATTTTCGACTTCTGCACCCATGTTTATAAGGAAATAATTTAAAATCGTAAGAAAAAATAATATATTTCAAACTTACATTATTTAACAATGTATAATTTTTCAATATTTTTTATCGCAATTCATTTTCACGCTAAATTTTGAAAGCAACAAATGCTCACATAAATCGTGCATTGCATCGGTGAAAAAAAAATTGACCATGTAATATATAAAATAAAATTAAAATTATATAAAAAAATAAAATATTTTTCCTATTCTATTTAATATGAAAATAAATATATTTAACATCTAATTTATTTTATACTTATGAACCGTGCATAGCACGGGTGATATACTAATTTATCAATATAATATGAATTTCAAACTCTTAGGTACCCCACGGGACTTGAACAATTGTCAAATATAATAATATTTTAGAAGCAATCTATCTTTTATCTGCATAAAAAAAAAAAAAAAATATATATATATATATACCTTGCTACTTCATCAATTTACACCCAGCTTATTCAATTTTTGTCTTTTTTTTTTTGACCTTTTGTCATTTTTCGCCATAAATAAAATCTTTAAAATAAACTGCTTTTTTTATATATGTTTATATATTTTAATTCAAAATTTTAAAAATAAGAAATAAGAAAGAATTAAGTCTAAATTTGATTGCACGCGAACAATCTCTCTATATACTAATAGAGAGTTTTTTTGATGATGTGTCGTCTTATGGTTAATTTGGATGATGTGTCATCTTGAGGTTAATTTGGATGAGAGGTTACATTTTATTGTATTGATGTGTTATTTTTTTATTAGTTTATAGTAATATGTGGCATCCATGTGACATTTTAATATGTAGTTTAATAAAAAGATTGCAATAACTAAAATGTGAACCATGCACATCTTAGATTATATTTATGTTACTTAGATACTTTATAAAATTTTAAATACCTTGAATATTTATTTTATTGGGCATTAACTTCTTTACATTAACCTTTATTTTATATTTAATATTTTATCATACATCAATTTTGAAAACATCCTCAATCAACTAATATGAAATTTTTTACTGCTATGTGTCGATTATTGTGAATTTCGATGATATGTCGCCTAATTAAGAAATGATAATTATGTAAAAAGTAAATAATGAAGTTGATTCATAGATAATGATCGATGACATGTCACAATATAATTATTTTATAATTATTTAGGTATTTAAAGTATGTGTGAATGTTATAAAATATGTAATTAATATTTATTATTTATATTATATTTATTCAACTTTATTAATATTTAAAGTATTTATTTAGGTATTTAAAGTATGTGTGAATGTATTTTATGTTAATTTGAATTATATTTAATTATTAATTCTTTCATGATTAATTTTGTTTTATTATTGTTCTTATGTATATCTTAATTTATTTTATGTAACAAAGTATTTTATATTATAATTCATTCATTTTTATTTTTTTTATTAATGCATATTAATTAATATATTAATATTTTTTTAAACGTTAATTTTTTTTCTTAATCAGTTTATTTTGTTTTAAGAGTTGGTATGCTGTGAAACTTGTTCACTGTGAAATTAATTTTTTTATTTTTTATTTTTACAGACATACTATTTAGTAATATAAGTCACACCCTTCAGTTATCACTACGGCACTCTTTGCTATAATACAAGTCACACCCTCCACTTTTATGAGTAATATTCTTTATAGTAAAACGTCACATCCTTTACAGTAAAAAGTCACACTCCTTAACCAGTTTCACCGTGAAACTTGTTCACAATACTTCGCTCTGTTTTAATTTTCAGGATTCAACTTCATATTAAAAGGAACGATTAATATTTAACATAATAATTTTATTCCAAGATTAAGTAAGGTTGTTAATATACACTTGAAATAATTATTAATTCATATTTAATATATTTATGTATATATTTATAATTTAATGAGAATGTTGTATTTTTTAATTAAAGAACCGCGTAATACGCGGACATTGAACTATGACAAAGTCTAGTATGAAAATTTTCATACATGAAATTTTTTTAATTTACAATCAAATTCTGTAATTGGTGAAGGTAAGACCAAAATTGAGTGGTTCATGGTTCACTCGGCCGGCCCGAATAGGTCATAATTTAGGATCCATTATTTAGTATTTAAAATGTAGATGATTGATTTAGGGCAATTTTATAGATTTTCAAACATGAAAATTTTCACAATAGACCTACTCTTAAACTAATTAAATATATATTCAATACTAACTACTTGCTTGCACGCTAAACCATATAAGAGTATAATTAACTAATGAACACTAATTACATGCTTACACGCCAAACACTTTAAGAACAATTAAATAAATTGATTATATCTGTATGTTGCGTGCATGTGCACGTTGATAATATTTAGCGCCATAGTATCTGCAAGACTTAAAAATAATATTAAAAGAACAGCAAGAAATCACTGCTCCCTGTAGCATAGATAGTAAAATATACTACCTCTACCTCCGTTCCAGATTAGTTTTCCCAGTTGACTTTTAGACACATCTATTATACCCCTTCTTAAAAGTCACTTTATCATTTTAATTATTAATACAAAATTCGCTCACAAAAATCCATCAAAAAATTAACTATAAAAACTAATCTGGGATGGAGGGAGTAACAAATGACAAAATCACGTGAACTAGAGTGGGAATCCATGTTAGACAGTTTTGACTTTTGACAAAATCACATGGAGTAGAGTAGGATCCATGTCAGATAATTTCTTTTTTATTATGACGAGAAACTCTTACATGTGTAGTTGATCCCTTAGATAGGTAGCTTATAAATCGAGAAATTTTATAGCCCTTGCTGTTGTCCTCATTAAATGATAATTTTTTTATAGTGAATTTGTGCAAATTTTTGCGAAAGTTTAAAACCGTCACAAATATACACGGATTCAGTTTCATTCAGGTCAATTTATAGTCGCAAAACCCTCGAAAATTGAGAAGAAAGTTCATTTATTTTTTGCTTGTAAAATCCTATGGAACCATTTTTGTTAAAAGAGTGATCATTTTCATGGGGGTCAATTTACATTGGATCACTTCTGTAATTTACCCATTCCATACAAGATGTTTAAACTTTGTGTTGCTTTGAGTGTTTTTACTTTTTTTATGATTCTTATTTTACATCTAACTAATAATTAGGTAGATAACTCTTCACCATATATCTTAAATTTAATCTCAACCCCACATTTAAAGATTAAAAAAAAATTAATTTCAACCCTACATCTTAAATTCTATGTTCTATAAATTTTAATTTTATAAGCATTATCTTTTGTCTGCTTCTTATTTTACGATTCTAAAAAAATTACTCCCCCATTCTTGGTCTCTTTCTTATTCTTATTCACTGGATAATCTTTTATGTTTTTTATGTTTGGTTTTTTTGTTTTTACCCTTTTGATATTTGATATTTGCTTTGCATTTTTTTCATTTTGCAAGTTCTTATTTTACATCTAATGCTTTGGTGAAATAATTAATGTTTATCAATCTTATAATAGTTCATGTTGATTTATGTTGGAGGTGGTACTCACTAAAATTGCAGAGTATTTCATACAATATGCTTAATTTATGTGTTGCTTTAAGGATTTTAGATTTTCAGGTTCTTATTATTATTATTTTTTTAATCGGACAAAGTTAGTTGTTAGTAGTTAGTATACATCAAGCACCAAAATATTTCACGAAATCACCAATCCACCTTATAACTCCTATAACTCCAAATTCGTTCCCAAAGAGAATCGAACCCGAGTCTCCCAATCAAATGAGAGCCCAGTGGACAGGTGGGCTAAGCCTTTCATGTTCTTATTTTACGTCTAATGATTATGTGAGATATTCTTTACAGTACATCAATCATATAGTTCATGTTAATTTATTTGATTGTTTACAAAATTTGTGTTTGTTTAATGATTTCTTTTGCAAGTGAAGTACTCTTACTGATATTAATTTAATCATTTTCACTTTAGCCAGAGCAAAACTGCCCTAGCTAATATCGAGGATGCATATGCCCTCGCTAACACCGAGGGTCTATGATTGCCCTCGCTAAACTTAGGGAGGAGAAAATTATCAAAGATTTAACGAGGACATGCCATAGTTAATTGACAATTTTTTTATAGAGGTTTTTTCCTTAAAGGTGTTTTGCGACTGTTTTTTCGTTGCAAATTCCGTTGTTAAACACAGTCTTTTTTGTATGAATATTCAACACTAATTACTTGCTTGCACGCTAAACCATATAAGAGTATAATTAACTAATGAACACTAATTACATGCTTACACACCAAACAATTTAAGAACAATTAAATAAATTGATTTTGTATATTGCGTGCCAGTGCACGTTGATAAGATTTAGCGCCATAGTATCTGCAAGACTTAAAAATAATATTAAAAAAACAGCAAGAAATCACTACTCTCTGTAGCATAGATAGAATAAATCTGATAATTAATGTAAATTTGGACAGTGTAGGATAGGTATTATTGAAGTCACTAGTTTTGTAACCTAGCGATGCACGGTGATATATTTTAAAATTAATTATTTACTTTGGTAGTTGTGGTGAAATTATGATAAAAATAATTTTGAATAAAATCAGACATTATATATATATATATACAGTTTTGATATGGAGACCACGAGTGGTCACCTTATAGTGCCCAATTGATGATTTGACTTTCTACCTCAACTTATTACCTAATTAAATAATTTAAATTAATTTTAAAAAAACCCTACATCCTAAAACCTAAATCATGAACCCTAAACCATGACCCATTCGGGCCGGGTGAACCATGAACCACTCGGGCAGAGTTAACCATGAACCACTCGGGTCGGGTTTGGATCCGTAATTTAATTTAAATTATTTAATTAGTGCAAAGTGATATTTTTTTCCAAAATTTAATTTAAATTATTTAAATGAGTAAATTAAATTACGGAGAACCCGACCTGAATGGTTCATGGTTCACTCTGTCTGAGTGGTTCATGGTTCACCCGGCCCGAATGAGTCATGGTTTAGGGTTCATGATTTAGATTTTAGGTTGTAAGATTTTTTTTCAAAATTAATCTAAATTATTTAATTAGATAACAAGTTGAGGTGGAAAGACAAATCATCAATTGGGTTCCATAAGGTGACCACTCGTGGTGTCCATATGAAAATTATATATATATATATATATCTTAATCTTAATTACTATATATTGGTAAACCTGTTTCAGCCTATGTGACGAAACCACGTCAGTCTGCGCAAAGTCTAATTCAACCAGATTATTTCGTTTTAAAATCGTGCACTCTCATTAAAAGTTATTTAAATTAAATATATTTAACTAAATTAAATCTTATTTGCTTAAATTTTAACTAAATTAAATTGTATCTGCGTTGAGATTGTCACATGAATCCAAAGCTTGGAAGATTGCAATAAAATATGACTATGCAGATTTCTTCATCTAATTTAATGAATTTTTTAATCTAATTTTATTTTGTACATTGTGGGGAGTATTGAGATAAGTAACTTGAATTCTGAATGTGAATTATAACATAATTATTAATTTGCAATGAATATTCATATTTTGATTTTGTAGATTTCTTAATCTAATTTGATGAACTTTTTAATTTGATTTTATTTTGTATATTTCAGGGAATATTGAGGTAAGTAACTTGAGTTTTAAATGTAAATTGTAGCATGATTTTATTGATTTGCAATGAAATATTCTTCTTTCTTGTTATCTGATTTCTTAATCAATATGTCTTCATCATAGGTTTATACTTTTGTTTAATTTGTATAAATTCTTGTAGATTTAAAAAGTCGCACTAAAAAAGAGCATACACACCTCTCACGCCATCTAGGGTTTCTGTTCATAGCAAATATACATGAAAGGCTTGCAATTGTGAGTGTAGATGCAATGTTGGAAGCTTTACAACAATCAAATGAGGAGAAGGTAATATTCATTAAACATGTATACCAGTCACTCATCTAGGGTTTCGTACGCCATTTAGGTTTCCTCTTATTTATAGAGATTCTTCTAATTTTATAAATTTGTTAAACTAAATTTATTTTTATATTGTAGGAGTATTGAGGTATGTAATTTAAGTTTTAAATGTGAATTGTAATATTTTATTGATTGCAATAAAATTTTATTATTTTGATTATGCATATTTCTTAATCTAATTTAATAAATTTTTTAATTTGATTTAGTTTTGTACATTGCAGGGAGTATTGAGATAAGTAATTTAAGTTTTGAATGTGAATTGTAACATAATTTTATTGATTTGCAATGAATATTCTTCTTTTGATTATGCATATTTTTTAATCTAATTTGATGAACTTTTTAACCTGATTTTATTTTGTATATTTCAGAGAGTATTGAGGTAAGTAATTTGAGTTCTAAATGTAAACTGTAAGATGATTTTATTGATTTACAATAAAATATTCTTCTTTAAATTATGCAGATTTCTTAATCAATATGTCTTCATCGTTGTTTATATTGTAGGGAGTATTGAGGTAAGTAATTTGAGTTCTGAACTGGTGATGAATGCTTAGTGAAATTGTATAATTATTTTGTATATTGCAAAGAGCTTTTTTATATTGCAGAGAATATTGAGGTAAGTAATTTGAGTGCTAAATTAGTTGACGATGCATTTTTTCTTTTCTGTTCATAGCGATTCTTCTAATTTGATGAATTAGTTAATCTAATTTTATTTTGTATATTTAATCTAATGTGATTTTTCTAATTTGATAACTATGTTAATCTAATTAGTTTTTTTTTATATTTAATCTGATTTTTTTTTTTATATTGCAGTGAGTATTGAGGTAAGTAATTTAAGTTCTGAATTGATTATGAATGTTTATTGCAATTGTGCAGTTATTTTGTAAACAACAGATAATTTTTTATATAACAAAGAGTATTGAGATAAGTAATTTGAGTTCTTCGCAATTAAGCATTGTACTCGCATATTTTGCAGTATTACACTTTTCTCTACTCTCTATTACGTTAAAGAGATATTTTAAAATTTGAAAACTTTAAATATTATTATTTCCTTCGTCAAGAAAAAAAAATATAAAAATAAAAGCATGCTTCTAATATTTGCTATACGCAAAAAGAAAAAGAATTGTATAGGTTTGCAATTTTTATATAGCTCTTATGACAAAGTGTTTAGAAATTAAAGGCATATTTTGAAACTCTACTTGAACAATTAGAAGCTCTTTTTTTTTTTTTTTTTAAGCTGATGAGACTCAATTTTATCTTTTTTTAAAAATGTTTCTTAAGCTAAGTTGTGTTTCAAAACAGGTAATAAATGTGGTTAAACAAGTTAAAATTTATAAAAAATAACTAGAGGGATACAAATTAGAATGTATGTCATTAATAGATAAGATGATTTTTATTTGAAGTTGATATAGCTTAAATTAGGGTCCATTTAATCGTATTTGATGTGTACAGTTACTGCGTGTGTGTTTTACCCTCCCATTATTTTTAAGATTATTATTATTATTTATTGTTAATATTGTTTTTTGTTATTAATATTGTTATTGTTATTTTTGCGAGGTACACTTACATGAGAGTCATCTCATAGTGAGACGAAACATAATTTGGTCATTGACGTTTTAATACTTTGAAAGTGATGAGTGTTGATTTATGTTAGGTTGTACTCCGTCTCATGTATGAGACCATCCCATACGAGTTTTTTTTCTTATTATATTGGTTTTGAAAAGTCGTAGATAGAAAAAAAGTGTTTATTCAAATGTAATTGAGTGACAATTGACGTAATTTTAAATAAAAATATGAAGAATTATTAAAAAGAGTGGTGACACAATTTGTCAAAAAAATAAAATGTAAAGTTTTGTTTCAGACTCCCAAAAAAAAGTAAAATTTTGCTCGGGATGAAGGGAGTATATTAGTATATTATACAAATACAATATTAAAAAATAAAATTATGTCTATAATTAAAATATTTTTTATATTAATTATATGTTTAAAGTATTTGATCTAAAATAATATTATAATTTTTTTTTCAATCCGGAAATTCGCGGGGTTACGTGCTAGTATATATATATATATATATATATATATATATATATATATATATATATAGTAGTGATATAGAACCAACTATATGATTTTTTATGAAATCAGATTAATGAGATGTCATGCCAACTCATCATCCACATAATTAATTCTACTCAAATAAATTATAGAATATTTTATAATATACTATACCCTAAACCATGAACCTCAGAACCTTAAACCCTAAATCATGAACCATTCGATCCGAGTTCGGGTCTGGCTGGGTTGGGTCCGAATACCGAGTTATAAAAAAAAACACATAATAGTGTATACAAGTTTTTGTGTCAAATTAATGTACATATCGCATACGTAAATACATATCAATTTTTTAGGTATTACTTAATTACTATAAATAGTGCAAAAGTCGGAAATCGTTAATTAGTAGGATTTGGACCGTCAAGCGCTGTAGGCCGCCTAGGGGCCAACTATTCAGGTTGATTTATTTTTTCTATACCCTCTAAGTTTCACCAATGTGGTTAGAAAGTTTTAAGTATAAATAACTGCATAATTAATTAATAATTTAGGGGACAAAAATAAACATGTACAAATTATAAATTAATAAAGATAAACTGACAACATAGACAATAATTTAATAACATAATTTCAACCTCCAAATTTCAATTTGGCGAAATTTGGTTATGCTTTTATGCAGTGGCGGATTTATGGAGAGGGAAGATATGACAAATGCCAGATTATAATTTTCAGTAACAAAATCTCAAGTCCATATAAGAAGGTGGCCAAACTTCCCTTGTTCTGTTGCTATCAAGCCCAACAGAGCAAGAAAAAATGTGGTTTTATTTTATACCCACATTGGCCCATAATAAATAAGTCCAATTTTTCTTGGGCTTTGCTTGTTTAGACCTTTATACCTACCCAGATTAAAACTTGAGCCCAAAATAAATTTCATCAGTTTATCATTTTCATGCTTAAAAAAGTACTCACTCCGTACTAATTAAGATTGCACGTTTTTCTTGATTGAATGTTCTTATTTTGTTTGAACATTTTCTAAAATAGAATTAAAACAACTTTACAGACTTAAAAATATATTTTATAAACATCTCTTATTTACACTACATGTCACTATATTTACAAAAATACCTCAGCACATAAAGCACATCTCATACCTAAAATAGAAAGGACATATATATCCCTCTACCAAATTAATTTTACACCATTTAAAATTAATAAATAACACTTTTATTAAAATTCGTGTCGTTTATAAATGTGCAATCTAAATGAGGACGGAGAGAGGTATTAATTATGTTATCATATTAAAAAATAGAATTAATTTTACCTTCAACATGTTGGGGAATTAATTGCACGGATCTATTCGGGATGAATATTTAAATACAAATTTAATTCTAACAATTATTACTAGCATGAATTAACCCATATTAATTCAAATAATAATTCAACAACAAATCATGCATATAAACAATTCACGTAAATCCTACGCATGCGGAAATACTACGAGTTTACGTGAACTTACCTCTTGGAATGACAATGGTCTTGTATGTGAAAACACACCAAAAGTCCTTCCCAAGTATTCCCTAGTCCTTGCTCGACAATCCGGTGGAAGGATACTCGCGAACAATTAACAAAAGGAAAAATAAACTTTGTTGCACCACTTTTGTGGTTTACTAATTTTTCCAGCACATGGAATTGCACTTGGGAATGAAATAATCATCCCCTATTTATAGATGGGTGTTGGGCGAAAATTTGGGAAGAAAAACAATGTGGGAAAGTCTTTTCTTGATCTCCAAGAAATCTTGAATATATCTCCTATATTCTTTTTCCCATAATTAAAATATTCCACAAAAATCCCACCACATCATATTATGGATTATTTTCGAAAATTAGGGGGAACAAGAATCCAAGATTTGGATCTTCTTGAATTTATGAGATATTCTTGTATTTCAAGAAATACATATCTTCCATAATATTTTTTCAAGAAAATCAAGAAAATCTTTCTTTCCCCCTTTTTCTCAAAATTTCGAAACATGCAATATGAATAACCAAGTGGGAAATTTCTTGAATTTAATGAGATAATCTTGTACTCCAAGAATACATATCTTCATTCCATAACAAAATTCAAAGAAAATCTTTCTCCCCTTTTATCCATAAATTTCGAAAATTACAAGGAAAAATAGGCAACAAATTTATTTTATTTTTAAACACCTTTTTCAGTTATTGGACTTTATCTTGGGCTACTTGGGGCGCCTTTAGGAGAATTAAGATTGGACCTTCCAATGGACCTTGAATTATCAATATTGAGCCACAATATTATTCAAGCCCATAAATATTAATTAATCCCACTACATAATTAATATTGCACTATCCATCTTAACCCATATTACAGTTAATATGGCTCCCGATTATTATTTCCCGTGTTTAAGATTATCTAGCCCATTAATTAATTCAAGCCACTGAAATAACTTTCCATTAATTAATATCTTTTATGCTTGGTAAAGGAACGGTTCAACATTATTATCCATACCGAAAACTAGTTTCACTTGCAAGATTTGGTATGATAAAACTTATGAACCTCCCAAGGGGGCAAATCGAACAAGCGTACTTGCACACGATTCTCCGTATTAAATCTTAGCAATCACATGTGACCAATAATATTGCCCAAGATATAGGGTATTGAATCTCACTTATTCTCTTCCCATAATAAGTCAAAGCAATAGTTACTAACCACACGCAATCCTATTTAAGGGACGAAGATTAAGAAACAACTAACCACTGAGGTCTAATTCTTCCTAGTTCAGTTCTAAAGAATTTATCCTCCTGTAGGTCCTCTTCAATGCATCAGTCATGCACTAGTGTAATCTCTTGGTCAAGACAAACCAATCTGAGCCTTACACTACAACTTTTCACGATGGATTGTTCATTTCCATCTAGGTCGTGAATGGTGTACTTTTAGTTACAAGGAACTGTTAATTTAATCTTCCGTGATCTTGGTATCACTAAATTAACTATTCAATCATATTTAAAGCATCAGTGATAAACAATTTATTTCAGTAAATAAGTCTGAAATTCAGTTAGTCTGATTATACAAAGTAAAAGCATACTTTCCAGTATAATCCCAATAATCTCCCACTTATACTCAAAGTCTGCTTTTAAGTATACATCGGCGTGTCTCGTAGTTCCCTAATCGTGACATCAAATGTCACCTACACGAACCTAATAATGTCTCCCACTTATACTCAAAGCAGATTGGCAACGGTCTTGACACCCATTCCTTTCACATGCCTCTCGAATGTATTCAGAGGCAGACCCTTTGTGAATGGATCAGCTAGGTTGTCTTCCGACACGATCTTTGCCATCTCTATATCTCATCTCTTAACGATTTCTCGTATAAGATGTCTTTCCTTCAGTGTGCTTGTTTGACTCGTGGACTCTTGGTTCCCTTGAATTTGCAACTGCCTCTAGCAAATATTGCTAGACAAATTCAGAACTTCATCCAAGTCCACTAAGAAGGTCTAGAGCCAAAATCGGGTTCTTTCATCGCTTCAAGTTAGCCTACTTACACGCTTCCATGGTTGAGTCGTTGTTGCATTTACTTCACACTCCGTCCATTTCATGGCTACACTTCCCAAATGAAAACACACTAACTGAGGCAGATAGTTTCTGGAATCTATGTCTGATTGGAAATTCGAGTCCGTGTAGCCGATGGGGATTAGACTATCTGACTGATAAACTGACATTCTATCTCGAGTTCTTTTCAGATACTTCAGAATGTTTTTAACAGCCTTCCAATGTTCATTCCTCGTTTACTCGATATCTTGCCACCATGCCAACGGCAAAGGATATCCGGGTCTCGCACACAACATTGCATACATAAGGCTTCCGACAAACAAGCATAAGGAATGCCTCTCATGTCATCTATCTCCTTTTTGGTCTTAGGGCACATTTTCTTGATAGATGGATTCCATGCCCGAAAGGTACGGGCCTTTCTTGAATCCTCAGATGTTGAATCGTTTCAAGACAAAGGTCTATGTATGAAGCTTCATGATAAGCCTATCATCCTTTTCTTGCGATCTCGAAAGTGATCTTGATCCCAAGGATGTGCCCCTTCCCCTAAGTCCTTCATATCAAACCGCTTTTGAAAGCCATGCCCTTACGCCCGATAACACCTTTACATCGCTCCCGATGAGCGTAATGTCATCTACGATAGTACTAAGAATACCAATGCGCCCGGCGACACACTTTTTTTTATACACACAACTCTCGAACTCATTTTGATCAAACCCATAAGACTTTATAACATGATCAAAACATTGGTTCCAAGCTCGACGCCTGCTCGAGTCCGTAAATGGACTTCATGAGCTTACAAACTAGGTGTTCTTGGCCCTTTTCAATAAAGCCCCTCGGGGTTGTTGATATAGATTTCCTCATCAAGACTTCCGTTAAGAAAAGTCGCCTTGACATCCATTTGTCGATTTCAAAATCGAGATGTGGCAACTATCGACAAGAGAATCCGGATGGACTTAAGCATTGCTATGGTGAAAAGGTTTCCTCATAGTCGATCCCTTCTTTCTGAGTATAACCTTTCGCCACAAGCCTTGCCTTGAAGGTTTCCACCTTCCCGTCTAGTCCCCTCTTTCTCTTGTATACCCACTTGCAACCAATATGTTTGACCCCATTAAGTGGTTCGAATAGCTCCCACACTCTGTTATGATCCATATACCCCATTTCTGCTTTCATTGCCTTTTGCCAAGAAACCGCATCCTTATCTTGGATTTCCTCATCGTATGTCCATGGGTCTCGATTCATCTTGTCCGGAATCAAGTCCGAGGACTCTCTATCCCCATGAATCTCTCCGTTGTCTCACAACCCTCCCACTACTGACGAGGCTCTTGTGAAAAGTGTGTCGCTTGGTATATCATCTTGCATGCTTGACAATGAGGTTAGCCCCCTTAGCTCACTTAAGGTAATCTCACTTCTGGGTCTTCTTTCGTTCATATAGTCTTCCTCCAAATATCTAAAGTGGGTGCTTATGACCACCTTTTGATCTTTGGGACCATAAAACATACACCCTTTTGTTCCCTGGGGTATCCTATAAACAAATTTTTATTTCTCGATCGAGGATCCACTTTCCGGCTTCCTTGTCCAACACGTAGGCCGGACACCCCCAAATTCTCATGTGTCTCATACTAGGCTTGCGCCCGGTCCATAATTCTTTGGGAGTTTTTGGGAACCAACTTGGATGGCACCAAGTTCAGAATGTAAGCCGTTGTTTCCAAGGCATGACCCCAGAACGACTTGGGAAGATCCTCATAACACATCATTGATCTAACCATTTCCAAAAGAGTTCTCGCTTTTTACTCTGCAACCCCGCTTTTGTTGAGGGGTTCCGGTGCGATCACCGATCGCGATCCTTCATCCGACAAGTAGTTCAAAAACTCATCGCTGAGGTACTCGCCCCCACGATCGGATCGTAGAGACTTGATACGTTTTTCCTATGATTCTCTGCTTGAGCCTTAAATTCTTTGAATTTCTCAAGGTCTCAGATTTATGCTTCATAAGGAAAATATAACCGTACCTCGAGTAATCATCAATAAAAGTGACGTAAATACTCAGAACCTCCTCTTGCCATGGTTAACATTGACCACATACGACCACGTCGTGGTGAACGATTTCTAACACTTCTTTGGCTCTATTCCCCTTGGCTCCGAATGCCCTCTTGGTCATTTTACACTCCAAACATGATTCGCAGGTTGGAATTGGTTCAACTTGGAGAGACTCCAGTGAACGGTCTTTCACCAACCTTTGGATCCTGTTTGGATTAATATGTCCCAATCTTAGATGCCATAGAAGTGTTTTCGCTCACGTTTGATGAACGTTTTTTTTTCTAAAAGCTTGATGTGTTATAGGATGCATTTCTTGAGTGGTGTGCACAGTTAATTGTATAGAGATTATTCGACCAATGTCCCATAACAGATACACTCATCATTTCAAGAAATGATGTCATTCTTATTAGAAGAAACTTAGTGTCCTTTAATCAAATATTAGAAACTGAAAGTGAATTCTTTCTAAAACTGGGAACATAAAGATAGTCTCAAAAAAACTTCATCTTTAAAAGATAGGTGCACTTTCTCCCATTGCTTTAACCACTACTCATGTAGCAATCGCAATATTCTCCGCCATGTAGAAGCATTGCAATAACCGTTACTATCGTAAGCATTGCAATATCTCGCCACTTACGTAGCATTGCAATAATCTACTTTAAGTAACATCGCCCGAAGGTGATGAGGATCTCACTCCACTAAGTTCTTTGGATCGGTTTGAACCCGTGAAGCAAAAATGATTAGTGGATCTCGTATCAACCTCCCACGAATGAGAAGTATACGCCGCTAAACAAATTTCAACAACTAGTGCATGAGAATTACCTTTCTTTCCGTCCCTTTTGGGGTTGGAATAGGCAAACATCCATTGTCCTCTTTCACCGCAGCTTAAGCACTTCCTGTTTGGATTTACCTTGACACCACAAGCATTTCTCATCTTACCATTGCCCTTGGCAACAGTTGAGTTTTATTGCTTATGGCTTTTGGTCCTCTTCTTTTTCTTGCCTCCTTTTGGCCTAGAAAATGAAGACTTACCACTTGCCGTTAAAGCTTGAGTTTGGTGCCACATCAACATCTCTGCTGAGACCAAAGCTTGCAACAAATTAGCTAGCGAGGCCAAAATGCTCAGAAACTTTTTGGGGCAGAGAGTGAAGTACCAAATTCATCTGAGTCCCCAGATTATAATCTGCACTCAGAACCTCAAGTTTGTTCAGATGGGCCATCATTCTGAGGATGTAATCCCTTACGGGTTTATCCTCCACCATTTCAGCGACGACATCTCTCGCAAGGTGATCTGACGAGTCCCGCATTTTTGACTCGTCAGTTGGCTCATCTGATTTTGGTGTGTTAAGAATCTGTTGGGGAATGATTCGCACAGATCTATTCGGGGTGAATATTTAAATACAAATTTAATTCATTAATTATTACTAACATGAATTAATCCTATATTAATTCAAATAATAATTGCAACAACATATCATGCATATAAAAAGACACGTAAAACCTACGATGCGAATCTACGGGTTTTACGTGAACGCACTCTCTGGGATGGCAAAGACTTCGCCCGGACGGACTAACCAAAAGGACTTCCCAAGTATTCCCTTAGCCCTTGCTCGACAATCCGGTGGAAGGATACTCGCGAACAATTAACAAAAGGAAAAAATAAACTTTGTTGCACCACTTTCGTGGATTAGCTAATATTTCCAGCACATGGAATTGTACTTGGGAATGAACTAATCATCCCCTATTTATAGGTGTGAGAGTGGTCGAAATTCTTGTGATATTTCAATGTGGGAAAAGACTTTTCTTGGTCACCAAGAAATCTTGAATATATCCCTTATATTCTTTTTCCCATAATTAAAATATTCCACTAAAATCCCACTTCCTCAACAATATAAAATTTTCGAAAATTTGATGGCTCAAGATTACAAGATTTGGATCTTCTTGAATTTATGAGATATTCTTGTATTTCAAGAAATACATATCTTCCATAATATCTTTTCAAGAAAATCAAGAAAATCTTTCTTGCCCATAATATTCAAAAAATTCGAAATATTCATGTAGATAATCAAGTGGGAGATTTCTTGAATTTAATGAGATAATCTTGTATTCCAAGAATACATATCTTCATTCCATAACAAAATTCAAAGAAAATCTTTCTCCCTCTTTTATCCATAATTTTCGAATTAATTAGGGAAATATAAGCAACAATATTTATTTTATTTTAATCACCTTTTCAGTTATTGGACTATATGTTGGGCTACTCAGGGGGCCTTTAGGAGAATTAAGATTGAACCTTCTAATGGATCTTGAATATCTAATATTGAGCCACAATATAATTCAAGCCCATAAATATTAATTAATCCCACTACATAATTAATATTGCACTATCCATCTTAACCCATATTACAGTCAATATGGCTCCCGGTCATTATTTCCCGTGTTTAAGATTATCTAGCCCATTAATTAATTCAAGCCACCAAATAGCTTTCCGTTAATTAATATCTTTTTGTCTTTAATCGAGAAACGGTTCAACATTATTATCCATACCGAAACTAATTCCACTTGCAAGATTTGGTATGATAAAATTATGAACCTCCCAAGAAAGCAAATCAAGCAAAAGCGTACTTGCACGATTCTTCAGATTAAATCTTAAAGAATCACACGTGATCAATAATATTGCCCAAGATAAAAGGTATTGAATCTCTCTCGATTATTTACCCATGATAAGTCAAAGCAATAGTTACCAATCCCACGTGATCCTATTTAAGGGACGAAGGTTAAGAAATAACAAACCACCGAGGTCTAATTCTTCCTTGTTCGCCTCAAGAATTTATCCTCCTGTAGGTCCTATTCAACAAGATCACCATGCACTAGTGTAATCTCTTGGTCAAGACAAACCAATCTCGAGCCTTACACCTCAACCTTTCGCGATGGTTGTTCATTTCATCTAGGTCGAATGGCGTACTTTTTAGTTACAAGGGATGTTAATTTAATCTTCCGTGATCGGGTATCACTAAATTAACTACAAATGTAACACGCATTTAATTATTGAAATGATTATCAAAGAAATATATATAACATTCAATCATATTTAAAGCATCGGTGATAAACAATTTATTTCAAGAAATAAGTCCGAAAAATTCGGTTTTCGATTATACAAAGTAAAAACATACTTTTCAAAAAGATAATCCCAAAGAATCCACTTGTGCTTTTGTGCTTAGACAATTATAATTTTTTCGCTTCCAATCAATATAGTTTCCATACATATTGTATTGACTTTAAAGTATATTAACAAATGATTAAAAGGTTACGACATAATTGAATCAAATAAATAATAACATGCATAAGCACATTTATATCACAAGGTTCGATCACATGTTTCATATTAAAATCTCCAAAAAATATGAACATGCATCACCAACATCTCAAAAACAGTTTAAATAAGCCCGTGGGGTGGGTCATTATTTAAACACATTCAAGCGAGTTACAAACAAGAACCGTTATAAACCTTTAATATCCAGATTAATAGTTGGCTCCCATTTGACCAATATAAAATTGGACAGGACTTCGGGAAGTATATGCATATCAATTTTATACCTAAGTAATAACCATGATTAAATACGAGAATGTAGGTCCCAATCGGTTAAGTGAGGGCGTAAGTCTAGAGGGGGCGGGTGAATAGACTTAAAAAACTTTTTTCGTCAGATCGTGTGAGAGCAGATAGCTTTGATCAGAAAAGGCGAGTGAATCGATTTTGTCCGATAACCAACTTCTTCAACGCCGTAAAGCGATCGATTCAGAACTATCGATTAACTGATGTGTGTGAAAGCTTAAGTTTTACCCGTGAAAAACCCAAATTGTATAAATCGATTCCAAGTTTTATCTTTTTAATCGATGACGTAAATTTGGTCCGATCGGATCGTAAGCTTGGTGCTATCCGATCTTAACTTAGAATGTATGCTTTAAGATTGTGCAATGTGAGAACAGATTAATCAAAGCAAAGAAAGGCACACAAGATTTATAGTGGTTCGGACAAACCACCCTACGTCCCACTCTTCCCTTTCACAAGGGGCACCAACTTAACCGACTTAACCGATCGGACTTAGTTTAGTGTGTTAGTCCAACACAAGACACCAACAGATGTTTTAAGAGTTCTCACTCAACCCGTCCTGTAAATCACTTAGAAACCCCTGATCGAATCTTGCTAAACAACTTATCCTAACTTGGGGTTTGGGTAAGATTGTTGAGGTTCCAACTATGAAATCTTTCCTTGCATAAGCAGTTCTAAAAAGCTAGATGAAAAGATTTCTTGCTAAGAACTTATGGGATGAACACAATATAAAATAAAGCTTGTTGTTGTGTTCTTCGTGCGAACTCGACTATAGTTTGAGCTTCTTGATTATGTTGTTTGTCCAAGCATTTCGTTTTTCACTCGAAGTGTGATCCCATATTTATAGACCTTGAGATCAAAAAGCCGTTGGAGAGCAATTTGAATCTCAGGCTATTTTAGGTAGACTTGCAGGCTTGATATGACGTGCTTCAGGAACGGCATGGCCAAAAGCGTGAATGTGTATTTTAGCCGTTTGAGAGAACAACATCGAATCCCGCGAGTATCACTCTGTTCATACGTGTCTCTTCCTTATTGGATGGAAGCCTTGCTTTGCAGTGTTGTTCCTCCAACTAAGGTTGGTATTCTTCTTGTTTAGATCGCAGACGTGTGATAAGATGAAACATCGGTTTTCATCTTATGAGCTGACTTTGATCGATCTACGATAAGTCTTCGGCGCTGCTGACTTAGCTTCAACCCCAGCCGACCAGTGATGTAGGTCTTCCGGTCTTATCTTCCGGAAGTCATCCGATCTTCTAGTATTCGAGGTTTGAGCTTCATGACTTCCGCCGAAGTTATCCGACTAGATCGGGCCGATCGATCTTCCGCTCGGTTTAACGTTACGCGGCTGTGGATATCGCCTTTCTTCCGATTCTTCAGATCGACCTATACATATTGAGTTCCCCTCAATATGTGACCTATCTATTACATCGGTTTTTCTATACAATCATTATCAACTGGTCTCCTATAGCAATAATGTAAACATCGGTCGACCAATGCAGTTTGATCGGTCCTATTACATGTGTTTTGGAACTTTCATCAAAACTACAAATTTCCCAACAATTTCCCCTTTTTGATGAAACCAAAACACCCGAAAACCAAACAGTTGATAAGTATAGAATAGATTAAAAAAGCAATGTCGGAAAGACAAAGAGATTTTGTCTTGGGATCGAAAAAATAAACTTTTCATTAGATATGTTGATTACATGTTACATCGAAAAGTTTTGAATTTAAAAAAGGTGATCCTAGACGTCTTCCGATTCTTCCTCCTTGGGCTTGTATCCTTCGCATTTCTCTTTGGTCTTGTGGAACGTTGAAAATCGATAGAGTTTCCATTTGACATCGGTTATTCCGCACTTGATCGATTATATGCGATTTGCTCAAGATGTCAAAGTAGAATCTCTCAAATGCCGATCATCAAATGAGCCATCTGCCTTCTTCGAGTATATTAACAGATCATACTCTTGGCGAGATATCTTTACATTTATAAGCTTGGCCTCATTTTCCAGATACTTCAGAAAGTCTGGATATTTATTCTGTAACCAGTTGAGGAACTCATCATCTGGTGATTCTTCTTGTGGAACAAGATCAAGGACAAAGGCATCTAGAAGCCATTCACTTCTGATCTTATTCCATTCCTCAAACCTCTTAGCGTGTGCAGCAGTTTTTGGTATGATCTGCCGACTCTTGCTTTGTAACCGAGGTTACAGTGCAGATTTTCCAGTCAATCCTTTCTTAGCCCTTGATTTGAACTTCTGTTTCAACCCTTCTGCTTGTGCCCGTTTTTCTGCCCTTCTTTCTTCTTGGTCATTACGCTCTTTGGACAATCTTCTGACTAGCTCCATATCGCCAGATATCGACTAGTTAGCCGCTTCGTGACTTTCCGGTCCGAAATCGGTCCAGATTTTGATGTCCCAAAGACCCGCAGCACCTTTTCTTGCAATTGAGCTTTGTCCATGGGCCTTATCCGTATGAATCAGATCTTCTGATGTGTCAGTTGGTTTCTCAGATCCTTCCCCCTTTTTGGTTTGATCAAAAAGCGCATTGAGGTGGGAAGTCAGAGAGCCAAAGTTAACTGATAATGCCTGATTTAGATCATTAGCAGATAAACTTTGAAGTTTGAGTTTGTTAGATTCTCGAGCAAATGTCAATCAGCTTCTGTCTTGGCGGTTTCCATTGTAGCGAGAGAGTGTCCAAATCATTTTGTCAAATTTCTCTTCCGATAACTCGAGCCTTTTTCTCGATGGCGTCGAAAAAGAAGATTGATTTTGATCCAATTGTTTGACTTGTCATCAAATGATTTTTGTAAGCTCAGCCGAGACATGGTGGTCATGGATTGGGAGAACGATCTCTGATTGCTTCGATTTGTTTGAGACTAATTTGTCTCGATCGATTAAGACTCCTCAATCTCTTCTTTCGCGAGATCTTTGAGACAAGATTTGATCTCCAGAAGTTGATCGATGGTGATTTGAGATGTAGGAATTGGATCCATCACTTGATCGAGTTCGATTGTTTGTGCCTCCGGTGGTTGGTGCGGAACTACAGCACCCAGTTCCACTTTCATCAGCTCTCCCGCATTCTCCATTTCAGCGTCTCATTTGGAACTTCTTGAGCGATCTCCGGCTTTTTCTTCTTCCGGCAATTCCAACTTCCCGTGGATCGAGCTTTCCACAGTTATCGGATATGAGCTCACCGGTGATCCCACTTTGGCGGACTTCCTCATATCGGGTCAAAATCTGCGAACTCATCCCGCACCACCCATCCGCTCAACAAGTAAGATAAGATCTCGAAGCTTTTTTTAACCGAGATCTCTCCAAGAGGATCTCCATGACTTCTTCTCTCGATAGCGTGGATGGGCGACCCGCCAGTGGATACGCCTCATCAATCTCTCGCTCAATTCTTAGTCCGACCATTTTTCCAAAGGATGGTCTTTTGTTGATCCGGATCTGAGAATTATCCGTCCAGATTCCGCTGGATGAGATGTGGAAGCTTCGGGTTGTGCTTGAGTCGGCGGAAGTTGTCCGATTGGTTTAACTGCAGTTAGTTCTTTGAGGGCGCTTGTATCCGGTTCGGTTCATGAAAGGTGAACTAGCGGAGAGACATGCCGGCACCTTTAGTCCGAAAGGTGAATCAAACTTTGAGGTTGAGGAGAAGGAGATTTATCGGTTTGTGCTTCTACCTCGGATCGTTCTGGGCGAGCCCTCGGTTGAGAAGCTTGCTGTCTGATTACGTTCTTTGTTGCGTAATGCATCGCTCTGGCGCTTATCTTCTTCTTCGACTCATCTTCTAGTCTTTAGAGTCATGGTAGCTTGCTTTGCTTTCTTTGGCCTCTTCTCCGGCCTTCACCGTTTTAGTTTTTTTTACGTGGAGTAACTTTGGTGGATGGATGCGCTTTGTTCTTTGCTCTTTCCTTTCTTGATTTTGTTGGAGTGGGCTCCTTGTCATCGTCTGGTGGCCCATATATAATCGAAGTTGATGAGAGGAAGGCATTGTAGGACTTGATCCATTCGATTCCATTCAAATAGCTTGGCTAAGTTTGGAGTTCAAAATAGTAAGGAAGCCAAAATTCCTATGATGACCGGATTCAAGATGGATCGAGATGATTAGGTGGGTCGAAAACAAATCGGAAGAATATAGGGCTCTCATTGGATCTCTATTATACCCGACCGCCAAAGCAGACCGGATATCACTTTTTGCGGTAGGTGTATGTGCAAGATTTCAAGCAAATCAATGATCGACCACCTAGAAGCAAATAAGCGGATCTTAAGTATCTGAAGGGAACAATAAACCTTGGTTTATTCTACCCATCGATGATAATCTAGAGCTTAGTGGGTATTCTCGATTACGATTATGGAGGTTGCAAGATCGACGTAGAAAAATCAACCTCGAGAACATGTCGGTTCTTAGGAAGTAAAACCGATCTCGTGGTTTTCAAAAAGCGGATATCGATTCGCGACATCTACAACTGAAGGCGAGAATATATGGGCTGCGAGGCTGTTGTTCCCCAATCGCTCTGCTCGATCGGCGGTGAGGATTACAACATTGTAGCTAAAAAGCGTACCTATATTACGTGAGCGATAATAGTCTTATTGCAATCACTCAGAATCCGGTTCTACATACAAGATGCAAGCATGTGGATGTCAAGACACCACTTTATAAGAGATCACGTTGAAAAGAAGAATATCGAATGGAAAAGATTCATCTTGATATACTGTATACGATATTCTAACCAAGCCACTAGTGAGATCGATTCGAGATTTATGCAATGAGCTAGGACTTCTAGATCTTGGAGAAATGTCACCGAAAATGTTTGATGGAATGTTCTCCAGAACTAGCTGGTTAAGAGACTAACCAGATCGAGAGAAATCAGTTGAGTTTGGTATCTTAACTGATCTCAAGAGACTGATAAGCAAAAATCGATCAGACTTACACGCTACCAGATCCAAAGGAATCGATCGATTTTTAGTTTATCGATTTAAAGTCTATCAGTTTAAAGGAACTGATCAGATTCAAGGTTTATCAGATTAAAGGAAAATGCTCAGTCTAAAGGATTATCTGATTAAATCAATTTGGTTATAGTATTTCTTTGTGAATCGATTTAGCTGATATTCAACAAGCAAGATTCAGAGATTAAGAGCTAACAATCGCATAAGAAAGCAGGAATTTACACAACGATGAAATAATGAAACTTTTCATTGATAAAAACCCGAAGGTGAGGTTACATTCGAAGTTACAAGTACAAGAAGATCTTTGAGGTCGAAGACATAAATGTTAACCAAAATCCTAAACCTATAACCCTAAACCTTCATCCTAACCCCGTGAAGGAAAGAGAGAGATTTTAAACTCTCATTTTCCCCACTTAACAAGGGGTGAGAGAGGCTTTAAAGAACGAAATCCCAAAGGGTCGCAAAAAGTCAAGATCAAGAAAAGCGGAGCCGACAATGCCTTGATAGGATTCTTAAGCACGGAGCCCTAAAAGGAAGAGTAAGAGGGCGCCCAAATTTAAATGGAGCACGTGTGCCAAAGAGTTGGTCGTCGATCTCATGGGCACATGTCTTTGATATTTTATACCGCACTAAGTCCGATGGTTCCGGTTTCGTCATCCGAGATAGACACACAAGGTGCATACGGTTAGGAGAAGTGTCTTCTCGGTTACCAACAAAGCAGATCCGCCCGCCACGGTGGTAGAGAAGCTTTTGCGACAATCGTATGTGAAATCGAAGATGATGAAGAAAAACAAAGAATAATAAAGGATCTGAGGGTTGATTTGAGAAGGTGAAACCATATAAAAGGGTGTAAAAGTGTTTTTGGGAAGTCTCACCGAAAACAAGGGTTCACCAAGATACATGATTCTTACAAAGAAGATAAGTATGGTGAATGGGTGATGTTGTGTAAAACATTGGTCCAATTTATAGAGGCCAAGCAAGGATGCAAATGCAATTTCCATTTCAAGAAGCCTATCCGAGAAATTTGCATCAAAAAGGACCGAGTGTAGAAATCACGCGATCGATAATTGGATAAATTCACGGTTGATTGACATATCGAGAGATTGATTTATATTTAAGCATGTCAAATCACGCCTACTTAGGGAATAGAAGCTACTACTCAAGACTAAGTTTTGGCAAAGAATAACTTATCCCAAGAATTGGCTTAATCAAAAAAGAATCGGGATGAGGTCAACCAAAATCGATTACTTTACGAGCATGATCGAGATGAGAGAGATCACCGAGCTTGAAACTCCAATAAATCGATATATCGGTCTATAAATAAAATATCGGTTGAAGGGGGAACTTCAACCCATCAAGGAGGATCAAAAGGGAAATCGACGTATCAAGGAAAGATCGAAGAATGAGGGGCACCAACTTAACCGACTTAACCGATCGGACTTAGTTTAGTGTGTTAGTCCAACCACAAGACACCAACAGATGTTTTAAGAGTTCTCACTCAACCGATCCTAAAATCGAAGATTAGAAACCCTAGATCGAAATCTTGCTAAACAACTTATCCTAACTTGGGGTTTGGGTAAGATTGTTGAGGTTCCAACTATGAAATCTTTCCTCATGCATTACAAAGCGACCTAAAAGCTAGATGAAAAGATTTCTTGCTAAGAACTTATGGGATGAACACAATATAAAATAAGCTTTGTTGTTGTGTTCTTCGATGCGGAAATCGACTATAGTTTGAGCTTCTTGATTATGTTGTTTGTCCAAGCATTTCCGTTTTCACTCAAGTGTGATCCCATATTTATAGACCTTGAGATCAAAGAGCCGTTGGAAAGCAATTTGAATCTCGGGCTATTTTAGGTAGACTTGCGTGCTTGATGTGACGTCTTTCAGAACGGCATGGCGAAAAAGCGTGAATGTGTATTTTAGCCGCTTGAGAGAGCAACATCGAATCCCACAGTATCATCTCACGCTCATTCATCGTGTCTCTTCCTTATTGGATGGAAGCCTTGCTTTCCGTGTTGTTCCTCCAACTAAGGTTGGTATTCTTCTTGTTTAGATCGCAGACGTATGATAAGATGAAACATCGGGCCATCTTATGAGTGACCGATCGAATCTGATCGATCTACTGATAGAAGTCTTCTGGCGCTGTTGACTTAGCTTCAACCGACCGACCGGTGATGTAGGTCTTCCGGTCTTATCTTCCTAAGTCATCCGATCTTCTAGTATTCGAGGTTTGAGCTTCATGACTTCACCGAAGTTATCCGACTAGATCGATTCGATCGATCTTCCGCTACGGTTTAACGCTACGCCTGTCGGGATATCGACTTTCTTCCGATTCTTCAGATTCGACCTATACATATTGAGTTCCCCCCGAATATGTGACCTATCTATTACATCGGTTTTTCTATACAATCATTATCAACTTGGTCTCCTATAGCAAGAATGTAAACATCGATCGGTAACAGTCCGACCGGTCCTATTACATGTGTTTTTGGAACTTTCATCAAAACTATAAATTTCCCAACACGTAATTATTATTTAAACTTTTGAACAAGCCTCGTGGGGAGGTCATCGCCGCCACTAGTAATAATCCACAATCATACGTTAGGAATTTATTCATGTGAAAGCTATCTTTTGACCGTCCTTGGGGGAATTTCTCCAAAAGAATTCACAAATAAATAAATCATGGAGGTCAATAATTAATTCAATTTTATTATCCTAATAAAATTGTCAATTAATTGTTTAAACATACTTAGTAATTTTTAAAGTGAGATTTTTCAAAACATTTTCTCATGCATCGCAAATTTAAACACAATTTAAATAAGCATAAAATAATGCATAAACATCAAGACAAAAATTAAACATATTGGGCACATTTATCCAATTGTCATGGTTAATTTTGTCATGTCTTGATCATGAGAAATCGTCTTCATTGCCTTCATCGTTAGTCTCGAAAAGCTCCCACTTGACCGCTTAAAAAAAACGCCTTGTCAAGACACATCATCGACCCAGCTCATGGATCGGAGTGCCACTTAGCTCCTCCCCGTGTCGTGTCGAATTGCGCCCAGCTAACCTTACCCGGCGCCGCGTCGCCGCACCCATCCGGCGGCCGCTGCGTCGCCCGAAATCGCCCTGTAGCGCCTCGGCAGCGTCGCCCGCCCGTCTTGCCCGCGCGCCCTGTCGCGCCGCCCACGTCCGCCCACCGCGCCCTTCTAGCAAAGCCCATGCGTCGCCCGTCAAGGCGCGTTTGAAGCGTTCACTTTACCATACCAAGGCGTCCGCTGTTTGATCCGGAGTGTGCTCGGCCCTCCGCCTCGCCCTACGCTTCAAGTCTTGCGCCCAAGCGTCAGCGTCGTTGCGTCTTATCCCCTTGGCTTGCGTTCGCGCGGCCGCCTTACCCTTCACCGCTTTTCGGATCTCGTCTTTTAATTCTTCGTCTCCACGCCCGTTTCCGATCCGGTTACAATTTATTTACAAAATAAATAAATCTTGATCTAGACTAGTCTATTATATTGATCAAATCAAACAAATACTAATCTACTCGTGGATTTTCTCATGAGGCAAAACGAATCCGAACGAATCAAATTAAAAAAAAACCACAATTTATATGCATGCATAAATTAAACACATTAAATTCCATGACAATTGGATACCTGCAAAAAAGATCTAGCAATTCTACTATCCAATTTCAAAATTTAATGACAAATAATTAAATTACAATTTAAAATTTGAGTCTCGAAACCGAGGCTCTGATACCAGTTGTTGGGGAATTAATTGCACGGATCTATTCGGGATGAATATTTAAATACAAATTTAATTCTAACAATTATTACTAGCATGAATTAACCCATATTAATTCAAATAATAATTCAACAACAAATCATGCATATAAACAATTCACGTAAATCCTATGCATGCGGAAATACTACGAGTTTACGTGAACTTACCTCTTGGAATGACAATGGTCTTGTATGTGAAAACACACCAAAAGTCCTTCCCAAGTATTCCCCAGTCCTTGCTCGACAATCCGGTGGAAGGATACTCGCGAACAATTAACAAAAGGAAAAATAAACTTTGTTGCACCACTTTTGTGGATTTACTAATTTTTCCGGCACATGGAATTGCACTTGGGAATGAAAGAATCATCCCCTATTTATAGATGGGTGTTGGGCGAAAATTTGGGAAGAAAAACAATGTGGGAAAATCTTTTCTTGATCTCCAAGAAATCTTGAATATATCTCCTATATTCTTTTTTTCCATAATTAAAATATTCCACAAAAATCCCACCACATCATATTATGGATTATTTTCGAAAATTAGGGGGAACAAGAATCCAAGATTTGGATCTTCTTGGATTTATGAGATATTCTTGTATTTCAAGAAATACATATCTTCCATAATATATTTTCAAGAAAATCAAGAAAATCTTTCTTTCCCCCTTTTTCTCAAAATTTCGAAACATGCAATATGAATAACCAAGTGGGAGATTTCTTGAATTTAATGAGACAATCTTGTACTCCAAGAATACATATCTTCATTCCATAACAAAATTCAAAGAAAATATGTCTCCCCTTTTATCCATAAATTTCGAAAATTACAAGGAAAAATAGGCAACAAATTTATTTTATTTTTACACACCTTTTTTCAGTTATTGGACTTTATCTTGGGCTACTTGGGGGGCCTTTAGGAGAATTAAGATTGGACCTTCCAATGGACCTTGAATTATCAATATTGAGCCACAATATTATTCAAGCCCATAAATATTAATTAATCCCACTACATAATTAATATTGCACTATCCATCTTAACCCATATTACAGTTAATATGTCTCCCGGTTATTATTTCCCGTGTTTAAGATTATCTAGTCCATTAATTAATTCAAGCCACTGAAATAACTTTCCATTAATTAATATCGTTTATCCTTGGTAAAGGGACGATTCAACATTATTATCCATACCGGAAACTAGTTCCACTTGCAAGATTTGATATGATAAAACTTATGAACCTCCCAAGGGGGCAAATCGAACAAGCGTACTTGCACACGATTCTCCGTATTAAATCTTAGCAATCACATGTGACCAATAATATTGCCCAAGATATAGGGTATTGAATCTCACTTATTCTCTTCCCATAATAAGTCAAAGCAATAGTTACTAACCACACACAATCCTATTTAAGGGACGAAGATTAAGAAACAACTAACCACTGAGGTCTAATTCTTCCTAGTTCAGTTCTGAAAAATTTATCCTCCTGTAGGTCCTCTTCAATGCATCAGTCATGCACTAGTGTAATCTCTTGGTCAAGACAAATCAATCTGAGTCTTACACTACAACCTTTCACGATGGATTGTTCATTTCCATCTAGGTCGTGAATGGTGTACTTTTAGTTACAAGGAACTGTTAATTTAATCTTCTGTGATCTTGGTATCACTAAATTAACTACAATGTAACACGTACTATTTAATGAACAGTTATGCAGTAAATATATGTAACATTCAATCATATTTAAAGCATCAGTGATAAACAATTTATTTAAGTAAATAAGTCTGAAATTCAGTTAGTTTGATTATACAAAGTAAAAACATATTTTCCAGTATAATCCCAACACAACAATAAGCTGCAAATGCAAACCTCGAGTGGAATTGGTATCTAGAATGCATTTTATTATGAGTTTGTCTACTATGAACCGGGTCTATGCTATAAACATGAATTATTTGACATATTTCATTCATTTTCAACACATTTTTTTATCACTAAACTTGATTCGTATTATATCCTGGATAGAATCAAATATCATAAATTAAAAATAAGATTCACAGCATGAACTTGGTCTATATAAATTTTTATCTTTTATTATATGAATTTCCTGTCGTTTTACAACAACTAATATTAACACTTAAACTAGGCATAGAGCAAAGGTTCTCATGACAAATTGGGGAAATTGAGAGCCTACATATTTCATCAACACTTAATAATTCACCATGAGGAAGTCTTTTTTGCATACATAAGATGGGATATTTTTGCATTTATATTTTTATACTTTTCATTTTTTTTTATTGCTCAAAATTTAATAATGGATGTCCTTATTTAGTTTTCTCATTCCATAAATAATTAAAAAAAATTACTTTACCCTCTCAAACAAATCCCTTACAAATATCTTTTAATTACATTTCATGCCACTAACATTTACCAACAAAAATATCTACTTTTTGTCTTATTCTTTAGAAAGGACCAAATAATCACTCTCAATATAAAACAATTTTACCCATTTTAATATTAATAAACAATTCGCTCATTAAATTTCGTGTCATTTTGACAATAAGGACAAAGGGAGTAGTACTTTTGAAATTTGAGTATATAAAAACAGACAAGATATCCCCTCATACTTGAAGTACTCGTTTCACCTTTTTTTTTTTTTTGTAATTTACTATTAATAGGATTTTAATCGAGATATCTGAAGGGAACATTTGATAAGTAGCCTAAACATAGCGGCTGGTGTTTGATACGTATATAGGCATAGAACCATACATACAAATTAAATTCGTACTACTTTCAAAATAATTTTAAATTAGAATTGGTTCTCAAATATAGCAAAATTATTTTAGAAGAAAGGCTTCATTTAATTCAGAATTGTAAGTGTCATCTCAATTTCTGATCCTAAAAAATGTTACCTGAACAACAAGGCACAAATAGGATTATAGATGGATAAGGTGACAACGTGCATATGCAATAATCAGTGCACGTGTGCTAGCATCGTTGTTACATACTTCACTAACGATCCTTTTCTTTTATTAACAATTTTAGTTATTTTTTTACAAAAGAAAAACACATATTTTTCCCAAGTTGCAAAATGAAGTACCCATAGATTATTTTAATACGTAGTCCTGTGTGTACTTGTAATATGATTATATTTAAAAAAAAAATGAAAGTTTGGGGTATTTTTTATAATTTTTGGCATTGGTTAGCGCCTCCACATCGTAAAATTATTAAAAAAATTAAATAAACGAATTAATTTTATATCTTTTTATAAATTTGGATTTTTAAATGAGACAGAATTCTTTCATGGTGTCAGAGCCTTTAGGCTCACGCTCACGTCCTGAGTTCGATTCCCGCAGTTCACGCCATACAACCAAAATTATGAAACGCAGTTCACGCCATTGCACTTAGGAGGGGCACCCGCCTAAGGTCGGCCCAAGTGGTCGAGTCTACGTCATAATTTGTGCCAGAGGGGGCCTGCGTTCGCGCGGCCCCTGTCCAATTCTAGTTTAAAGTTTTTTGGCCCAAACTTTTTATGTTCGGCCCATTTATAATTTTTCAACGTTTATAATAAGAGCACTGATGGCAAATGGATTGAAGTCTTTATAAAAAACATTCTGCTAATCCTATCATTCTTTTTTCTTTATTTGCAATCTGCGGTGTGATGTTCTCTGGCTCCATCTATCAATATCGTATTTCTTTTAGCATTTTTGCAATGATTTTCTTCGTAAAAAGTCGGTTCACTAATTCCACGTATGTTTGCCGTGTTTCTTTGAGTGAAAATTATAGATAAGAAGTTGCAGAACAACATAAAATAATATAGGCGGGGAGGAGTAAAAACATGATTCTGCAAAAATTCTGTGATATAGACAATTTTAAAAAGGTAGATGAATTTGAGCTATGAGTTTCAAACTTTCGACAATAACTTGAGTGATCAATTGTTTGTTTTGGGAAGATTTCCGATTCCGTAGATGATAGTATGCGGTTTGCATTTTCTTTTATTAAGACGTGGACTCTGTTAGTTTACGTGAAAATAATTACAAAGAAGAATGGCTTCAAGCAATTATCCCACATCGGAAACGACCAAATGAAGGTTTGAGTATTCGCATGAATAAATTGAGAGGAGAAAGAGTTTGTAAGATCACGCACAAAGCGAACTATTCTTTCGCCTTTTACTAAAGAATACCGTGTGCGCGCCGCAATTCAAGCAGCATACGCCTTTTTTTGGAAGAAAAACCCCATCAAAACATAGTCCAATTTTTGTTCTTTATTACTTGTTATTTAGTTTCTGCAAGTCAAACTTAGTACTTTATTATATGCTAATTCTTTGGATAGTTAACTCTTAAGAAGAATAGTGAATACACGAGACCTTTCCTTGTGTAGATTAATCATGAACACAACTCATCATGATACTTATATTTGAAGAGTTTAATCACAAATCGTTTCATAATTTTGGTTGTACGTCAACTTATGTTCTTTGTGGGATTCGTCGATAATACTTCAAACAACGAGAGATTGAGTGTATTTTAGAATATAATATATGATAACAATTCATTTGAGATGGTCTCATGTATGAAATGGGGTACAATTTAACACAAATTACATCCACCTCTTTTAAAATATTAAAGCGTCAACCCCCTAATTATGTCTCGTCTCACAATTTAGCACAAATCACATCCACCTCTTTTAAAATATTAAAGCATCAATCCCCTAATTATATCTCGTCTCATTGTGAGACCGTCTCATGCAAGTATGTCTCATAATATATATAAATGGTCGTGTAAGTCTTTTGTAGTAATATGATGTAATTATACATCTATTGTTTTTTTATAGATGTCCCAAATATATAGGCTCGTTTTTAAATAAAATAATTTTTAAAATTAATTTACTAATATAACTCTATGCATTAATTATATGGATAACTATAACAATTATTAAATAGGGTTATAGTAAAAATTTTGAGACTATATTATATGTATCATATTAATCGTACACCACTATTACTATTGTTTGTAAAGTTCACCGTACATCATTATTATTCTGTAAAGTATTGATCTTTACAAGTAATAGTAGTAGTGTACGATGAACATAATACTTTACCAAAAATTTTAGAGCCCGCTTTTTTTTATTTGGTAGGTAAAAACTTTTATTTCTAAAAGCAAAAGAGGACAAAGAGTCCAGTATTGCAGATTTACATCTGTACAATTTCCTTAACAATCTAGTATTTTTCTAGGATTGTCTAGCCAAACAAAAAAAGAATAATTACAGAAGAGTGGATATTTCGCCAAACACCAGCTCCAGAATCTGCCTTTAATCTCCTCTATCACCCTATCTGGCTCAAAAACCTTTCCTTCAAAAATCAGCTTGAATATTCCACACGATATAGTTCCATAGGCTTGAAGCAAACATATCACCTTTTTTTTACCAAGAAGCATTCCAACATGAGATAAGAAATGTCTAGATATTTGATTGTGCCCAACACCTGATACACCCAACCAATTATAACAAGCATACCATATTTTAGATGAAGCATTGCACTCAAAGAAAATGTGGGGAGCTGTTTCCAGTTGGAGATCACACAACGGACAGTTTGCATTGCAGTTTTGGGGCAAAATGTTTCTCAAAGAATGGTTCATTCTCGTAGGTAACCGGTCTTGTAGAAGTCGCAATGCCATTGCCGAGATTTTGATTGGGAAAATTTTGCTCCAACTTCGACTAAGAAGCGTACGGGCAGCCTGGCCCCTATGGGCTGGATTTTCAGGAGCACTCAAACAGTCGTATGCCTTCTTCGTCTTGAAGTGATCATCGGGGGATGCCTTCCATTTCCACGAGTCTTCTTCATTTTCCTTCAAGCGTACCCTGCCAATCCAACAAAGAAAATCATTAACATAACGAGTGTCACGATCAAATAGAGTCCTATTCCATTTCAAATCCCAACTCCACACCCCGTTCATCCATTTCCCCATCTCACTCACTTTCGCCTCCCTCAATGAACTCAAATGAAACAATCTCCCGAATCTATCCTTAAGAGTCTCATCCCCAACCCATCTACTCTTCCAAAAACTTGTGTTTTTTCCATTCCCCATACTCCTTTCTAGTCTACCCCATAACCATTTCCCCTTCTCCCCCGACACGTTTTCTACGACATCCTTCCACCAGCTAGAAAATCTGCTCCATCTACACTCTGTGATATTGCCCGACTCACCTACATCAATATTCCCATATAAAGATTTTAGGACTCTAATCCACAGACTCTCTTTCTCCACCAAACACCTCCAAATCCATTTTCCCAAAAGGACCCTATTAAAAACCCCCAAATCCCTAACACCAAGCCCCCCTAGAGCTTTAGATTTCCACACATTTTTCCAGCTCACCCAACACGTTTTAGAATTGTTCTCACACCCCCCCATAGGAATTTACGTTAAAAAGAAGATAAAATATTCAATGTAGTTTTCGGAATTTGGTAGAAGGAGAACTAATATATAGGCAAAGAGGATAACACCGCATTTAAGAGAGTGATGCGGCCCCCAAAAGAGATCTTTCTATCTTCCCAAGACTTTATTTTTTTCTGAAATTTCTGTATCAGGGCTCCCCATTCGCTTGTCTTCTTATGGCACTCCGACCCGAATCCCCAAGTAAGAAAAAGGTATTCCCCCTGTGGCGCACCCAATAATGTTTGTCATTTCACGGATCCTGTCTTCACCCACATTAAGTCCCATCAAGCAGCATTTGTCGTAGTTAATTTTGAGGCCCGAGAGCAGTTCGAAGTTTTTCAAGATTCTTCTCATCGCCCAAGCATTTTGCGGATTTACCGCCCCCATAAAGATAGTATCATCAGCATACTGTAAATGAGATATCCATACTTTTTCCTTCCCGATTTCAGCATCTTTGAAAAGGTCATTATCCGTTGCTTCTCAAGCTTAAATTCCCCCGACGGGCTTCCATTAACTAGCACAGAAGCATAGGCGCTTGAAACACATTCTTTCACCCAGGATCTCCACTTGTTGCAGAAGCCGAAACCTTTCAACATCATATCCAGAAAATTCCAATCCACCGAATCATAGGCTTTGGCAAAATCGATCTTGAAAAAAGCTCTCTCTAATTTTCTTCTCTTTGCTTCTTCAATAGCTTCATTGAGAATTACAACCCCGTCATAATATTTCTTCCACCCACAAAAGCACTTTGATTGATAGAAATCAACTTGTCCATGACTTTGCTAAGACGGGATGCTAACAACTTTGTAAGAATTTTGTAAGCGCACCCGATAAGTGATATAGGCCTATAATCTGATAAACAGGATGCGTCTTCTTTTTTTGGGATGAGAGCAATGAAAGAAGGATTAATGCCCCGGACTAACCTGCCATGTTCATGAAAATCCGAGAGCATTTGAAGAAAATCTCTCTTGATAATGTCCCAACATACCTTGATGAATTTGAAATTAAAACCGTCAGGCCCAGGACTTTTCGAGTTGTCGCAGTTTTCAATAGCTAATTTCACCTCTTCTTCAGAAAATGGAGCTGAGAGAAAGGAGTTGTCTGCAGGGGAAAACTTTTTATAGAAGATCTCAGCTGCCAGCTTCGGACGAGTGGAATTAATCTGGTTGAAATGCTTCTTGAAAAAGGCACATACCCCATCTTTTACTTCTTTAACATTTTCCGTCCACTGCCCATTAAGAAACAGCCCAACAATTCCATTCCTCTTTCTACGAAAATTTATCGCCCGGTGAAAAAATTTAGAGTTCACATCACCTTCCTTTAACCACCTAATTTTTGCCTTTTGAGCGAGTAAGTTGTTCCTTAGATTCAAACATCTGAAAAGTTCTGCGGTCACTTCTTTCCTTTTGATCACTTCATCCTCCTCAAGCCCAAAAACATCGTCATAAATATCAAGTTCTTGAATGTCACCTTTTAGCTTTTTGATTTTATGCTCCATCGAACCGAAAACTTCTGCGTTCCACTTTTTCAGGTCCTCTTTCAACCTTTTCAATTTTTCTTTTTTAAAGCCTCCCCAACCTTCCACATCGTAGCTAGCTCAAGCTGTCTCTACAAATTTTAGAAACTCCGGATGGGAACACCAGACATTTATGAACCTGAAAGGCTTTGGCCCCCAATTGATCTCCTTTGTCTCCAATGCTAGAGGACAGTGATCTGAGATTGTTCGTGGCATGCCTTTTAGAGAAGAAGAAGGCCATGTCGTCACCCATAAATTGTTGACAAGGAATCGGTCAATCCTACTCTTGCATCTCCCATCAGGTTGGTATCTGGTGAATTTTCTTCCGGTTAATGGCATGTTAAGCAGACTTGAGTCACGAATGAATCCATCGAAAGCAGTTATATCGTTTGAGTTTTCCGAACTCCCCTGTCCAACTCTTTCCCCACTTGCCCGAATAGAATTGAAATCTCCCGCCACACAAAGACAACAATCATCATTCTGCTGTATAACATTTTGCAATCCTATCAAGAAGAAGCATAGGAGCATATACATTGAATGCAACATCTGGTTCTTTCTGTACCCCAAAAACCATTAACAACAACAGCTCCAACCATATCCCAACTACTAGCAACAAAGAATTTGTCTGAATTCCAGATACTAAGAATGCCTCCCGACCTACCCAACGAATTTCTTTTTGCCCATTCAAAATTTCCCGGCCCCCAAACTTCCCTGCAAGTCTCTATGCTCAAATTCTCATCTTTTGTTTCTTGTATGCAGCAGAAATCAAAATTATGAACTCTGACCAGAGCTTGAATTTCCTTCCTTTTTACGGTACTCCCAATCCCTCTAATATTGTAAGACAGGACCTTCATTTAGAAACTAACCTTGTTTTTATCCTTGTCCTTCACAATGATGTTGAGAGCTTTCATTTCCATTCCAGAAATTTTTTCGATCATATCTTCGTCCCGGTTTTGTGGCAATAATCCAATACTTTCCCCATATTCCAAGTTCGAATTGCTTCATCTCTGATTTTCTTCGACACAGGTTCTTCCTCCGTATTTGAATTCTCATTCTCTCTAGTGGATTCATAATGACAGGTTCCCTCATCTGATGTGCTAGCTTTTGAGGATTTTGGTCGAGGCTTTCTGACCATTTTTTTAGACCCTTTTTGTTTGCCTTTGACCGATTGATTCTCTCCTTTTCTTTTCATCAAAGATGCTTTGATAGCAGTACCTTTCCTGGGCGTTGGGTCTTTAGTTTGGAAGCGGGATTTTGCGAGATTAAGGGATGGGTATTTCGATTGAAATTTTTGCTTCCCCGATCTGGATGAGGAGGGTGAGAGGGAGTGGGGAACCGATTTGTTGAGATTTGGATTCGAATTTTGGGTCGGGGCTACCAGATTTGGGGGCGGCGATGAAGTGGGAGTCGGGGTGGAGTTTACCAGTTTCATTGACTGCGTGGAATGATACTGACCATGAGCAGGGGAATTCTCAATAGGGCCAGGAGAATCTTTACCCAAATCACAATTAACCAGGTCGGGCCCATTGTCCACCGACAGGTGATCCAGGCTCAGCTGTATGCTTTCAATTTCCAAATGGGCCTGCAGAATTAAAGCCTTCTCTATATGGGCCACCTCCTCAACTTGATGATTATGGGCTTCCAAAGGAGGGCTGGGAGGCCCACTCGAATTCTGCTGTAAATGAGTCAAAATCTGATTACCAGACGCCTCTTCTACCAAGTGGGACCCAGTCAAAATCTTAGTAACGTTCACACCATTAATTGACTCGAAATCTGTGGGAGAAGGTGGCATATTCCCCACACAGATTGGGGGCATAATTAACGGATTGACCGCATCCCCGGGGGGAATAATTAAATCTCTCGAAAACTCCCCTGCATGCGCCGCCAACTCCGATCCTGAAGCGTCACATTGAGTACCTACAAAATTCCCATTTGCTTCCGGCGCGTCTAAAGCACGCGCCTGTTGGTTTACGTCGGAGAAATATTCTTCTTCTTCCATGTCCGAGATAATAGCATCGGGATGATGTTTTGATTCCATAAAAGCTTCTGACCCTTCCAAATTCTCACTATCCGTATCATACGTTGAATTGGAATTTGATTCGCATAAACACAACGGCTCCTCCATTATTCTGATTTTGAATGAAACTCCATCAACCTTAACATTGACAGTTTTGTCAATTTGTACTAAGAAAGAAGTCGATACTTGAATTCTGGCAAAGTCCAGACGAGTTTTTTGTTTAGCCGCCTCATCTATATCCATGAAACAACCCCAATCAGCACAGACCAGTGCGAAAAACTTGGTAGTCCAGGCGTGTAGGGGGACGCCAAACCATCTCGTCCACACAGCACGACTCGGACTTACATCAATGTCTCTCCAAGGTCTAATCCATTCAAACCAGAATGAAGACCATTCGTTGAAACCTTCTATTGCCTCATTTGTGGGTTTTTCCGAAGTACTTTGAATCAAGAGAAAATTGGACCCCATAGGAGCCAGTTTTATGTTCCCACCGCATTCGTTCAAAAGTTCCTCCCGATGATCCGTCCAACTGAATTTTCTTTTAAGGAAACCCCGTGTAACAGCCGGCAAGCCATTTCTTTTCCAAATCTGAGGATTGGAACAAAATGGGTTCTTGAACTAAGTTGAAAGGGGTCTTGTCTTTTCCTATACCTTGGATGGCTTCAGCGAAAGTGAGAAAATCGCAATTTTTTCCAATATTTGAAATAGGTGCTTGCATTTCCGCCCACGTTTTCACCTCTGGGTGTGGTTCCTTCCGGGACAGGGGGGCAGATTTTGGGGGAAGTTATCTTCTGAATCTCGGGATGAAAGCCCTCATTTTATAACTCCCCAGCCAAATATTTTTGAGATCCTCAAGTAGTTTCCGTTCATCATGTTTCTTCGAGAATCTAACAAAACCAAACAGTTTTCCCTCTTTGTCCCGCTTCCTAGGCCAGTAGATATCCACCACTTCGTCAATCCTGTTGAATTGATTACGTATTGTCAAATTACCGCAGTCTTCTGGAAAGTTTTTGAATAAGAAGGACCAAGAACTCTCCTCCGTCGGGAACCCCAATCGATCCTGTTGCGCTTTCATAACCTCTCCACTTCTAACGTTGAAATCTGTCCTTGACGTATTACCAGAAATCCTAGGGTGGGAAGGAAGGGATTGAGATGTTCTATGGCTGGGATTTGACTGCCTCACCGTGTTCTCTCGGAAGGAAGGATGAAACGATCTACCCTACGTCCCCTGCTCACCACTCTCCACTCTCCACTCTCCACTCTCCACTCTCTCTCTATCATAATTTTATTACGCTTTGGGAACCATTAATATTTCTCAACCACAAAGATTCTATAGATTGATTTGCATATGACTTGAAAATGATAATGATAATAAATATTATTGAGGGGGCAATTTATTGCATTATTATTGTTTAGTTAGAAAATCAACAATCGTATCATATGAGAAGAGATGAGTGAGTGATGAAAGTAAGGTAATCAATTATTTACTTCTATTCTCATTACGAACACACAAAAAATTCCAAATAGTATTAATACAAATAATTCTCATAACCGTTTTCCATTACTCTCAATCAAGTGGGCCCTTACTTGTCCAAAATATTTTTGCATAATTTTTTTTAATCAATATGCAAAACACAATCAATCTATATAATTACGATAGAGGGAGTATTGATAAGTGAAAACAATCAATATTGTTTAATATAAACATCTGATACTAACTTAATACCTTATATTAAATACAACAATTCATATGAGACGGTTTCATACATGAGACGGCGTACAAACTAGCACAAATCACACACATCCCTTCCAAAGTGTTAAAGTGTCAATGCCCAAATTATACTTCGTCTCACCATTGGTCGACCATCTCACGCAAATGTGCCTCTATATTAAAAAATTAAGACAAAAATTAATGCCCAAATTGCAATGACGCACCTACAACTTTGTGATACGTGTTCATGTATAGCCTAGCCGCCATACGCATATCCAACACGTCACTAAAAATATAAATTTGGACAAGAATTGCAAGTGTGCATCAATTTCTGATCCTAAAAGATTGCCTGAGTAGCAAGGCACAAATAGTACTTAATTGTTGTATTAAATGAGGGGAATCGAAGTTGTTGGAAATTGACAAAGTTATACTAGTAAGGATTGAAGGTATATATGGTGGCCTTCTTGTTACATTAAATTCATGTTTGAAAATTTGGATAATATGATTTTGATGTGTTTATTTGTGACGTTTACATTTATCTTGTCCCATATGCTCATTGTTAAGATATCATACTTATCTTATGATCTTTTGCAAACAAGAGAATTTCGTTTAGTCCTCAACTTAATTAGGACTTAATTAGAACTAATTTCATATTTCTGTTCATATATTTTTAACATGTGACCTAACATTGTGTAATTCGCATATGCTTCTTTAGATCTGTATTAATTTTAGGCTATATCTTATATACACCAGGTGCACCATGCATTTCATAATATATTTTTAAAATATACAATTTGTTATAATTTTTTTATACTGAAATGTGCAACTTATTTCACGAACACAAATTGCACATTTCGATGTAAATAAGTTGTATATTTAAGTGCGACAAATTATATGTTTTAAAAGTACATTATGGAGTGTTCGGTGCACCTAATGCGCAGAATACTTACTCTTAATTTTATAATTTAATTGATATAAATATAATTTACTTTAGGTAAAATATACCGATCTATGTCTCAAATTTCAGACTTTTTACAATTCTAAAGATAAAAAATAAAAACAAATATATCCTAACTCATAATACTTTTTTAATAAATATACCCTCCAATAAAAAAAATACACATATCCTAGTTATAAATTGTGACGGATTTTGATGTCCAATTTTGGTTCCGATGCCATTATTTATGACCGGAGTTTTCTATTTTAATTTGTTAGTTAATATTTTACTGCCACGCATAGTCTTTTAAAAAAATAAAAATTTGTATTTTTAATTTCTTGATTTTTATTTATTTTTGCCTCTCCCTATTGTCCCTTTTTCATTTTTCTTTTAAAATATTGTACCAATTTAATTTTTCATTTTTTTATTTTCATTTTGTTCAAAAATTTTCTAAATCACTTCTTTATATTTTTATTGCTCTCTTCTCTCGTTATCTATATCTTCTAACTCACAATTCACAAGCCGATAAATTTAATATAAATTATTAAAATTTTGATATTGTGTTATGTATCAATTTTTGTTATAATTTAATATATTGAATTTTTTCGAAATTATTACTCCCTCCGTCCCAAACTTATTTTCCTGTATTCCGTTTTGGGCGGTCCCATTCTTGTTTTCCTATTTCCTTAAATGAAAATTTATACTTTATCACTTTATCACATAAAATACTAATAAATAACTCTTTTTAACCCCAACTATTCATCACTTTATCATATAAAATACTAATAAACAATGTTTTCTACCCCAACACTTTATCATTTTTTCTTAAAACCCGAGCACACAGTAAACAGAAAAACAAGAATGGGACGGGGGGAGTATTATTTATAATTTTTTAAGAATTAATATGTATTATTATTTTTATTAGTTGGCCCGCAAAAGTCCAGCGTTAGTCACTAATGATATGTATCGTCATTCATAATGTTTGAAGAAACAAACTTTTTTGCATTTTGTACTGTTAAAATTATTTTAGTATTCATATAATATGTATATGGATGGATGCAAGATTTTTAAATTTATGTCTAGGCTGGACAAAAAAACCCTGCATCCACCCCTGCTCATGTGAATACGGGTCACGTGAACTCTTTTTTTAATTATAATTGTTATGCATATGAAATATTTAATGCCGCTATTTAAAAATACCTGATTTTAAATCATGACACTTCGTATAAATAATAGTGATTACTTTTTATGCATAACAATGATATTTCACGTGAATTTAAGTTCACATAAATTGTTACCTACTTTAATTAAAAAAAAAAATCACCACCTTTAGGTTATTTATCAATAAAAAATCACATTTTTTTCTTTAATTCAATGAACGGAAAGTTGCATCAAATCAGAAAGGAAATAGAATAATGAAGTTACACATGGACTCTCACTTGACAGATATAGTGGTTCCATGCCGCCACATAGGATTAAGTTAGGTTGAAAAATGGATCGGTGAATCGAATTACAAAACTTTTAAAAAATAGTGTATCAAATTGTAAAAAAGATATTACCTCCGTCCCAATTATCAGTGGCGGGGTCAGACATTGAAGTCAGGAAAGCCCAACTTAATAGATAAAAAATATATATTTTAAGTATATTTAAAAAATATATTATGTATTAGAATCAATTATTTATGGATTTAAAAATATATTTATACTACATTAAAATTCTAAGTATACTTACATAATAACATTCAGCATGTGCATAAAATTGATCCCACTATTTAAAAAAACTCCATATATAAATTGAATCATCAAATAAAAGTATGAAATTTAGTGCATATGAATCATGAAATGCATTTAAAAGCAAACTATACAATCAAGCAATTAATAATGATATAAAGAAATTAAAATAAACAATTTCTATTAATAAATTTAGAGTTTAGTAGTGTAAAGTAAACAAATAAAAAAAAGAAGTAATTGAGCTACATATATTTAGAAGTGTTAAAAGATATTAGAGAAAATAGAAAAAAATGACTAATTGAACACTATGTATTTAAAGTGATAAAGGAAAAATAAGTTTAAATGAGATTGAACCTTGATTATTAAGGATGTCGGACCTTCCCAACACACTAAAACCACTAAGACACCTTAATAATTAGTAATATAAATATATATATAAATACTATTTTATTGCGAAAAGTTAGAATATTTTGTATTCTGAAAAGTCCTTGAAGTAGGAGAATTTAATATCTTGGGACCGTTAAATTTAGAGTTGCGATGCCAACACTGTTGTGGTTGATATGAATTAATTCTAGTGATACTCGAACACACGATTTTATCGAAATTAGATTAATTATTTTATAATTAACGTTTTATTTTATATTTCATAATCTCTTCATTCTAATTATATACGTTTATTTTTTTTTTTATATAAATGTCCTAAATATATAAATTTGTTTCTACGTAAAGTAATTTTTTTTAATTAATTTACTAATTTATCCTCATGCATTAATTATGTTAGAAAGTATAACAATCATTAAATTTAGATATAATAGAAATTTTGCTCGTTTAAATTATTTTTCTAATAAAATTTTTTAATTTGTGTGAAAAATCAAACAAGTATATATATTTAAGATGGAGGGAATAATATGTATGGATGACACGTATAATAATAAATATAATATTCAGCGAAACACCATATATTCTGGGTTCATGTGACAATGTGCAACACCAATAGAGTACAAGATATGTTAAAGTTAGGTTCCAACAATGTGGAACGTCCAGTAGAATACGAGATGTGTTAAAGTTCCGACAAGATGGAACATTAATGTTATACAAGAGGTGGAACAGGAAAATCTAATCGGATTTTATCTGATTCAAAAATCCGGATTCAAAAATCTGTATTAATTACGGATTCAAAAATCCGGCTGAAATTTTCTGCAAATATTTTGATTTCCTTCCAATACACATTAATTTAATGTTTTAGAACACAAAATACTTTATAAACCTTTTACAATTAAAGAACTTCGTCTGAGCAACAAGCTTAAGTTATGAGAAATATTTAAAATTGAATGATCATAATCTTAAACAACAACAAATAAAATTAAGAACACATGATTAAAATCACATAACATATTACATATATTGTACGTACTATTATTATACAATGAAACAGTAGATTATTAAAACATATAAAAGCACATAGTAATCAATTATAATATGATCTAGATCAGTTGATCTGGCCACAGAAAAGCTCCGATGGCAAACTTCCTTTTCCGGTGAACGTCTCCGGCGGCGGGCAGCCCGTATTCGGTGAGAAGGCGGTCAAGCTGCCATTCGGGCATCTTTTCGTAGTCGGTTTTGGAGTATCGAGGGTAGTGAAGTGGCATCTGGAAAGCGTGACATGTACTCTTCATATTCATCACTTCATCCTGGTGGTGGTGGCCGTTTAGGGCTGAGCCGCCGTGCGCCGCGGATAATGCTCCGGTGGGCATTGTGTTTTGTTACTTACGCTTGTGCAATAATATGTGTGTATTTACTATTTATAGGCCACTTTCTTGAATGGGAGGTTTATGTGTATTGTACAGCTGGAGACTTTCTGACTCCGCAAATTTAATTGCAACATTAGTAAACTCAATATTCTACAAGCTACCCTAATTAATGGGATGAGTTTAGAAGTATGTAGGTAGTATTTTTTTATTTTATTTTTTGGGAAAAAAATATAATAAATACACTTTCCAATTATGAAAATTTAATAATTTTCCCGTCAAAATCACTTTGTCAAATCGGACAATAATATTTAGATATGCTTTAATAATATGCTATGGGCAATATATAGATAAAATTTGGATAAATCGTTAATGATATGATACGGACAATAGACTGATACAAATTAGGATATATGGTATATCAAATTAGGATACAAATATAGACTGATCAATAATGTTTGGATACTTACCTTAAAAACGAGGATATTACACCGTGCAATATTTTACAAGAGATATACTCTTAAAGATAGATCTTATACGCATCATGCAACTTGAATACATTTTTTAAACATGCAATTTATTTTGATAAAATATGTGACTTGTAATATTGCAAGAGATATACTCTTAAAGATAGATCTTATATGCATCATGCAACTCGAGTGCATTTTTTAAACATGCAATTTGTTTTAGTAAAATATGTGACTTGTTAAAAATGCATTCGAGTTGCAAATTAGAGGGACATTTATGTTAAATAGTGTCACGGTGAGACAGAACATAATTTGAACACGACGCTTTAATACTTTAAAAAGGAAGAGTATTGATTTGTGCTAGAATATACTACGTCTCACACGGGATTTTGTCAAAAAATTATACATGCATGTACATATATATGCGTGTGAAATGATTTTAGCCAATACCAATTGACGTTTCATATCATATTTCAGATAGAATGGTACATGGAATAATAAAATCTCAAATATAGTTTGCTAATGCCGGTGGGAATGATGAATCCACTATTTTTGAGAGTATATTTCTGTCTCATATGTTGAAAAAGAATAGAAGCGTAGATGCAAGCTTGTTATACACATGAATATACACAAAGAATGCCGCTCAATGGACCCACACAAACATCCTACTAACAAAACCCTAATTACAACATCAATATCATTCAATTGCACAACTCAAACACTCACTTAACTTGTCCGTAAAACGGATGAATACGTTGCCAAACTCCTGTACATATACGAGACTATATGTCCATCTCTCTATCGAGAGAATATGATTTTAAACCATCTGCAGAAGTTTGATACACCCAGTTGAATTGGCAGCAACGACCATATTCGATTTTGGTCTCCAACAAACACTAGAAACGAACTGCCCGTTGTCATCTTCAGTCTCCTTGCCACTAACGGGATCAATGGAGCCAAATTTGTGGGAAGTAATTGGCATGGGCAGAGATTTGTAATACGCAAACACCTGTATATCAATAGGTAGAAATGCAAAATTTCAGATTTGTCGAGGTCCAATTATACTGATTCAGATACGGGTCAGAATTATATTGATGCAAAAACAGAGACAAAAACGAGGAATGACAATAATCTTTAATCCCCATTAGTTTCACAACTAAAAAGACTTTCTTTTGATCCAGGTAATGTATTATGTTGATACTAGAGTAGTAACATACACAAGCAAAGCTAAACCATGGATGATCATCAATGTGACTGTTCATGGCAATAAATACTCCCTCCTATTCTAAATATTTGGTGTAGAAATTGGGGGACGCCCGTGTGGTCCCACACATTGAAGCACACCAAATATGTGAAGGAGACTAGCCACGCACCTAGTGAGATTCCATCCTAAAACCAATTGGGTGATAGGAGTAGCCCACTAGGTTAAATTCTTATTACCCTCTTTTTGATTCTCGTTCGTCGTTCTTTCAGTTCCCTGTGGGAAATTGAGTAGCCCACTAGGTTTATAAGCTAGTCTTGCTTCTTTCAACATTTCGATGTGGGACAACTCACGTGTTAAATCCATATCAATAGATTCAACATTTGGCGTTTCAGAATATGTTGGTGAAATTAAGGATGGGTGCATAATGACAAATATGCACTTCATGAATATACATATTAATTAATAGAGGCAAGTCCAAATTATGAGAGATTTTTGAGATTAGAATATGGGTAAAAGGGGTAAAAAGGAAAAGGTGAATGAAAAATATCTAAAACGTCAAATAATTAGAAACAAGAATACTACTCTGAAACATCAAATATTAAGGATCGGACTCTATTATTAACTCAATGCAGTCACATTTTCCTAGGAGGTAACACGGACACCTCCCTCACCAAAAAAAAACATTTTCCATCCAACTCCTTTCAGATGATCATAATAGTAACCAAAAACCGCCCACAGTTAATTTAAGTTGACAATTTAAAAGAAGCGGATTAGATGTGAGAATCACCTCATTTGTCTCTGAACCACACGCTATATATCCATCAGAAACTGATAGGCCGACAAAGTTCTCTGCGGGAGAAGAAGCACAATGTTAGGCAACAAAGATTTTCGTGTACCATGGCAACAAACTATGCCATGTCTAACAATTAAAGAAAGTTTCGGAATTTACAAGATCAAGAAAAATGTGACTAACCTTTTCATTGGTATGCCCTTTAAGAGTTAAAATACACGCATCCCGTGATAAAGAATTGGGACTCGTCTTGTTTAGATCCCAAATCTTCAACGTGTTGTCAGTAGATGCAAACGAGTGTTCCCCATCCAAGAATTTAACATAGCTAACAGCTTTCTCATGGTCTGCCAACACGCACCAAGGCATTTTAGTATTGCGAAGATCGTAGCAGCAGGTCTTATAATCAGCAGAGCTAAAGGCCAACATATGAGTGGAGTGTGCCGAGAACTGCACACTGCAAACATTTGCATTGTTCCTAATTGTGCATAGGCTGTTTTTCTGCACCAAAAGATAAAAAATCAGTTGTATAGGCCATGCAATAAACACACACGCGCGACACAATGTTGTAAAGAGTAACTAGAGCAGGGTTCTGATGACAACACCCAAACACTAAACCCTATGGTGATGTTTGTTTTCGATTAATGTGTTTTTTAAAAATTGGTTTTTGAAATCTAGGAGATTTTTAAATCCTGATAAATAGTAAGGAGTGTGTTTTTTTTGGGTTTTTTAGTTGGGTGAGATCTACTTTTATGTCAAATTAGTGTGTAAGAGTGAATGATGTTATATCATTATACTGTTGTTAAATGATTGGATGATGTGAATTATGATTTAAATATATTAAAGTGTAAGGAGAGAGAGTTGATTGTAATTGTATTGGAAAGGGTAAGGGTAGGCTTTTAGGTGTTGTAGTTGTGGTTTAATAAAATCATATTTCAAAATCCCGAAGTAGAACCGGATTTAAATTTGTAAACCCAAATCCTGGTTTTTAAAACATAATACAAACATCACCTAAGGGTATGTTTGATATGGTATTTGAAAGATTTGAAATGTGGATTTCAAAATCTTGATAACTAGTAATTCCTCTGTCTCTATTTAGATTGCCCATGAACTTTTTTGGCAATTTTTTTAATTGGAAAGTTTTTTATTAGTATTTGAAAGGATAAAGTGGCTTTTGGGAGAGGGTATTATAGTCAATTTAAGAGAATGAGACAAAAAAAAATGATTTTATGTTTAATTATTAGTGGCATGAAATATAAACGTAGGGGGATAGTTGGTAAAGGTGGAGTAAGTTTATTGCTTTTTTTTTTTGTATGAGAAATCTAATACTCCCTCCATCCCGCTATGTTTGTCACGAATTTTTTGTTGAATGGTTTAAGGAATAACATTAAAATAATAGATAGTGGGTTTTTATAGTATTTAATGGATGAAAAGTGAAGGTATGTGGGGTAGTTGGGATGAAAAGTGAGGGGAATAATATTAAAATAATAGGTAGTGGAGTGTTGTTTTTTCCTTTTATGGAATGTGACAAACATAGTGGGACATCCATAAAGGAAAACGTGACAAACATAGAGGGACGGAGGGAGTAGAAGAAAGATGTTTCTGGTAAATGGGAAATATAATCAACGACAGAGGAGTAGTTTGTGTTTGTTTTGAATATTTATATAGGGTATGACTTAACTTTGTGTCAAATCAATGTGTAAAAGAGTGTGATGTTATATATACAGAAAAGTTGAAAAGGGATAACGTACATCATTGATGCTCCATAATTTCACCAAACGATCATCACTGCCACTGGCTAGTCTCGTAGGATCTGAACGAGAGAAATCAACTGACCAAGCCCTTTGAGTATGCTCCATGAATTGAGAAAAGCCTTGACCGGTTCCCGCATCCCATAACTATAACCATTTAGGGTAAAGTCGTCATCTAACTCAAATAAGGTACTAAACAAGTAAGAACAATAAGAGGTCACAAAAACAGGAGATATTCAGAAGGATATCATGTAACAAATTGTGATTGGAAAGAGTCTTACATTTAGAAGCAAGGATATAATTATACATAAGCGCCAAAATTTTGTGAACCTAAATCTTATACAAACACACAGACACGAACATACCTATTTGTTAAGATTGTTGTGTGGGACTACTATAATAATAAAATAAAAAAAATGAATGCACAATGGCAAAATTAGAGAAATGCGCTTAAGTTGGTCTAGGCATGTGGATAGGATGCCTTTAGATGCCTGAATACAAGGGAATAAATTTTTAAGGGCTGTAACTACAAGGGGTGGCTATTCAAGGACAATATGTTTTCAGTTTGGCAAATGAGGCCATTAATTTCTTTTTCTTTTTTTTTGGTAAATGTAGGCCATTATTCCCACGCTAACGGCCATAAATGTGAAAAAATTAAAATTTTACAGGCCTATGCGTGAAAAAATAAAAATTAACGGTGAACATTTGCCAAATTGAAAACATACTGTCCTTCAATTGTTATCCCCTATATTTACAGTCCTAAAAAATATTATTCCCCCAGATACAGTTTGTAGAAAGTAGAGATCTTTCACTCAAATTAAAAGGGAAGGGAAGACCTAAAAGAACTGGAAAGAACTATTTAAATGAAATGCATGTTGCACATAAATGATAATGTGTCTTGACTGAACGCAAATACGTAATCAGTGGTAAAATTGAGTGAAGATACGGACCTTGACTATGCCATCATAATCAGTCGAAGCAAGGATGTTTCTTATATAACTATTCCAGCAAACACAACTTAGCCTGGATTTATTCGACATCTCAACAGCTGGATAATGAATGTCGACCGAGTCATTAAAGAGAGCTTCGAATTCAAATATTTTTATCTTCTTTGACACCCCTCCGGTAGCTAAGTACTCTTCATCCCGGTCAAAACTCAAAGAGCATATCACATTCAAGAAATTATTAAATTCTCCATTCCGCAATACTCCACGTAGTTTGAATCTTTTATAGCGAGCATATTTGCAGAAATTATCAAAGAAGCCCCCTAAACGATCTTTGGGATTGTTCTTCTCTTCCTTTCCCGTTGTGCACCAATTTTCACGACTTTTCAACAAATCTCCATCTCTATGAGTGGAAACAACACTGTCTGAAAGCTGATAGTTCGATCTCATGGAAAAATAGGCACTTTCCAGTTGATGGATATTATTCATCAATCTTGTCTCTGTATCACTTAGAGAACTTGAAAATGGCAGAGATTTTTTAGGCTTGCGTTTCTCAGCCTCTTGAATATCAGCATCAATGCACTGGATTTGTTCAATGAGATTGGATGCATCCTTCTGTTTTTGCTCTTGTAGAGATGAAAGAAAAAACAACAACAAATCTGAGTCCTCATCTTCTTCATCAATAGATGAAAGTAATTCACCTCCAGATAATTCTTGAGTACCACATAGAAATTGCAGAATTTCTCTGCAATTCACCAATAATTGAATCATTTCTTGCTGAAACTTGCATGTCTTACAAAACCGTAAAACTTTATTTAAGTAGACAATGCAACTCAAGTGTATTTCTAAACAGTATTAGTTGTTTTCACTGAATAGTATTAGTTGATCAGTAATAGTGGTTTTACTGAACAATATTAGTTGTTTCCATTGAACAGTATTAGTTGTGCACCAGTTGCATCTTAGATGTACCTTGTTGATGCGCGTGATGATGGCTCAGGATGAAGTAACCAAAGGCAAAGGCCAGCTTCCTTGGGATTCTCCGAAAGAAAGCTAGGTGGAAGAATCCTATTACGTAAATCAAGCATGGCGGCAGCATGAGATCTTCCAGAATCAAATGAGCCAAGTAACTGACAGTACCAGGGGTATTAATGTCAAGCACAAATTCAGTTAAATAGCGTACTAAGGAATAAAGTATAAGAACAAGAAAGCAATGCTATTACTTGCATGCATAAAGGAATAAAACAAGTTTGCAAATTTATAAATCAGGAGGGGTGTTTGTTTATAGCCCCCACTCCACATTTTTATTTCAAATCCAAATCCGCCTTTGTCAAATCAATTTTGATATAGGGTTTCAAATCCTAACCCAAAAAACCCTATAATACATATATTTTACTTTTTTTTCCCAAAATGCAATTTTCAATACATTATCAATCATCTATCTCCCGCTTTTTAATTGTTATAATCTACCCAACTCAATACTCTCTCTCTTCCTTTTTTACTTTACACTCTCTCTCCCCTACTTTACACACAATCAATCATCTATCGCCTATATTTTCAAAATCATACCCTATCAGATCCTACAAAATCAACACTCACAAACAGATACAAAACCCAAATACATCTTTTACTATTCATCAAATCCACCTATTGGATTTCAACACAATCAAATCCATAAGCAAACACCCTCCTAGTCTACCATTCTACTATTAGCTTAAACTTTCTTCAGGATCCCTGTATCAATAAACATAAATTCTAGCTATCTCATAATAAAACCAAGATCTTAGAAAAATCTCCAGAAGCCAAATCTTAAATTTCCCTTTGTTATAAAAATTAAAAAGGAGGTTACAATTCAAAGATTAAAGAAACAGTTTCATAAAATTAACAAACATTAGAGCATCCACAATGGTCCATCCAATGAGTGTTTAACCATTGGATGGATGAAAGTTAGTGTTTAAAATCATTGTGGGTGTTCAATAGATTGGAGAGAGAGTGTCATCCATCCAATGGAATGGATGGAGAGAGAAAATGTCTTTTTGAAGAAAAATAGGTAGAAATGAGGTGAATGTGGGGCCCACAAAAGGTGTATAGATGGATGAATGATTGATAAACTATTGTGAGAGTGTGTTTAAAGAATTGAATTTTTATAAATTAGCGATGTGGAGATTATGTGGAGGAGAGAGAGTGGATGGATGGATGAATTTCCATCCATCCATTGTGGATGCTCTTAGTAGTACTAGAGAAATATATAAATAAAATAATTGAGTTTCAGATGGTAGCATCTTATTAAGTGTGTGTTTTGAAACACAAGTAAAAGAGTAGAAGTGCTTTTTTTTATAAAAAAAAATAAGTTGGGTCACATCAGCTTAAAAAACTTAAATATTGTTGTCTTCAGATTGAAAACAGACCTTAAGACTAATAATCTTCAGAAGATAGGATCAATGCATTGATATTTTACGAATTAATGGAACAATAAATGATGCCACAAAAGTATATAATGATTATATATTTTGGTTATCAGATCAATATCATACAGATGGAGATAAGAGTCAGTTTACAACAGAAAGGGAAATCACCTAGATACAAGTCAATCACAAACCTCAAATAGAAGAACACCGAGGCAAAAGATGTTTGATGCGAACGTACAGGCTTTCTCGTTGAACTGCTCAGGAGTGGTATACCATTTCTCTTCCAACATAAGACCCCGGTTCTTAATTTCTGTTTTAGCATTGTGTTCCTCTGTTACACCATTGCTAAGATCCTTGGAAACATTTATAGATATGGATTTAGCACTAGATCTTGATGGAAATTGGGGCCACCTTTGAATAACGTTCGATTTTTTTTCACCTAGCTTTCGCTTCTTCTCAGAGGGGTTGTCCAGAGTAAGAAAGCTTCGATTTATTGGCCTCTTTTGGTAAATATTTTGGTCTGTACCATTTTCTGTGACCCCTAAACGAACAGAAGATCCTAGATAAACAATCTGGTATGATCCTGACAGCTTGAAGGAAGAAGGCCTCAAATCCAGAAGGGAAACTCCATGAGAATGAGAAAAATCAACCAAATCCACGATCTGTCTAAATATACTCATCTTCTGAACTTTATTTGCCTTCTTTCCACCCCCTGCTTCTAGCCATCCTCTTAAACTTGTGACATCACTACCATTTCTAGGAAGAATGTCAGAAACACCATCTGAAATAGGAGAGACGGGCTTCTCAGTGAAACCTAAAGGTGCAACAGTATTTGTCTTAGGATGATCATGGGTTTTGTGTATTACTCCTTTATCTCTCAATGTACTTTTAACGAAGTATTCGGAAAAACCTGATTTAGACAACATTTTAGTCCGAATGCCTCCAGAAGAAAAAGGAGCATCACCTGGAGTACCCTTATCATCATTTGTCAATGAATTTTCCATGATTGCATTATTATTGTAGTTAGGTAGTAATCCAGGAAAGAAGTTGTTGGCCCCATCTTCCCGAGCATTTGAAGTTGCCAGACCTTTTCCTTTTCCTATCTGATACAGATTCTGCCACTGGTTTATCTGCACCCGGTCTCTATTATTAGCATTACCGACTATACTCAACTTTTCCCCGTCGTAATTTCTCAGAGTTAACTCTTCAACCATGATGTCAGCATCATCCATACAGCGAGGGCTGGCACTCGCGTGTTCGGAAGAACCAATTCTGTCTATATCTTTTGAATCCAAATATCGATTTCTAGACTTATCTTGATAATCATCAGCACCAGGTGTAGCCATTTCATTTAAGCTGCCAGATTTGAATGAGAAATCATTCTCATTGTGCCGGATATATACACCATCAACAGGTTCAGCAATGCCATCACCAACTGTGTCATCCATTCTTGGATACGCTCATTCAGTCAAATAATATTGTCTTTCTGTAAAAGTTGCATCATTAGGATACCGAAAGATGATTTTATTAAACAAAATGGAACGGTAACTATTAGCATACTGATAGAATAGTTCAATGAGAGTAAATCAACCAAGAGAATAATTCTGCTGTAATCTAAGCCATAGAATCTGTACTAGCTAGTGCAATCCAAAGTTTTGTAGCTGATGCAAAATTAACCTATTCTAGATTTTTTGGAATTCCAATCCTCTATGTAAGTCAGTTGGTTAGTTAATATCATTGAATTCCTTTCCTTATCTTAAATGCGTTATCCTCACCATGAGAGGAGCATATGGAAGTCTGGAAGTGTAAAAACCCCAAGACTAAAACACAAGAGCCTAAGAAAGACGGATGTGTACAATCTTAATGCTAGACATTACTCAAATAATATGTCAACAATGAGAGCCTGTTGATTTTTCAATAATATAAAAAACAGTTCCAGAAGTCAAGTAGAAATCCATGGTCTATCTCAATGCATATTGGTAGATGTCAGATAAACTAACACTTTCAAAATGGGCAAAGGAGAAAAAGACATTTCTTAAGGTTAATAAGAGGAAATAGAGAGGGCTCTTAAAAATCTAAGGAGAATGTGTGTTTAACAGTTAACACACATAAATGATAAACACAGAACTGTCAGGAGTATATTGACTATATTCCAAAATTAAACCAAAAGAATCAAATCCTGTGTGACGTATTTTAACTTCCTAAACATTAAAGTTCTCTTTGGCTACAGGCTACAGCTACACTTACATTTTCACTAGAGTCATAAGCCAACAAAAATAAGTATGTAAGGAGGATTCAAGCAATCTTTAAACAACAAATGAGTAGCACAAAAAGAAACTGAAACTACAATTGTAAATGTAAACAGAGTCCACATTTACATTGGTGCACGTTGGGAGGCAAATGTGAAGCATTAATAAAACAATAACAACCTATATACAAAAAAAAGCAAACGTACAAAATTAGATATTTAAATTTCAAATTTCAACTATATAAAAGAAACGAATTACAAATTTAAACACAAAAACCCATTATTCTACTTTCTGCCATAACACCAATCAAGAAAATTGTACCGATAAAGAAAACTCAAATAACAGCCCAGTGACCACAAATTCCCGATGCGAATTCCCATTTTGAAGCAAACATCAGAACAGAGCAGCTCACAAACTTTCAAGTCATCAAACACAAAATTTAAAATAACAAAAATAACAAATCAATCATTTTCAAATCAAACACACAGCTCAAATTGAAGCTAAAGATCGACATTGAATTGAAGCATACCTAAACAGAGTCGCGAACGAAGGAAGCACCGATAAAATCGAAGAGCGAAGAAGAGAAAAAGGGGAAAATTCTGCACCAGAATAAAAAGCCCTAACAGTAATAAAGATTTAGAGGTGAGGTTTCGTTGCTTTTGGGGATAGAAAGAGTGTGAGAGATTTATGGTACTTACCTGAAATGGCAAAAGAAATATCTCCTCCATTTCATGGCCACACACACAAACACACACTTAATCCCTATTAATATTTCTTAATCCGAAATTAAGTTATATTAATCAAATATTTGTTTAAACTTTAAACATTGGCGCAAGTTTGAGTCTGCATATTTTAGTTAAATAACTAATTTGTGATATTTAGTTAAAGTTTAAAATTAAGGCAAATAATAATTTGGATTGATCTTTTTGTTAATTTGTTGATTGATGTGATATTTATTTAATTCTTGTTAAGCAATAATAAGATGAGGGTTGATGATAGGAAGTGGAAGTCGATTGACCACGTTATATGAGTTGGTAAAAATCGATTGGAGGAAAATAATTTAGTCAACTTCACGTGGGCCACATGGTCTACTCGCTCACCTATTGGTTCATGTATTGCCACGTCACTTAATAGGCGGCTTTTAATATTTGAAATCTCATTTCTTTTTAGGAAACAAAATCTCTATGGCTGAAAACCACCATATATGCTAATGCTGCTGTTATGATAGTTTAGAGCTGGGTCAGGCGGCAGATCTCATCGGGCCAATTCATATATTCTTTTTTTAATTTAAATTTTTATTGAATTTGTAACAACATGGTATAATTTTATTTTTTTTGTTTAAGCCTTCGAATATTTATTTATATAATTATAAAATAAATTTGATTTTTGAAGACATAACACATAAAAACAGTACAAACAAAAAATTAAACAAATCAAATTTAGGTATGCATTAACATTTTGAAAGAGTTGAATGATGATTTTTGATAGCTTGTATCTTGTCTCACGTATGAAACCAATTTTTTGTTCAAAAACTTATAATAGACATCCAATATCCTAAATAATCGAACAAATAAAGGATAAATGAATATTTTTCTTCTCACACACAAGAATTTATGTTGAATCAAAACTCATAATTAACATAATAATTTCAAATTCTCAATACTAATAATTTATATTAAAATAAATAATTTCAAATTAATAATCCAAATTGATAAAAATCATTAGATAAAAACACAATTTTATAGAATACAAAATTCTAATAAAATTAATAAAATAAAATAAATACAATTAGAATGTCAGGCCAATTAACCAATGACCAAATTGGCCTAGCCCATTAAGCCCACGGGTCATATGGCCCGAATTTTTCTAAACCAATATTTTTATAGCCTAGCACACTTACTCTGGGCCGGGTTGGCCAGGCCCATCAAGATGGACTCAAATTGACAGCTCCATATATAATTGAGTGATACTTGTGTAATTGAATTCAATTTTAATTTGAATGAATCATGAATCCAAAACCATATACCATAAATCATGAATCCTAAACCCTATACCATAAACCATGAAACCTAAATCCTAAAGCACGAACCATTCAGTCTGGGTAAACCATGAACCACTCAAGCCGGGTCGGATTAGGTCCGGGCTAAGTAAAAGAAATTCTTAAACCTAAACCCTAAACCATGAACCATTCGGACCGAATGAACCATGAATCACTCGTACAGGATTCAGGCCGGGCCGGGTTATTAAAAAAACTGAGAAAAAACTAAAAATCCAATTGCACCAATTTAAAATTGGTGCAAAGAGTGGACACAAGTATTTACCTATATAACCATATCTCCTCTAGTTCTAGATGATAATAATATCCCCAACCCATTTCCCCAGCCCATTTAGAAGTTCATTAACTCGCAATGGAAAAGATTTTTTGAAAAATAGAAATTTATAGCACTAGTAAGCTTAACCTCCATTATATTACAACCATAGCAGCTACTAGCCTACTACATATTAACAACATTGCTACAGTACTACTGCAATCATCAGATCAGATCAGACATACAGAATTGTGCAAATCTACAAACTTACTTTCCCATCCTACTATTCCTATGATATGAAGCACCCCAAAAGTGGAAAGCTATAGAGACAGAATATATCGTCAGTTAGCAAACTTGAGAGAGTCATGGTTATGTCCCACCGAGTTTTTTACTCCGGAGAGTTGCAACGAGGCTATTCATGTGGCCATCTGAACATGACGAATCATCGTCTGAATCATCACGGGTTGATTTGGGATCTTGATTTTCCTTCCCATCAATTGGCGTATTGTCATCCTCTTCGTCACTTTCATATATCCTCCTCTTTCTTTTCCTCTTTGTCGTCAAATTTGTGAAGGAAGTATCAGAATCAAATTTGTCGTCGCAGTTTGTTTCATCATCTGTATCACATATGTGGATGACATCTACAGCCTCTGTTCTAAACAACTTAACTGCAACATATGCAAACATAACTTGTAAGAGTGCATGAAGATTTGGCTTAAAGAATGACAATAGTAGTAGTCTAACATGCACCACATATGTTTAATGGAAACTCAAAAACAAAATGACATAACAGGAAAAGAGAGTGTAAAGATAATCTAGATTTAAGTGATGCACTAGAACTCCATTTAAGTGATGCACTAGAACTCCATTAAGTAACTAAATTCTGAAAAATTAAAAGAGAGAGAAAGAGAGAGCTGATGATCTCCGAGTTATAATTTCAGTAGCAAGTTAAGAGTGCAGATAAGAACTTGAAAATTCATCAGAATGCTCCACACATCAGGTAGCAGGAGAAAGAAACTTTTTTTTTCTTTGTTCAAAAGTAAAATTGAAATTGAGTGATATTGAGAATGCTCAGTTTCCTACAGTTGGTTTTCTTAGTTCAAAAGTAAAATTTAAATTAAGTAATATTGAGAATGCTTGGTTTCCTACATAGGTAGCCTCTTACAGTGAATGCTTTCTTGGAAATAATAGTATTTTTTCCAAATACATGCCCATCTTCTCAGAAGATAGCATCCACCACTTAAGATTATGAAGTTTTAGGACTAAAAAATGCCAACTAGTTGATATTTACACTTCTTACTGCATAAGGCCTCATATATATATGCATCAATACATGCACATTCAAGACAAAAAGATACACTGTTCACCCATCATCTGTGACATAAAAAAATAAAGCACGTAGAAGGAAGAAGGCTTTGAAGGTACATGCAGAAGCAGATCTAACAGATCTCACATTAGAAACTCTTTTAATAATTCAAGTATTTAGGTCCACGATTAATTGAAATCATAAACTATCCACCAAGAGTTCGACAAATAGGCCAACAATTAATTGAACTCACGTTATATACTTTTTATAAAACAGCTGCCTAAAACTTTGTACATGTAAAACATTTAACCCCATAAGCAGTTTCCTTACATACCTGGCTCCACATGAGGAGGCCTTTCACCAGATTGTGAAACAGGAGGGGAAGTTTGAGCAGTGCTTGTACCATCATCTTTTGTAGAAGTGTCGACCAAGGTTCTATCTCCTGTACGTATCCATGAACAGCATGTTATTCTTCTGCTAAACAATTTCTACCTACTCAATCTAACTCTTACTTATTACCACATTACAATTAACATGTCAGAAGTGGAATGATCAAAACAAAGAACAAAAACCATCAGCCTGAGATTTTGAAAAATGATATTTGAAGCAACTAATAGCAAGTATGAACATTGCAAATAACGAAATACATCCAGTAATGACATTGCAAATGGTAATCCAACTATTGGCTATTATAAGACGATCATAAAGAGCTTAAAACACAAAACAACATAAGGTGATACCATTATCAAGACGAGGCGGAGGGTTATTCACAGATTGTGTATTCAACACGACTTTTTTCCCGTTCCCCCTTCCACGTATATGCGACTCACAGTATGTATGATTGGGAAGAGCGCCTCGTTTGCATTGCCAACCCTTGCCATCTGATCTCCTGCACCTCCGTGGTTCAGTGTTTACACCATTCTTATTTCCCAGGTCCTCGCTGACTTTATCTATTACGGAAAAATATGAAATTAGGATACAAAGACACTCTTGAATCACACTTAGTCTCTTTAGAATAAAGTAAGTCCTAAACTATTGAACTCAACAGAAACCACAAGTAGAAAAAGATGATTAAATCAATAAAAGAAATGGGGAATTTAACATCAAATTGTTTGTTAATACCAGAATTAATATCCACATTTTCCCCCTTATCAGCAGCAGTAGCATCAGATTTGTCAATTGAATTAGCGAGTGGAGCAAGATCCTCAATCTTTACATTCAGCATACCCGCCAGAGCCCCCTCCACCCTCATGATCCTCGGCTCCAGATTCTCGATCCTGATTTTGTAACGTTCTGCTTTCTCATCTGATTCAGCCTTTTCACGTCTCAGTTCATCCATAGACTTAGCAGCTTCAACGTTTAGGCGCTTCAGTTCCTCAGTCCCCTGCCTCAATTCCTTACATTTCTTCCGACTCCTTCGAAGCTCCTCCTCCAGATTCAGCTTTTCCGACTCTGCTAACTGCCGAGACTTCTCCAGCAAACGCGCATCATTCTTCGCCGACTCAAGCTCCGTTCGGAGATTTTCATTTTCGATTTTCATTTTCTCATGGCGGTCCATCAGTATGTCCCGAATCTCATCAAACTCGCTTTCACGAAACGACTGCTTCACGATTTTGAAGAGTTCAGGAATGGTCAAGCCCGGATCAACCGTGGAAATTCCCCCACTCATTTTTCAGAAATTTCTCAAAAAAGTACTCAGTTCTTCTTCACAATAATTTCCAACTAATTTGCTAATCCTAAATGAACACAGATATCAAAAATTTAAGAAAAAAACATACAGTGTTTTTAAAGCAGAAATCAAAAGGTTACCTACTTCACCCACACTTCCCCCAATAGCGAATGTCAACAGCTTTCCGGCGTTCAAGAAGTGAAAACTGCTAGCGACTAAAATACGACGCCGTTTGGTTGTATTTGAGTTCAGAGAAAACGCGTGAGAGAAGGAATAATGGAAGGGTTGGGTTATTCGCACCCCTACAAACCTCTGTTACACAATCCAAACTGAATATTGGGCCGGACTAAAAAGCCTATCACCCCATATCCGGCCAAGCAAACGAGGCCTTACAAGACTAAATAATCCTGCACATGTTTTGAAGTGATTCACAGTTAAATATATTATTGCTTGCTTATTGGAAATTTATAGTTAAGAAAGTCCTTTGATTGCTCACTTTGCTAATCTTTAAGAATTTTTCGCGTTCGATGAATTTGCTGATGAGTGAAGATGGAAAACGATTTTCGGCTGAATAATGAAGATGGAAAACGTTAGATCTGAGAAATTATCGGCTGAGAATGGAAAGAAATTCGAACAAATAACCTCGACTCTTCTGATATGATATATTATTCTCTTCGACAATTTCGTCATATTTACATGATTGTAGGGTATATAATTCAAATTAAACACCAAAAATAACAAACCTTCAGATGATAAGAGTTGGGTCCATCTAAGTGTTATCTTCTTTTGACAAATCATTTCTACAGGTAAACAATGAGTTTGTGATCAAATAGTGTGTTGATAAGACTCCGTACAATATATGTACTCTCTTGCTGGTTTTCTGTATTATTTTTCAAATTAGTTAAAGTACAAAATGAATTAAAAAGAATCAACACATATTCTCTAAAAACTAAATATGTAACTACCTGTGGAAAAATAATGCTCTCACAATCATTCTAAACTAAATAAAATCAAGGTCGGTTAACTGGAATCCTTCTACTAAAGGATTTAACCCAATATTGTACTTCTTTTTTCATTTTTTGTTCTATTTTATATGTTCAGTTTCTTCAAGTTCTGAAGCCTTCATTTCATTAAAGGACAATGACTTGCTTTGGATCTCATTTGAGAGCTCAATAAAGTAAGTTGTACATCTCAATCTATCCAGGATGGACTGAGAAGTTCATTTCAGAAAACATTTCATCTAAATTATGAGCTATATTGTCAATAAGAATGGAAAAGCACAGAGCACAACGTACCTGCTCTTCATCAATATTATCAATTTGAGTTATGCTTTAGCTGAAAATAGGCAATTCAATCTTCGCCTTAAATATTGGTTGGGACGTTAGAAACTTTTCTAAAATTGAACAAATTTATTTACCTAAAGATAGAAAATAAGGCAAATACTTAAAGCTTTCACATGTAGTTAGTCAAATAATAGCCTAAAGTTTTGGTCAAAGAATAACTACATTCTATTATCATATTATCAAGAAGAGATTGCCTACAATCAGAAAATTATAACTGCAAAATTGGCTTGTATATTGCATAATAATGAGTCGTTTATATTCTGTACAGTGGACGTAGGTCTTGCTTCATATTTGTTAATTCATTTCTGGTTTACACGACTTCCGGGCAGATAAAGCAGCTATCAAAGCTATGTTTGTCAATCGAGTAGGTGATTTTGAATTAGCTCCTAGGCTGTCGGGTTGGACGAGCCAATAACTCGAAGGCGTTCGGTTTTTTTTTTTGAGCAAGAATCACAGCCTTACCTTATCTTCACCATGATACGGACTCCAAGTTCTTATGGCAGAGCACGAGGAGATTTATCTTATCATATTGATGATAATGGGAATGGAAAGTTTACAAAGAAAGCTATTAAAAGGTGCTTTAGATTTAATTGTTGTTTTCCGTGGAAGAGAAGCTTTAAATAATTTTCTTTGTATATTGAACTAGTGTCACTCACATGATCAAATTGCATGTACGTAGATAGTGTACCTTAGATGGCAATCTTCAGAATCAGTAAAATCCTTTTAGATTTTTCTTTACCCACTAATAATTTGTAGTTTGTCACAGCTATCAAACTTGTTACTCTTTCCATGTGAATTTTATGATATTTGTCTGAGCAAACTCAAAATCTATGCAGGAGGCGGAGAATGCTCCATGGTTATAGTCTATCTACAGAGCACTTTCTGCTATATTCACTAAGAATGTAGCGAACACACACATCGATACTTATCAAAGCCATCTCTCTCGTTTTCTTTCTTTAGCTTTGAAATTTTCCATAATTAAAAAAAATGACAGAAAATGGGATTGGAAATATGCATTTTCCAAATAGGAAAGAGATTTAAACAATACAAAGCAACATTTACAATGCGTGCAAACTGAAGAGATTAAAATGTGTTAAATAAGAATACATGTGGTAGCCTCAAGAGAGTGACGTGCACTCAGAAACAAAAAAAAATCGATAATTGAGTTCTGGTTCACCATATGCAGTAGTGAAAAAATTCTACCGTGATAACATATCAACTAAATTTTCTGCTTTAATTGTAGAAAAGATTACTTTACTCAAAAATAGAACTTGCGGTATGTGTTTAACGACACATATTTTAAATTTTACAATGCAACTAATTATTTATTCAGACTCGTCAACCAGATATTAATTAAAATTGAGCGACTTTCATTAAAATTGGTTAATAACTCATTGTTACATCCAGGTGGCCAATGCTTAACAAAGAAGATCAAGACATTCCTTACATGAGAACCACTTCGGGATCTTGAAGACAAATTAGCATCAGAAAGAAGAGGTTATAAAGCTCATGATAGTGCATATTTTCCTGGTGACTCAACTTGCAATCAAACTATTGGATAACCATTTTCGATAAAAAAAAAAATCATCAAGAGTGACCAAACGGCTATTAATTATTATTTTTCCAGCCTAATTCCACAAACAGGACCCATCATGTGTTGTCCTCCATTAGCCTCGGAACTCAATTTTATCCCATAGAACAGGATTCATTCATTCATTACCAAAGGCTACCAGATCAACCAAACTTTCAGATAAAAAAATTCCAACTTGATCCAGTATGCTAATATATCAAACTTGATATTGCAGAGAAGATATTAGAATGCTCCATATAAGACTACCAATTAATTGTGAGTTCATCAAGCTTGAGTTTAGTTTTGGCATGGTCAACCAATAACAAAAGAAATGATAAAGTCCAGCTACAGAGCTGACTTTCAATTGGAGATGTAGAAAAGGATCAAGTCTTTAAAATGTGTGTTTGATTTCAGAAAATTTTAATAATGATTCTCTCCACCCAGATACTAATTAGAGTGTGTTTTAACAAATATAATAGAAAAAATGGGCCATTTTACGAAGCGCCACACACAATTGTAAACAAAGCAAGCCGAAATATATGAATCTCAAAGAAGTGATATTTGAGATCCAATATTCATAATCCTTTTAAACTTTTCTTTACCCACTAAGAATTCGTAGTTTATCACAGCTATCAATAACTCTTCCATTCGTGTTCTATTTAGTTAACAGAGATTATCTACCCGTTTCATACTCCACGCTTCAGGCTTCAACAAAGTCTCAGATGAGATGACTGCATAAAAAAAGTAAGTGCTGAGATTACTGCATAAAAAAATATGCATTAGTCCATGAAATTACTTCAAACTTGCTACCTCTTCCATGTGAATTTTATGATATTTGTCTAAGCAAGCTCAAAATCTATGCAAGAGGCAGAGAATCCTCCATGGTTACAGTCTAACCTAAGAGTGTATTTTCTGCTATATTCACTAAGAATGTAGCTTACACACACTTAAATCCATACTTATCAAAGCCATCTCTCTCTTAGTCATATATGGAGCAGACAAAATTAATATGCTATAAGGAGAAAGACCAATTTGAAACACAATGTCTTATGTAGTAGCATGATCAATCAAGAATAAATTGTTTCATTGAACTACACAAGACAGCTAATTGAAAGAGTGTCCCAGCCCTAGTATTTATTTATCAAATAAACACAAATCGAATAGAAATCATCTAACACCAAGCGCTCAATCGCCTTCCAAGCTCAAACGACAAATGAAAGCATACGCATCCTGAGCATTGGTAAGCACGAGATTATTCCACCTGCTCAGATTGAGGGACTTTCATTGAAATTGGTTAATATCTCATTGTTACATCCAGGTGGCCAATGCTAAACAAAGAAGATCAAGACATACCTCACACCAGAACCACTTCGGGATCTTGAAGACATTAATTGAGCCTAAAAAAATGTGGCGTACATCTTCTGCACTGCAGAAACCTGAAATTCAACAGACGATGGTGTTTATATGCAAAGAAATAAAGATGGTGATTCAGAATGGTTATAGGAGCTTATCCACCGTTTTCGGAATAATCTTTTGCCCACCAAATCCAGGGTCCACAGTCATAACAATAACCATTTTCCACTGGATTTTCTCCGTCAAGCTTCGAACATGGAAACCAAAAATCTCACTGATATGCAGTTTTTTTTTTTTTTTTTTAATTCTCATATAGTTCATAACTCTTAAAATATAAATACAAGTGGATACACTTCTCCGATGGGGATTCCAGGGTCCAATGAAACACCAGCTTTCATGCCTTTTCGACTTGATCCTTTGCACAATTTATTGCCAATTATCTGTCAATCACACACACATACAATTCGTCATGAATTTATATTCTCATTCCCAGTAACAGAATTAGCAGAAATAACAAAATTTGAAACGTGAGACTTTACCTTTCAGATGTCTTGATGGAAAGTAAAACCAAAGCGCCCGCTTTTCCAAATGGTTCGAATTAATGTTGAGGATTTCCAACCATTAGAACGTCAACATTGTCCCTAACGGAAATAACATGCAACTAAGTACTCGCATGAGCTGTCAAGTAGTAAGAATCACCTAAAAACTAAATAAACAGACCTTGATTCCTCGATTCCTCAATTACCGCCGCAAAAAATAACGCAGCGCCTGGGACGGGCAACGTAGGCGGAGCGGAGGGACGATGGCTGCAGACGACGATGGGAGAACCTAGCGTCCCCTCCGTTGAGCCATCGTCGTCCGATCTTCAGCCGCCGTTTCGTTGATTCACTTTCCATCAATTGAACGCCATCGAGTCCGACCGGTGTTAGCTTCCGTGAGTGCGGTTTTCGCCCCTGCAAATCTTTAAAAAAACAAAGAAGATCATGCCTCCATCCCCTTCAATTGGCGCCCCTCCGTTCTCCTTCAATTGATATTTTTGTAATGCTTGAATATACCGTCGTTTCAGTTCTCGCAAGCCTGGGTCTTCTCACTTCTCACATAAAGAGTTTGATGGCTTAAATTGCACAATTAAAATAATCAGAGGGTAATATCGTCTAAAAATGTTTTCCAAACCTAAGCTACTTTTTAATATAAAAGTAAGTATAAGTATAGATAAATGTGTTTTTTGCTGCAAAACCAGGCCAAATGATTATGCCCGCGGCTTAATAAATTTTACGTTACACATCTCAGTCACTATTTTGTTTTTAAATCCTAATAACTGTATACTTATTTAGAATATAAGGTCTCTTTTTAAATTCTTCAAGTGTGTAAATGACTAAATTCGGGAGTTTTCTGAAGTCGCCAGCACTGACTTTTTTGCTCGATAAAGAAAACATTTATTGATAAAGAATTTGGTATGCGGTAATACTCTCATAGTCTTAAAACATATTCGCCCCAACTTTTAAGCATACAAACTAAGAAAAAAATGTAATGAGTAAATATTAAAGAGTAATGTGGTACACTTTTATGTATAAAATAAATAAATTAATTGGATTAAATGTATGTATGCGTTCAAAAAGTAATGACATTTAATGTAAATATGTGAATATTATGAAAGTGTATAAGACGTTCCATTTTTTAGGTATGCAAAAAAAAAAATTTGTGGGACGTTCCGAAAAAAAAAGTTGACAAACTTTTCAGGACGGATGAAGTACCCAATACCAGTGATGATGCAACAAAAGGCAAATGAAGCGTATTTTACCCATTCACGAATTTTAGTATTTCTGATTCCTCAAAAGAAAATGACAAATATTGAGAAAACAATGTAGATATTTAACACTGAACAAGTTAAATAAATAAAAGTACTAAATAAAAAAAATAGAACCATATTTAGATGATTAAATATTAGATTTTTGGGTATGAAAGCCTCAAGAAAGCACATTCAAAATTACAATAAAATAAAATCTTTGTTGCGGATGAAATTATTAAATCTCAATATTTTAATTAAATTATAATAAGAAAAAAAAAACAAGAGAGACACAATAGATCAGCAAAAAAAAAATTATATCAGGTTGTATCTTAATTTAATAATTGAATACAGAGTGTGGGGATGAAGTTTAATTTTAAATTGGAATTTGTAAATTAATATAAGATAAAAAAAATATTGGGTTGGACTTAAATTAGTATATTGAATTTTTTTCACATGTTATATATAGATATATAACAGAATAGTGGGGGCTTGCACTGGGCTGGTGGGGGCTTGCACTGGGCTGGAGCCCGGTGCAGCACCCTTATGATCCGTCCCTGTTCTCCACCGTATATCAATCATATAGTTCATGTTAATTTATTTGGTTGTTACACAATTTGTGTTGGTATAATGGTTTCTTTTACAAGTGAAGTACTCTTACTAATATTAATCTTATCGTTCATGTTGATTTATTTAATTGCTATGCAATTTGTGTTGGTTTAATAATTTTTTTGACAAGTAATACTTATTAAAAATTATAGAACTATTTTATTGTAGGTCCCGAACGGGTTTAGTGAGGGCATAAGTCTAGAGGGGAGGGGTGAATAGACTTCTGAAAACTTTTTGTGCAGATCAGGTGTGAGGGCAGTTAGCCTGATCAGAGTGCGAGTGAATCAGTTTGGGCTGATAACTAACTTACTGATCGCCTGAAGGCAGATCAGTTCGGTAACTATCAGTTTAACTGATGTGTGCGGAAGCTTAAGTTTTACCCGTGTGAAAAACCAGTTTTGATAAATCAGATTCCAAGGTTAATCTTTTAATCAGTTGACTGAAGTGTCAGGTTTGATCAGATCAGAAGCTTGGTGCTAGCTGATCTCAACTTGGAATATGTATGCGCTTTAAAGGTTGTGTGCGATTGTGTAATCAGTTAAACAAAGCGGTAAAGGCACACAAGATTTATAGTGGTTCGGACAAACCAGTCCTACGTCCACTCTTCCCTATCCCAAGGGGCACCGACTTAACCAACTGGACTCAGTTTTATGTGTTAGTCCAACACAGTACACCGACTAGATGTTTAAAGAGTTCACACTCAACCGATCCCAGAGATCAGAACTAGAAACCCTAGTCTGAAATCTTGCTAAACAACTTAACCTAACTTGGGGGTTTGGGTAAGATTGTTTGGTTCCAACTATGAAATCTTTTCTTGCGTATAAGCAGCCTAACAGCTAGATGAAAAGATTTCTATGCTAAGAACTTATGGGATGAACACTTAATAAAAATAATCTTCTTGATCGTGTTCTTCGTGCGGAAATTAGCTTTAGCTTCTTGATTGTTCAGCGTTTCCTCTTTTTCTCGCGCTTTTTCCGTATCTTCACTCTAAAGTGTGATCCCATATTTATAGACCTTGAAATCAAAGAGCCGTTGGAGAGCAATTTGAATTTCAGGCTATATTTGGTAGACTTGCAGGATTGATGTGACGTGCTTCAGGAACGGCATGGCCGAAAGCGTGATCTTGTAATTTATAGCCGTTAGAGAGAAGGCAGCATCGAATCCCTTACTTGTCGGCTCCGATCATACGTGTCTTGTTCTTATTGGATAGCAGACTCACTTTTCAGTGATGTTCTTCCAACTAAGCTTGACATTCTTCTTGTTCAGATCATCGACGTATGATTAGGTGAAACATCAGATTTCACCTGGTGAGCTGACCTGATCAGTCTGAACTGATCAGTCTACCTGATAGAGTCTTCAGGTGCCGGTTGACTTAGCTTCAACTAGCAGACCCGGCTGATGTAGGTCCTCTGGTCTGATCATCTGGAAGTCATCTGATCTTTGAGTATTCTAAGTTTGAGCTCCATGACTTCAGCTGAGTTATCTGACTAGATCAGATCGATCTGATCTTCCGTTCTTCTCTAGCATTCTGGCCTGTCGGATATCAGCTGTTCTTTGAATCTTCAGATCTGACCTATACATATTGAGTTCCCCCTCAATATGTGACCTATCTATTACATCAGTTGTTCTATACAGTCATTATCAACTGGTCTCCTATTGCAGGTAATATAAACATCAGTCAGCTAACAGGTCTGACTGGTCCTATTACATGTGTTTTTGGAACTTTCATCAAAACTATAAATTTCCCAACATTTATTTTATGTCATACTGAAGGTTAATAATTAATTAATTTCAACCATTAGATCTAAATTTTTGAATAGGAGTAATGAAGCAGCTCAAGTGGAGTTAGCAATCATGTTTAGTAATGACTTTAATAATACCTATCCTGTCCTGTCCAAATTTACATACTATGTTTTTAATTCGCAGATACAGTGGCATAAAAGAAGACGCAAAATCTTATCAACGTGCTTAGGCGTCTCTTCGGGCCCATATAGAAGCTATACACATGATATATTATTTTTAATGCCCATGTTGTAGGGATTTTGAATTTAAAGACAGTAAATTTCAATTATGAAAGTTTATTTTGATAATTGAATTATATGACCTCTTTTCTACATGTATACATTATTTGGGCACATTTCTTGATTTATAAACTATGTGATGGAGATGAAGCCAAGATAATATTAATAGATAAGTTTGAAAGTCATCTGTTAATTAATTTATGTTTGACTTAATTCATAAGTTTTAGATCTATTTTATTTATTAGTTATTAATTTAATATTTTCATTTATCGTGTTAATTAATATGAGACTAGTATAAGTAGTGCATTTCAGGTATTGTAATAGAGAGATTTGAATGAAATAGAAATTAAATCGGAGTTTATCCCATTGTTCGTGTTTTAATCGTTTTGCTTCCGGTGTTTGTATTGAATCAACGGAATTAAACGTTTATTATGTTTGTATATTCATCCGGATATTTTAAGAATTAACGGATAATGCTCTTTATTCTTCCACTTGTTTGCATCACTGTCTGTTTAAGGGATCAACAACACATGTGAAAAAAAAAAAGAATTATCTGACATGGATCCTATACTCCATGTGATTTTGTCAAGACTGCCCAACATGGATTCCCACTCTAGTTCACGTGATTTTGTCATGTGTTATATTTTACTATCTATGCTACAGGGAGTAGTGATTTCTTGCTGTTTTTTTTAATATATTTTTTTAAGTCTTGCAGATACTATGGTGCTAAATCTTATCAACGTGCACAGGCACGCAATATACAGTCAATTTATTTAATTGTTCTTAAATTGTTTCGTGTGTAAGCATGTAATTAGTGTTCATTAGTTAATTATTATTCTTATATGGTTTAGCGTGCAAGCAAGTAGTTAGTGCTGAATATATATTTAACTAGTTTAATGTCCGCGTATTATGCGATTCTTTAATTAAAAAATACAACATTATCATTAAATTATAATTAAAAATATAAATACATACCTAAATATATTAAATATAAATTAATATTATTTAAAGTGTATATTATCAACCTTACTTACATCTTGAAATAAAATTATTATGTCAAATATTAATTGTTCCTTTTAATATGAAGTTGAAATTCAAAAATTAAAAAAAAATAAACCAATAAGAAAAAAAACTGAAACAACGTTTAAAAAAATATTAGTATATTAATTAATATGCATTAATTAAAAAAATGAATAAATTATAATATAAAATATTTTGTTATATAAAATAAATTAAAATATACATAAGAACAATAATAAAACAATTAATCATGAAAGAATTAATAATCAAATATAATTCAAATTAACATAAAATACATTCACACATACTTTAAATACCTAAATATATACTTTAAATATTAATAAAGTTAAATAATAAATATTAATTACACATTTTATAACATTCACACATACTTTAAATACCTAAAATAATTAGAAAATAATTATATTGTGACATGTCATCATTATATATGAATCAACTTAATTAGAGGACACATCATCGAAATTCACAATAATCACGACACATAAAAAAATAAAAAATTTATATTAGTTGGTTGAGGATGTTTTTCAAAATTGATGTATGATAAAATATTAGATATAAAATAAATGTTAATATAAAGAAGCTAATGCTCAATAAAATAAATATTCAAGATATCTAAAAATTTATAAAGTATCTAAGTAAGATAAATATAATTATAATCATGGTTCAAATTTTAGTTATTGCAATCTTTTTATTAAACTGCATATTAAAATGTCACATAGATGTCACATATTATTATAAACTAATAAAAAAGAACACATCAATACAATAAAATATAATATCTCATCCAAATTAACCTCAAGATGACACATCATCCAAATTAACCATAAGACGATACATCATCAAAAAGCTCTATATACTAATTAGTATATAAAGAGAGAATTCTTAAATGATTTAGGTGCAATCAAATTAACCATAAGACAACACATCTCATGAAGATGAATCACTATGGATAAGATGATTTGGAGTGTTGGTATATGAGTGCTAGGGTTTTTTATGTGTATGGATGAACTCTCGAATTTTCCTGAACCTCACCACTCTGGGAAATTTCTGAACCTTTTTCGTGAACACGTCTCTTGTTGTTTTTTCTTCTATTTATAGTACTCCAACAAGCATGAGCTGGTTTGGCAAGCATGAAATTTGGAGACTTGGTCATCGCGAGAACTCATCGTAATCTTTGCCGTTTCCAACTTAGTCTTCTGGTTGATCTTTGCATTTGCTTGTCTATAAAGGCACTCTTTTGGTCGTCCAAATCAATCTTTTGCTTTCGGTATTTGCTTTGTTAGCCCCTTCAAACCATATCAATTTTATCTTGGGAATCTTGTCCTCGTCGAACATATCGGAGTTCTTGAGGTTATGCGAACCCTCGGGATGTCGAGCGCCTTGGGATGTCACGGGCATCGAGCATCTTGACCCCTCCGGGTTATGCGAGCCTTGGGATGTCACGAGGCCTCGGGATGTCGAGCATCGAGCATCTTGACCCCTCGGGTTATCTGAGCCTTGGGATGTCGAGCATCGAGCATCTCTGACCCTCGGGGTTATGCGAGCCTTTAGGATATCTCCCCATGCCCCGGGTTATCTCGAGCATTCGGTTGTCGAGTCCTCGGACTTGGCCCGAGCCCTCGGGTTGTCGAGTCCTCCAGTTACTTGACTCGGCTTTATCGATTCCTTCTTTCTGATCGTCGGTTTGGTGATCAGATCAACATCTTTTCAGGATCATTTTGCTCGGTTAGTCTGGCGAACATACCTGTTTGCTCGGTAGGCTGGTTGAGCTGCCTTGGTTGGTAAATGGCGAGCTGGCGAACAAAACTTACTTCATAAGCGTGCATACTCGCATGGTTGAGAAGTGGCGAGCTGGCAAACTTGTTTGTTCATCAAGCTTCATGCACACTTATCCATTGAGCGTGGTTATTTTAATAATTGAATATTACACGTGTCCTTCGACGTGTTCGATTAATACTGAGTAATTATATCGATTACATCAATACCCCCAGTCGGGTCGCTTTGTATTCATCATGGGGCCCGACTGTTATAATTTGATTGGGCCGTCGTGAGAGTCGTTTCGTATTCTGTGCCAGATTTTAAAAAAATTTCAAACTCGGCATCTATAAATACCTTATTTTACCGCCTCAATCTCTTTTCCTTTTTTTCATCTTCTTGTTGCTTTCATTCTCTTTCTCGTCTGAAATTTCCAGCAAGGGCTTTCCTATTTCGGCGAAGGACTTTATTCAGGTAACTATTTCATCCCCTCTTTAATTCTGATTATGGCTTCTCGTTCAAATTCTTCCGCTTCAGTAGAATCAGAATCAAATCGCCATAGTTCCTCCTCCCCTTTTCGGTACAATCCCTCGTGTCGAAATTTGATCGTCGGAGGTAAATGCCTCGGGATCAAGGTCTCGTTGGCAAGTTCGCAGCCGTTTGCCGTTCTTTCCTCCAATTCCGATGATGCCCTAAATGAATTAGATAGGGATTTAGTCCGTACCGATTTTTTGGATGATTCAGATGAGGATTCTTTGCCCCAACCCCAATTAGGTCTAGGGTTGTAAATAGGGATGATGATAATGTGAGGGAGGAGATTTTGGAAGCTGAGAATGTTGATGAGTCGAATAGAGGTTTGACGGCGGGCGAACACAGGCTTGATATCCTGTTGGTCTTCATAATCGACATATAAGCGAGTATAATGCTCGTTATAGTTTTGATTGACCCGAACAACCTCATAGGATTAGGGTTGAGAATGAGTACCCGACGAGCAAAATTGCGAGCGTGATAGATGTAGATATGCTCGCTCAGCTGTATAGGAATTATGAAACCCCGAAAGATGTATTTTTTCGGGCGTCGGGTCCCGATGCGAAGCGAACCCGACCTCACGAGGGTTGTGTTCTTTGTGAATTTGGACACAATAGAAGCAGTCTTGATTCCCCTCCATCCGGCTATCACTTTCGTTTGCTTGTAGAATGGAACATTACCATTCTGCTGGTGAAGCGAATGGGTGGCACATGATTATGAGCTTCTTAACTTTGTTACGTGCAAAAGCGAAGCACATATATTATCCCACAATTTGAACTCTCACGCTAGTGCATTTGACCCGTCCCAAGAGGCGAACATGGATGGTACATTCATGCGGGCAAATGCTAAGTGCAAGGTCATTGAGGATGTGCGAATAAAATTAGTGATTGGAAGGAGAAGTGCAGTTCGTTGGGGCGATTGGAAGAGCCCGGCTTAAGAAAGTGAACGGATGTTCGTTTAGACATCCCCACAGACTTTGGGGTTTCTTGAAATAAGTATTTTTTGTGTCTTTTACTCTTGACAGGCTGATTTTAACTTATTCTCGATTTGGGGAATTCCGGTTTGCGACGGACAAAGAGACCAACGGCGGCTATTTTAGCGACATCGGCCGTCGATCTCGAGCCTCGCTCGAGCGATCTGTGAAGACTCTAAATACCGCCCGAACAAAAGAAGAAAGGAGGCTTGTCGTGCCCCTCATCATTTAAGCTATGATTAATCTAATTTTGAGTAAAGATTGTTTTTAGCATTTGCAAATGTGTTGTACTCTTTGTTCGTTAAAATTCTCTTTTTGTAATATTTGTTTTGTCTATAGCTTTCCCTGCTTTATCCTTTTGTTCTTGTGTGAGTACATCCAAGAAACATCTTGAGATGGCTCGAACAAAAAAGACCTCAGAGCTTGCTCGAATTCAAGCCCGGCGGGACTCGGCGAAGCAAATCGAGGAGAAGGCGGCCCCAGGTGAAAAAAACCGGCGGTTCTTGTCTGAACACAGGGGGAGTAGAGCCGACCGAAGAGGACCACTCGTTCGGCCGAGCAGGGGGCGAGTGAGCAGGCTCCGTCGCCAAAAAGACCAAGGAGGGAACCTGACGAGCAGAGGTCAAGCGACCAGGCTCAAACGAGCATCGATGATGTTGGGGAGACCCCCACTGCCGAAGCGATCAGAATGGCCACCTCCGTGGTCGGTCCGATCAGCGCAAATAGTCGAGATGGAGGTCGGTACATCTTCTCCACCTCCTCCAGGACCTCGGACTTGGACTCCTATGAACCCTCAACTCAGGTCTCCCGAAGATAAATCATTTTTGGGATGGGATCCTGCTCGGGCGAACAGGTACGTTTGTTCGCCTATTGGATTATCTCTTTTTTCATTGTTTTTGTTCGCTTTATTTCATTTGTTTGATCGGGTGAACATGCAGGTTGAGCAGATTGGAGCCTCTGATGCCCGAACTGAAGAATTATTACTGCTCCCCGAGTGTTTGCAATGTCTACGGCCTTCCTGAGCATGTGCAGAAGGCTTGCGAGACCCCCATTCGAGCATGGACGACTGAGCTCGAAGAGGCCACCAAGGGTCCAACACCTTTGGAAACCATGCGACTCGGCCTAGTTCATCATGGTCAATCTCTGGTTCTTCTCGAAAAGGCTTATGCTCAGTCCGCCAATCTTCATGCCAACTACTTGGCTCTTATCATAAGTTTTGAAGAAAAGGTGAGCAACGTGGCGAAACTTCGGGATGAGCTGAGGTTGGTTAGAGGTCAAAATATCCTCGGCTCAAGCGGATGCTTTCAAAGGCTCAAGAGGATGTTAAATCGAGGGCTCGGGAAGATGCTCGCCGGTGAGGAGAGCTAGGCCTTGCTCGGGGAGGAGGTGGTTAATTAGGCATCGGGAGGTTCAAGATGAAATGAATGTCGAGCCGTAGAACTTCGAATCTGGCATCGAGGCGTGGAACGTGAGAAGGATTCGCTCGGCCAACAACTCCTTATTGTTGAAGAGACCAACACTCGTTTGGGTCTCGAAAATTCAAAGTTGCACAGTGATGAGTATATTGATTCAATGTCGAACTTCTCTTACATATGTGCTTTTGCTAATGCCATACATTACGCTTTCGACACCTGGCTGAATGCCGAACAAACTTCCCCGCTTATATCTCATTTTAAAATACACGATCGACAACCCGCCGGATCGCAACCTTCCATATCGTCTGAGTGACACTGTGCGACTTCTTCAATCTTCTGAAGGATTGAGATTGATGATCCTATACGGATGAGGAAGATGGCTCGGAATCACGGACATTGTTGATCGGTCTTGAAACGAACAAAGGGGACCTCCGAAAGTCGAGCAAAAGTCTTTGGCCCGGCGATTAGGCTGACAATCTTTGGAGGAAGCTCTGAAGGGCGAACAAATGGGGCATGACTTGTTCGATACTTCGCTTCCGCCCACCCCCAACAACGAATTTGTTCCTTAGTGTAATTTTTGCTTTGTTGAACAATTGTTGTGTAATTTGTCTTCTTCTTTTTTTGCTCGAACAATTTCTTTTGAACTTGTGTAATTTTTTGCTTTCTTCTATCTTGTTCGAACAACTTCAAAGTTGAATGATAGAATTGCTTATTGAACAACTTCCTCTAACCTGTTCGTTGAGGATGAATGTTGTTGCTGATGATTGACTGATACTTGTGTTGCTTGATGTTTGCCTTTGCTTTCTAGTTTATGCCTCTTTTTCTTACGAATGAATTGAACATTGTGTTTGTCTATGTCGCTCTGACTTCTTTTCGTTTTTGATTGTCTTATTGTGATGCAATCGGTTGATCGTCTTATTTAGGTGCGACCCGATGGGTTAACTTTATCAACCCCCCTTTCTTAGTCTTGTCGTAAATGCTTATTTAAGTAGCGATCACTTAAATCTTATGGCCTTCTTATTAAAACTGCGACCCACGCTCATCACTCGTTTTTACTCTGGTATCTGTAAATCTGAGTCGTCTTTTCTTTGCTTGCGTACCCATTACTCGCTTTTCTTTGCGGGTATCGAGTCTGAACTTCGTTTGTCGGTGAACATAGACTTGACTCGTTAAATCTTTGTTCGATCGTCCGGCTTAGGTCACGACCTCGATGAACTTCAACTAGAAAATCTTAACAAACAAAAATGTTTTTGCAACACGTTGTATTCTATTACAACTTTACGATTGAAAAAATATCTATTACACATAACTATAGACATCGGACTATGATTTTGAATTTAAACCTTGTCTTGAATAGACATGATATTTGGCCTCGTCTCGTCCGTGGAATTGATGTTGACAAACGCGAGGCGGATCGGCTTTCTACCCTCCTTTAAGTAACATGCTCAAGCGGCGGCGGCATAAGCATTTGTCCCTCCTGGACAAGTTGTGATTATCTTGGGCGGCCCCGCGGACATGAGCATGTGGCGAGCACGCCTGCTAGTCTATATCAGGCGCGAGCAAAATCTTCGGCTTCGCGCCCATTTTGTCCCCTTGGTAGATGCACGAGCATCGGCATCCGCTTGTTGTTTCGGCGGATACCACGACATCCCTCCCCTTCGGAGGAGATTTTGGGGATGCGTAGGACTAGTGATTTACTACTGCATAAGCAGTGAGTAACGTGGAGTGGCAACCATGACTCTGCCGAGCATCTTGAGTCAGTAACGAGCGCCAATCTGTGCTCGGAGTCACATGGGGTATAAAGCTCGTACTAGGACAGATGCTCGATTCAACAGAATGATAGCTGAATCAGTCTTTGGATCTTTTCGTCTGGGAGGCATCTTGAACCAACTTTCTTAGATAAACGTAGTATTTTTTTCTTTTTATCTGTTTTTTCTCCACTTTCTTCAGCTATCAATATGCCTCTATTTATAGTACTATCCCAAACAGGTGCTGGCATAGCTAGTTGGTGCTGGCCTTCTTGCTTTAACTCCTCCTTTTGACATCTGTCCCTTTGGACATTTGTTCGGTTTTTTGCCAGCTCGTATTCAAGGATTGACACGTTCCTTTATTGGTTGCCACCACTTCTCAACTTGTTTTGACACGTATCTTCTATCTTTCAATAGTACTGGCCAACATTTTTTCTAGAAGATTTGTGTCGAACACAATGTGTTCTTCCTTCATGATTGTCCTGCTCGTCTTAGCTGAATGGCTGATTATGGCCATTTGTGCTCGTTTTCAATTTGTGTAGTGATTATGTTAAACCATTATAGTTTGACCGTATCTTACATCTTTCAATAATCTTGTGACATTTTTTCTAGAAGATTTGTGTCGAACACAATGTGTTCTTCCTTCATGATTGTCTGCTTTCGTCTTAGGTGAATGGTGATTATGTTAACCATTTATGCTCATTCAATATGTGTGGTGATTATGTTAACCAATTGTTGCTCGTCTTAGCTGAATAAGCTGATTATGTTCGACGATTGTGCTCGTCATTCTTGATAATATTTTTTGATTTGTGCGCGTTCCACGAAGTAGGACAATGGGACTCCATTCGGTCTTCTAAATCATATGCCCCATTTAACAAGCGTTACGTAACTCTCTGAATGGACCTTCCATACTCGATCGAACACACAACTTTGATACCCCCCGTTGCTCGTCTTAAAACCGGCTTCGCCCATATTGAACTTTCTTGTCGCGAACTTTGGAGTTAATAGAACTTTTCTGATCTCTTTTTGTACATGGCATTCTTGAAATCAGCCTCCGTTCTTCTTTCTTCTAACAGGTATGCACTCAGGGCGAGCGCCTGGTCATTGATGTGCTCTCCAAAAGTCATTGTCCGATGACTCGGAATCTTGATTTCTGCGGGTATAACACTTCTTTTAAAATGCGAAACAAACGAGGTTCCGCAGATTGATGTTAAAGAAAGTTGTTCGATAGGCCCATAAAATTTGGGCAACTCTTGACCCATCCTCCCCTTGGAATTATCAAGTCGGCCTTGAGGGTATGTGATAATTTTATTAATAACTTCAACTTGTCCGTTTGGTGGGGATAATATGGAGTTGAGTAATGCTTTTTATGCCCCGTGAGCACAATTTTTGTCGAATTCACTTCCATCGAATTTTTGCGTTATCCGTTACTAATGATTGGGGAAGCCCAAAACGACAAATGATGTTTTTCAAACAAAGTTCCACATTCTTTGTTCGGTGACTTTAACAACGACTTCGACCCGCCCATTTAGTATAGTAATCAACAAACAACCACAACAAATTTTACTCCCCGCGTGCGGTAGGAAATAGGCGATCAAATCGATTCCCCATTTAGCAAATGGCCATGGAACATGTGACACTAATTCTTGGTGGGCTATGAATAAGTGGGGCATGTACGACACTTGTGACATCTTGGCGAGCATCTGTGATCGAATCGTTTTGAGAATTGACGATAATAACCTTATCGATAATTTTATGTGCGGGGCAGGCCCACATATGGTTTCCATATACTCCTTCATGAATCTGCTCGAATTACATGACCCTCTTGAGTAATACACTTCAATAGTGGAAGTGAAAACTTCTTTTGTATAAATGCTAAATCGAATATAGTATAACGAAAGCGATTATAATCTGGTAGAGTAGCTTGTGCCTTATTCTCAGGGAGAAGTTCTTTTTGTAAGTAATTCAAAATTGGAGTCATCCAGGTTTCTTGCTCGCCTGTCACATGGGCGACCATAACTCTGGGAATTGATGGCGAACAAGTTGTGACGACCACAATGTCCGTCGTGTTCGTCGATCGCCTGCTTTGTTGCCCGGCGTGCGAGGCGCATCGTGAGCAATACCCGATCATGATAATTGTTCTATGTAAACTTGTTCGAATTGTTCGAGCAACTCCTTTGCTAGTTGCTGATATTGTGCCATCTGTTCACCTTTGGCCTCGTACTCGCCTGTAACTTGGTACACGATTATCTGAGAATCGCTGTAAATCATCAGCCCATGGATTCCCATTGTCATAGCCATATGTAACCCAGCGATCAAAGCTTCGTACTCAGCTTCATTATTTGTGGCTGGGAAATCAAAACGGATGGCTGTTGTGAAAGTTTGTCGAGTTGGTATTTGATGAGAACCACGCTGCTCGACTCTTGAACTTGTTGATGAGCCAACTACGTACATATGCCATGGTTGGTCGACAGCTCTTTCGGGCATTTGTGGATATGTCAACTCGACCATGAAATCGGCCATAGCCTGGCCCTTCATTGCTATTCACGGGGTGAACGTAATGCCGAATTGTCCTAACTCCACCATCCATTTGAGTAATCGCCCGCGATTAATAAAATTGGAGGACTTGTCCTTGATGGGAATGTTGTTAATACCTCGGTGGTGATCGAAAAAGTATGGTCGCAATTTTTTGAACACTCATTACGAGCATATCTAATTTTTCGATTGGAGATTGCGGAGCTCGAACTTCTTTGAGCACTTGGCTTACATAATGGCGGGCAAGTGTGTAGTCCCCCTCTGCCAGACGAACGCGTCGGTGATTGCATGCTCGGATGCAACAAGATCTGAGATAAAGTTGTTCACTGGAGCAGGGCTTAGACAATGTTTGAGTATCTGCAAAATCTTCTTGAATATTTCGAATGCATTTTGGCAATGCTCATCCTTTGGAATTTCCTTTTCTTTAATGCATCAAAAAAGGTTTGCATTTATCCCGATTAAGTGATATAAAAAGAACGCTTATGGATGCCCAAGCGTCCGGTTAATTTACGGACCTCTTTCACACTCTGAGGGCACTGCGTGTCGAGCATGGCTTGAATCTTTGATGGGTTAAACTTCAATCCCCGTTTGTGACCATATGTCCTAGGAATTTTCCTGAGTGAACCACAAAGCTGCATTTCTTCGGATTTAGCTTCATGTTGTACTACCCGAGAATATCAAACGTTTGTGAGAGGTGGGTGATGTAGTCTTCCTTGTGTTCGCATTTTACCACAATGTCATCAATATACACCTCAATTGTTGGTGATGTGTTAAATCGAACATTTTGTTCACTGACGTTGATATGTTGCTCGGCATTCTTTAATCCAAATGGCATGCGTTGCCAACAATACATATTCTTTTCCTTTGCGAAATCTTTGTATTCTTTTGATCGTCCAGATGCATGGGTATTTGGTGATAGCCAGCAAAAGCATCCATGAAGGTCATGAGCTCATGGCCTGCTGTATTATCGACCAAATAATCGATATGTGGCATTGGGAAATTATCTTTCGGGCATGCATTGTTTAAATCAGTGAAATCAATACATAGTCTCCAAGTTCCATTAAACTTGCGAACAAGCACAGGGTTCGCAAGCCATCTTGGGCATTTTACTTCTCGAATCAGTTTATTGTCGAGTAACTTTTTGATTTCACTATTTATTGCGCATACTTTTCGGTTTGAACTTTCCGCTGACACGGATTCTTTGGGTTTATGTTGGACCAAGGTTGAAGAGTGACATGCATGTTTTGGATCAATGCCAACCATGTCCTCGTCGCGACCAGCGAACATCAAATTTGCTTGAAGATATCACGATCATTTACATTGGGATTGGTTCGGTAATTCCATTTATTCTGCGATTTTTTTTTATCGAGAGTATTATGTGGTTAATTTGGTAACAACTCACAAACAAAGTGATTAATCGAACAAGAACACTGCGGGAAGAACCTTAGTTCTTCCCTGAAATGTGGGTGTAGGTATATAAGTGGAATGAAACATTCGGTGTGTGTTTTACAATGAAAGGTGAGGTCCTTTATATAAAGAGGACCCGCCACGACAAATCATAAACCGCGACAAATCGTTAAGCCGCGACAAATCGTTAAGCAAGACAAATCGATAAGCCGACAAGTCATGTGCGTAAAAGCGTGACAAAACATATCGCGTAAGCCGCGATAAATCCGTGGTCTCGGTGGGACTGCTGAAATGTGATAATTTGTCCTGGCGGCGTGTGATAAATCTGGTGATCTTGGCGTGTGATATATCGAACTGTAATAGCCCCCAAGATCGAGGCTGTGACATTGTTGAGCTTCGATCTTGTTTCATATCTCGACCCGGATTTTAACTTCGTTGCATCTGCGATCGCATTGTTAAGCCTCTGAGCTTGCTCGGGTCTTTATATGAGATCTTGATCGTTCGAGAATGAGCCCTGCGTAGAGAATCTTACCTTCCGTCGTCGATCTAGTTTGTGCTTTCGTGCCGGAGGCCCGTCGTCTGAGTCTTTTAATCTTTCGTGCCGGGAGGCCCCCTCGTCTGAGTCTTTTACTGTCTTTCGTGCCGAGAGGAGCCCGTCGTCTGAGTCTTTTCGATCTTTCGTGCCGGGGGCCCGTCGTCTGCGTCTTTATCTTTCTCGTGCCGAGGCCCGTCGTCTGAGAGTCTTTTTATGTCTTTCGTGCTTGGGGCCCCGTAAATGCAGTCTTTGATGATAATGCTCGTGCCGTGGGGAGCCGTCATTATGAGTCTTTTACGTGCTTTTCGTGTAGGGAAGCCGAAATCGTCTGATCTTCTGTCTTTCGTACTTTGCAGAATTGCGTCGTCTGAGTCTTTTCTGTCTTTCGTGCCGGGGAGCCGGAAATTAGTCTGAGTCTTTCGTCTTTCAGTGCCGGGGTTGCCCGTCGTGCAGTCTTTCCTTTCATTATACGGGGAGCCTCGTCATCCACAGTCTTTTTACATATCGCGGTGGAAGCCAGTCGTCTGAGTCTTATTCTTCGTGCCGGGGGTGTCGTGATCTTTTAATGCTTTCGTGCTTAGGAGAGCCCCCATCTTTACGTGCTTTCGTGCTTGAGGCCAAAAATGCGTCTGAGTCTTTTAATGCTTTCGTCATCGCGGGGGCCAGTAATACGAGTGTTTCTGTCTTTCGTGCCAGGAGGCCCGTCGTGCGATTCTTTTATTGCTGCGTGCCGGGGGCCGGTCGTCCTGAGTCTTTGTTGTGCTTTCGTGCCATTAGAGCCGGAATCTTAGGAGTGTTTTACGTGCTTTCGTGCCGGGGCCCGTCGTCTGAGTCTTTCCCCAATGTCTTTCGTGCTTGGCGGGGAGCCCGTCGTCTGATCTTATTTGTCTTTCGTGCCCGGAGGAGCCCATCGTCTGTCTCTTTTTACCTGTCTTTCGTGCTGCAGGGGAGCCCGTCGTCTGAGTCTTTTTCTATCTTTCGTGCCGGGGGTGCCTCGTAAAATGCAGTGTTTTCTGTCTTTCGTACCGGGGGCCCCATTAAATGCGATTCTTTTTACGTACTTTCGTGCTTGCCAGGAGCCGTCGTCTAGTGTTTTTTGTAAATACTTTTTAGGAAACCCCATCGTCCGATTCTTTTCTTGCTTTCGTGCTTGCCGAGCCCGTCGTCTGATTCTTTTTCTAATTACTTTCGTGCTTGAGGGTGCCCCGTCGTTACAAGTCTTTTCTGTACTCTTCCCCGGGGGGCCCGTACGTGCGAGTCTGTACGTGCCGTGCCGAAACCCCATCGTCTGATCTTTTCTCACCTTTCGTACTTGAAGCCGTGTCCCAGTCTTCGTGCTTTCATACCCAGGAAGCCCATACGTCTGAAGTCTTTTGTAATGCTACCGTACTTGAGGAGCCCCGTCGTCTGGTCTTCTTGTGCTCGTGCCGGAAGAGCCCTATTATCGTCTTTTAAATATATACTTTCGTGCCGGTATTCATCTGATCTTTACGTACTTTCGTGCTGAAATCGTCTGTGAAGAGTCTTTTACGTACTCGTACTTGAGGCCCGATAAATCTGAGACTTTCTGATGCTTTCGTGCTTGAGAGAGCCCGGCTTTTGTGCTTTCTGTTACTTGAGAGCCCATTTCATTCACAAAGTCTTTATGTCTTTCGTGCTTGAGGTAGCCCGTCGTGCAATCTTTTTCTTCGTGCCGCCAGAGCCCGTCGTACGATTCTTTTGCTAATGCTCGTGCCCGAGGCAAATCGTCGATGCCGGAGAGCCGGAAATCGTCTGATTCTTTTACGTGCTTGTACTTGGGGCCAGTAATCAAAGTCTTTTACGTCTTTCGTCTTGGGAGGATCCGTCGTCACGAGTCTTTATTTAATCTTTCGTGCCAGAGGCCACATTAAATCTGATCTTTCGTCTTCGACTACTTAAGAGGCCGGGTAAATGCGAGTCTTTTTAAATATGCTTCGTGCCGGGGCCGATCAAATGCAGTCTTTTCGTCTTTCGTCGCCGGGGAGCCCGTCGTCTCAGTCTTTTACGTCTTTCGTGCCGAGGAGGCAAAAATCGTCTGAGTCTTTTACTACGTGCTCGTGCTTGGAGACCCCGTCGTCTGGAGACTTTTAAATCTTTCGTGCTTGGGGGAGCCTCGTCGTCTGAGTGTTTTAAATCTTTCCCGTGCTTGAGGAACCCGTCGTCACGATTCTTTTACTGTCTTTCGTGCCGGGGAGCCCCGTAAATGCGAGTGTTTTTTACTGTCTTTCGTACTTTGGGGAGCCCTTGTCTGATTCTTTTACGTACTTTCGTGCCGGGGAGCCGTCGTACAATTCTTTTTGTGCTTTCGTGCCGGGGGCCCCCCATACGTCTGAATCTTTTTAATCTTTCGTGCCGGGATCCCATCGTCTGGAGTCTTTGTGCTTCGTATTTGGGGCCGAAGTCGTGCTGTTTTTTCTGTCTTTCGTACTTGAGGCCCGTCGTCTGATTCTTTTATGTGCTTTCGTGCCGGGGGGCCTCGTCGTCTGAGTCTTTTCTATCTTTCGTGCCGGGGGCCGAATCTTATAAGTCTTTGTTGTGCTTTCGTGCTTGAGGAGATCCGTCGTATGAGTCTTTTACGTACTTTCGTGCCAGCGGGGAGCCCGTCGTCTGAGTCTTTTCTCTGCTTCGTCCGGAAGCCCGTCGTCTGAGTCTTTTATTCTCATACTTGAAAGCCACGTTCGTCACGAGTCTTTTATGTGCTTTCGTGCCGGAAACCCGTCGTCTGCATCTTTCTTGTGCTTTCGTGCCGGAGGAGAACCATGTCTGAGTCTTTTTGTGCTTGTACTTGGGAGCCCATCGTCTGAAGTCTTTTACGTGCTTTCGTGCCGGAAAGCCCGTCGTCAGTCTTTTACGTGCTTTCGTGCCGGAGAACCCGTCGTCTGGTTTTTCATGCTTTCGTGCCGGGAGAGCCCCTTCACCATGCTTTCGTGCTTGAGAGCCCGTAAATGCCAGTCTTTTCTGTCTTTCGTGCCAGAGGTGCATGCAATCGTCTGAAGATGTTTTCTTCATTACTTGAGAACCCCGTCGTCTGATTCTTTTATAATGCTCGTACTTGAAATTACGTCGTGCAAGTGTTTACATGCTTTCGTACTTGAGAGCCCGTCGTCGATTCTTTTTAAATGCTTGTCTTGAGAGAGCCCATCGTGATGCACCTACATGCTTTCTGCTTCCGGAGGAGCCCGTGTGCAAGTCTTTGTTGTGCTAAATGCCGAGGAGGCCTTGTCATCTGAGTCTTTACGTACTTTCGTACTTGAGAGCCCGTCGTCTGAGTCTTTGTCTTTCGATACTTGGCGAGCCAGTCGTCTGGTCTTTTGTCTTTCGTGCTTGAGGCCCGTAGTAAGAGTATTTTACGTGTAATGCCGAGAACCCGTCGTCTGAGTCTTTTCATCTTTCAAATGCCACAGAGGCTACGTCGTGCTGAGTCTTTTTACATCTTCCATCTTGAGGAGACCTAAATCGTCTGATGTTTTTACTCTCTTTCGTGCTTAGCGAGCCCGAGTAAATGCGATTCTTTCTATGCTGCGTACTTGAGAGCCCCGTCGTGCGAGTGTTTTCTATCTTTCGTTACTTTTGGGGAACCCGCCGTCTGATTCTTTTTGTTCTTTCGTGCCGAGGGCCGTCATTAATTCTTTTTTGCTTTCGTGCCGGGGATCCCAAACCGATGCGAGATCTTTACTTAAATTTCGTGCCGGGGATCCCCATCGTCATGCGAGTCTTTTACTGTGCTTCGTGTTATTTGAGAGGCCCATCGTACCAAGTCTTTTACGTGCTCGTGCCGGGGGCCCGTCAGAAGGAGCATTCGGTCTTTCGTGCCGGGGAGCCAGAGTGATGCGATGTCTTTCGATGTTTCCGTACTTACGTGGAGCCCGTCGTCTGAGTCTTTTACTGTGACTCGTGCCGGTAGAGCCGAGTCTTAGGGTGTTTTTACGTGCTTTCGTGCCGGGGGCAGATGCGTCGTCTGAGTCTTTTCTTTTCGTGCTTGCCAGGGGCCCGTCGTCTGAGTCTTTTTCTGTCTTTCGTGCCGGGAGCCCGTCGTCACCGAGTCTTTCTGATAACTTTCGTGCCGGGAGGCCCCGTCGTCTGAGGAACTCTTTAGTACTTTCGTGCCACAGGGAGCCGTCTCTGGTCACTTTTACTGTGTCTTTCGTGCCGGTGCAAATGCGTCTGAGTGTTTTGTCTTTCGTGCCAGGGCCCCGTTATGCGATTCTTTAATGCTTTCGTGCTTGAGCCCGTCGTCTGAATGTTTTAATATACTTTAGGGGAGCCAGTAGTCTGATTCTTTTTGTGCTCGTACTTGGGGATCCCATCGTCTGATCTTTTCCAATCTCGTATTTGAGGATCCCATCGTACAAGTCTTTTACGTGCTTTCGTGCCGAGAACCCGTCGTGGAAATCATTCGGTGCTTCTCGCCTCGTGCCGGAGCCCGTCATCGTGTCTTTTCAATGCTCGTCTTACGGGGGAGCCCGTCGTCTGAGTCTTTTCTGTGAGCTTCGTGCCACGGGTAGAGCCCGTCTTAGGATGTATTTTACGTGCTTTCGTGCCGGGGGTTGCGTCGAGCGAGTCTTTTCTTTCTTTCGTATTTCGCGGGGGAGCCCCATCGTCTGGTCTTTTTTAAATTTCGTGCCGTGCCGGCCCGTCGTCTGAGTCTTTTTCTTTCTTTCGTGCTTGGAGGAGCCCGTCGTGCTGAGTCTTTTCGCGTGCTTCGTCTTGCGGGGAGCCCGTCGTCAGAGTCTTTTACGTCTTTCGTGCCGAGGAGTGCCTCGTCGTCTGAGTGTTTTTATATGCCAAATTGCCGGAGGCCCGTGCGTCTGATTCTTTTACAATGCTACCGTGCCCGAGAGCCGTCGTGCAGTGTTTTTCTTTCGTACTTTGGGGAGCCGAGTAAATATGATTCTTTTACGTACTTTCTGTGCCAGAGAACCGATAAATCTGATGTCTTTTATCTTTCTCGTGCCGAGGTGCCCCATTACGTGCAAATCTTTTACATCTTTTTCTTGCCGAAATTGTAAATGTAATCTGACCAGCCTTCGTGCCAGAGGGCTTGTCGTCACCAGTCTCTTTCTACTTTCATCTTGAAGCCGTCATCTGAGTCTTTATGCTCATACTTGAGAGAAGCCCCGTAAATGCAAGTCTTTTATGTCTTTCACCGTCTTTGAAACCCGTCGTGCAAGTCTTTTACATTCTCGTGCTTGAAGCCCGTCTTTCGTGCTCGTGCCAGGGAGCCGTCGTGCGAGTCTTTTACTGTCTTTCGTGCCGGAGGCCCATGGTCTGATTCTTTTATGTGCTTTCGTGCCGGAGGCCGTCGTCTGAGTTTTATCCTCTCCTCGTCTTGGGAGCCCCGTCGTCTACGATTCTTATCTGTGCTTAGTACCGGGGGGCCCCATCGTCTGGAAGTCTTTTACGTGCTAAATGCCGGAAGGGGCCCCATCGTCACCAGTCTTTGTTGTTCTTTCGTGCCGGGGAACCATCATCTCTTTACGTACTTTCGTGCCGAAACCCATCATCACCGAGTTTTTCTAATGCGCGTACTTCACGAGGCTTCCCGCCGTACTAGTCTTTTAAATGCTTTCGTACTTAGGGGAGCGTCGTCTGAAGTCTCTTCTGCTCGTGTGCCGAGGCCAGATGCGATGCAGTCTTTTCGATGCTTCGTCTTACGGGGGAGCCGTCGTGCGGAATCTTTTCTATGCTCGTGCCCGGGGAGCCTTGTCGTCTGAATGTTTTACGTGCTTTCGTGCCGAGCCAGGTCGTCATTCTTTCTGTGCACTCGGATTGGCGGGGCGTCGTCACAGTGTTTTTCTTCCTTTCGTGCTTTGGGGGAGCCGCCCGTCTTATTCTTTTTACGTGCTTTCGTGCCGAGGGGCCCGTCGTACAATTCTTTTTGTGCTTTCGTGCCGGAGACCCCATCGTCTGAGTCTTTTCTTCTTCGTGCCGGGGATCCCCATCGTCTTAGTCTTTCTGTCTTTCGTGCTTGAGGCCCATCCTACAAGTCTTTTAGTGCTTTCGTGCCGGGGAACCGGATCGTAGGAATCATTTAATCTTTCGTGTGCCCGGTGGGAGCCCGTCGTTAGGTCGTTTCGGTGCTTCCGTGCCGGAAACCCGCGTCGTCGTCTTTTATGTGCTCGTGCTTGCGGGGGGCCCGTCGTCGAGTCTTTTCTGTGATTTCGTACTTTGGGTAGAGCCCGTCGTATGAGTCTTTTACGTACTTTCGTGCCCAGGGGGAGCCCGTCGTCTGAGTCTTTTGTCTTTCGTGCCGGGGAGCCCCGTCGTCTGATGTTTTTGTCTTTCGTGCCGGGGGAGCCCCGTCGTCTGAGTCTTTTCTGTCTTTCGTGTGCCAGGGCCCCATCGTCTGAGATCTTTTCTATGCTTCGTGCCGGGGGGTGCCTGCGTCGTGCGATTCTTTTCTGTGCTTTCGTACTTTGGGGGTGCCTAAATCGTGCGGAGTCTTTTTACTGTCTTTCGTGCTTACGGGAGCCCGTCGTTATGATTCTTTTACGTATTGCGTACTTGGGGAGAGGCCCGTCGTCAGTGTTTTTTACTGCTTTCGTACTTTGGGGGCCCCCATCGTGCGATTCTTTTACGTATGCTTTCGTACTTGGGGTGCCCCCAACGTCTGAAGTCTTTCTGTGCACTTACTTTGCGCCCGGGGAGCCACGTGCATGCAGTCTGATCTTTCTTTCGTGCCGGAGAACCAGTGTCTAATCTTTCTCTTTCGTGCTTGAAGCCCGTCGTATCTTTCTGTCTTTCGTACTTGGAAGCCATCGTCTGCAGTCTTTATGTGCTTTCGTGCCGAAGTGAAGCCCCGTCGTCACGAGAATGCTCTTTTCTATCTTTCGTGCCAAGAAGCCCGTCTTCCCCGTACTTTCGTACTTGAGAACCCGGCATCTGGAAATCTTCTTTCATTACTTGAGAATTTGTCGTGCAGTGTTTTTGTACTTTCGTGCCGGGGAGCCGTAAATGCGATTCTTCCCCATGCTTTCGTCTTTTGGGTAAACCCCATCGTGCAGTGTTTTTGGGCCCGTGCTTGATTTATCGTCTGATTCTTTTTACTTCTCGTGCCAGGGGGATCCGTCGTACGATTCTTTCTGTGCTTTCGTGCTTGAGGAGCCATACGTACAAGTCTTTTAAATCTTTCGTCTTGAGTCCCCATCGTCACGAGTCTTTTCTGTCTTTCGTGCCATGCCCATTTCAAGTCTTTTTACTTTCGTGCTTGGCGTCGTCGTCCAGTCATTTACGTTACTCGTGCCGGGGCCCGTCGTCTGAGTCTTCCTAATACTTCGTGCTTGGGGAGGCCCGATCTTCTGATGTTTTACGTGCTTTCGTGCCGGAGGCCGGGTCGTCACGATTCTTTTATATTGCTTTCGTGCGCCGGGGGAACCGGAAGTCGTCTGTCTTTTTCTCTTTCGTCTTGGGGGCCCATCGTCTGAGTCTTTTGTTATTTCGTGCCGAGGGCCCCGTCGTATGAGTCTTTTACGTGCTCGTGCCGGGGCTTAGTCGTCTGAGTCTTTGTTGTGCTCGTACTTAAGTGGGGAGCCGTGGTCTGGTCTTTTACGTCTTTCGTACTGCCGGGGACCCGTCGTCTGAGTCTTTCTGTCTTTCACCGTGCTTGAGGAGCCTCGTCGTATGAGTTTTTTACGTACTTTCGTGCCGGAGCCAAAATGCGTCGCAGTTCTTTTTACGTGTGCTTTCGTGCGCCGGGGGCCCGTCGTGCGATTCTTTCTAATGCTTTCGTACTTGAGGCCCATACGAGTGTTTATCTTTCGTACTTGGGGGCCCATCGTCTGATCTTTTACTGTCTTTCGTCTTGAGGGCCCGTCGTCTGATCTTTTAATGCTCGTGTGCCGGGGGCCCGGTCGTCTGAGTCTTTTAATGACTCGTACTTGAAGAAACCCGTCTTCACGAGTGTTTTTCGTGCTCGTACTTTGGGGGGGCCCGTCGTCTGATCTTTCTTTCGTTACTTGAGAGCCCGTCGTATGATTCTGTCTGGTACTTTCGTGCCAGAGAGCCCCCTACGTCTGATCTTTTATGTCTTTCGTGCGCCCAGGATCCCCATCGTGCGGAGATCTTTTCTGTCTTTCGTCGTCACTTTGAGGGAGCCCGTCGTCTGAGTCTTTCTCTCTTCATTATACGGGGAAATTTGCGTCGTCTGAAGTCTGCACTATATTTCCGTATACGGGGAGAGCCCGTCTTCTGAAGTGTTTTCACGTCTTTGGTGCCGGAGCCCGGTCATCGATTTTTTACGTGCTGCGTGCCGGGGAAGCCGGTAAATGCGAAGCTTTCATCTTTCGTACAGGAGAGCCCGTCTTCTGAAGTGTTTGTGCTGCGTACTTGAGAGAACCGTCGTCTGATTCTTTCTGATACTTTCGTGCTTGAGGGCCGTCGTCTGAGGTCTTCGTCTGAGTCTTTTCTGGCCAATAAACTTTATGCCGGGGAGCCGTCGTGCAATTCTCTTCGTGCTTTCGTACTTGAGAACCCGTCGTCACAGTGTTTAATGCTTTTCACCGTGTACTTGAGGAGCCGTCGTGCTATTCTTTTAATGCTTCGTGTGCCGAGAGGCCACTATACGTCGTGCTTCCTTTCGTACTTGAGAACCCACGTTATGCAGTGTTTCTATTTCTAATGCCGAGAACCGCGTGCGTGCGGTGTTTTTTCTCTTGTTACTTGAGAGCCGTCGTGCGATAACATGTGCTCGTGCTTGGTGAGCCCGTCATACGATTGCTTTTACGTACTTCGTGCTTGGTAGAACTTTCGTCGTGCAGTGCTACGTACTTTCGTACTTGGCGGGGAGCCTACGTCGTCTGATTCTTTTACGTACTTTCATTATTGATACTTCGCGAGAGGCCCGTCGTGCGATTAACTACGTACTCGTACTTGAAGCCCATCGTACGAGTCTTTGTCTTTCGTGTGCCGGTCTTACGTCATTCTGGTCTTTTTCCCCAATAACTCGTGCCCGATGGGAGCCCGTCGTGCAGTCTTTTACTACGTGCTTGTGCTTGAGAGGGCCCGTAAATGCGAGTGTTTACATGACTTCAAATGCTTACGGGGAAACTACATAAATGTAATGTTTAAATGCTCTCTTGGGGGAGCAGCGTCGTCTGAAGTCTTTTACGTACTTTCGTGCTTGAAACCCCGCGTCTGGTCTTTCTACGGTATGCCGAGAGCCATCGTCTGAAGTCTTTCTTCTTTCGTGCCGCCAGGTGGGGGCCCTCGTATAGTGTTCTGTGCTGTGCCCGGAGGAGCCAGCCGTATGATTCTTTGCATGCTCGTGCCAGGGGAGCCCAGTAAATACCCGATTCTTTTCTGTGCTTTCGTACTTGAAGGCCCATCGTCACGATTCTTTTCGTACTTTCGTGCCGGGGAGCCCGTGTCTGTTCTTTTTTCATCTTTGTACTTGAGGTAGCCCATCGTCACGGAAATCTTTTACGTGCTTTCGTGCCGAGGGGTGCCCGTCGTCTGAATCTTTCTGTCTTTCATTAACAAAGGGCCGGAAGTAAATGCGATTGTTTTCGTACCGTGCCCAGGGGGCTCGTCGTCTGATATTTTTACTGTGGCTAATCTTACATGAGGGAAACCCGTCGTCTGATTTTACGTGCTAAATGCCGGGAGGCCGTCCGTAGGTCTTTTCGTACTTTCGTATTTAAGAGAGCCCCGTCGTCTGAAGTCTTTCTGTCTTTCGTGCCGGGGGCCATCATCCTGATCTTTCTGTCTTTCGTGCCGGGGGCAAAAAATCGTGCAGTGCTTTGCAATACTTTCAAATAGCAGAGAACCCCGTCGTGCGATGCTGTCTAAACCGAAACCCCATCGTCTGATGTTTTTATCCTTTCGTACCCAGAGAACGTCATCTGATCTTTGCATACTTCGTGCCGGGGGCACTGTCATCATTCTTTTTACGTACTTTCTCGTGCCAGAGGCCATCGTCCCAAGTCTTTCTGTCTTTCGTACTTGGGGGTGCCCGTGATACGAAATCTTTCCTTTCGTACTTGAGGCCCGTCGTGCAGTGTTTTCTTTACTTTCGTACTTAAGAGCCCGTAATGCAGTGTTTTAATGACTTCGTGCTTACAGGGAAACCCGTCATCTGAAGTGTTTTTACGTACTCGTGCCGGTGGGAATCTTCTGAGTCTTTTACGTGCTTTCGTACTTGGAAACCCGTCGTAAATCTTTTTAAATGCTTTCATCTTGAGGCCGTCAAATGCAAGTCTTTCCCCAATCTTTCGTACTTGAGAGGCCCATCGTCGCAAGTGTTTTACCGTGACTTCGTACTTACAGGAAACCCATCGTCTGAAGTGTTTTTCGTACTCTGCTTAAGAGCCCCGTCGTCTGGTGTTTTACGTGCCGTCTTGAGAGAACCCGTCGTAGATAGCACCTGTGCTCGTATTTGGGGAGCCCGTAAATGCGGAAGTCTTTTGTCTTTCGTGCCGGAGGCCCGTCGTCGCGAGTCTTTTTACGGCTCTTTCGTGCCGGGGGCCCAGCGTCAGTCTTTTCTGTGCTCGTGCCGGGGCGTCGTGCAGAGTGCTCCCAATGCTCGTGCCGAGGCCCTTCGTCTGAGTGTTTTCATCTTTCGTACTTGAGGCCGTCGTCTGGTCTTTTACATGCTCGTGCCGGGGCCCGTAAATGCGATTCTTTTACTATACTTTCGTACTTAGAGCCCGTAAATGCAGAGTCTTTTACCATCTTTCGTACTTGAGGGGTGCCCGGTCGTGCAATCTTTTAATACTCGTGCCGAGGAGCCAGTAAATGCAGTAACTGACTTTCGTGCTTGCAGGGGAGCCCGTCGTCACAGTGTTTTAATAAACTATATGCAGGAGAGCCGTCGTCTGAGTGTTTTACGTATGATACTTGGTGGGAGCCGAATCTTCTGATCTTTCGTGCTGCGTACTTAGAGAGGCAGAGTAAATAAGTCTTTCTGTCTTTCGTGCCGGAGCCCGTAAATGTAGTCTTTTAAATGCTTTCGTGCCAGGGGAGCCTCGTCATTGAGTCTTTTACCGTGCTTTCGTGCTTGAGGCCTCGTAATACGAGTCTTTATTCACTCGTGCTTAGAGGCCGGAAATGTGCGAATCTTTTTAACTTAGGAGACTACATCCGATACTAGTCTTCTGATACTTTCTAAATCTTGAGGCCAAATCGTCTGAGTCTTTGTCTTTCGTGCTTGGAGGCCGTGTCGAGTCTTTTACTGTCTTTCGTGCCGGGGGGCCCGTAAATGCAGAGTCTTTTCTGTCTTTCCATTACTCGGAAATTTGTCGTCTGAGTCTTTTTATTTCGTACATCGGGGGCCAGATAAATGCGAGTCTTTTACCAATGCTCGTGCCGGTTACGTGCTGCGTGTTAGCAGGGGGTAGCCCGTGCGTCTGAGTCTTTTGCAATCTTCGTACTTACAGAGCCCGTCATCTGATGTTTTACGTACTTTCGTCTTGAGGCCTGATAAATAAGGTCTTTCTTTGCTTTCGTATTTAAGAGCCCGTCGTCTGATCTTTTACGTGCTCGTGCTTGGAAATTTCCCATCGTCTGATCTTTTTACGTACTGGAAGTAGCCGAGAGAACCCGTCGTGCAGTGCTACGTCTTCGTGCTTGAGGGAGCCGGGTAAAGTCTTTACGTACTTCGTGCGGAGAGCCCCCGTAAATGCGAGTGTTTTACGTGCTCGTCTTGAGGAGGCAGGTCGTACGATTCTTTTTATTGCTCGTACTTGGGTTGAAACCCCGTCGTCACGATTACCCGTACTCTTGAGAGCCCGTCGTCTGATTAACTACGTGCCGTACTTGAGAGCCCCATCATCTGATCTTTCTACGTGCTTTCGTGCCGGGGGTGCCGTCGTCGGAAGTCTTTCTATCTTTCATTACTTGAAACCGTCGTACCAGTATTTTAATCTTCGTATACAGAACCCGTAAATGCAAGTGTTTTACGTGACTTCATCTTGAGAGCCCGTCCGTCAGTGTTTTACGTACTTTCGTGCTTGATTGGTATCCCGTCTTGATCTCTTTTCTGTCTTTCGTACTTGAAGCCCGTCGTAAGTCTTTTACGTACTTCGTGCCGGAGAGCCAGTAAATGCGAAATGCTGACCTTTCGTGCCGGAGAGCCCCTACGTCTTCGTGCTTGTACTTGAAGAACTCGCCGTCTCAGCTCTTCGCTCTTTCGTACTTGAGAGCCGTCGTGCAATCTTTCTGTCTTTCGTACTTGAGAGGCCGTCGTATGAATCTTTACATCTTTGATACTTGAGAGCCTGCATCGTCTGAAGTCTTTGTCTTTCGTGCCCCGAGAGAGCCTCGTCGTCGAGTCTTTTATCTTTCGTACTTGAGGCAAATAAATGCAATCTTTAATCTTTCGTACATCGGAGCCCCGTCGTGCAATCTTTTAATTTCGTACATTGGGGGAGCCCGAAGTAAATGCGAGTCTTTTAAATAACAAATGCCGGTTACGTTCTTTCGTGCCGAAGTAGCCCGTCGTGCGAATCTTTTGTCTTTCGTGCCGGGGAGCCGTCGTGCAGTCTTTTCCTATTCTCGTGCCGGGGAATGCCATCGTCATGGTATTTTACGTCTTTCGTATTTGGGAGGAAACCCCGTCATCTGAGTTTTTCACGGTTGCTCGTGGGAAAATGGTCTTGAGGGATGATGGCTGCGTGCGTAGAAAACCGGATGGGATCTGCTCGAGGCGAGCATGTCTTGAAGATGGCTCGTCGAGAGAATGGGATCTATGAGAGATGGCGAATCTTACAGATATGGCGTGAGTGAGAGAAATAGAATAGGATCTGCTTTCGGGATGAGCGGGTCTTACGAAAGGCTTCGTGAGAGAGTCTTTAGAATAGGATCTGCTCGGGCGGCGCATGTCTTCTGAGATGGCTCGTCTTGAGAGAGCTGATGAGATCTGCTTAGGATGAGGGGTCTTACGGAGATAGCTCGTGAGGAGGCCAAGATACTTGAGGGAGCAGAGAGTTTGCTTCGTCGTCAACCCTTCTTACGACCCAGCGGTTCTGCGACTTTCCTCTTTCCCGGATCGTCAGGCGATTTATAGGAGAGTAATTTTAGCAAGTCGTCGCGACCACTTAAAAATAAGCGGCGATTTTTTTACCTTTACCCGTCTCATCGTCCATTGTGGTCTCATGAGAAGTTAAAAATCGATGAAATGACGAGTTAATCTTGATAGAGGCGGACGGTCGCGCGAAACAATAAACGGCGTCTGGCCCGCGAAATGCCAAGCTAAAGCGAGGATAGACATCACCCACGAGTTAATGAGCGTCTTGGGAGGCGGGCTGGTCATCCCATTGTGGTGATGATCTGCATCGCCGAGAAGGTGGAGAATACTTAGCTAAACGTGAATTTTGGACTTATCATGGGGTTAGCGAGCTGTGGGAAGTGACTAGTCGTCGCTATGAAAGCCGACAATCTCGCCATGAGGCGGTCTCAGCTAAACGTGGTGGACATCGCCGAGTTAGCGGTCGAGGCCGAGGTTTGGTCGTCATTGCAGCCAAGATCCGTCGTCGAGATTAGTCTTCGCTTCATGGTGGTTGGACATCGCCCGTGTTAGTGGAAGAGTCGGCCTTGGGGGCGGGCTGGTCGTCATTAGAAAGCGATCTCATGTAGAATACTTATTTAAAGCGATCGATGTCGCTGAAGTTAGCGGTAATCACCCGGTGATACGGGCCGGTTATCGTTGCGGAAGTCGATGATCTCTATCACAGAAGGCGGAGGAATATTTTCGCTAAAACGGCGGATCGACTTCTCGCCGAAGTTAGCGTAAAGCCGACGCCAGGAGGTGGCCGGTCGCCGCCAGGAAAGTCGATGACCATCGCCAGAAGCGCGAGAATACTTCGCTAAATGGCGATCAGAGCATCGCTGAGTTAAAGCGGAAAGCCGACGCCGAGGAGGCGGTCGGGTTGTCGCCGGAAAGCCGACGATCTCATCGCCGGTGAAGGCGGAGAGTACTTTCGCTAAATGGCTGACCGACATCACCGGTGATAGCGAGCCGATGCCGAGAGGCGGGCTGGTCGTCAGCCGGTGGAAAGCCGACGATCTCTACCGCTGAAGCGCGGTATTTGTGTAATGAAAGTAGCGGGCGCAATCGTCAGCCGGTGGCGCAGATTTGCCAGCTGACAGGCCGGGCATAATCATCGCCGAAAAGGCGGTAGTGTTTTAGCTACCGAAGCGGGCATAATCATCACCGAAAAAGGTGGTAGTGCTTGCGCCGAAAGTGGCGGGCATAATCGTCGCCAAAAAGGCGGTAGTGCTGCTTGTGCCGAATAAGCGAGCCTATATCTTTACTCGACTTCTTCGTTTTTGATTGTCTTATTGATGTTGCAATCGGTTGATCGTCTTATTTAGGTGCGACCCGGATGGGTTAACTTTATGAACCCCTTTCTTGGTTCGCGATAAATCTTATTTAAGTAGCGATCAACCCGTCTTAGGGCCGTCTTATTTAGATCGACCCGCTCATCACCCGCTTTTTCTTCTGGTGTCTGTAAATCTGAGTCATCTTTTTGCATTGCGTACCCATTACTCGCTTTTCTTTGTGGGAATCAGTCTGAACTCATTAAATCGGTGAACATAGACTTGGGCTCGTTAAGTCTTTTGTTAAGTCGTCCGAAACTTAGGTCGACCTCCTCTTGAGCAACCAAATTAAATGAAAATAAGCGAATGAATGAAAAAGCCACGAGGACATAAACATAATAAACTTTGGTGGGGTGGGTAAAAAATTTACCCATAGATTCTTTGAGTAGCTCGAGAGACTCAAGGGTGCTTTCGTCTAATTTTCTCTCTCCCTAATCACTTTGGGCTGCAATTTTTTTTTTTTTACTTGGGCCAAAAAAAATCGGGCCCACAAATAAACAGCCAACAGCCCATGGCCACATTACTCAGTCCAACTACCCAGGCCCACGAATTAATTAGTGCAAGACTTGAGCCCAAAACCTGGGCCCAGCAATTAAAAAACAAAAACCCTGGCCCAATACTTCTGAAAACTTGGGCTCAAATAGTTAAGTTGGGCCCTAATTTTATTTAATCAAACTTTGGGCCGATTGTTTGGCTGAAATAAATTTTTGTCCCAAGGTAAAATAATTTCGGCACAATAATTTTATCCAGCTGGGCTGAGAATATATTTCAAATAAAAGTTTGGGCCCAACGTCTGCTATTTTCTTTAAAGTGGAAATCCCAAAAATTTTATGCCTTGGCCCAATAGTGAACAATGCCTGCATACCTTTCACTCAATAATAAAACGCCCAAAAGCCAGGATATGATTAAACCTGGAATAAATCGTGTAACCACCCAAGAATTGGGATTGGACCAAACCTGAGAGAAGGGCTCACGTCTCACCGCCACGACTCCCTCCACGCGGCATCATGAGATTTTATTTTCTGCGCGTTGACTCACGGCACGTGGAGTGCGAGGCCGAGCAGGGCGATGATGATCTGGTCGCGGTGGCCTTCGTTTGGCTCGAAGGCTATTCTGCGAGGCGGGATTCGATGATTCTGAGCTACGGTGATGCGGTGATGAGTCGGTCGTGGCGGTGGCCGATTTAATGACGCGTGGTGTTGCGGAGGTTCCGCGGCAGAGCGATTTGGCGGCGGCGCCGGCGATTGCTGCGAGATGGATGGCGACGGCGCCTTTGGGCGACATTTGGGGATAATGGCCATGGCGTTCCGAACTATGATGTTGGAGGTGTTGCTTGCGTAAAGTGGCGGCAAACCCGGCGGCGGATGTGAGAGGCTTCACGGTAGGGTGAGTCAGTGGTCGCCGCCATAGCGGCGGCGTTAAACTTTGGCGGCGGAAATCTGGCGGCTCCACGACCATCTTCTTCATCTCTCTGTTTTCTTCTTTTTCTGTATGTATCTATGTGTTTATGTATCTGTATGTATATGTTGGTTATATTTTTGGAAATAAGAGATGGGGTTTGATTTTGGATTCTGGGGACTTCTGGTGATGCGGCCGCAGAGCCGAGGGCGACGGAGGTGGGGCGGTGCAGTGGCGTCTGCCAGGAGAACCCCCTCCCTTCTCGATTCCGTTAAATGTATGTATCTCTGTCTCTGAATACATGTTTCAATTTTCTGGGTTTGTGTGTTCTTGTGATTTTTTGGATTTGGATTCGAAAATTCGACGTTGTTCTTGAAGAATTTTTCCAAGAACCCTCCTTCTAGCGCCAATTGTTGCGAGTCATTTTTTATGGAGAGTATTATGTGGCTAATTTGGTAACAACTCACAAACAAAGTGATTAATCGAACAAGAACACTGCGGGAAGAACCGTAGTTCTTTCCTGAAATGTGAGTGTAGGTATATAAGTGGAATGAGGGAAACATTCAAGAGTTTTCCTACAATGAAAGGTGAGGTCCTTTATATAAAGAGGACCAGCACGACAAATCATAAGCACGACAAATCGTTAAGCACGAAAAATCAATAAGCACGACAAGTCATGTGCATAAAGCATGACAAAACATATGCATAAGCACATCAAATCACGTGGTCTCGGTGGGACCTGCTGAAATGTGATAATTCGTCCTGCTGACGTGTGATAAATCTGGTGATGCTGACGTGTGATATATCTGAGCACAACACATCTCATGAAGATGAATCGCTATGGATGAAGATGATTTGGAGTGTTGGTATATGAGTGCTAGGGTTTTTTATGTGTATGGATGAACTCTCGAATTTTCCTGAACCTCACCACTCTGGGAAATTTCTGAACCTTTTTCGTGAACCCGTCTCTTGTTGTTTTTTCTTCTATTTATAGTACTCCAACAAGCATTAGCTGATTTGGGAAGCATGAGCTGGAGACTTCGGGCCATGCAAGAACTCATGTAATGCTGCCACATTTCCAACTTCGTCTTCATGGTTGATCTTTGCTTTTGCTTGTCTATAAGACACTCTTTTGGTCGTCCAAATCAATCTTTTGCTCGGCTGACTGCTTTGTTCGCCCCTTCAAACCATATCAATTTTATGCCGGAATACTGTCCTCATCGAACATATCTGAGTTCTTCAGGTTGTCTGAACCCTCAGGATGTCTGAGCCTTCAGGATGTCTGAGTATCGAGCATACTGACCCTTCAGGTTGTCTGAGCCTTCAGGATGTCTGAGCCCTCAGGATGTCTGAGCATCGAGCGTACTGACCCCTCAGGTTATCTGAGCCTTCAGGATGTCTGAGCCTTTCGGATGTCTGAGCATCGAGCATACTGACCCCTCAGGTTGTCTGAGCCTTTAGGATATCTGTGTCCTCAGGTTATCTGAGCATTCAGGTTGTCTGAGTCCTCAGACTTGACTGAGTCCTCAGACTTGTCTGAGCCCTCAGGTTGTCTGAGTCCTCATATTACTTCACTCAGCTTATTTGATTCCTTCTTTCCTGATCTGATCAGTTTGACTGATCAGATCAACATCTTTTCAGGATCATTTTGCTCGGTTAGTCTGGCGAGCATACATGTTTGCTCGGTAGGCTGGTTGAGCTGCCTTGGTTGGTAAATGGCGAGCTGGCGAACAAAACTTACTTCATAGGCGTGCATACTCGCATGGTTGACAAGTGGCTAGCTGGCGAACAAACTTGTTTGTTCGTCAAGCTTCGTGCACACTTATCCATTGAGCGTGGTTATTTTAATAATTGAATATTACACGTGTCCTCCGACGTGTTCGATTAATACTGAGTAATTATATCGAATACAACAATTTTGCAGAAACGATCTCATTCGATTTTTATTTAACAGTTTTGGTCCAAAGAGATTTTTCTCAAACCAAATTTGATTCCAAAAATTCATTTGTTTTTTGCTTGTAAAATCCTATGGGACCTTTTTTGTTGAAATAAGGACTATTTTCATGAGAGTAAATTCACATGGGACCACTTCTGCAATTTACTCATTCCATACAAGATGCTTAAAGTTTGTGTTGCTTTGTGTATTTGTTTTGCAGATTCTTATTTTACATCTAATTAATGATTAGGTAGATAATTCTTCACCATATATCTTAAATTTAATCTCAACCCTACATTTAAAGATTAAAAAAATTAATTTCAACCCTACATCTTAAATTTCATGTTGATTCATATTGGAGGTGATACTTACTAAAATTGCAGATCAATTTTATTTAAGGTTTACTTATATAGTTTTCTTGATACCTGTATTTCATACAAGATGCTTAATTTATGTGTTGCTTTGAGGATTTTAGTTTTTCAGGTTGTTATTTTACGTCTAATAGGATACACATGTCCATTTATGTTTTATTTGTAGTTAATAGTAATATGTAAATAGTGTTTGTAGTTTTTAGAATTAACACTTAAAATTGTGTAGTTGATAGTAATTTCCCCAAATATTATCTCAATTATTAAGGGGTAGAAAGATTCATTGTGGAAGGCTAAAAGAGAGCAAGGACGGACCTACGTTGGGGCCAAGGGGGTCACTGCCCCTTTAAAGATTAAAAAAAATTAATTTCAACCCTACATCTTAAATTTCATGTTGATTCATATTGGAGGTGATACTTACTAAAATTGCAGATCAATTTTATTTAAGGTTTACTTATATAGTTTTCTTGATACCTGTATTTCATACAAGATGCTTAATTTATGTGTTCCTTTGAGGATTTTAGTTTTTCAGGTTCTTATTTTACGTCTAATAGGATACACATGTCCATTTATGTTTTATTTGTAGTTAATAGTAATATGTAAATTGTTGGGAAATTTATAGTTTTGATGAAAGTTCCAAAAACACATGTAATAGGACCCGGTCGGACACATTAGGTAGTGATGTTTACATTCTTCGCGATAGGAGACCGATTGATAATGATTGTATAGAAAAACCGATGTAATAGATAGGTCACATATTGAGGGAACTCAATATGTATAGGTCGAATCTGAAGAATCGGAAGAAAGGCGATATCAAAGGGGTAAGCGTTAAACGAGCGGAAGATCAGATCGATCTGATCTTGTCAGATAACTCAGCGGAAGTCATGAAGCTCAAACTTAGAATACTCCGAAGATCGGATGACTTCGAATATCGGACCCGGAAGACCTACATCGGTGAGTCGGTCGGTTGAAGCTAAGTCAACAGGCGCCCGAAGACTCTATCGAGTAGATCGATCGATTCGATGATCGGATCGGCTCATAAGATGGCCCGATGTTTCATCTTATCATACGTCTGCGATCTAAACAAGAAGAAGACCAACCTTAGTTGGAGGAACAACCTTTATAAAAGCAAGTCTTCCATCGATAAGGAAGAAACACGTATGAACAGAGCCGATACTCGCGGGATTCGATGTTGCTCATCAAACGGCTATAAAATACACATTCACGCTTTTCGGCCATGCGTTCTCAAGCCGTCACATCAAGCCTGCAACTCTACCTAAAATAGCACGAGATTCAAATTGCTCTCCAACGGCTCTTTGATCTCAAGGTCTATAAATATGGGATCACACTTCAGTGAAACACGGAAATGCTTGGACAAACAACATAATCAAGAAGCTCAAACTATAGTCGATTTCATGCGAAGAACACAACAACAAGCTTATTTTATATTGTGTTCATCCCATAAGTTCTTAGCAAGAAATCTTTTCATCTAGCTTTTAGAATTTGCTTGTACGCATAGGAAAGATTTCATAGTTGGAACCTCAACAATCTTACCCAAACCCCAAGTTAGGATAAGTTGTTTAGCAAGATTCGATCTAGGGTTTCTAATCTTGATTTACGGGATCGGTTGAGTGAGAACTCTTAAAACATCTGTTGGTGTCTTGTGTTGGACTAACACACTAAACTAAGTCGGTCGGTTAAGTCGGTTAAGTTGGTGCCCCTTGTGAAAGGGAAGAGGGGCGTAGGACCCGGTTTGTCCGAACCACTATAAATCTTGTGTGCCTTCTTTGCTTTGATTAAGCTTCTCACATCGCATCGACAATCTTAAAAGCACATACATTCTAAGTTAAGATCGAGGCGGACACCAAGCTTACGATCCGATCGGACTGATATTTTACGTCATCGATTAAAAGATAAAACTTGGAATCGATTTATACAAACCGGTTTTTCACACGGGTAAAACTTAAGCTTCCACACATCGATTAATCGATAGTTCTGAAAATCTCTGCTTTACGGCGTTCAATGAAGTTGGTTATCGAGACCAAAAACCCGATTCACTCGCGCTCTGATCGGGCTATCTGCTCTCACACTGATCTGCCGCGAAAAGTTTTTTTTCTATTCACCCTCCCCTAGACTTACCTTTCTCTTAATAACCCGTTCGGGACCTACATAAATAGTGTTTGTAGTTTTTAGAATTAACACTTAAAAGTGTGTAGTTGATAGTAATTTCCCCAAATATTATCTCAATTATTAAGGGGTAGAAAGATTCATTGTGGAAGGCTAAAAGAGAGCAAGGACGGACCTACGTTGGGGCCAAGGGGGTCACGCCCCCCCCCCCCCCGACTCCACTTGAACTTTATATATATATATAATTAAGAAGCATTTAAGTGAGATAATTTCACAGTGAGACGTAGAAAAATTTGTGTAATAACACTTTAATATTTTAAAAGGATTAGTGTTATTTATGTTAAGTTATACAATATATAATGTATAAAATCATCTCATAACAGTTTTTGTCTTTATTTGTTATTTATTGTTAACTTGATTTGATGAGGTTAGAGTTTTGATTAATTTGAAAGTATGTTTTCTTTCTCCCATATAAATATTTTTATTATCCTTAGGGTGAGGGAGGGATAACGAAATAGAAAAGAAATATGTGTAATTCACATTTTAAATATGTATATAAATGTATCTAACTCCGTAAATATAAAGATATTTAGTAAAAATAATTTTATTGTAGTTCATGTTGATTTATATTGGAGGTGATACTTACTAAAAACAGATCAATTTTATTTAAGGTTTACTTATATGATTTTCTAGATAGCTGTATTTCATATAAGATGCTTAATTTATGTGTTTCTTTGAGGATTTTAGTTTTTCAGGTTCTTATTTTACGTCTAATAGGATATACATGTCCATTTATGTTTTATTTATAGTTAATAGTAATAGGTAAATAGTGTTTGTAGTTTTTAGAATTAACACTTAAAAGTGTGTAGTTGATAGTAATTTTCCCCAATATTATCTCAATTATAAAGGGGTAGAAAGATTCATTGTGCAAGGCTAAAAGAGAGCGAGGACGGACCTACGTTGGGGCCAAGGGGGTCACTGGGCCCCCTGACTCCACTTGAACATTATATATGTATATATATATATATAGTTTTGATATGGAGACTAATGCTGACATGTCTTGTCATCTCATCGGTACACCTAATTAAATAATCTTGTCATATAATTAATTAAAATAAAATTAAGATTATAATTTCACGTCCCATTTTTTTTTCCAATTTTTTTTTCCTTTTTTTTTTTCCAAATTTTTTTTTCCGATTTTTTACGGACGGATCCCACCCGATCCGAACTTCATAACTTGTTTCATGGTTCACCCGACCCGAATGGGTTTAGGTTTTGCTCTCTTTCTTTTTTTTTATAGTTTTTTTTCAGTTTTTTTTTACCAGTCCGGACCCGACTCGATCTGAACCCGGCCCAAGTGGTTCATGGCTCACACGAAGCAAATGGTTAATAGCTCTCTATTTTTTGTAAATCATTTATAAAAAATTGCAACTGGGGAATATGAATTGTTGCTTCTCATCCTATATTTGTAAATCGTTACTGCTCATCCCGTGTTTCTAAATTTAAAACCATATGAATTGCAGTAGTTGAAAAATATTTGCACACGAGTTCTATGAATTTTTTTTAAAGTCTGAAAATTGTTGCAGTCATGTTCTGCAGCTGAGACAAAGGTGGATAGAGAGAAGAGAATCAGTCTTGCTAAAATAATGGAACGTGAAATTCAAATCTTAATCTTATTCTAATTAATTATACGACAAGATTATTTAATTAGGTGTACTGATAAGATGGTAAGACACGTCAGCATTAGGCTCCATAAGGAGCCTAATATTAGGCTCCATATCAGTACTCTATAAATTGAGACACATTTACGTGAGATAATTTTACAGTGAGACGTAGCATAAATTGTGTAATAACACTTTAATATTTTAAAAGGATGAGTGTTATTTATGTTAGATTATACAATATATAATGTATAAAATCATCTCATAAGAGTTTTTGGCTTTATTTGTTATTTATTGTTAACTTGATTTGATGAGGTTAGAGTTTTTGATTAATTTCAAAGTATGTTTTCTTTTTTCCATATAAATATTTTTATTATCCTTAGGGTGAGGGAGGGATAACGAAATAGAAAAAAAAATATTTGTAATTCACATTTTAAATTATAAATGTAAAATATAAAGATATTTAGAAAAAATAATTTTAAAAATACATAAAAAATCAAATTTACGGGTCCGTCCCTAAAAAGAGTTATATTTTCTTCCTACCCACGTGAAATGGAGTGACATCAAAATTAAATTAATAATAATAAATTAATAATAATAATAAGATAAGCCTCGATCTCTTCTATATAAGCAGCCTTCCGCTATGCTTCTTTCCACCACTCTAAAACTTCAGCCTTCTCTTAATTAATTTTTGTCATTTTTTCTAAGTGTGTAAACATGTTTGCTCTTGGGTATGGTCAGATTGGGCTTCCACCTACGATGAAGTAATTAAATTCATTTGTGTGATTATTGCTCCATTATTATATACTACTATCATCTTTCAATTGATTTTTTTTTCCTTGAATAATTAACGCTCTTTCAATTGGTTTTAACTCGTTTAAATTTGTATATATAATTTTTCTATTTATTTTTTTGGAGACATGTTACGCGTTGTTTGATACACCAAGCTTTAGAGTTCATTAGTCGATTTTTATTAGTTTTTGAATATTTCTTTGACTTTGTGTTTGTATAATCTTTATAAATTAACATTTTATTTTATTTGTTTAATTATACAGATGGAAACGTACCTGAAGACCATCACCATGGAGAACGTTCCACCCGTGATCCACATTTCGTCATTCGAATCATGTTGTTATGTTTGATGTGTGTATTTTAAGTATGTTATTGTTTTAGCTACTTCTTGTTGTTGGTATCTTCTCTTGTGTCCATGGAAGATCCATAATAATTGTGGAGATTCGCCTCTTCACCAATTTCAATAAACTTGTGTTTTGTTTTTTTTCCTTTTGATTACCTTCTCAGCTCTAATTGCAATTATTTATATATATTTCGATTTTGTTTTTAGTAAATAAGTTACATCGTTCAATATAACAAGTTGCATGTTTCTAAAATGTACTATACAAAACTTAGTCCAATTGCAATTACGATAATCTCAGTAATTAATTTAAATAAATTTAGTTGTATTACAATTTTACAATATCTCAATTGATAAAAAAAAAAAAAATATATATATATATATATATATATATATATATATATATAATTGACATAAAATTCAATTATTGTAGCATCAATATAAGAACATCCATTTTGTATGCAGATAAAAGATTGATGATCCTTTTAGCAATGGAATGGAATAATGTGTTTTTGGGAGAGTAAGTTAGGAGGTTGTGTTTTAAGAACAATAATTTTATAGGCTTGAAAATGTAGGATAATATTTTTAAAATTTATAAATATAGAATAATATATATGTTTTTAAATTCTGTAAATGTAGGACAATTGAGCACGAACAAGCCCAAATCTCATGTGATATTTTAGCTCGATTTGAGCTTATTCAAACTCGATTATTCTACATTCACAGATTTAAAAACATATATATTGTCATATATTTACATATTTTAAAATATATTGTTCTAAATCTCCAAATTTATAAAATTATTGTCCAAGTACAACTCCTAAATTAGTTTCCTAAAAATCATTTTCCCAGCAATGCATTAATATATAAATTTTGTTATCATATCATATTGTTGTTAGTATAATCCATTAATGTTTACTTAGTTTTGAGTAAGTTAAAAATTCAACAATACGTACTAAAATAATATACATATGGTGACTTTTTAAAATTACGTATAATGTTTGATTAAATGTATTAGAAAGATATTTCAAAGTTTCAAAGATTTTCAAAGATATTCGAAATATTTTCGCTCAATTCAATATTTGGAATTATTACAAAGATTATAAATATTTTTTCTCTCACTTGAATATTTGGAATTATTACAAAGATTACAATCATTTTTTTTAAATTTATTATTATTTATTAATATTTTTTTTTATTTTTTTCCATAGATTTGTCTCCCAATTTAGAAATAATTTTTGGCGGGATCCAATGATTTTCAAATTTGTGGCGGTTTATGTTTATATATATATACAGTTTTGATATGGAGTCTAATAGCTTATATTACATTCTTAAACTAAATTCTAAACTATGAACTCTAAACCCTAAACCATTAATCATTCGGATCGGGAGAATCATGAACCGCTTGGGTGGGGTTCCATATCAAAATTATATATATATATATATATATTTATTTATTTAATTTTCAATTTTTGTCGTTCAAATTCATAGTTATCGAGTCGGTTAGATAGATTTGCTAGATTTGATCCTTTTTAGATTAGGAGTAGTCCTTTTAGTCCTATATATATGTTTGGACGTTTTCTTTATTTTTTATCGAATCAATGAATAGTATAACTTTTCTTTGGCAATTTTGTCAAAAATCAATCATTCTTCTACTTGGCGTCAATTTTATCATATTTTCTATTCGTTCTCCTGTTAATCTGTGCTAGGACGATAAATTTATCTAGTTCTCAAATTGCAGTTCTCGTCAGGGAGCTTACTCCACTAAATTTATTAATTTGATTACTTAGACACGATACATGAGTATTTTAATTTGATTATATGATTGTTAAATACGTATATAAACTATATGGTCAACACGATAAATAAAATAATAAGAGGCACACTTGCATGAGACCGTCTCAAAGTGAGACGGGACATAAATTTGGCATTGACGCTTTAACACTTTGAGAGAGGTGGATGTAATTTTTACTAGGTTATAACCCATCTCATGCATGAGACCGTCTCATATTAGTTTTTTATAAATATTAATGTCGGATAATTTATTCAATTTTTTTTTTGTTAAAACGGATCAAAATTTACATTAAAAGGACAAAAAATAATAATACTTAAGAACCAAAGTTGAAAAGTACAAATTTATGGGATTATATGTAATATTAACTCAGTTAGTTGTTATAAAAGTTTTCCTCATGTGAAACTTGTTAACGACACGAAAATTTATATCATTACACTTAAAAATTTATTCGAGTGGCTGACCTTGTGCATTTGGCAATCATGCTCACGAGTATTTGCAAATCTATATAAATTGTATAAAAACACTTCTTTTAGAAGTTGGTTAGAGTGTTGGAAAACACCCCTTAGAATACGAGGGAGTATAAATTAAAAAATTATGGAGTGATATTTAAAAATGGATTGTCTTAAATGAGATGGAAAAAAAATTAGATACAGATGAAAAAAGTTCTTAGACAGACACGATAAAAAAATTGGTAAACGATATGAATTATAATATTTATATTTAACTCTATTCTTCAAAAGATTGAATGAAATAGATTAATTTTGAAAATTAATATTAGGGATTAAAAATTATATTAATAATATCATAAATAACTTATCATAAAAATTCAAAGGATTTGGAATATAGCAACCACATAAATATGGAGTGATTCATAATTAATAAATAAGAGATAAATGGAAGGTCGAGGTCATAATTAAATAATGAATTATTGAGATTGAAAAATTAAAAAACTTATAATAATATCATAAATAATTCTCATAGAATTTCAGAGATTTAAAATAAAGTCACCCTATGAATTGAGGGTGATTAGTTTTAGTAGATAAATGATTCATAATTAATAAATAAGAGATAAATGAAAGGTAGAGATCATAATTAAATAATGAATTATCAAGATTAAAAAATTAAAAAAATAATAATACAATAAATAACTTCTCACAAATTTAAGAGATTTGTAATAAAGTCATTATATGAATTGGAGGTGATTCACCTTTAGTAGATAAGAGATATTTTATTTTCACATTTTTTTCCCTATTTATTATATTTTGTTTTTCCCCAAATCACTATATAGGTACAATAATTAAGTGCAAAATAAGAAAATAAAGCAAAAAATTAATCATTATTTCAGCTATAAATTTTTTGTTAAATTATAGGACTAATGAAGCAGCTCACGTGGAGTCAGCAATCATGTCTAGTAATGACTTCAATAATACTTATCCTGTCCTGTCCAAATTTACATACTATCTTTTTAATTCGCGGATACAGTGTACAGTTTCCTGTCCTGTCTAGCAATGACTTCAATAATACCTATCCTACACTGTCCAAATTTAAATTAATTATCAGATTTATTCTATCTATGCTACAGGGAGTAGTGATTTCTTGCTGTTTTTTTAATATTATTTTTAAGTCTTGCAGATACTATGGCGCTAAATCTTATCAACGTGCACTGGCACGCAATATACAAAATCAATTTATTTAATTGTTCTTAAATTGTTTGGTGTGTAAGCATGTAATTAGTGTTCATTAGTTAATTATACTCTTATATGGTTTAGCGTGCAAGCAAGTAGGAAAAAACCAGTAAAAAAATTGTCAATTAACGATGGCATGCTCTAGTTAAACCCTTTATAAATTTTTTCTCGTTAAGTTTAGCGAGGGCAATCATAGACCCTCGGTGTTAGCGAGGGCATATGCATCCTCGATATTAGCTAGGGCAGTTTTGCCCTTGCTTATAAAATTTTTAAAAAACATTAGCAAATTCATGAGCCCAAGGTCTCAAACCCGAAACCTATTGCTCGTATGCGTACTACAATTACTACTAAGTTAGATGATTAATTAATTATATTTTCATTTCAAATAAATATGTATCATAATACCCTCTATAAATAAAAATATAAAACTATAAAATATCACAAAAAAGCTCGTGAGACCCCAGAATCAATCCCGCTGCCTGTTACTGCCAGAAAGACACGATACCACTTGGCTACATGACTATTTTATTAAATTTTCACTTTTAATAAATATGTATTTTCATCGAGGAACAATAAATGTCATTGCTATTAGCCAGGGGACTACACCCTCACTATTATAGAGGACTATTATAGTGCTTGTTAAATCCTTCACCATTAATGAGGGAAAATTTATTGCTCGTTAACACTCGCGTTATTAACAAATTATTTTATTTTGTGTCATAATGAAGGTTAATAATTAATTAATTTCAGCCATTAGATTAAAAAAAAAAGGAAGGTTAAATTATAGGAGTAATGAAGCAGCTCTCGTGGAGTTAGCAATCATGTTTAGAACCGAAAAGACTTGTCAAAATTGATAAATCGATAAATCCAGTTGAATCGGTTTTGTTAATTAATTTAATATTTTAATCTTTTAAATTGTTTTGTGTTTTTTTTCTTGATTTCATTGTGTTTATATCAATACGAAAATTATAAGTATATAATTTTATAAGTGCACATTTATTTATTTTTTAACGTAATATAGAAAATACTTAAAAAAATATGATAGAGATCATTTTAAAGGTTAAGCCGCTGATCCAATCGGTCCAACCGATGAACCCCCAACTGGTGCTAAGTGCTATTTGATCTGTCGTTCCAATTATAAAAATACTGATTTTATCAACAAACAAAATATCTTTTAATTGTATCAACTTTAGGCCAAATTATTTTAAAACTCTAATAAGACATTTAGACAGTGGCGGAGCCACTATGTGGCCAAGGGGGTCACCCCCCTAGCCCCTTTGAAACTTTAATGTATATACTAGTATATAGTATAAATTATTAATTTATTTTGTGATAAAATGGTATGAGGGTGACCTTAAAAGATAAATGTGTTAGTGTCAAAGTCCCAAACACTGTATTTTTTTATTTAAATTTTAAAGTGTGCCTTTTTCTTTTCATGTGCACCGTGCACTATTAATGCATTTTAGAAACGTGTGACTTGTTATACTGAAAAATGTAACTTATTTACGCTGAATCGTACAACTATTAATATGGAAAAAAAATTGTTCGGTTCAGTGTAAGGGTGTGTTTTAAAAAATTTGAAACAACTTCCAAAAACACTTATTTTCAAAGTTCCCTCCCACAGCTTTTAAAAATAAATGCTTCTGCAAGCTGTTTTAAGTGTTTCAAAAATCAAAATACACCCTAAATAAGTTCTAAATAAGTTGCAATTTTTTGTATAACAATTCGCAAAATTTATAAAATGCATTATGAGTGCAAGGTGTATCTGAGTGTATATGAGACTTTGGGGCCCCTCGACGAATTTCCTGCCTCCGCCACTGCATTTAGATAATGATAATCTATATAAAATCTGAAATCTTCAGGTCCCTCCATGATTCGGTAACAGAGAATAGGCCAAAACACAACAAACAACAATTAAATAATAACAAAGAAACAATAATTAAACAATTAAATAATTAAACTATCATCACGCAATTCTGTGTATTTCATGCAACTGCAGACATGCATCAAATGCAAGGATTATTATTATAATAGGTAAACTGTTCATGACAATGCAAGGATAACATAAATAAATAAGGGGAAGAAGGTATGCTTTTATCTTTTTCGCTTTCCCAATTCCCATTACTCTATGCAGTGTTTTTAAAAATAGGTTGAACCGTCCAGTCGAATCGTGAACCGCTCATGTCATCGGTTCAATTATTTTTTATACTAATACAGATTTAGGTTAGGACAGCTGTTAAAAATGACTTTGGAGAGTTGTTATAACCGTTCTCCAAGAATAAATTATCCAAAAACTTGAATAGTGATAAAAAACGTTGTCCAAAAATCGCACTTGGACAAATATTTTTTTTTCGCATTACAAAAGTCACTTGAGAGCGGTTTTCAACATTGTCAAGATATACACTTGGACAGCGGTTTTTAATCGCTCTCCAACACTTTTTTTTTTAAAAAAAAAATCGATTTATAGGCACGGACCCACCAATCATCTCATATATAAGCCATCAAGCCTCCCAATTAATTGAGGCAATTATTCACTCCCATGGGGGACCGAACACGGGATCTTGGACGCCTGAGCGGGAATCAATTCCGCTTGGGCACTAGCTTTCTTGCGTTTACTTAATGAAATTAATTCTATATGTCCTAGAAGAATAACACGAGAATTTAAAGAATAAAATATTTGAACTGTACCTAAAAAGAATTTACAAATTAAAACAAAAAATACAAGCTTTACAAAAAAAAAAATTAATTCACTTGGAGAGCGGTTATAAACCGCTGTCCAAGTTTTACCTTGGACAGCGGTTCAAAACCGCTCTCCAATTACCCTTGCACAGCGGTTCCACGGCCTAATATTGTATTTGTGAAAATATCAAGGAAGAAAGTTTTTTGTGATAACTAGTATAAGGAGTATGACTTATATTATTGGTGTGGTAAAAGTGGGTTCAAAGATGATCTGGATTCTGAAGGTGACGTGTATGTCGGAAGAAAACCCTTATAACCACCTTGACCGCGAGAAACTTCAATTTCAATACCTAAAAGAAAACACGCCGGAGGGATTTTCGGCGCGGGCTCTCCGACGCTCAAGTCAGTAATTTCTCTTAGCAAAATCAATGGAAAGGAAAATATCGTATATGAATATAAAATTGGTGAGTGTGTTATTCGATGCCCCGAAAGGTTACCTCAGAGGGGTTTTTTTATACCCCACAGACCTGAACTCCTCTTCTTGCTCTCCACGACTAACGTGGGGAAAGATAGACCTCCTCTCCACTTCCATCGTGGTCCACGATCCGGGCCCCTCCTTCTAGTTATTCTTCTGTTTAGTCGAGGATTCCCTCTATTCCGAGAGTTTCGTAACCACCTCGCTCGAGATATTCAGTTCCGAGATTGTAGGAACCGACTCCCCTCAATCTGCAACAACCTTGCACGCGGATCGCCTCCTTTAGGGCCGTCGATCTTGATCTTCTATAATGATTCGAATCAATCTCCCGAAATACTTGGGCTTTCTTGACCTTAGCCCACTGTAGGAAACATTGGGCTTAGTCCCTCCGGCCCAAAACTCTACCTCTTTATTCTTTACGCCTTGGCCCAACTCTTAACGTCCTCCAGCCCAGCTCCGTAAACCGAACTTCTCATTGACCCAATTTGACCAGGTTAACCGTTTGACTATCCACGTGTTTGATCCTTAGTGGCTTGCTAGAATATCCCCCATCAACTACTCCCCCTGACTCTTGAGAAGTAAATTAACTCTCGAGAGGAATTTTTTTTTTCTTTTCCCTGCTTTAGGTCCCTACTTTTCACACCCCTCCCTTCAGAGGTGTGGTGCTTCGCCTGTTGGGATTATACTGGAAAGTATGCTTTTACTTTGTATAATCAAACTGAATTTCGGTCTTATTTACTGAAATAAATTGTTTATCACTGATGCTTTAAATATCATCGAATGTTACATATATTTACTGCATAACTGTTCAATAAATAGTACGTGTTACATTGTAGTTAATTTAGTGATACCAGATCACAGAAGATTAAATTAACAGTCCCTTGTAACCAAAAGTACACCATTCACGACCTAGATGGAAATGAACAATCCATCGTGAAAGGTTAAAGTGTAAGGCTCAGATTGACTTGTCTTGACCAAGAGATTACACTAGTGCATGTTTAGTGCACTGAATAGGACCTACAGGAGGACAAATTCTTCAGAACTGAACTAGGAAGAATTAGACCTCAGTGGTTCGTTATTTCTTAATCTTCGTCCCTTAAATAGGATCGCGTGTGGTTAGTAATTATTGCTTTGACTTATTACGGGTAGAGAATCAACGAGATTCAATACTTTATATCTTGGGCAATATTATTGGTCACATGCGATTGCTAAGATTTAATACGGAGAATCGTGTGCAAGTACACTTGTTCAATTTGCCCCCTTGGGAGGTTCATAAGTTTTATCATACCAAATCTTGCAAGTGGAACTAGTTTCCGGTATGGATAATAATGTTGAACCGTTCCTTAACCAAGGACAAAAGATATTAATTAATGGAAAGCTAATTCAGTGGCTTGAACTAATTAATGGGCTAGATAATCTTAAACACGAGAAATAATAACCGGGAGCCATAGTAACAGTAATATGTGTTAAGATGGATAGTGCAATATTAATTATGTAGTGGGATTAATTAATATTTATGGGCTTGAATAATATTGTGGCTCAATATTGATAATTCAAGATCCATTGGAAGGTTCAATCTTAATTCTCCTAAAGGCCCCTCAAGTAGCCCAACATAAAGTCTAATAAATATGTATCATACATAATAGATATGTGATTATTTTATTAAATTTTCACTTCTAATAAATATGTATCATACATAATCTGTATTTTCATCGAGGAACAATAAATGTCCTTGTTATTAGCCAGGGGACTACACCCTCACTATTAGAGAGGACTATTATGGTGCTTGTTAAATCCTTCACCATTAATGAGGGAAAATTTATTGCTCGTTAACACCCACGTTATTAACAAATTATTTTATTTTGTGTCATATTGAAGGTTAATAATTAATTAATTTCAGCCATTAGATAAAAAAAAAGGAAGGTTAAATTATAGGAGTAATGAAGTAGCTCTCGTGGAGTTAGCAATCATGTTTAGAACCGAAAAGACTTGTCAAAATTGATAAATCGATAAATTCAGTTGAATCGGTTTTGTTAATTAATTTAATATTTTAATCTTTTAAATTGTTTTGTGTTTTTTTTCTTGATTTCATTGTGTTTATATCAATACGAAAATTATAAGTATATAATTTTATAAGTGCACATTTATTTATTTTTTAACGTAATATAGAAAATATTTAAAAAATATGATAGAGATCATTTTAAAGGTTAAGCCGCTGATTCAATCGGTCCAACCGATAAATCGCTAGCCGGTGGTAAGTGCTATTTGATCTTTCGGTCCAATTATAAAAACATTGATTTTATCAACAAACAAAATATCTTTTAATTGTATCAACTTTAGGCCAAATTATTTTAAAACTCTAATAAGACATTTAGACAGTGGCGAACCCTTTATAGAACCCAAGGGTCACTTAGGCACTAGCAGCTTTTGAAACTTTAATGTATATATTAGTATATAGTATAAATTATTAATTTATTTTGTGATAAAATGGTATGAGGGTGGCCTTAAAAGATAATTGTGTTAGTGTCCAAGTTCCAAACACTGTATTTTTTTATTTAAATTTTAAAGTGTGCTTTTTACTTTTCATGTGCACCGTGCACTATTAATGCATTTTAGAAACGTGTGACTTGTTATACTGAAAAATGTAACTTATTTACGCTGAATCGTTTACTATTAATATGGAAAAAAAATTGTTCGGTTCAGTGTAAGGGTGTGTTTTAAAACACTTGAAACAACTTCCAAAATCACTTATTTTCAAAGTTCCCTCCCACAACTTTTAAAAATAAATACTTCTGAAAGCTGTTTTAAGTGTTTCAAAAATCAAAATACACCTTAAATAAGTTGTAAATAAGTTGCACTTTTCTGTATAACAATTCGCACAATTTTAAAATGTATTATGAGTGCATGGTGCACCTGAGTGTATATGAGACCTCGGGGCCCCTTGACGAATTTCTTGGCTCTGCCAGTGCATTTAGATAATGATAATCTATATAAAATCTGAAATCTTCAGGTCCCTCCATGATTCGGTAACAGAGAATAGGCCAAAAAACACAACAAACAACAATTAAATAATAACAAAGAAACAATAATTAAACAATTAAATAATTAAACTATCATCACGCAATTCTGTGTATTTCATGCAACTGCAGACATGCATCAAATGCAAGGATTATTATTATAATAGGTAAACTGTGCATGACAATGCAAGGATAACATAAATAAATAAGGGCAAGAAGGTATGCTTTTTTCTTTTTCTTTTTCGCTTTCCCAATTCTTATTACTCTATGCAGTGTTTTTAAAAATAGGTTGAACCGCCCGGTCGAACCGTGAACCGTCATCGGTTCAATTACTTTTTATACTAATACAGATTTAGGCTGTCTTTTTTTCAGCCGCAATTTATTTCACTGAAATATTTTACTTGATTACACTAAATAAGTTAAACATTTTATTTAAATAAATTACATTTTAGTCGTACGTTGTGCCTAGTGCACAAAAGATCTAGTCATTGATCAAAATTAGACCGGCCTTTCTCGTTTCTTTTATCGACAGTTAATATTATTTAGTAAAAATAATTAATACAAACCAATTAATATATAATAATGAAATGGAATAGCTCAAGCGGTTATAACATCACTATCTATATAGTGTAGTTATGAGTTTGAGTCATTATTTGCCCGATAAAGAATTTGGTATACGGTAATACTCTCATTGTCTTAAACATATTCGCCCCAACTTTTAAGCATACAAACTGTTGTGTTCGATACAATATTCTGAATTTAATCGAACACGTCGGAGGGACACGTGTATTATTCAACTATTAAAAATAACCATGCTCAATGGACTAGTGTGCTCGCCGCTTGCCGACCAAACAAGTTTGTTCACCAACTCACCACTTGTCAACCAAGCGAGTATGCTCGCCGACTAAGCGAGTTTGTTCGCCAGCTCACCACTTGCCAACCAAACAAGATTGCTCGCCCGACTTTTTGAACAAAACAATGCTGCTTTCGCCACTTGCCAACCAAGCAAGTTTGTTCGCCACCGCCAACCGCATGATGACCGATGCTATCCCGAGATGATCCTCAAGATATGTTGATCCGATCGATTAATCGGTCCGATCAAAAGAAGAAATCAGATAGCCTGAGTCAAGTGACCTGAGGGTCAGGATGTCTGAATCCAGAAAAACTGAACTCAGTAAGCCTGAGTAACCTGAAGGCTCAGACAACCTGAAGGCTCAGATAACCTGAAGGCTCAGATATGCTCGATGAGGACAGTTTTCCCGTATAAAATTGATATGTCCGAAGGGGCGAACAAGGCGATCAGACGAGCAAAAGATGATTTGGACTACCAAAAGAGTGCATTATAGACAAGTAAATGCAAAGATCAACCAGGAAGACGAAGTTGAAAACGTGGCAGCATCACATGAGTTCTTGCAAGACCCGAAGTCTCCAGCTCATGCTTGCCAAACCAGCTCATGCTTGTCAAAGTACTATAAATAGAAGAAAAAAGAACAAGAGAGAGGTTCAAGAAAAATAAAAAATAAAAAATTCCAGAGTTCACAAATTTTAGCTCAGAAAAAAGACCCAAGTACTCTCATACGTTGAGAAAAATCCCTAGCACTCACATACTTACTCTCTAAATCATCTTCTTTCATGGAAGTTCTTCCCATGAAAAGTATGGTGTACTGTGTATGTAAATCTCGCAATACAACATCCCTGGCTTGGAACGCCCCCAGAGTAGTCATTTCTTGACTAACTGGGTCAACAAATTCCTGTTATTTATCGTATATAGTACACGTACTTATTTTGTTTGTGAGTTGTTATCAAATTAACCACATAATATTCTCCATAAAAAACGACTCGCAACAACTGGCGCTAGAAGGAGGGTACAAAAAACCAACCCATACACAATCCCATAGATACCCGAGGCAAAAAAAAAGAAATATAATGCCTCAATCTAGGAATACTCAGACGAAAAAGTCGGGACAGAGCCGACCTCAAGCTCAGAAAGAGGCTCAGCATCAGCCTCACAAAAATCAGACCGCGGAAACCATCAATCTTGAAGATATCGCCAACGATCAGGCGGCCACAATGTTGTGTTCGATACAATTAATAATATTAATAGAACACGTCAGAGGGACACGTGTAATATTCAACTATTAAAATAACCACGCTCGATGGATAAGTGTGCACGCCGCTTGACGAACAAACAAGTTTGTTCGCCAGCTCGCCACTTGTCAACCATGCGAGTATGCTCGCCTATTAAGCAAGTTTTGTTCGCCAGCTCGCCATCTACCAACCAAGATTGCTCAACCAGCTTACCGAGCAAACATGTATGTTCGCCACTCGCCGACCAAGCAAAGTTGTTCGCAGCTTACCAAATCTGGTATATTGACCTGATGCCATCTTGAGATGATCTTGAAGAGATGTTGATCGATCACCAAACCGGACGATCGGAAAGAAGAAATCAGGTAGCCTGAGTCAAGTGACCTCAGGGTCAGGATGTCCGAATTCATAAGAACTGAACTCAAGAAGTTCTCGAGTAACCTCAAGGCTCGAGAACACCGGGACTCGCATAACCCGGCTCGGATAACCCGAAAGCTCAGACATGCTCGATGCTCAGATAACCTGAGGGCTCAGACAACCTGAAGGCTCAGACATGCTCGATGCTCAGATAACCCGAGGGCTCAGACAACCTGAAGGCTCAGACATGCTCGATGCTCAGATAACCTGAGGGCTCAGATAACCTGAGGCTCAGATATGCTCGATGAGGACAGTATTCCGGCATGAAATTGATATGGTTTAATGGGGCGAACAAAGCATTCAGTCGAGCAAAAGATTTATTTGGACGATCAAAAGAATGCCTTATAAACAAGTAAGCACAAAGATCAACCAGGAAGACGAAGTTGAAAACGTGGCAGCATTACATGAGTTCTTGCAAGACCCGAAGTCTCCAGCTCATGCTTGTCAAAGTACTATAAATAGAAGAAAAAAGAACAAGAGACAGGTTCACAAAAAATTTCCCAGAGTGGTGAGGTTCAGAAAAATTCCAGAGCTCACAAAAATCCCTAGCACTCATATACTTACTCTCCAAATCATCTTCATTCATAGAAATTCTTCTCATGAGAAGTATCGTGTATTGTATGTGTAAAACTCGCAATACTACATCCCTGGCTTGGAACGCCCCCAGAGTAGTCATTTCTTGACGAACTGGGTCAACAAATTCCTGCTATTTATAGTATATTTTACACGTACTTATTTTGTTTGTGAGTTGTCATCAAATTAGCCACATAATATTCTCCATATAAAATGACTCGCAACAATTGGCGCTAGAAGGAGGGTATCAAAAAACCAACCCATACACAATCCCGTAGATAGATGGCGAAAAAAAAAAAGAAATATAATGCCTCAATCTAGGAATACACAGACAGAGAGGTCGGGACAGAGCCGACCTCACGATCGGAAAGAGGCTCAACATCAGCCTCATAAAAATCAGACCGCGGAAATCATCAAACTTGAAGATATTGCCAACGATCCGGCGGCCACAACAAAGGCCATCACTTTCTTTCGCGAAAGCACGCGAAAGAGAGGGCCGAAAAAGAGTTGGCCAAGTTGAAAGTTCAAGATGATGATGATCGACGCTCGCATACACCTGATAGCGAGCAAGTTAAGTTAAAAGCTGCACGGAAGCGGGCTAGTAAAAAAGCAGATGATATGTCGGATGACGAGCAACCTCAAGGGTCCAGACCATCAGTGTTTGGATGTTTGAGGCTCTCCGTCAAAGACCGAATCGGCAATTATAGGCGACAGGATCCCGGGAGGGAACAACCGATAAACATGCCCGCTCGCTCAGATCCTCATGATCGTCCGCATCCCGAACAAAAATCGGCTGGAACAAAATTGTCTATCCATCATCGATTGGGTAGTCAAGGACGAACTTGGAAAGGGGGACTGCCCCATCACGAGCATGACCCCCTGGGTCCTCATGATGGGACACAGCCCCGATCGAAGTCTGTCAGTTCCACAAAATTTGCAGAAATGCAGAAAGCCATCGAAGGCTTACAGGCCGACCTGCAACGAAGGGACTCCCTCGGGCGAGCACAATGTCGTGCTCGCCACTAACACCGACGATCATGGCGGCCGAAATACAAGAGAAAGTGGCGAAGATTCGACCACAAATCCCTATGTTCGATGCTGAGTCTGACCCACATGTTCATCTCAGCAAATACTCAGACTTTATGATCGCCATGGGCACCATCGACGTGACGCAGTGTCGATCATTCCCCATGACGTTGGGCGACCGTGCCCACAGATGGTTCTCTACTTTGCCCGTTGCGTCCATCACATCTTTCGCTCAGTTGGGACATAAATTCCTGTCCCATTTCTCATCCATGTGTGCTCGCCCAGCACCAAAACAAAGGTTGGCGCATTTCTCCCAGTTAAAGGGTGAGTCAGATCGAGCATACATCGAAAGATTTGATAAATGTTTGTATGATGGAGCCCCAGTTGAAGAGGATGCCAAGATCCTCACGGTGGTCGGAGGCCTGACCCTGAATACGGATATGTGGAAAGCCATGCATCAGGAATGGCCGAACACATATTCCGAATTCCGAGAGCTAGCAGCCAAGATCATAGCCATGCAGGATTTGCTCGCCCAATCACGATTGGGTCAGGAAACAACAACAAAAAAAGTTTTTGGGAAAAAAGTGATGAATGGGGGGGGGGGGTATAAACCCCCAGGGTCTTTCAAACCATTCGAAGAAAGAGCAGAAGCAAACACCCTATGAAGTCTTCTGGGCGTTTCAGCAGAAACAATTTTTAATCAAATCAAAGATCAGGACATGTTGGATAGGCCACGAAGAATCATAATGGATAAGAATCGGCTTAATGCTTCCAAATATTGTAATTATCACGAGTACATCGGGCATAATACAGAAGATTATCGCGATTTACTTCATCAACTTTGGAAGTTATATGAAGAGAATCGTCTTACCCAGTTCCTCAAAAAGCCGTGACGAGACTCCCAAAAATGTAAAAAAAAGAGATCGTGGGGGTAAAAAGTTCAAGAAACATCTCGACAAAGGATCCCGAGGAATCCGTAGAAGAGGTCCTAATTACCCAAAAGGGGCTCCTACTATGGGTAGAGGTCGAAAAGTCAAGAAATTCACATGATACGTCCCCGAATATGGTCCAAAGGGGTGGATGTTATCGGCAATCGACATTATCGAACAGACGAAAGAAGATGGAGATGCGTGCCATGCAAAGCATCCATCAGGTGAAGGTGGCGAGCACATCAGCTAGCACGCCACCCTCTCACCAAATCATGTTTTCGGAAGACGATCTCGACGGCATAATCACCCCCACAATGACTCTCTAACCATCAGCGCTCGACTTCTCGGTTTGAAGGTGCATCGCCTCCTGGTCGATACCGGAGCATATGCGAACATTCTATTCGTCAACACTCTGCACCAAATGGAGAAGCAAGTTGGGGATTTGAGTAGTTATATTGAACCATGTGATCACACCATTATGGGTTTCGGGGAATCTGTAACCCGACCCTATGGTATGATTAGGTTAGGAGTCGAGTTAGAATCAACTTTAAATCCGGAGATCCGACGAACTAGAATGCTAGATTTTGTAATCGTCGATGCTCCATCTACCTATAACGGGTTCTTAGGTCGCCCGTTTATTCAGGAATTTAAAGCTGCCTGTTCGACTTATTATTATTGTGTTAAATTTCCAACTCAAGATGTAACGGGTAGCGTAAAAGGCGACCAGAAAAAAGCTCGAGATTGTTTGCTGTCATGTGCGCCAGAAAAACAAAACATCGTTAACATGATGGAGCAAACATGGGAGATTGGAGAATCAAGTCAACAGGCGAACATATTGCCGAGAACGCTTATACCTCCTTTGACGAGCGCACCTCCACGGTCGAACACAGAATCCGGGATGGTGACTCATGTCCCAGATCTCCCAGATCTAATGAACATTGATCCACTAAATGAGTTACCGGATCTAGAACCTCGTATAGGTTTTGATTCCATGGAGGTAGTTGACGAACAACGCGGGTCGATCGAAGATCCTCAGTGGAAGCAAAAAAGAAAGCAAGCAACACCTGTCGAACAACTGGAGTCTATCAATATTGACCCGAACAGACTGGATTTAGAAGTATTCATTGGTTCGGAATTACCGGAACCATTCCGAACAGAAATGATTGCATATCTTCAAGCAAATTTGGATGTGTTCACTTGGTCACATGAGGACATGGTTGGCATTGATCCTAAACATGCATGTCACTCTCTTAACCTTGATCCAATACAAACTCCAAAGAATCCGTAAGCCTTGAAAAGTTCAAAGGCGGAGAAGTGCGACTATGAATAGTGAAATCAAAAAATTGCTCGACAATAAACTGATTCGAGAAGTAAAATGTCCAAGATGGCTTGCGAACCCTGTGCTAGTCCGCAAGTCTAATGGAACTTGGAGACTATGTATAGATTTCACTGATTTAAACAAGGCATGCCCGAAAGATAATTTCCCGATGCCACATATCGATTATTTGGTCGATAATACAGCAGGACATGAGCTCATGACCTTCATAGATGCTTTTGCTGGCTATCACCAAATACCCATGCATCCGGACGATCAAAAGAATACGGCATTCTACAGCGAAAAGAATATGTATTGTTGGCTACGCATGCCATTCGGATTAAAGAATGCCGGAGCAACATATCAACGTTTGGTGAAAAAAATGTTCGACGAACACTTAGGTCGAACAGTTGAGGTGTATATTGATGACATTATGGTAAAAAGCGAACACAAGGAAGACCACATCACCCACCTCGCACAAACGTTTGATATTCTCAGGGAATACAACATGAAGCTAAATCCGAAGAAATGCAGCTTTGGGGTTCATTCAGGAAAATTCCTAGGACATATGGTCAGTCAACGTGGGATTGAAGCGAACCCATTAAAGACTCAAGCCATGCTCGACATGCAGGCCCCCAGGAGTGTGAAAGAGGTCCAAAAATTAACCGAACGTTTGGCTTCCGTAAGCCAGTTTATATCACGAACTGGGGACAAATGCAAACCTTTCTTTGACGCAATAAAGAAAGGGAAATTCCAGTGGACAGAGCATTGCCAAAATGCATTCGAGTCATTAAAGCAGTACCTTGCAGATACTCAAACATTATCTAAGCCTGTTCCAGGCGAACAACTTTATCTGTATCTTGCTGCATCCGAGCATGCAATTAGCACTGTGCTCGTTCGGGTAGAGGGAGCGATACACTTGCCCATTTACTATGTAAGCCAGGTGCTCAAAGAAGCCGAGCTCCGGTACCCTCCACTGGAAAAACTTGCATATGCACTCGTTATGAGTGTTCAAAAACTGCGACCATACTTTTTCGATCACTCAGTTGAGGTATTAACCACATTCCCATTGCGACAAGTTCTCCACCGACCAGACACTGCGGGCAGATTACTCAAGTGGGCGGTGGAGTTGGGCCAATTTGGCATTACGTTCGCCCCACGAACAGCAATGAAGGGACAAGATATGGCCGATTTCATGGTCGAGTTGACATATCCACAAATGCCCGAAAGAAGTGTCGACCAACCATGGCATATGTATGTAGACGGCTCATCAACAAGTTCAAGAGCCAGAGCAGGTGTGGTTCTCATCAGCCCAACTCGACAAACTTTCACGACAACCATCCGTTTTGATTTCCCAGCCACAAATAATGAAGCCGAGTACGAAGCTTTGATCGCTGGACTACAGATGGCTATGACAATGGGAATTCAGAGGCTGATGATTTACAGCGATTCTCAAATAATCGTATACCAAGTAATAGGCGAGTACGATGCCCGAGGCGAACATATGGCACAATATCAGCAACTAGCAAAGGAGTTGCTTGAACAATTCGAACAAGTTTACATAGAACAGTTACCACGATTGGGTAATTCGTTCGCTGATGCCTTGGCACGTTTGGCAACAGTAGAAGGAGTGACGAGCACGACAGACATTGTGGTCGTCACAACTTGTTCGCCATCAATTCCCAGAGTTGTGGTCGCCCATGTGACAGGCGAGCAAGAAACCTGGATGACTCCAATTTTAAATTACTTACAAAAAAGATTTCTCCCTGAAAATAAAGCACAAGCTACTCGCCTCAGATTACAATCTGCTCGTTATACTATCTTAGATGAGCATTTATACAAAAGAAGTTTCTCACTTCCATTATTGAAGTGTATTACTCCTGAAGAGGGTCACGTAATTCTGGAGCAGATTCATGATGGAGTATGCGGAAACCATACAGGTGGGCTTGTCCTGGCACATAAAATTATCAGACAAGGTTATTACTGGCCGACCCTAAAAAAAGATTCGCTCGCGTATGCTCGCTCGTGTCACAAGTGTCAGGTAAATGCCCCACTTATTCATAGCCTACCTGAAGAACTAGTGTCAGTTTACAGCCCATGGCCATTTGCTAAATGGGGAATCGATTTGATCGGCCAATTTCCTATTGGCACGTCGGGAGTAAAATATGTCGTGGTTGCCGTTGATTACTACACTAAATGGGCGGAAGCCGAAGCTATTGTTAAAGCCACCGAACAAAGAATGTGGAACTTTGTTTGGAAAAATATCATTTGTCGTTTTGGGCTTCCCCAATCATTGGTAACGGATAATGGCAAACAGTTCGATGGAAGTGAATTCCGACAAAATTGTGCTCGCTGGGGCATAAAAAAGCATTACTCAACTCCGTATTATCCCCAGTCAAACGGACAAGTTGAAGCCGTTAATAAAATTATCAAGCATACCCTCAAGGCCAGACTTGATAATTCCAAGGGGGGAGGATGGGCTGAAGAGTTGCCCGAAATATTATGGGCCTATCGAACTACTTTCAGAACATCAACTGCGGAAACCCCGTTTGCACTGGCATTTGGTGCGGAAGCTATTATACCTGCATAAATAAAGATTCCGAATCATCGGACAATGACTTTTGGAGAGCACATCAATGACCAGGCACTCGCCCTGAGTGCAGACCTGTTAGAAGAAAGAAGGACGGAGGCTGATTTCAAGAATGCCATGTACAAAAAAAGATCAGAAAAGTTCTATAACTCCAAAGTCCAAACACGCAGGTTCAACGTGGGCGAGCTGGTTCTAAGATGAGCAACGGGGGTATCAGGTGGTGTGTTCGGCCGAGCGTGGGAAGGTCCATTCAGAGATACAGAACGTTTGTTAAATGGGGCATATGATTTGGAAGACCTGAATGGAGTCCCCTTGTCCTACTCGTGGAATGCGTCAAATCTAAAAAAATAGTATCAGTAACGACGAGCACAACTGGCCGAACATAATCAGCCACACAGCTGAAACGAGCACAACTGGCCGAACATAATCAACCATTCAGCTAAGACGAGCAGGACAATCATGAAGGAAGAACACACCGTGTTCGACACAAATCTTCTAGAAGAAATTCTGGCCAGCACTATTGAAAGATAGAAGATACGTGTCAAAACAAGTTGGGAAGTGGTGGCAACCAAAAAAGGAACGTGTCAATCCTTGAATAAGAACTGGCAAAAAACCGGACAGATGTCAAAAGGAGGATTCAAAGCGGACAGATGTCAAAAGGAGGAGTTAAAGCAAGAAGGCCAACACCAACTAGCTATGCCAGCACCTGTTTGGGATAGTACTATAAATAGGCATATTGATAGCTGAAGAAAGTGGAGAAAAACAGAGATAAAAAGAAAAAAAAAATAATACTGCAGTTATCGGAAGAAAGTTGGTTCAGTATGCCTCCAGACGAAGTATCCAACACTCGATTCAGCTATCATTCTGCTGAATCGAGCATCTGTCCTAGCACTTGTCCTAGTACGAGCTTTATACCCCACGAGACACTCCGAGCACAGGTTGGCGCTCGTTACGGACTCAAGATGCTCGACAGAGTCATGGTTGCCACTCCACGTTAATCACTGCTTATGCAGTAGTAAATCACTAGTCCTCTACGCATCCCCAAAATCTCTTCTGAGGGGGAGGGATGTCGTGGTATCCGCTCGGAACAACACGCGGATGCTGATGCTCAGGCATCTACCGAAGGGGACAAAATGGTGCGAGCAGAGGCTTTTGCTCGCGCCTGGTATAGGCGAGCAGGCGTGCTCGCCACATGCTCATGTCCGCAGCTGCCCGCATAATCACAACTTGTCCAGGAGGGACAAACGCTTATGCTGCTGCTGCTTGAGCATGTTACTTAAAGAAGGGTAGACAGGCTGATCTGCCTCATGCTTGTCAACATCAATTCCGCGGACGAGATGAGGCCAGCTCGTGTCTATTCAAGACAAGGTTTTGAATTCAACAAAACCATTTGAATTCAACAAAACCACAGATGTCTATAGTTATGTGTAATAGACAGTCTTCTTCAATTGTAAAAGTTGTAATAGAATACAACGTGTTGCAAAAACATTTTTGTTTGTTAAGATTTTCTAGTTGAAGTCTATCAGAGGTCGCACCTAAGCCAGACGACTTGAACAAAGATGAACGAGCCGAAGTTTATGTTCACCTGACGAAACAGTTCGTACTCAGATACCCGCAGCAAAAAACGAGTAATAGGTACGCAGTCGCAACTAAATAAGACGACTCATACTTACAAATACCCGCAACAAAAGCGAGTGATGAGTACGGGGTCACAGCTAAATAAGACGACCCGAGTACGAAGTGATCGCGCCTAAATAAGACGATCACGAAACAAGAAAGGGGGGGTTGCATATAAGTTAACCCATCTGGTCGCAGCTAAATAAGACGATCAACCTGATTGCACCTCAATAAGACAATCAAAAACCAAAGAAGTCAGGATGGAACATAGACAAAAACAATGTTCGAATTCATTCAGAAGAAAAGAGGCATAAACTAGAAAGCAAAGCGAACATCAAGCAACACAAGCATTAGTCATTCATCAGCAATAACATTCATCCTCAACGATCAGGTTAGAGGAAATTGTTCAATAAGCAAATTCAATCATTCAACTTCGAAATTGTTCGAACAAGAGAGAAGAAGACAAAAAATTACACAACAAGTTCAAAAGAAATTGTTCAGCAAAGCAAAAATTACACTAAGGAATAAATTCGTTGTTGGGGGTGGGTGGAAGCGATGTATCGAACAAATCATGCCCCATCTGCTCCCCCGAGAACAAATTCCTCCAAATTTTGTCGGGCCCTAATCTGCTCGCCAGGTAGTGCACTTTACTCGATTTTGGGAGGCCCCCTTTGTTCGTTCTGCACCTGATCGGACCCGTGCTCAGCTCGGTGAGTTTGGTCGACAGTATCAACAATGTCCGCATCCGAGCCATCTTCCTCATCCAAAATAGGATCATCAATCTCGATCCCAACAGGAAGATTAGAGAAATCGCACAGATCTCTCAAATCAGATATCTGAAGGTTGCGATCTGGGGGGTTGTCGATCAGGTACTTCTAAAAATGGGATATGAGCGGGGCAATTTGTTCAGCAGTAAGCGTGTGTCGAGCAGAACGGATGGCATCGGCAAAAGCACATATGTAAGAGAAATTCGACATGGAATCAACATACTCCTCAGTGTGCAATCTTGAATTTTCGAGACCCAAACGAGTGTTGGTCTCTTCAGCAATAAGGAGTTGTTGGCCGAGCAAATCCTTCTCGCATTCCACGGCCTCAATGCCAGATCTGAGTTTGCGAAGCTCGACATTCATTTAATCTTGAACCCTCCTAATGCCGACCACCTCCTCCTGAGCAAGGCCTAGCTCCTCCCTCGCCTGGCGAGCATCTTCCCGAGCTTGACGAGCATCCTCTTGAGCCTTGCGAACCTCTGCTTGGGCCGAGGATACTTGTCCCTGTGCCAACTTCACTTCATCCTGAGTTTTGCTCAAATTTCATTCACCTTTTCTTCAAAACTTCTGATAAGAGCCAAGTAGTTGGCATGAAGATTGGCGGACTCGGCATAAGCTTTCTCGAGGAGAACCAAAGATTGACCGTGGTGCACTAGGCTAAGTCGCATGGTTTCCAAAGGTGTTGGACCCTTGGTGGCCTCTTCAAGCTCAGTAGTCCATGCTCGTATAGGGGTCTCGCACGCCTTCTGAACATGCTCGGGAAGACCCGGAACATTGCGAACACTTGGAGAGCAGTAATAATTTTTCAATTCTGGCATCAGAGGCGCCAATCTGCTCAACCTGCATATTCACACGAGCAAACAAATGTGATTAAGCGACCAAAATCGATTGAAGAAAAAAATAATCCAATAGGCGAACAAACGTACCTGTTCACCCGAACAGGGTCCCATTCCAAAAATGATTTATCCTCGGGGGACCGGAGTTGAGGGTTCATAGGAGTCCAAGTTCGAGGTCCTGCAGGAGGTGGAGAAGATGTACCGACCTCCATCTCGATGATTTGCGCGACCGGACCGACCACGGAGGTGGCCATTCTCGACGCTGGTGGGGTCTCCCGGTGGCATCGATGCTCGTCGAAGCATATCGGATCCTTTCGTCACCGCCCTCCTTGATCTTTTTTGGCGACGGAGCTGTTCGCTTCGCCCTGCTTTCGGCCAAACGAAAGTTGTCCTCTTGGTCGGCTCAACTCCCCTGAGTCCAGACGCGGGCAAATTATTTCCGGGCCTTTCTCACCCTGCTCACCTCCCCTCAATTTGCTCGCTGAGCATCCCGCTCGGCTTGAATTCGAGCAAGCTCTTGAGGTCTTTTTGTTCGAGCCATTTCAGTATGCTCGGATATACTCACAGCAACAGTGACGACAGGAAAGGCTGTAGACAAAACAATTCATTAATAAAAGAAAGAGAAGTTGCGAACAAAGAGTACAACACATATGCAAATGCAAAAAACAATCCTTACCAGCTGGATTGACGACAACTAAATGATGAGGGGGCACGTACAAGCCTCCTTTCTTCCTTTGATCGGCGGTATTCAAAGTTTTCACAGATCGTTCCGAGTAAGGCTCGAGATCGATTTGCCAGATGCTACTGAAATAGCCGTCGTTTATCTCTTTGTCCGTCGCAGCTTGAATTCCTGAAATTGAGAATAAGTTAAAATCAGTTCAAGGTGAAGAGCAAAAAACACAAAAATGCTTACTTCGGCAAATCCCAAAATCCGTAGGGATATCTAAGCGAGCATCTGGTTCACATCCAGAAGCCGGGCTTTTCCAATATCCCCCAACGAACCAGAATTTCTCCTTCCAATCGGTAATTTTGTACGGCACATCCTCAATGACTTTGCATTTGGCATTTACCTGCATAAACAACCATCTATGTTCACCCTTGGGACGAGTCAAATGCACTAGTCGTGAGAGTTCTGCTGCAGGATAATACACGGGCTTCGTTTTGCCGAACAAAGTTAAGAAGCTCATAATCATGTGCCACCCATTCGGCTTTAGCTGTGTAATGGTGATATTCCATTCCACGAGCAAACGAGTAATAGCCGGATAAAGTGGGAATCGAAGACCCGCTTCCATTGTGTCCAAATTCACAGCAACACAACCCTCAGGAGGCTGGTCTGCTCGCTCATCGGGACCCGGTTCCCAGAAAAATACATCTTTTGGGGTTTCATAATTCCTATACAACTGAGCGAGCATATCAACATCAACCACGCTCGCAATTTTGCTCGTCGGGTATTCATTCTCAACCCTAGTCCTATGAGGTTGTTCGGGCCAATCAAAATTATAATGAGCATTATACTCACAATATGTTGGGCTATGAGGAAGACCAACAGGGATGTCGAGCTCCGTGTTACGCTTTCGCGCCTCTCGTGAATCAATATTCTCAACCATCAGAGTTTCCTCCCTCACATTATCATCATCCCTATTCAAAAATAGGTATTTATAGATGCCGGGTTTGAAATATTTTTGAAAATCCGACCGACGTATCAAGCAAAGTTGTTCGGGCCCAATCAAATTATCCAACCGCCCCCATTGAATACAAAGATCCCATCTTTGAGATGATTAATTGAAGAGATGTTGATATTCAACTATTAAAATAACCAATCCGATGGATAAGTCATTGATCAGAAATGAACAAACAAGTTTGTTTGCCCATTTCGCCACTTATCAACCATCGAGTATGTTTACCTATTAAGCAAAGTTTTGTTCGCCACCCATCTACCAACCAAGATTGTCAACGAATCCGAGAATGAATCAACTCAAGAAGTTGTTCGCAGTAACCGTCGGTATATTGACACGCTCCATCTTGAGATGATCTTGAAGAGATGTTGATCCGATCGCAGATCAAAAGAAAAAATCGAGATACCAAGGACCTCGCATCGATGTCCGAATTCAAGAACTCGCTCGTGACATGCTAACGAAGGCTCGATAACACCGAGGGCTCGGACAACAAGGCTCGAAAGGCTCAGACATGCTCGATGCTCGATATAACCCGAGGCTCGTACAACCCGGGCTCGGCTCGATATGCTCGAGGGCTCGAGGACAAGGCTCGGATATTTCGCATGAAATTGATATGGTTTAATGGGGCGAACAAAGCATTCAGTCGAGCAAAAGATTGATTTGGACGATCAAAAGAGTGCTTTATAAACAAGTAAGCGCAAAGATCAACCAGGAAGACGAAGTTGAAAACGTGGCAGCATTACATGAGTTCTTGCAAGACCCGAAGTCTCCAAATTTCATGCTTGCCAAACCAAATTCATGCTTGTCAAAGTACTATAAATAGAAGAAAAAAGAACAAGAGACAGGTTCACAAAAAATTTCCCAGAGTGGTGAGGTTCAGAAAAATTCCAGAGCTCACAAAAATCCCTAGTACTCATATACTTACCCTCCAAATCATCTTCATTCATAGAAATTCTTCTCATGAGAAGTATCGTGTATTGTATGTGTAAAACTCGCAATACTACATCCCTGGCTTGGAACGCCCCCAGAGTAGTCATTTCTTGACGAACTGGGTCAACAAATTCCTGCTATTTACAATATATTTTACACGTACTTATTTTGTTTGTGAGTTGTCATCAAATTAGCCACATAATATTCTCCATATAAAACGACTCGCAACACACAACAAAGGCCATCACTTTCTTGTTGCGAGCACAGAAAGAGAGGTCCGAAAAAGAGTTGGCCAAGTTGAAAGTTCAAGATGATGATGACCGACGCTCGCAAACACCTGATAGCGAGCAAGTTAAATTGAAAGCTGCACAGAAGCGGGCCAACAAAAAGGCTGATGATATGTCGGATGACGAGCAGCCTCAAGGGTCCAGGCCATCAGTGTTTGGACGTTTGAGGCTCTCCGTTAAAGATCGAATCGGCAATCATAGGAGACAGGATCCCGGGAGGGAACAGCCGGCGAACATGCCGGCTCCCTCAGATCCTCATGATCGCCCGCATCCCGAACAAAAATCGGCTGGAACTAAATTGTCTATCCATCATCGATTGGGTAGTCAAGGACAAACTTGGAAAGGGGGACTGCCCCATCATGAGCATGACCCCCCGGGTCCTCATGATGGAACACAGCCCCGATCCAAGTCTGCCAGTTTCACGAAATTTGCAGAAATGCAAAAAGCAATCGAAAGTTTACAGGCCGATCTGGCCGCAACGAAAGGACTCCCTCGGGCGAGCACAATGCCCTGCTCGCCATTAACACCGGCGATCATGGCAGCCGAAATACAAGAGAAAGTGGCAAAGATCCGACCACCAATCCCTATGTTCGATGCTGAGTCTGACCCACATGTTCACCTCAACAAAATATTCAAATTTTATGATCGCCATGGGCGCCACCGATGCAACGCAGTGCCGATCATTTCCCATGACGTTGGGCGACCGCGCTCACAGATGGTTTTCTACACTGCCCGCTGCGTCCATCACGTCTTTCGCTCAGTTGGGACAGAAATTCCTGTCTCATTTCTCATCCATGTGTGCTCGCCCAGCACCAAAACAAAGGTTGGCACATTTCTCCCAGCTAAAGGGTGAGTCAGATCGAGCATACATCGAAAGATTTGACAAATGCTTGTACGATGGAGCCCCGCTTGAAGAGGATGCCAAGATCCTGACGGTGGTCGGAGGCCTGACCCTGAATACGGATATGTGGAAAGCCATGCATCAGGATTGGCCGAACACATATGCCGAATTCCGAGAACGAGCAGCCAAGATTATAGTCATGTAAGATCTGCTCGCCCAATCATGATTAGGTCAGGAAGCATCAACAAAAAGAGTTTTTGGTAAAAAAGTAATGAATGAGGGGGGATATAAACCCCCAGGATCTTTTAAACCATTCGAAGAAAGAGCATAAGCAAATGCCCTACGAAGTCTTCTGGGCGTTTCAGCGGAAATAATATTCAATCAAATTAAAGATCAGGACATGTTGGATAAGCCACGAAGAATCATAATGGATAAAAATTGGCTTAATGCTTCCAAGTTTTGCAGTTATCATGAGTACATCGGACATAATGCCGAAGAATGTCGCGATTTACTTCGCCAACTTTGGAAGTTATATGAAGAAAATTGTCTTACGCAGTTCCTCAAAAAGCTGGCGAGCAGAGACTCCCGAACAGAAAAAATAGGTGATCGTAGGGGTAAGCGTAAGACCGAAGAAGCATCTGACAGTGATCCCGAGGAATCCCGCAAGAGGTCGAAATTACCCAAAAGAGGGGCACCTACCATGAGTAGAGGTCGGGAGAGTCAAGAAATCCACATGATTCATCCTGATTATGGTCCAGTGGGTGGATGCTATCAAGCACCGACATTATCGAACAGGCGAAAGAAAATGGAGATGCGTGCCATGCAAAGCATCCATCAGGTGAAGGTGGCGAGCACATCAGCTAGCACGCCACCCTCTCACCAAATCATGTTCTCGGAAGACGACCTCGACGGCATAATCACCCCCCATAATGACTCTCTAACCATCAGTGCTCGTCTTCTCGGTTTGAAGGTGCATCGCCTCCTGGTCGATACCGGAGCATATGCGAACATTTTGTTCGTCAACACTCTGCACCAAATGGAGAAGCAAATCGGGGACCTGAGTAGTTATATAGAACCATGTGATCACACCATCATGGGTTTCGGGGAATCTATAACCCGACCCTATGGTATGATCAGGTTAGGAGTCGAGTTAGAGTCAACTTTAAATCCGGAGATCCGACGAACTAGAATGCTAGACTTTGTAATCGTCGATGCTCCGTCTACTTATAATGGGTTTATAGGTCACCCGTCTATTCAGGAATTTAAAGCTGCCTGTTCGACTTATTACTACTGTGTTAAATTTCCAACTCAAGAGGGAACGAGTAGCGTAAAAGGCGACCAGAAAAAAGCTCGAGATTGTTTGCTGTCATGCGCGCCAGAAAAGTAAAATATCATTAACATGATGGAGCAAACATGGGAGCTCGGAGAATCAAGCCAACAGGCGAATATATTGCCGAGAACGCTTACACCTCCTCTGACGAGCACACCTCCGCGCGCGAACACAAAATCCGGGATGGTAACTCATGTCCTAGATCTCCCAGATCTGATGAACATTGATCCACCAAATGAGTTACCGGATCTAGAACCTCGTATAGGTTTTGATCCTATGGAGGTAGTTGACGAACACCGGGGGTCGATCGAAGATCCTCGATGGAAGCAAAAAAGGAAGCAAGCAACGCCTGTTGAACAACTGGAGTCTGTCAATATCGACCCGAACAGACCGGAATTAGAAGTATTCATTGGTTCGGAATTACCGGAACCATTTCGAACAGAAATGATCGCATATCTTCAAGCAAACTTGGATGTGTTCGCTTGGTCACACGAGGACATGGTTGGCATTGATCCTAAACATGCATGTCACTCTCTTAACCTTGATCCAACACAAACTCCAGTAATCCAGAAGCGCGGAAAGTTCAGTCCGGAGAAGTATGCAGCTATGGATAGTGAAATCAAGAAATTGCTCGATAATAAATTGATTCGAGAAGTAAAATGCTGAAGATGGCTTGCAAACCCTATGCTCGTCCACAAATCTAACGGAACTTGGAGGTTATGCATAGATTTCACTGATTTAAACAAGGCATGCCCGAAAGATAATTTCCCGATTCCACATATCGATTATTTGGTCGATAACACAGCAGGACATGAGCTCATGACTTTTATGGATGCATTTGCTGGCTATCACCAAATCCCCATGCATCCGGATGATCAAAAGAATACGGCTTTCTGCAGCAAAAAGAATATGTATTGTTGGTAACGCATGCCGTTCGGATTAAAGAATGCTGGAGCCACGTATCAACGTTTGGTGAACAAAATGTTCGACGAACATATAGGTCGGACAATTGAGGTGTACATTGATGACATTGTGGTAAAAAGCGAACACAAGGAAGACCACATCACCCACCTCGCACAAACGTTTGATATTCTCAGAGAGTACAACATGAAGTTAAATCCGAAGAAATGCAGCTTTGGGGTTCACTCAGGAAAATTCCTAGGGCATATGGTCAGTCAACGGGGGATTGAAGCGAACCCATCAAAGATTCAAGCCATGCTCGACATGCAGGCCCCCAGGAGTGTGAAAGAAGTCCAGAAGTTAACTGGACGTTTGGCTTCTATAAACCGATTTATAACACGAACAGGAGACAAATGCAAACCTTTCTTTGACGCGTTAAAGAAAGGGAAATTCCAGTGGACAGAGCATTGCCAAAATGCGTTCGAGTCATTAAAACGGTATCTAGCAGATACACAAACATTATCTAAGCCCGTTCCAGGCGAACAACTTTATTTGTATCTTGCTGCATCCGAGCATGCAATTAGCACTGTGCTCGTTCGGGCAGAGGGGACGACACACTTGCTCATTTATTATGTAAGTCAGGTGCTCAAAGAAGCCGAGCTCCGGTACCCTCCACTGGAAAAACTTGCATATGCTCTCATTATGAGTGTTCGAAAACTGCGACCATACTTTTTCGATCACTCAGTCGAGGTGCTAACCACATTCCCATTGCGACAAGTTCTCCACCGACCAGACACTGCGGCAGATAACTTAAGTGGGCGGTGGAGTTAGGCCAATTTGGCATTACGTTCGCCCCACGAACAGCAATGAAGGGCCAGGCTATGGCCGATTTCATGGTCGAGTTGACATACCCACAAATGCTCGAAAGAGGTGTCGACCAACCATGGCACATGTATGTGGACGGCTCATCAACAAGTTCAAGAGCCAGAGCAGGAGTGGTTCTCATCAGCCCAACTCGACAAACTTTCTCAACGGCCATCCGTTTTGATTTCACAGCCACGAATAATGAAGCCGAGTATGAAGCTTTGATTGCTGGACTACACATGGCTATGACGATGGGAATTCAGAGGCTGATGATTTATAGCGATTCTCAAATAATCGTATACCAAGTACTAGGCGAGTACGAGGCCCGAGGCGAACAGATGACACAATATCAGCAACTAGCAAAGGAGTTGCTTGAACAATTCGAACAAGTTTACATAGAACAATTACCACGATTGGATAATTCGTTCGCTGATGCCTTGGTACGATTGGCAACAGCAGAAGGAGTGATGAGCACGACGGACATTGTGGTCATCACAACTTGTTCGCCATCAATTCCCAGAGTTATGGTCACCCACGTGACAGGCGAGCAAGAAACCTGGATGACTCCAATTTTAAGTTACTTACAAAAAGGACTTCTCCCTGAAAATAAAGCACAAGCTACTCGCCTCAGATTACAAGCTGCTAGTTATACTATCTTAGATGAGCATTTATACAAAAGAAGTTTCTCACTTCCATTATTGAAGTGTATTACTCCTGAATAGGGTCATATAATTCTTGAACAGATTCATGATGGAGTATGCGGAAACCATACAGGTGGGCTTGTCCTGGCACATAAAATTATCAGACAAGGTTACTACTGGCCGACCCTCAAAAAAGATTCGCTCGCGTATGCTCGCGCGCGTGTCACAAATGTCGTACATGCCCCACTTATCCATAGCCCACACCAAGAACCGTGTGGGTTTACTGACCAGTGGCCATTTGCTAAATGGGGAATCAATTTGATCGGCCCGTTTCCTACTGGCACATCGGGAGTAAAATATGTTGTGGTTGCAGTTGATTACTACACTAAATGGGCGGAAGCCGAGGCCATTGTTAAAGCTACCGAACAAAGAATGTGAAACTTTGTTTGGAAAAATATCATTTGTCGTTTTGGGCTTCCCCAATCATTAGTAACAGATAATGGCAAACAGTTCGATGGAAGTGAATTCCGACAAAATTGTGCTCGCTGGGGCATAAAAAAACATTACTCTACTCCGTATTACCCCCAGTCAAATGGACAAGTAGAAGCTGTCAATAAAATTATCAAGCATACCCTCAAGGCTAGGCTTGATAATTCCAAGGGGGGAGGATGGGCTGAAGAGTTGCCCGAAATATTACGGGCTTATCGAACTACTTTCAGAACATCAACTGCGGAAACCCCTTTTGCCCTGGCATTTGGTGCGAAAGCTGTTATACCCGCAGAAATAAAGATTCCGAGCTATCGGACAATAACTTTTGGAGAGCACATCAACGACCAGGCGCTCGCCCTAAGTGCAGACCTGTTAGAAGAAAGAAGGATGGAGGCTGATTTCAAGAACGCCATGTATAAAAAAAGATCAGAAAAGTTCTATAACTCCAAAGTCCGAACACGCAGGTTCAACGTGGGCGAGCTGGTTCTAAGACGAGCAACGGGGGTGCCAAGTGGTGTGTTTGGTCGAGCCTGGGAAGGTCCATTTAGAGTTACAGAACATTTGTTAAACGGGGCTTATGATTTGGAAGACCTGAATGGAGTCCCATTGTCCTACTCGTGGAATGTGTCAAATCTGAAAAAATATTATCAGTAACGATGAGCACAACTGGCCGAGCACAATCAGCCATTCGGCTCGACGAGCATAACTGGCCGAGCATAGTTACCTATTCAACTAAGACGAGCAGGATAATCATGAAGGAAGAACACACCGTGTTCGACACAAATTTCTGAATCTTCTACAAATTTCTGGATCTTCTAGAAGAAATTCTGGCCAGCTCTATCAAAAGATAGAAGATACGTGCCGAAACAAGTTGAGAAGTGGTGGCAACCAAAAAAGGAACGTGTCAATCCTAGAGGATTCAAAGCGGGCAGATGTCAAAAGGAGGATTCAAAGCGGACAGATGGCAAGAAGGCCAACACCAACTAGATATGCCAGCACATGTTTGGGATAGTACTATAAATAGGCATATTGATAGCTGAAGAAAACAGAGAAAAAAGAAAAAAATACTGCAAACATAGTAGAAGAAAATTCAGTTATCGAGAGAAAGTTGGTTTGATATGCCTCCAGACGAAGATTTTGACACTCCGAGCAAAGGTTGGTGCTTGTTACGGACTCAAGATGCTCGGCAGAGCCATGGTTGCCACTACACGTTACTCACTGCTTATGCAGTAGTAAATCACTAGTCCCCTACTTATTCCCAAAATCTCTTCCGAGGGGGAGGGATGTCGTGGTATCCGCTCGAAACGACGCGCGGATGCTGATGCTCAGGCATCTACTGAAGGGGACAAAAAGGAGCGAGCAGAGGCCTTTGCTCGCGCCTGTTATAGGCGAGCAGGCGTGCTCGCCACATGCTCATGTCCGCGGCAGCCCGCATAATCACAACTTGTCCAGGAGGGACAAACGCTTATGCTGCTGCTACTTGAGCATGTTACTTAAAGACGAGTAGACAGGCTGATCCGCCTCATGCTTGTCAACATCAATTCCGCGGACGAGATGAGGCCAGCTCATGTCTATTTCGAGACAAGGTTTAAATTCAAAACCATAGTCTGATGTCTATAGCTATGTGTAATAGACAGTCTTCTTCAAATGTAAAGGTTGTAATAGAATACAACGTGTTGCAAAAACATTTTCGTTTGTTAAGTTTTTCTAGTTGAAGCCTATCAGAGGTCACACCTAAGCCGGACGACCCGAACAAAGACGAACGAGCCAAAGTTTATGTTCACCTGACGAACCAGTTCGTACTCAGATACCCGCAGCAAAAGCGAGTGATGGGTACACAGTCGCAAAAGACGACTCGTACTTACATATACCCGCAGCAAAAGCGAGTGATGAGTACGGGGTCGCAGCTAAATAAGACGGCCCGAGTACGAAGTGATCGCGCTTAAATAAGACGATCACGAAACAAGAAAGGGGGGTTGAATATAAGTTAACCCATCTGGTCGCAGCTAAATAAGACGATCAACCTGATTGCACCTCAATAAGACAATCAAAAACCAAAGAAGTCAGGGTGGAACATAGACAGAGATCATGTTCGAATTCATTCAGAAGAAAAGAGGCATAAACTAGGAAACAAGACAAACATCAACCATTCATCAGCAACAAAATTCATCCTCGACGATCAGGTTAGAGGAATTTTTTCAACAAGCAAATTTAATCATTCAATATCGAAATTGTTCGAACAAGAAAGAAGAAGACAAATATTACACAACAAGCTCAAAAGAAATCGTTCAGCAAAGCAAAAATAATACTAAGGAACAAATTCGTTATTGGGGGTAGGCGGAAGCGATGTATCGAACAAATCCTGCCTCATCTGCTCGGCCCCCTCAGGAGCAGCTCCTTCAGCATCATTTGCCTCGTCTGCTCGCCAGGTAGCACATTCTGCTCGACTTCGGGAAGCCCCCTTTGTTCGTTCTGCACCTGATCGAACCCGTGCTCGACTCGGTGAGTTTGGTCGACAGTATCATCAATGTCTGCATCCGAACCATCTTCCTCATCCAAAATAGGATCATCAATCTCGATCCCATCAGGAAGATTGGAGAAATCGCACAGATCATTCAAATCAGATATCGGAAGGTTGCGATCTGGAGGGTTGTCGATCAGGTACTTCTCAAAATGGGATACGAGCTGGGCAATCTGTTCGGCAGCGAGCGTGTGTCTAGCAGAACGGATGGCATCGGCAAAGGCACATACATAAGAGAAATTCGACATGGAATCAACATACTCCTCAGTATGCATTTTTGAATTTTCGAGACCCAAACGAGTGTTGGTCTCTTCAGCAGTGAGGAGTTGTTGCCCGAGTAAATTCTTCTCGCATTCCATGGTCTCGATGCCAGTTCTGAGTTTACGAAGCTCGACATTCATCTCATCCTGAACTCTCCTAATGCCGATCACCTCCTCCTGAGCAAGGCCTAGCTCTTCCCTCGCCTGCCTAGCATCTTCCCGAGCTTGACGAACATCCTCTTGAGCCTTGCGAACCTCTACTTGGGCCGAGGATACTTGTCCCTGAGCCAACTTCACTTCATCTTGAGTTTTGCTCAGCTCGTTCACCTTCTCTTCAAAGTTTCTGATAAGAGCCAAGTAGTTGGCATGAAGATTGGCGGACTCAGCGTAAGCTTTCTCAAGGAGGACCAAAGATTGACCATGCCAAACTAGGCCAAGTCGCGTGGTTTTCAAAGGTGTTGGACCCTTAGTGGCCTCTTCAAGCTCAGTCGTCCATGCTCGAATGGGGGTTTCGCACGCCTTCTGAACATGCTCGGGAAGGCCCGAAACATTGCGAACACTTGGAGAGCAGTAATAATCTTTCAATTCTGGCATCAGAGGCACCAATCTGCTCAACCTGCATGTTCACCCGAGTAAACAAATGTGATTAAGCGACCAAAATCAATGGAAAAAAAAAAAAAATACTCCAAAGAAAGAACAAACGTACTGTTAACCGAAAGCAGGTCCCATCCCAAAAATGATTTATCCTCAGGAGATCGAAGTTGAGAATTCATAGGGGTCCAGGTTCGGGGTCCTGCAGGAGGTGGAAAAGATGTACCGACCTCCATCTCGACAATTTGCGCGATCGGACCGACCACTGAGGCGGCCATTATGATCGCTTCAGTAGTGGGGATCTCCTCAGTGGCCTCGATGCTCGTCTGAGCTATCGGATCCTGCTCGTCAGGTGCCCTCCTTGATCTCTTTGGCGAGGGAGCTTGGTCGCTCACCCCCTGTTCGACCGAATGAGTTGTCCTCTTCGGCCGACTCGACTCCCCAGGTCCAGACACGGCTGCACGGCTCGCCTTTCTCACTCTGCTCGCTGAGCATCCCGCTCGGCTTGAATTCGAGCAAGCTCTTGAGGTCTCTTAGTTCGAGCCATTTCAGTATGCTCGGAGGTGCTCACAGCAACAGTGACGGCAGGGAAAGCTGTAGACAAAAGGATTCATGTATAAAGAGAAATCGCGAACAAAGGGTACAACACATTTGCAAATATAAAAAATAATCCTTACCAGCTGGATTGACAGCAACTAAATGATGAGGGGGCACGTACAAGCCTCCTTTCTTCCTTTGATCGGCGGTATTCAAAGTCTTCACAGATCGTTCCGAGTAAGGCTCAAGATCGATTTGCCAGATGCTGCTGAAATAACAGTCGTTGGTCTCTTTGTTCATCGCCGCTTGAATTCCTGAAATTGAGAATAAGTTAAAATCAGTTCGAGATGAAGAGCAAAAAACACAAAAATACTTACTTCGGCAAATCCCAAAATCTGTGGGGATATCTAAGCGAGCATCTGGTTCACATCCAGAAGCCGGGCTCTTCCAATCGCCCCCGACGAACCAGAACTTCTCTTTCCAATCAGTAATCTTGTTCGGCACATCCTCAATGACCTTGCACTTGGCGTTTGCCTGCATGAACAACCATCCATGTTCGCCCTTGGGTCGAGTCAAATGTACCAATCGTGAGAGTTCTGCTGCTGTAGGATAATACACGGGCTTCGTTTTGCCGAACAAAGTTAAGAAACTCATAATCATGTGCCACCCATTCGGCTTCAGCTGTGTAATGGTGATATTCCATTCTACGAGCAGACGAGTAATAGCCGGATGAAGTGGGAATCAAAGACCCGCTTCCATTGTGTCTAAATTCACAGCAACACAACCCTCAGGAGGCTGATCTGCTCGCTCATCGGGACCAGGTGCCCAGAAAAACACATCTTTCGTGGTATCATAATTTCTATACAATTGGCCGAGCATATCAACATCAATCACGCTCGCAATTTTGCTCGCTGGGTATTCATTCTCAACCCTAGTCCTATGAGGTTGTTCAGGCCAATTAAAATCATAACGAGCACTATACTCGACATATGTTGGGCTATGGGGAAGACCATCAGGGATGTCAAGCTCCATGTTCTGCTCGCCGTCGAATCCTCTGTTCGACTCATCAACATTCTCAGCCACCAAAATTTCCTCCCCTATATAGTCATTATCCTTATTTACATCATGACTATGTACAACCCTAGACCCAATTTGGGGTTGGGACAACGAATCATTGCCCGAATCACCCAAAAAATCAGTACGGGCTAAATCCCTATCCAATTCATTTAGGGCATCATCGGAATCCGATGAAAGAACGGCAAATGGCTGCCGAACTTGCCAACGGGATCTTGAACCCGAAGCATTCATCTCCGGCGCATTACCGCCGCTACGGGAGATTTGACAGAGAGAGGGGGAAGAGGAACTATGGTGGTTCGATTCTATTGAAGCAGAAGAATTTGAACGAGAAGCCATAATCAGAATTAAAGAGAGTATGCGATAGTTACCTGAATAAAATCCTTCGTCGAAATGAGAATGCCCTTGCCGGAAGTTTCAGAATAGAAGGAGTATGAAGACAAAGAGAAGAAGATGAAAAGAAGGAAAATAAACTGAGGCGGCAAAATAGGTATTTATAGATGTCGGATTTTTTTAAAAAAAAAATTGAATTCAGCACAGAAGACGAAACGACATTCACGAGGGCCCACTCAATATATCCAACAGTCGGGCCCCCATGATGAAAACAAAGTGGCCCGGCTGGGGGGTATTGTAGTGTTTGATACAATATTCTGAATTTAATCGAACACGTCGGAGGGACACGTGAATTATTCAACTATTAAAAATAACCATGCTCAATGGACAAGTGTGCTCGCCGCTTGCCGACCAAACAAGTTTGTTCGCCAACTCACCACTTGTCAACCAAGTGAGTATGCTCGCCGACTAAGCGAGTTTGTTCGCCAGCTCACCACTTGCCAACCAAGCAAGATTGCTCGCCAGCTTGCCGAGCAAACAGCTATGCTCGCCACTTGCCAACCAAGCAAGTTTGTTCGCCAGCTCGCCAAATCTGGCATGATGACCTGATGCTATCCTGAGATGATCCTGAAGATATGTTGATCCGATCGATCGAATCGGGTCGATCGCAAGAAAAAATCGATAGCTTTGAGTCAAGTGACTGAGGGTCGATGTCTCGAATCGGAAAAAATCAACTCGATGGCTTCGAGTAACTCAAGGCTCGCACAACCTGAAGGCTCAGATAACCTGAAGGCTCAGATATGCTCGATGAGGACAGTTTTCCCGTATAAAATTGATATGTCCGAAGGGGCGAACAAGGCGATCAGACGAGCAAAAGATGATTTGGACGACCAAAAGAGTGCATTATAGACAAGTAAATGCAAAGATCAACCAGGAAGACGAAGTTGAAAACGTGGCAGCATCACATGAGTTCTTGCAAGACCCGAAGTCTCCAGCTCATGCTTGTCAAAGTACTATAAATAGAAGAAAAAATAATAAGAGAGAGGTTCAAGAAAAAAAAAGAAAAAAATAATAAAAAATTTCAGAGTTCACAAATTTTAGCTCAGAAAAAAGACCCAAGTACTCTCATACGTTGAGAAAAATCCCTAGCACTCACATACTTACTCTCTAAATCATCTTCTTTCATGGAAGTTCTTCCCATGAAAAGTATGGTGTACTGTGTATGTAAATCTCGCAATACAACATCTCTGGCTTGGAACGCCCCCAGAGTAGTCATTTCTTGACGAACTGGGTCAACAAATTCCTGTTATTTACCGTATATAGTACACGTACTTATTTTTTTTGTGAGTTGTTATCAAATTAGCCACATAATATTCTCCATAAAAAACGACTCGCAACACAAACTAAGAAAAAATGTAATGAGTAGAATATTAAAGAGTAATGTGGTACACTTTTATGTATAAAATAAATGAATTAATTGGATTGAATGTATGTATGCGTTCAAAAAGTAATGACATTTAATGTAAATATATGAATATAAAGAAAGTGTATTTTAGTAAGACGTTCCATTTTTTAGGTATGCAAACAAAATTTTTGTTGGACGTTCCGAAAAAAAAATTTGACAAACTTTTCAGGACGGATGAAGTACCCAATACCAGTGATGATGCAACAGAAGGCAAATGAAGCGTATTTTACCCAATCACGTATTTTAGTATTCCTGATTCCTCAAAAGAAAAGGACAAATATTGAGAAAACAATGTAGATATTTAACACTGAACAAGTTAAATAAATAAAAGTACTAAATAAAAAAAAATAGAACCATATTTAGATGATTAAATTTTAGATTTTTGGGTATGAGAGCCTTAAGAAAGCACATTCAAAATTACAATAAAATAAAATCTTTGTTGCGGATGAAATTGTTAAATCTCAATATTTTAATTAAATTATAATAAGAAAAAAAAAACAAGAGAGACACAATAGATCAGCAAAAAAAAAAATTATATCAAGTTGTATCTTAATTTAATAATTGAATACAGAGTGTGGGGATGAAGTTTAATTTTAAATTGGATAAATTAATATAAGATAAAAAAAATATTGGGTTGGACTTAAATTAGTATATTGAATTTTTTTCACATGTTATATATAGATATATAACAGAATAGTGGGGGTTTGCACTGGACTGGAGCCCGGTGCAGCCCCCTTATGATCCGTCCCTGTTCTCCACCGTATATCAATCATATAGTTCATGTTAATTTATTTGGTTGTTACACAATTTGTGTTGGTTTAATGGTTTCTTTTACAAGTGAAGTACTCTTACTGATATTAATTTTATCTTTCATGTTGATTTATTTAATTGCTATGCAATTTGTGTTGGTTTAATAATTTTTTTGACAAGTAATACTTATTAAAATTATAAAACTATTTTATTTTATGTCATACTGAAGGTTAATAATTAATTAATTTCAACCATTAGATCTAAATTTTTGAATAGGAGTAATGAAGCAGCTCAAGTGGAGTTAGCAATCATGTTTAGTAATGACTTTAATAATACCTATCCTGTCCTGTCCAAATTTACATACTATCTTTTTAATTCGCAGATACAGTGGCATAAAAGATACAGTGTCCTCTTATCAACTTGCTTAGGCGTCTCTTCGGGCCCATATAGAAGCTATACACATGATATATTATTTTTAAGGCCCATGTTGTAGGGATTTTGAATTTAAAGACAGTAAATTTCAATTATGAAAGTTTATTTTGAGAATTGAATTATATGACCACTTTTCTACATGTATACATTATTTGGGCACATTTCTTGATTTATAACCTACGTGATGGAGATGGAGCCAAGATAATATTAATGGATAAGTTTGAAAGTCATCTGTTAATTAATTTATGTTTGACTCAATTCATAAGTTTTAGATCTATTTTATTTATTAGTTATTAATTTAATCTTTTCATTTATCGTGTTAATTAATATGAGACTAGTATAAGTAGTACATTTCAGGTATTGTAATAGAGAGATTTGAATGAAATAGAAATTAAATCGGGTTTTATCCCATTGTTCGTGTTTTAATCGTTTTGCTTCCGGTATTTGTATTGAATCAACGAAATTAAACGTTTATTACGTTTGTGTATTCATCCGGATATTTTAAGAATCAACGGATAATGCTCTTTATGCTCCCACTTGCTGCATCACTGTCTATTTAAGGGATCAACAACACATGTGAAAAAAAAAAAGAATTATCTGACATGGATCCTATACTCCATGTGATTTTGTCAAGACTGTCCAACATGGATTCCCACTCTAGTTCACGTGATTTTGTCATGTGTTATATTTTACTATCTATGCTACAGGGAGTAGTGATTTCTTGCTGTTTTTTTAATATTATTTTTAAGTCTTGCAGATACTATGGCGCTAAATCTTATCAGCACTGGCACGCAATATACAAAATCAATTTATTTAATTGTTCTTAAATTGTTTGGTGTGTAAGCATGTAATTAGTGTTCATTAGTTAATTATTATTCTTATATGGTTTAGCGTGCAAGCAAGTAGTTAGTGCTGAATATATATTTAACTAGTTTAATATCCGCGTATTATACGATTCTTTAATTAAAAAATACAACATTATCATTAAATTATAATTAAAAATATAAATACATACCTAAATATATTAAATATAAATTAATATTATTTAAAGTGTATATTATCAACCTTACTTACATCTTGAAATAAAATTATTATGTCAAATATTAATTGTTCCTTTTAATATGAAGTTGAAATTCAAAAATTAAAACAAAATAAACCAATAAGAAAAAAAACTGAAACAACGTTTAAAAAATATTAGTATATTAATTAATATGCATTAATAAAAAAATGAATAAATTATAATATAAAATATTTTGTTATATAAAATAAATTAAAATATACATAAGAACAATAATAAAACAATTAATCATGAAAGAATTAATAATCAAATATAATTCAAATTAACATAAAATACATTCACACATACTTTAAATACCTAAATAAATACTTTAAATATTAATAAAGTTAAATAAATAAAATATAAATAATAAATATTAATTACACATTTTATAACATTCACACATACTTTAAATACCTAAACAATTAGAAAATAATTATATTGTGACATGTCATCATTATCTATGAATTAACTTCATTAGAGGACACATCATCGAAATTCACAATAATGCGACACATAAACAGTAAAAAATTTATATTAGTTGGTTGAGGGATGTTTTCAAAATTGATGTATAATAAAATATTATATATAAAATAAATGTTAATATAAAGAAGCTAATGCTCAATAAAATAAATATTCAAGATATTTGAAAATTTATAAAGTATCTATGTAACATAAATATAATTATAATCATGGTTCAAATTTTAGTTATTGCAATATTTTTTATTAAACTGCATATTAAAATGTCACATGGATGTCATATATTATTATAAACTAATAAAAAATAACACATCAATACAATAAAATATAATCTTTCATCCAAATTAACCTCAAGATGACACATCATCCAAATTAACCATAAGACGATACATCATCAAAAAAGTTCTAATATTAGTATATAAAGAGAGAATTCTTAAATGATTTCGTGTGCAATCAAATTCAGACTTTCTTTCTTGTTTCTTATTTTTAAAATTTTGAATTAAAATATATAAACATAAATAAAAAAACAGTTTATTTTAAAGATTTATTTATGGCTAAAAATGACAAAAGGTAAAAAAAAAGAAAAAAAAAAACGACAAAAATTTAATAAGCTGGGTTTAAATTGATGAAGTCGCAAGGTATATATATATATATATATATATATATATATATATATATATATATATATATTTTATGCAGATAAAAGATAGATTGCTTCTAAAATATTATTATATTTGACAATTGTTCAAGTCGCGTAAGGTGCCTTAGAGTTTGAGATTCATATTATATTGATAAATATATATTAAAAAACTTATACAAACGTTCATTGAAAAACTTTTCTAATGTAATTTCGATATTTATATTATATTATTTCATCTTCGTTGGTGGTTAACAAATATTTGCACACTTGCGCTAAAAAAAAATATATTTTGCACACTAAGAAAGCACTTTCTGAGGCTCAGTAGTGACTCAGTCTAGTAAGTTGCAAAAAATGGGTTGGAACAAAAACGGGTAGTTATGCTTGTTAATTGTTATGAATAACCCAGCTGCATCAATTTTTAACTACACAATCTTCTGAATGATTTTATTTATTAAAATCGTAAAGTTATTTATTTAAAATATACCATACAAGATATTTAAATTTTGTGTTATTTTCATTCTATATCAATCTTACAATTCATGTTAATTTATTTCATTGCTACATAATTTGTGTTTGGTTTAATTTTTTTTTGACAGATATATACTTACTAAAATTGCAAACCTATTTTATTTAAGATATGTTATATGATTTTTTTGATATCTGTATTCCATACAGAGTAAATTTTTGAAGTGGTCTCATGTGAATTTTTAGTCTGCGGTTTTTTTTCTCACGTTTCTTTTTTGGTCCTTGATTTTGCAGAAACGATCTCATTTGATTTTTATTTAACAGTTTTGGTCCAAAGAGATTTTTCTCAAAACAAATTTGATTCCAAAAATTCATTTGTTTTTTGCTTGTAAAATCCTATGGGACCTTTTTTGTTGAAATAAGGACCATTTTCATGAGAGTAAATTCATATGGGACCACTTATGCAATTTACTCATTCCATACAAGATGCTTAAAGTTTGTGTTGCTTTGTGTATTTGTTTTGAAGATTCTTATTTTACATCTAATTAATGATTAGGTAAATAATTCTTCACCATATATCTTAAATTTAATCTCAACCCTACATTTAAAGATTAAAAAAAATTAATTTCAACCCTACATCTTAAATTTCATGTTGATTCATATTGGAGGTGATACTTACTAAAATTGCAGATCAATTTTATTTAAGGTTTACTTATATAGTTTTCTTGATACCTGTATTTCATACAAGATGCTTAATTTATGTGTTCCTTTGAGGATTTTAGTTTTTCAAGTTCTTATTTTACGTCTAATAGGATACACATGTCCATTTATGTTTTATTTGTAGTTAATAGTAATATGTAAATAGTGTTTGTAGTTTTTAGAATTAACACTTAAAAGTGTGTAGTTGATAGTAATTTCCCCAAATATTATCTCAATTATTAAGGGGTAGAAAGATTCATTGTGGAAGGCTAAAAGAGAGCAAGGACGGACCTACGTTGGGGCCAAGGGGTCACCCCCCCCCCCGACTCCACTTGAACTTTATATATATATATAATTGAGACACATTTACGTGAGATAATTTCACAGTGAGACGTAGGAAAATTTGTGTAATAACACTTTAATATTTTAAAAGGATTAGTGTTATTTATGTTAGGTTATACAATATATAATGTATAAAATCATCTCATAAGAGTTTTTGTCTTTATTTATTATTTATTGTTAACTTGATTTGATGAGGTTAGAGTTTTTGATTAATTTCAAAGTATGTTTTCTTTTTCCCATATAAATATTTTTATTATCCTTAGGGTGAGGGAGGGATAACGAAATAGAAAAAAAAATATGTGTAATTCACATTTTAAATATGTATATAAATGTATCTAACTCCGTAAATATAAAGATATTTAGTCAAAATAATTTTAAAAAATACATAAAAAAATCAAATTTCTGGGTCCGTCCCTAAAAGAGAGGATTATATTTTCTTCCTACCCACGTGAAATGGAGTGACATCAAAATTAAATTAATAATAATAATAAGATAAGCCTCGATCTCTTCTATATAAGCAGCCTTCCGCTATGCTTCTTTCCACCACTCTAAAACTTCAGCCTTCTCTTAATTAATTTTTGTCATTTTTTCTTAGTGTGTAAACATGTTTGCTTTTGGCTTTTATATTCGTGGACTTCCACCTACGATGAAGTAATTAAATTCATTTGTGTGATTATTGCTCCATTATTATATACTACTATCATCTTTCAATTGATTTTTTTTTCCTTGAATAATTAACGCTCTTTCAATTGGTTTTAACTCGTTTAAATTTGTATATATAATTTTTCTATTTATTTTTTTGGAGACATGTTAGACGCGTTGTTTGATACACCAAGCTTTAGAGTTCATTAGTCGATTTTTATTAGTTTTTGAATATTTCTTTGACTTTGTGTTTGTATAATCTTTATAAATTAACATTTTATTTTATTTGTTTAATTATACAGATGGAAACGTACCTGAAGACCATCACCATGGAGAACGTTCCACCCGTGATCTACATTTCGCCATTCGAGTCATGTTGTTATGTTTGATTTGTGTATTTTAAGTATGCTATTGTTTTAGCTACTTCTTGTTGTTGGTATCTTCTCTTGTGTCCATGGAAGATCCATAATAATTGTGGAGATTCGCCTCTTCACCAATTTCAATAAACTTGTGTTTTGTTCTTATTCTTTTTCTTAGAGCCTCCCGAGCCCTGTCGATTCACGCTAAAAACAACTCCATTTATATTAAACTGTTATTCGATGAACCTTCTCCAAATAATGGAGTAAGAGAATTCAGCCCACGAGTGAGGGGGAGTACTAGAAAAATTAAATAAACGAATTAATTTCACACCACTCTAGAAGTTCGGACTTTTAGATGAGACGTAATTCCTTTACTTTTCATTATCTTCTTTCTTCTAATTGCAATTATTTAAACATATTTCGATTTTGTTTTTAATTATTTTCTCGTGCGCCTCTTATATTAACCATTGACTTTTAAAAATGATAAAGTCTAGTATATGAAAAAAATTTAATTTACAATCAAATTTTGATAATTGGTGAAGGTAAGACAAAATTGAGTGATTCATGATTCACTCGGCCCAAGTGGTTCATGGTTCACCCGGCCCGGTTAAGTCATAATTTATGGTTCAGTATTTAGTGTTTAGGATGTAGATTGTTGATTTAAGACAATTTTATAGATTTTCATATATGAAAATTTTCACACTAGACCTACCCTTTAAAAATAATGCATTATTTTGTTGTTGAGTTTAATCAATGATATACTTGCAATTTCATTTAGTTGCAATAACTGGCTAATTATAATCAGAATAATCTCAGTAATTAATTTAAATAAATTTTGTTGGCTTGCAATTTTATAATATCTCAACGTATTGATAAAAAAAATGAATAGCGGTGTGAACAACTTTGTTGCATAAAAGTATATGTACATTTCCAAAATACGAATGAGAATCTTAACTCTTCTCCAAGGATCCGGTGATCCTACAATTGCATAGATTTTCATGTGATCAATAGATTTTAAGGAATAGACAAATACTTGTATGCAATATTGCATACAAGTGATATGTATAATTAGGTCTTTTTTTTTCTCGTGGTCAGGGGAAGCGGGTTTTAGGGCAGATTGTTGGTGGGCCAATGGACTTCTTCATCTTCTTCCTCGCGCGCGCAGGCGGAGGCGGTCAGATTTCTTCTTCTTCCTCTTCTCTTCTGGCGAATCTCATGGGCTTTCTTCTTCTTCGTTTGTGCCCTAATTTTCTTTTTTCGCTCCGATTATTGGATGAAACCAGGTCATTTAGTTTGGATTTCAATGTGGATTCTACGAAAAGAAGAGAGAATATGTGTGTGATGTTTGAATTACCCCTCAATACAAAGTATGTGATGAAATTCAGATCATTCGGCACTCTTTTTCACGTTGTTCTGTAAATCTGTAATTTTGGACTGAAGATTTTTTTCGCGTTTGTACTGGTTTTTGTTCATGTAGTAACACTCTTTTTCTCATATGGTAACACTCTTTTTGTTCATGTAGTAACACATCAAATTGTTCTTTAAATCTGTAATTCTGAACTGTGATTTCTTTTCGTGCTTGTATTGATTTTGTTCATGTGGTAACACGTGTTTCTTCATATGGTAATGTTTTTTTGTTCATGTAGTAACACATGCTTTTTTAGTAATATGTAAAACTGTTCATATATCGTCATAATACTATGTGAATACTCATGTGTTATCATATGAACAATAATGTGTTACCTTGTGACCCATATAATGTAGTAACACTTATACATAGATGTAGTAACGCACAAAAAATTGACAAAAAAAAAAATCAATATAACAATGTAGTAACACTTATACGTAGATAAAGTAACACACAAAAAATTGACAAAAAATAAATAAAATTCAATATAATAATATAGTAACACTTATACATAGATGTAGTAACACACAAAAATTTGAGAAAAAAAATAAAAATAATAATGCATACAATAGAAATCAAATCTGCGACCAAATTTATTAGCAACAAACCTGAACCACTAAGCTACAATACATATATAATAAAAATATTCTTCTATAAATACATATCCGTCCGCGCCAACCTTGACCCACTGCCCGCGCCCGACCCGCCCATACCCAACCCGCAAACTCGCGAATTTTAAGCAATTTTTACTTTATTTATGTTGTATTGCACATAACATTAATGTGCAATATTTCACACAAGACTTTCTCTAAGGAACATTAGTTGTTGTCTTATATATATATTTACATATCTTAAAATAAACAAAAACTCATATGAGACGGTCTCATGCATGAGACGGGGTACAACTTAGTACAAATTACATTCATCCTTGCAAAATGTTAAAGCGTCAATTCACAACTTATACTCCGTCTCACCTGAGACGGTCTCATGCAAGTGTCCTTCCTTAAAATATATTATCCTATATTTTTAAATTTATAAAATTATTATTCTTGAAATACAACCTCTAAATTATTTACCTAAGAAAACATTTTTCACAGCAATGAAATGAATCATTCGAAATAGTTGGTCAATTTTCACAAAATGATTCGAGTATGTTCTTAAAGTAGTATGACATTGGGGAAGCATCTATCTACGCTAGATACAATTTTATTTTGGTCAATGATTACCGATTGACGCAGACAGGAGTGACTTGGATCCACAGTTCCATTTTCCTATTTCATTTACTATTTCACATCTTAAATGAATGACGAGTATACATTTCACCATATCTATAAATATGAGAATAAAATCAGATAATCTATTAAAAAAATTATATTTATTTAAGCAAAATTTATTAATTCCTACCGAATCTCATTCTATAGTTATACTCAATGTAATTTATTCAATGGATTTTTTACCCTAATTCTGCCACTCGCTTGAATCGCCGCTTTGTATCATGGACGAGCAATATTACAATCTGGCCAAGAATCTATGTTCACGCTTCAAGTACAATTGCGGCGCCTGAGGGTCAACCAACTATGCCGCAATTGTTGACCGCCAATTTGATTCACCATCGGTGATGGCGCCGACCAAACCCCATTTGGAGACACAATTGTTGACCAAGTTGACTCAGAAAGGAATGAATGTGGCGCAGACCACACGCACACAATTGGATTCAAATTTGGGCCCTAATGCTACTATTGGAAATTTTGGTTTCCACAATGTACAGCAGGCTGCTTTTCCGGCTTCTAATTCTCGTGTGGAATCTGAACTATTGAATAATGGGTTTCAAAGTTCTACTGTCATGAAGGACCAATCGGGAAGAGTGGGTTTGCCTCAGGGTACTACTTTTGTTGATGCTTTAATTCATAAGAAATCACATAATGTCCAGCCACCTGTTCGAAAAGGAGAATTTCTATCGGTGAATATAGATGATGATATTCATGAACAAGGGGTGCGCGAGATGCACACCCTGATGATTGGTAGGATGTTGTTAAAACTAGGAGTTAAACCGATGCCTACCACTGAGCTTAAAGCTTCGCTAAGGTTTGGCATGTCAAAGGACAATGGAGGTTTGTGACTTTGGGGAAGGGATATTTCAGTATTCAAATAGCGAACCTCAAGGAGAGAGATAGAATATTTATTCGTCGTTCATGGCCCTCAGAATTTGGGACGATGAGACTTCAGAAGTGGGTACCGAAATTCAACCCCTATAAGGTTAGCTCCCCGATTGTGAATGAATGGGTACGTATTTTTGAATTGCCAATTGAATACTTTTATGTGCCTATCATTGAACGTATTGCTTCGGCAATTGGTCCTGTTGTGGGGGTTGATGAACGTACTCGAAATCGAACTATGTGTCATTATGCTCGGGTACTAGTTGAATTAGATCTTCGTAAGGAAAAGGAGTACAATATCTTGTATGAAAGATCTGGCCATTGCTCTATTGCTTCTGTAGGTTATGAACAACATCCAGATTTTTGCACACATTGTCAGATTGTTGGTCACTCACTGGATAACTGTCGGTCTCATGGAGAAAACCCTCCTAATGGAAAGTTAGACGACAATTCTAAACCCCCTCCCCGGAATGACCCGAGAAATATTCCAAAACATAAGACATTGGCAAAAAGGAACACCAGGGAAACAAGTCCTTGTGGTTATCCGGGAACTAGCTCTGCTAGGATACCGAGATACAGGACATTCGGGAGGATGTTAATCTTCCTCCTTTGGCAGCGACTGCTGATGACACTGGAACATTGGGAGACAGAAGCACGAAGGCAGATGGAGATACTGGACCTTCTAATACTCCTGAGGGTGACAAGCCGAAGGACTCTGAGATGCAGGAAGTGGAAGAGGAGGAGACTCTTCTCCCTTATAAGGAGTTAGGTAAAGCAGATGGACAAGTAAATACAGCCGAGAATCCAGAGGATTGGGAGACGGTCAAAAAGAAGAAAGCAGCCTCGCCAATACGACTACAGTTTTCACCTCCACCTACTACTTCTAATTCTTTCAGCATCCCAACAGTGGGGGATGGACATTCAGCTTCAGACTCAGACGCAGAAGTAGAAGACTACCCGAATGACCCTCTGGGCCCACCGGCGGAATCACCATTGGAGAAGACGAAGAAGAAGGTCGGCAGACCTCATGGAGTAAAAAAGCAAAAGTCTATTGCTCTTGTCCCTCCCTACAATACTCGTGCTAGAGTATTAGTTCCTGAGGATGTTGCCATAGCGAAATCCAGTTCCAGTACTACTTTCAAGATTGATGACGACCGTTTACGGAATAGTGGAATGCTGGAGTCTTGGGCTGACCGTTTTGGTTGATGCCTAAGTTTTCCATTTGTAGTACTTTACTTTGACTGATTTGGTCGTCTGGTCACTTTTGGACCAGCGACATTTCCTCTTTGAGAGCCACTTTTGGGCTCTCCTTGCTCTTCTCTTGTACGGGTCACTTTTTGGTCCACCCCTTTTTCTTTTTCTCTTTATATATTTTGCTTATTTGCTTACCAAATCTCATTCCAAAAAAATATTATAAAAATATTTCTAATTAGTTAATTTAAACTACATATATATATATTAATCAAAAATTAAGTTTATTAATTATAAGTTAGACTACGTATATTGCAATATTAATCTATCATACATAAACTAAAATTCAATAAAAAAATATGAAAATTTATTAGAAGAAGAAAAACAATTTTGATTATTTTATATTTTTTGTATTTATAATCAAATTTCATATTCTAAAATTTGTATATCTCTACATATTAAAATATATGTATATCAATGACATGTATATATATACATAATTTCACGTTTTAACATTTGTATTATTTAAATAAAAATATTATATTAATTACATTAAATTTAATTATAAGCACGTACTAATTTTATACTCCCTCCGTCCCGGAAGATTCTGCGCCAACTTTTCGGTGCAGAGATTAAAAAGGGTTGCTTTATGGGGGTAGTAAGTGTGTGTTGTAAGGTTATAAGTGGAGAAGAGTGTGTCCATTTTTGGGTGTGCAAAGTCTTATGGGACAGACCAAAAATGAAAGTGTGCTAAGTCTTCTGGGACGGAGGGAGTATGTATTTATTGACATGATTTTTCAGTTATTATGATTAATGCTCTTTTATAATGTAAGTCATACTTTTCAATTATCACTAATAATACCATTGTTGCAATATAAGTCATACCCTTCAGTATCACGAGTAATACTCTTTTTTACAGTAATAAGTCTTATCTTTTAGTTATCACGATTAATATCCTCTAATAATATAAGTCATATCCCTTAATCAATTTCACGGATTCCTGGTGTAAAAGTTGTTCACCTTATATTTTATTTTTTATTTTTAATAACATACGCTCTCAATTTTTTTCTTATAATAAAATTTCATATTTTTTATTGGATTTTAAAATTTATATGATAGATTAAGGGGGTGTATTCAATTGGGATTCTATTGGATTTTTTTGGATTTTAAAAAGTCTGTGGATTTAGAAAATTCATAGACTCCATTCAGTGTTTGACTGACTTTTTTTATTGATTTACATGGATTTTTATAGACTTGACAGGATTGTGGAATACACTTTTTTTATTGATTTACATGGATTTCTATAGACTTCGGCGCTGAAACTATTGATGCAAATGTATATGAAACACACTTGTATACAAAAAAATTTATCCAAATTAGTTAGAAAAAATACCAAAATATATTAGTTAAAAAAATACATTATTATTCATCATTATTATTCTCATCTTCATTTCCATCACTGTTATACCTCGGCCTCATTTCCCACATAACATTAGCAATACTCGTTCTTCATGCATTAGCTTCCGTTCTTTGTTATAGTTGGCTTTGAGAAAGCAATTTTGTTCTTTGTTGTAATTAGCTTCCGTACTTGTTTAAATAGAAAAATATTATTTGTTTAAATAGAAAAGTATTACTTGTATAAATAGAAAAGTATTACTTGTTTAAAAGAAAAGACACTTGTTTAAAAGAAAAGTATAACTTGTTTAGATGAAAACTATAACTTGTTTAAATATAAAAGTATTGCTTGTGTAAATGAAAAGTATTACTTGTTTAAATAGAAAAATATTACTTGTTTAAACAGAAAAGTATTACTTGTTTAAATAGAAAAGTATTACTTGTTTAAATAGAAAAGTATTATTTGTTTAAAAGAAAAGTATTACTTGTTTAAAACAAAAGTATAACTTGTTTAGATGAAAAGTATAACTTGTTTAAATAGAAAAGTATTACTTGTTTAAATGAAAAGTATTACTTGTTTAAATAGAAAAATATTACTTTTTTAAATAGAAAAGTATTACTTATTTAAATAGAAAAGTATTACTTGTTTAAATAGAAAAATATTAATTGTTTAAAAGAAAAGTATAACTTGTTTAGATGAAAAATATAACTTGTTTAAATAGAAAAGTGTTACTTGTTTAAATAGAAAAATATTACTTGTTTAAGTAGAAAAGTATTACTTGTTTAAAAGAAAAAGATAATTTGTTTAGATGAAAAGTATAACTTGTTTAAATAGAAAAGTATTACTTGTTTAAATGAAAAGTATTTCTTGTTTAAATAGAAAAGTATTACTTGTTTAAATAGAAAAATATTACTTGTTTAAAAGAAAAGTATAACTTGTTTAGATGAAAAGTATAAATTTTTAAATAGAACAGTATTAATTATTTAAACGAAAAGCATTACGAAGGTTTTTTTTTCTTCTGACCTTTCGTCTTTAGAGTTCTCTAAGAGAATACGTAGAAATCACTGGTTGTTAGAAGAGATTTTGGAGAGTGAAATCTGTTTATATTTTTTAAAGAGAATTAAAGAAAATCCATAGAGTATTAAAATCCATAGACTGTTGAATACCTAAAGATTTTTTAAGATTTTTTAAAATTTGTATTGAATACCTCAGGATTTTTAAAGACTTTTAAAAATCCGGATTGAATACCTCCAGACTTTGAAAGTCTAAAAAAATCCTACAGACTCCACAACCAATACACCCCCCTTAGTTTTAAGGGTTGAATCTTGTTTAAAATGTGGTTAGCTGACAGAATAACTTCCCCCACAAGTTCTGAGGCAAACCCCAGCTGATTAACATTGCATTCATCATCTCTTTTAGTGTTCGGGTTTTCCTTTCCGCAACACCGTTTGATTGAGGTAAGTAAGGGGCTGTCGTTTGATGTATGATACCCAACTCAACACATAATTGTTCAAACGGGGCCACATACTCTCCATCTCTATCACTACGAATTGATTTTATTCAAGTGTTCAGTTGATTCTCTACTTCATTTCTATAACATTTAAACCCTTCTATAGCTTCATCTTTACTTCGTAAAAGATAAACGTAGCAGAATTTAGTGCAATCATCAATAAAAGTAATAAAATACTTTTTCCATCTCTAGTTTGCACAAATTTTAAATCACATACATCCGTGTGAATTAATTATATAGGGGTTGTGTTCCAATTTCAACGTTTTTAAATGGTAATTTTTTTATTTTTGCTTCTACACATATTTCGCATCTTTTGGATGTATCGACATTTGCAATGTTAAGTAAATTCAAATTTACTAAACGCTTTATAGATTTAAAATTAACATGTCCTAATCTAAAATGCCACAAAGAGGAACACTCAGTGATATAAACATGAGTAGACGCATTCTCATTAATAGTAGTGTTTTTGCCTTTACGGCTTACAACCATGACTGACATTTTGAATAAACTATTCTTGAGATAACTCTTCCCGAGAAAAGTTATCCCGAGAAAAGTTACAAACTTGCTCAATACAACTTTGTCAGACTCAAACACTAACTTAAATTTGTGACTAACTAACAGCGAGCCAGAGATCAAGTTCTTCCGGATGTCTGGGACATGCAGCACATCATTCAGCTTTAGCTCCTTCCTCGAGGTCAACTTTAGCACAATCGTTCCGACACCAGCCACTTCAGATGAGGCCCGATTACCCGTATACAGTTTTCTCCCCACGATAGGAGAATATGTGGAGAATGCAGACTTCTCCGAGCGGACATGACAAGTGGCACCAGTGTCCGCGAACCATTCTTTTTTGTTATCCACCATGTTGGCCTCAGTCACTACAGCAAACAGATCCATCTCCGTGATCTCCCGTTCAGCCACGTTCACGGAGTCTTTCTTTGGCTGATGACAATCACTGGCCCGATGATTGGGTAGAAGCAGCAGGCTTCCCCTTGACATCTTTTTTTGTTGGGCATTTTCTCTTCTTTGATGGATCATTCTTCTCCATCAAATTTGTCGTGGCCTCGATTGTAGAATTCGAGACCTTCCCTTCTCTTTTCCGGTTATCCTCCTCGATCCGAAGCCGGACAATCAGATCCTCCAAGCTCATCTCCTTTCGCTTGTGCTTGAGGTAAGACTTAAACTCCTTCCAGGTTGAAGGTAATTTTTCAATCACAGTGGCCACCAGAAACGGTTCTGGCAGCAGCATCCCCTCAGCCCCCTGCAACAATGTTATGAAATACCAGTTGCAGTTTTTAGACTTGCTCGACAACAGACTTTTTGTCCTTCATCTTGAAGTCATACAAAAAAGCAACCACGAATTTCTTCGTTCCAGCGTCTTCCGTCTTGTATTTCTTCTCCAGAGAATTCCACAGCTCTTTGGAAGTCTCATGTTCGTAGTATACATTGTATAGTGCGTCAGTCAGTCCGCCCAAAATGTAATTCCGGCATAGATAGTCCCCATTGATCCAGGTGTCATAGGCTGATCAGCGTTATCAGCAGGGAGCTTGACGCGGTCCTCCTTGAGTACTTTACCACACCGATCGTGGTCAAATAAAAGGTCATCTTTTTCTGTCACTTCTTGAAATCAGTACCCAAAAATTAATCTGGCTTTTCTCCTTGCACAATCATGGGCCTTACAATCCCTGGTTGCTGAGAAGGATGAAACGTAGTTGCCCCTAAGGACCCACCAGAGTTTCCCACATAAGGATTGACATTGAAGCTTTCCAGATAAGGATTCCCCGTATACAGTCCAGCAAACGAATTTCCCGTATTTCCAGCATACTGGCTCCCAAAAGGATTTCCAAATTTCCATCATACTGGTTACCAATAGGAGGCATTCCTATTCCAGTGAACGAGCGAGTTTCAGGAAATAGTTCATTTGTCACTTGAGTATCAAATTGATACCGAGTGGAAATGTTAGTAGAAGTAGGCGCACCTAAACCAGTAACGGGAGGAACAGGAGCAATTGTTCCATTGTTGAGAGGAGTAGCCATAGCTAAACTAGAGTTCGTGTTAACACCATCAGTTGCACCATCAATGGCACCGGTGTTATCCACAATCACATTAACATTGTCTTGATGATCGTTCGACATTGCAGTATTTCGATTAAAAATTAATTTGCCTTGTGATAGTTAATTACAATCTAGAACTGCAACGTTTTCACGAAACAAAAGACGGATAAACACAAAAACGAAATTGAGTCAAGGAAAATTATTTTCCCGCAAGACAAATTAAGTCCTGAATAGTGCTCACATGATCGTGTGTAAATGCCCCTAAAGGTAAAACGATTTCACAGTTTCAATTTAGTAGCAACACTGAAAAGAAACAATCGGCGAACGTAATCGGAATATGTATTGAGCGATAGAAAAATATGCAGCGTAAGGCTATGCAGATTGCAGAGTTTTCTTAGCGTAGCAAAAGTATGGAGAAAATCTGGTGAAGGGCTATATATAGATGGAACTAACTACAGGGAGTTGAGGAAATTGTGGGATGACCACGTCTTTAGTGGGCAGTTATGACCGCGGCCCATTCTTGAGGAGGAAGACACGTCCAGGTTCGATGAACCTTCGATTCGAATTTGAATTCGAACTCTGGGTAAATACTGACCAAGTCCGATTCAGCTCACAGATATATTCATGTCTCCTGGGCCGACCCAATTCCGGATGGGCCACCTAAACAATTCAGTCCAAAAAATTAATTGGGCTTTTTAGAGTTTTTGGGTCTCTCAAAAGATGGATGACCCCTAAAGTCCAATTGCCAAGAACCAAGAACCACGAACCCGGGCTCGGACGAGGTGGGGCGTGCACGCGCGCGCGTGTGTGGTCAATGGTTAGGGTCCTCATGCACCTTTTTGGAGAACATGAACACATGTCTATCTTTACAAAGGAAATTACCTTTCTTGTTTCCTATGTGGGATAGAAGACTACACAAGTCTTCCTTCACCCACTTAAATTCCCCTCTCTAGATGTTGTGACCTTTCATCTTCCGGTATTAATTTCTCACTCACCGAAATTCGATTTTGAAATAATAAATATACCATGATCATCTACTCCGCGAGTAGATCGATCTCATCACGTTTAATTTTTCGGAAATTAACGTTTTAATTCCTCAATAATTTGGTCAAACACGAGTATTAGAACACCCTCAAAACCCAAATTTCCAACAATAAGGTACAAATTATTATAAATCAACACCCACCTTTTTCAAATTATTAAAACGATATATTTAAATTATATTTCATTTCACCGTGACACTGTCTCACACAAGTGTGTCTCATTTGTAATTACCTGCAAACAACAAAAAAGCTAAATAATAAAAATGAAGAGTAGGTTTCCCGTGAAACTTGTTCCATATTTACAGGCTTAACCCTTCAATTATCACGATTAAATACACTTCAATTATCACTATTAATATGTTTTTGTAATGTAAGTCATACTCTTCAGTCATCATTACTAATAGTAATCTTATTTTAATATAAGTCATACATTTTAGTATCACGAGCAATACCATTTATGTAATAATAAATCATACTTTTTAATAATATAACTATACCCCATAACTATTTCATGGATTCACTGGGTGAACTTTGTTCCGTAGCTAACAATGAAAAAGTAAAGAAGAGTGCGTCATGCGTGGAAATAGGAGGTGTACTGCTATTACAATTCACAAGGCCATAAGCTTGAACAACAACAAAACCCTCACACCACACACCACACACCACCGTTTTTCTCAAAAAATGTGCGACGAAGATGACAAATCGGGCCCAATCAACCGATCCCGGCCCGACGAGGAAGAGGCTCTCCGCCTCAAAGCCTTAGCAGAGGAGACTTACATTTCCGGCGACCTGAATTCCGCCATGGAACACGCCAATCGCGCGCACGAGCTCCACCCGTCGACCGGTGGCCTCGCGGAATTGCTCACCAATTTCAGAATCCTCGCCGCCGCCTCCGCCGTCGAAGGCGGTGAGGAAGCGACGCCGGATTACTACGGGATCCTGCAGGTGGAGAGGTTCGCGCACAACAATTTGATAAAAAAGCAGTACAAAAGGCTGGCGCTGACCCTGCATCCTGATAAGAACCCGCACGTGGCGTCGGAGGAGGCGTTCAAATTGGTGGGGGAGGCGGCGCGTGTGCTGTCGGATAAGGAGAGGCGGAGAAAGTACGACGCGAGGCTTAGGGTTGCGATTCAATCGAAAGCTGCAAAGGAGGCTGAATTGGGGGCGGAAATGGCTGGTGAGACTTTTTCTAGTTTGTGTTGTAGTTGTGGGTTGTTGAATCAGTTTGAGAAAAAGTATTTGGGGCATGATTTGGTGTGCCCTAAGTGTAGAAACACATTTAAGGCTATGGAAGTTGAGGAAGATAAGATTAGCAAGGAGGGGGTTGGAGGGGGGCAAACTAGGGTTAGTGCTAGGATTAAGGAGAGAGTTGCGAAAGGGGAGCATATGGGGATTGTTGAGAGGCTTGGTTTGGGGGCGAAGAGAAGTAGTAGTGTGGGAGAGGTTTTGGAGGGGAAATTGGAGAAAAGTCGAAAGTTGGGGGAAGGCGATTCGAGTAATAAGGGAAGTAAGAGAGGAGAGGATAGTGAAGAAGAGGGTATGACGTTGAACGAAATGAAGATGTTAATGAAGAAGAAGAAGGCTAGGAAAGAGGTGGAAGTTGAGGAAGTAGGAATTGGGAAGGAGAGAGAAGAAGAGGTAGAGAGGAAGGAAGGGGGAAATGAAAAGGTGAATTCGAGGGGGAAGAAGAATAGGAGGGGAGTGTCGAAAATTAAGAAATTGGAAGATGTAAATGATGTCGATTTGGAGATTGTGAAGAGTATATCATCCAAGAAAGGTAATGTTAGGGAGAATGGGAAAGAGAAGGAGAAGGAAAAGGAAATAGATAACATAACGGGGAAAAGAGAGAGGCGTAGGACTGCAAGGTACGGGTATTTGGACGATGAGAAAACGAATACTTCAAAGGTTCATGTGGATTCTGATATTGAGAGCCTTATCTCTGATGAAAATGGTAGTGTGGAGATAATGCCACTCAAGGATACGGATTTTCATGATTTTGACAAGGATAGAAGGGCGAAGAGCTTTAAGAAAGGTCAAGTGTGGGCGGTTTATGATGATGATGATGGAATGCCAAAGCACTATGGGCTGATTGATAGAGTTGTTTCCGTAAATCCTTTCAAGGTGATGTTCATCTGGCTACGGTTTCAAAGTAACAGAGACACGGAGCTATCAAGTTGGCCGAATACAGGATTCCATGTCTCTTGTGGGATCTTTCAGCTTTCTAGGAAAGTGACAATTAAGTGTCTGAATATATTTTCTCACCTTGTGGACTTTGAAAGAGCAGCTAAGGAGCTGTACAGAATTTACCCCAAGAAAGGCTCTGTTTGGGCAATGTATAATAGTATCAATGCTCCACAAGGTGAAGAAATCAACCAAGGGGATAAGGATAAGGATATACGATGCTATGATATTGTTGTGTGCTTAACCAGTTACAGCGATATTCACGGGTTGAGTGTAGGTTATCTTGAGAAGGTACCGCAATTTAAGTCGGTGTATAAGAGAAAGAAAGTTGGGGCTAGTGCTGTGATACATCTTGCACCGAACGATGTTAAACTGTTGTCTCATGAAATTCCTGCAAAGAAATTGTCTGGCAAAGAATCCTCGAATCTTCCAAAGGATTGTTGGGAACTCGATCCTGCTTCGCTGACTCCTCGGTTGATTATTGCATCATAATTTTAGTATCATGTTTAAAACTGCTAGTTGGACCTGGGATGCTTGATTTGGTGTATTGTCCCTTCTTCTGATCCCGGTAAAATTCAACCTTAATTTTTATTGCAATGCTTATGTTATATGTGTGAATAGAGTTTCTTCTTGAATTGCTTACTATACTGGGATGGTGAATAAGTAGTTGCACAAACTCGGAAAATATCTAGGGAGGAAATATCATATATTGTTTCTTGGTGGATCTAAAATGAGGCCCTTTTTTCCCTTCATATCACTCTCTTTCATAAGTTTATCAACCATAAGTTTAATTCCTCTGTTAATGCACTAACATGAGTGAAGTTGGTTCTTTGGTTGTGTAATTTTGGTATGGTATTGATTTTTCTCTCTCCGTATTAATTGTGAACCTTGAAATTATCACTTAAGTTAAATGAGTATGTCCTAATTGATTTTGTTACTGTATCAGTTGTCTGCAGGATTGTTCGTCAATCCTGTTGCCTGATGAAATGAGAACAATGAAATACAGCTACTTAGGAAAAAAATATCATCCCTGCTACCCTTTACTTTCTCTAAACATGCTACATGGCTAATTAGTAGTCCTTTTAGTTTCTGCAATTTAAATTTTTGCAGGCAATAAATCAGGGCTGCATCGCGCCTGTTGTTGATCCTAATGTGCCAACAATGATTGTGTTTGTCAATTTAGTCTCTCGGCTGTTTTTGGAGTACAAAAGTAAGGAAGTTGCAAAATGAAAAGCATCTAGTGCATGAGTTTTGGTGGTGCATCTAAAGTCCTCCGATGAAATTTTGGAACGAGATCAACGAAACGTCTGCTTATCACAGGTAAAGATGAATGAAGCTGGATGATCTTTTGATGAGTTCTTTTTGGATGTAGAAAGAACATGTCCCTAGTTAAATGCTAGTATCATTTATCTAAGAAGTCATATTTGATTGGCTTGTTTTTCATTCTAGTAGGGCAAAGTCAACTCTTTCATTTCATCTATGAACAATCAAAGTTTGATATAAATCCTTCTGTATTTTGTTCTGTTTAGCTAAGCCTCTGTACTCTTATTATTCGAATTCCTATTTTGGAGGAAGTAATAAAACAGAGTTTTATCCATGCAAAAGTCATAAAAAAAATTATATGAGATGGTATTTGTTTCGTGTGTAAGCAATATCAGCAAAGGTTTTAATTTCCCCAATGTGCAAACATAAAAGTTTAGGTGATGGTTCAATGTTATTTCAAATTGAAAACTATAAAAGGTTAAAATGTAACTAATTTATTTGCACGGTATTTGCATTAAATAGTTATCAGGAAAATGAATATACAGAGTTGCAGTAAGAAGTGTCAAATTTTGTAACGGATAAAAACAGTAGGAGGTTTTGCATGAAAACACGAAATAATATATTGATGATATAATATGATCCAAATATTATGACGATAAAAAAAAAAGAATAAAATCCTAACACTGATAAATATTGATCAATTTTGATATTTTATAGCTACTCAGGATTGAACATTCCTAACTACAAAAAACAACCTTACAAAAGTGATAAAACCCAACAATCTGAAACCTCATAGATCATGAATATCAGCACTTTATCAAGAGAGGAGAAGTAAAGATGAACCAGATAATATGATGTAATGTTGGAGCAGATATACTGAGAACATTCGGTTTTCTTCACCCGTAGGATGGGGCGAGGCATTCATCCACCATATCAACAAGGTTAGGATTTTCCAAAGCTGCAGCTACGCGTTCTTTGTCATTCAGCTGTTTATTTACTGCAAACAGGTTTACGATCTTCACAACATCAGGATAGTGAACGAGAAAACGTCCAGCAATTATACAAAAACGACGTCTTAAATACACACAAAACAAGTATCACTTATGTAAAAAGAGTTGATGAAATTAATTTGAAACTATTGCTCCTTGGAGAACCATAAGACATTTGATCATACCTCTCTCTCTCTCTAGGAACTTTGTACAGATTGAATAGAACAGAGAATACTTCAATATTCAGACATATATCTGGGCCAAGCCAATTGATGCTGCGAGAGCATAGAATAAATATATACATAAAACACAAAAGAACACACACTAATTCCGTTGATTCTAGAATACTCAGAAAAGTGATAAGGGTAACTATATTGATTCGCAAAGAATACCATAAATAAGATACTGAGAGAAACCCTCGTTTTTTTCTTTTAATCAAAGTCAAATCCCATACACAATGATGAAAAACAACTATTTATGATAATACCTACAAATCCAGAATCCTAACAATATAATTTTACCTAAAGATAGGCAAAATAAACAGTAACATATCAAACAATGTCTTACCAATTAAAAACAATAAATCAAAACATATTTTCAATATATCCTCGTATATCTCCATCATCAATGCATAGATAAAGAACAAGGCTAAAAATTTATGGATAAAATATGACTCAAGTATCACTCTCAAACACACAAACGCACGTCCACCTACAACCACACAAAAGAGAGAGAGAGAGAGAGAGAGAGAGAGAGAGAGAGAGACCTGCAGCTTCAGTGGCATGACTACCAGGGGCTACTCTAATATCCACCTGGAAACAAACAAAAGGCAACACTATAATAACCTGAAGAGTGAAATACTTCAGAAATCATTAAAAGACATCAAAGTTCTAGAAACTGAAAATTTATGCATAGTGCTAATAAGAGCATTGTTCGGAAAACCAGGACAATGTTTGTTTTAGGTTTTAAAAACCAGGATTTCGGTTTTGAAATTTAAAACCGGTTCTAGTTTGAGATTTTGAAAACCAGTTTTAAAAAAACCACCACTACAAACCTACTATAAGTCTATAACACTTTTCAATACAATTAATTCTCTCTCCATACACTTTAATATATTTAAATCATAATTCACATCATTCAATCATTTCAATCACACCTCAACAATAATATAATAATACAAATCATTCACTCTCACATGTTGATTTGACATAAAATTAAATCTCATACATTAAAAAAAAACCAAAACAAACACACCTTACTATTTATCAAAATTTTAAAATCCCGTAGATTTCAGAAACTGGGTTTTAAAAGTCACTTAAAAGTTAAAACCCAAAAAAAAACACCACCTAGCAGTCTACGCCAATTTATACTTGCTCCTTCTGCTGTTCAAACGAAAGCATTTTCTGGATATAAAAATGCATCAAACTGTAAACGTTCATCAGTAAAGAGTTCAAGAAATGTTTAACAAGTCCTTTTTTTATAGTTACATACTTTGTATCGAGGGGGCAAAGAACGCATGAGTTTAACCCGCAAGCATAAGCCAATGACTGTCGCCAAGCTGCAGTGCTGGACTGTCGGTGTAAATGTGACCCTGAAGCAGATCATTCACAAATAAGTTGATATGATAAACATCCACCACTAAAAGAAAGCAAACACAAGGCACAAAGGATTTTTACCTTACATAGCTAAGCTTGTCATCAACCTCAACTGCATCTTCCGTTATAACATTCAGCTCTTCCAAGGAATTAGGGTGCTCCGGGTCTTTTATGTCTCTAATATGTTGTGTTGACATTAAGAAGTTCAAAATATTTACAACCTTGAGATTTTGAGTAACACTTGGGACCTTGGGTGCACCAGTTGCACAGTACAACTGGTGCACAACTAATACTGTTCAGCGAAAGCAACTAATACTGACCAAATAATACAGTTAAGTAAAACAACTAATACCATTTAAAAATGCACGTGGGTTGTGCAGTGCAACTAGTGCATATGAGTATTTGCCTGAAATTTTCCACAGTTTCATGATGTGTTATTCAGTTACACCTACAAAGTAGTTCCACTCAGGCAAAAATAATACAAATAACTGTTTTCTTGTAATAGAGATATGCTATTCTTTCACTTATCAAGAAAGAGTACGGATTATCTAAGGCTTTATCTAGTAGAATTAGCAAAAAAATTCTGCACAATCATATGGGCAGATTGGTCTCACAAACCAACACATCCATGCACAAAAACCAAATGCTAACCTAAGAAGACATATTGATAAATTAAAAATGAGGTATCACATATTTGCAAACAAATGGCTGCTTAGAAATTCACTATATTAACAGTAGGGGATATGACAGTTCTGAGCACTACAGAAGAATGTCTAGCATATGCAGGAAAAGAGATAATAGTAGTTTTGTCCGGATCAGTCAAGAGGTACAATTCCCCCCATCTAATTTTTCTTTTTCGCTTCAAGAATCTACCGGCACATCATTCTTTCGTCATCTATAACCAATAGTTCTTCCATTAGCATCTTTCTCTTTCATATTAAAAACAACTTAATGAAGTAAGATAATTATATCATTTATCTCAAGAAGATTGTGCTTACGGACCTATTGGAAATGCTGATATATAGAGAGAAATCTGATGTTCAACTTTTCCACCATGCAATGCATAAGGTATGATACGGTTGAAAACTTCAATCCTCATAAGCAAACAAATTCAAGGAAGCAGCAAAGAAAAAGATCGGAAACATATAAAAGGATATCAAAAATCTCTAGTTGGTCAATCGGTTCAATTGCATATTCGCCCACATCAACTGGTGCAGTACGAGCTCGACGCTCCTTTTTTTCATACACAACAGGGTTTGCGTTTATCAATCCTGAAACCATATTGGCTACTCAACCTGAACCACAGTAATATTAGCAAAAATAAGAAAGGAACTTGGAACGGATTCTCCAACCGTACATTTTGACCCTTAACACTTTGGCACAATATATTAATAAAACAACTAGCTCTCCTCGAACTGGATTCTGAATTTAAAACTTAAACGTCAACCGTGTTTAATCCTCAAAACTCAATAGGATTAACCAAATTGTTAAGCCATCAACAGAACCATCATATACAAGTAGCATGCTGAAAGTTATGTACCGATGAGTACTACAGACATTTACCTAAAGCAAAGCAAGTACTAATTGTAACATGTCTTGATATAGAAATCACTGCCCATCCCTCTCTCTCCAAATTTCATCTCACATAAAGATGCAAAAATTGGTAAACAAATTATGTAAACAGAGCTCAACAAGAACTTGGAGGAAACTCATCAAATTTCAACTCCATAGGATTACCTAAATTGAACTTTCCTATATTAAATAAGACAATTAGAGCCCGTTTGTTTCACGGGAAAAGAAATCATATCCCACCTTTTCAAGTGTTTGTTATGATTGATGGCTTTTCTCTTTGGCCCGAAAGCCCGTACTTCTTTTTACCATTTTGGCTTGATTATTCGTTCCACCTCCTATGTGGTATCTATAATACCAACCACTATCCCTTGATGTCAATTGACCTAAATATATCATGATTTACGAACATCATAACAAACACTTGAAAATGTCAAATATATCACATGAGTGAGTAAAATATATCACATGATTTCATATCCTTCTAAATATCATAGCACTAAAAAACGGGCTCTTAGGCAGATGCTGATGGAATTACAACCTCTCACAGTCGCAGGAGAAATAAAATCCCAAATAAAGTTTATCCAAAGTGTACAATTGGAAGAACCAATTCCGCCTCAAAACATGACATTAAAACGCAGTTACAGCCATATAATTCCACTATAGATAACGAATTTATTCACATACAAAATTTGAAACACTAATAATTTTAATCTAACCGTTAAATTCATACATCCAGCAAACCAATTAACCAAGTCCCAGCTATTCAAAAAAAATAAAAAAATAATTAACCAAAGTCCCAGCTATTCAAAAAAAAATAAAAAAATTAACCAAAGTCCCAGAAAATTACCTTCATAAAGATTAATAACTAGCACAAAATACAAATTTCGCGCAAAGATAAATGAACGAATTGAGTCCAAAACAATCAGACACAATACAAATAAAATTGAGAATAGATTTCATGTGTTTTATTTAAGATGTAAAGCAGCATAAAAAATAACTTACAATATTTCAATCTTGGAAAGTATTCAGAAAATTAGGTCGTCCGTCAGTTTGGCGCGACTGAATCAGGTTCGCAGAGCGGCGGAATCGGGGCTACGGCGGTGGGGGGCGTTCCCAGTTCTAGAACCAATCCCGTTTGGTTGCAACTCTCGAGATCTTTATAAAGAAATGCGTAAAAATATTTTTCCGTAAATAAAAAAGATATTTCGGAGGTGTTATGTTTATTTTCCACTCTGGGCGTAGCTACTCACCCCTAACAAAATGACAAAATTTGTATAGACCTAATTTAAGCTATGAACTTGGTTATTTAAGTATCACTGTTACATATAAAAATTCTCATTATTATGTATAAAAATTATTATTGTTATAAACAAAAACAATCATTATTTAGAAAATATTTTATATTTTTAAACAAAATAAAATTTTTTTGACATAACAAAGAATAGTTTTTATACATAACAAATGATAGAGTTAAACAAAGCACCGGATTCACATAGTGTTGCTCCCACAAAATTGCTAAATACGCCCACCTTTTTGTTTTAACAAAAATAACCTTAATTAAAAACACTACTATACCCTTTGTAATAAAAATTAAAATATTAAATTTACTAAGCCCACCCTTTTTTCTTTAACACCCAAGATGAAAAACCAGTGGGTCTCAATTTGATGGTATATTGTTGGAGCAGTGGGCATGTATACATTCAAGAACAATTTCATTGTAATCATTCACAGGCCTGAACATAATAAAATCAAATTTAGAATAATCATATTCAAAATATAAAGACAAGATGCTCTTTAGGTAATGGTTATGAAGTGAAGATCGAAGAAATGTTCAAAAAGAAAGCATTTAATGAAATAAACCACCGTCCTTCCGTAGCTTTACACAATTAAAAAGAAATAAGAAAATTAACAATTTTCTAAAACGCATTTTTTTCCTCAAATCAAATGGTAGCAGACTAATTTGGATTAATAAGAAGATGCACATTGGAACAATTACGATTTGTCCTCGCTGGAGGGTATCACTTCTACTATTTGCTTCATCGTCGATTTTGTTCTTTTTTTCAATCCAAAATTGTAACTTAATTTGGTGGGTATGTTTTATCTAGTACCGTGTCTATAAATATTGTATTAAGGTTATAATTGTAAATTTTTAAGGGTGTAATAAGAGAACTTAAAGAATAATTAAAATATATGGTGGGTTAATTTAGTAGTGGGTGTACTTAGTAATTTTGTGGGTGTGAGTAGTCGCGCCGTTCTTTTTTTCGGACAGAATTCTTTAGGGTATGTTTGTTTCGGGACTCACCCGGATGGACTTAGAACTTTGCAATCCAAGTCACATACTAGTTGGGGATTTTTCAAAATCCAGTTTTCAAATCCACTCCTATAAAATATACCTATACACCTATTTTTACAAAATTCAATACAATCATATCATCAATTTTCACCCACCCACTTATTTTCTCTCCTATTTTTCTTTCACTCAATACAATATAATAATACAATATCAATCACTATTACATATTGATTTGACATAAAACAAAAATCTCACCCTACCAAAATCTCAAAACAAACACATACTTTTACTATTCATCAGGATTTTCAAATCCATAGAATTTCGAAGTCATGACTTCCCCCGCACACCTAAATCCCGAACAAACATACCCTTAAGGGCATGTTTGTTGGCTTTGATTAACCCATGACAGTTTAGTTATCACGCTTATTGGGTTGTTTGGTACCTATCAGTTAGACTCAAGACAAAAGACAGGCCCGCCTCTAAACACTGTTGTGCTTTAAGGGAATTATCAGATGAAAAACATCAAGATTGGGGATCGCAAAATAATAGTGCATCAGATGAAGACTTATAATGTATAAAAGGCCCTTCTGCTTTTTAATGCCAAAAACTAGTTCTCTCCTCCATCATTTGCCCCATCTTATTTTTCTATCACCTCAAAGAAGCATGACGGGAAATTTCGAGTTCTTCGATCTGGTTTCTTTTGTTCACTGTCACAAATTATTTTCAAGCCTCTTTCAGCCTCTCTTTTCAACTTAGCTCACACCCCACAGAAGCTGATTTTTGGTAGTAAATAGGGTTTGCAGATCTGGAACAAGACAGTGTTATTTTTATTTTTTTCAGTCATTATTCACTTGTTCTCTATATGGGAGGCGAATAGTCACTTTGAGATGAAAGGAAAAGACCCAAACTAAAACCTGTGTCGTTGTACAATTTGACGGTTGAGGGAGATGAACCCGCCATAGATTTTCAGGTGTTGAAAGGAAATAAGAACCTCAATTTTTAAAGCCTTTGAGTTACGAAGAAATAATAAGATTCACAAAAATTTTCCTTGATTGTGTGAGGTTTGTGGAAATTTGAAGCAAATCATGTCTTTGATTGAATAAGAGGGATTTCTTTTTAGGAGAGTGAAAATAAGTTTTTATGGGTAGTTAATTTTGTCATTTGCGTGATGAACAGTTCCTCCGCATTTTGTTGAAAAACACACATTTATCACACTCAGTGTGTGCGCACCAAACAACTAAGGAATTAGTCTACCCCCTCTTAATTTTGGCACGTTAATAAATCTATTTAATCGCCTGATAATTGGTTCTAGCCAGCAAACATGCCCTAAGAGGAGTAAAAGTTAATTAGAGGAAATAGAGAGGCCTCTTAAAAATCTTAGAAGAATGTTTTTATTTTTTAAGACACATATTACTTGGTTGAGTATATTCTAAAATTAAATCAAATCCTTTCACAAAAATAAAATTAAATCAAATAAATCAATTTCGTGTGGTGCTTTTTAACTTCCTAAATATTAGTACAAGTTCTCTTTGGCTACAGTATACAGCTACACTTACATTTTCAATCGTAAGTTAACAATTTTTTTATTTTTTTTTTTGACAGAAAGTTAACAATTCATAAGTATATGTAATAAGAATTCGATCATTCTTTAAACAACAAATGAGTATCACAAAAGGAAACTGAAACAACAATTGTAAATGCAAATAGAGTCCACATTTACATTGGTGCAAGTTTGGAGGCAAATGTGAAGCATTAATAAAACAATAACAACCTAAATAAAATAAGTTTGCACAAAAAAAAAATGCATATAACAAAAAATTGCAGCAATAATTTTTGTACATATGTGTAATAAAAAATTAATGTGAAGGAGTCATGTAAAATAATCTCCAGTGAGAAGCTTTGCAGCTTTTTAATTAAGTAACGATGAAGCTCTATAATTTTTTAACAAAGAAATGGCAGCTAATAATGGTGAAAAAGAAATGAAGGGGCGGGTGTTCTTATATTGAGAAATGAGTTTGGTAATTTAGACATGTGAAATAAAATTTTAGAATTTATAATTTTTAATTGGAAAAATATTACACATGTTGAACATATTGAAAAAAAAAATGAACATTAATTGTTTTTATTTATTTTTGAGTAAATTTGTTCTATATTCATTATAACAGAATATTGCACATGTTGAACATACGAGAAAAAATTGAACTTTACCCACAAAAATTTTGCAAATAATTTTTTGTACCTGCAATTTTTCTATTTATTTTTTTGCAAACTTGTTTTTATTTTTACGATTGTTAGAATAAAATTATTTAGATGTACAATTTGTTTAATGAGCAATATTCATAAAGAAATAACCATTGACATTCTGCCACCTTAATTGTTTTTCCTTTTTTCTCCATGTTCAAAAGTTCTTTTTTTTCTTTAAAAACAAATTGGACGCATGGTGTAAGTTGGAAGTGTTACTAGCTAAAATATGACACATTCACCCCATGTATAAAAGAATTAAAAAAAAATGAATCTCCTCCTATGTAATTTTTTCACAATTTAATAATATACAAAAATTTACTAAAAATAATAATATGAATGTGGATTGAAAATTTGATAGGTATTTCACAAATATCAATGATTATATGGACGTGCTGCTTGAATTTTTTTTGGGAAAGAGAAAGATTTGATTGAAGGAAATTAGTTAGATTGATGTGAGTAATTTGGATTCTAATTTGTTATATTAATATAACATAATTAATAAATACATTAAAAATTTAGAATTAATAATGTGGATGGCCAATTAAGCAATAGGCTCCATAAGTTGCCACTTGTGGGTTGACCGCGTAAGGGCAATTCATCTTGATGACGAATTCCACGATAACAAGAAATAGAAATTAATCGTTCAATGTCTGCTCGTTTTCCCCCGACTCAACCTCAACATCTATAAAAAGAAAAAAAGCCCTTTCTCCGTTTCATAATAATAAGTCTCCATATTAAAACTCACTCTATATATAAACAAACATTATAATTTGATATCCAAATTTCAAATTTCAACTAAAGAAAGCAAACGAATCATAAATTCAAACACAAAACCCCATTATTCTACTTTCTTCCATAACAGCAGCGGATATTTCCAATTAAGAATATTGTACCGATAAAGCAAACTCAATTAACAGCCGAATGACAACAAATTCCCGATGCGAATTCCCATTTTGAAGCAACATCAGAACAGAGCAGCTCACAAACTTTCAACTCATCAAACACAATATTACAAAATCAATCATTTTTCAAATCAAACACACAACTTAAATTGAAGCTAACGATTGACATTGAATTTAGGCATACCTAAACAGAGTCGCGAATGAGGAAAATAAGCGATAAAATTGAAGAGCAGAGCAAAAGGGGCAAAATTCAACTCCTGAATAAAAAGCCCTAACAGTAATAACACCAATCTTATACACAGTTGACTTTTACACGCATTTTTAAGAGCAAATTTTGTATTAGTAATTAACATGATAAAATAATTTTTAAGAAATCCCAATTGTTGAACCCTAAAATCATGCCTACTCCAACAGATCTACAATCAATAGGTTATTCATCTATAATTCACAATAAAAGCTTTCATACAAACAATGTAATTTTTTATTTTAAAATCTGCCAACAGAATGCTCTGGTCTCCTTTAAGCAAATGTAAACATTGCTCCATATCATGTTTCAAAGAGAGGTTTAAGAGGCATGTTAATGTTGAACTACTATCTGTACTGATACAGCAGCGGAAATTTCTTTACATAACAATTATTGGGAATTCACATAGATGTCCATAAACAAAGATGTGACATGATGGAGCTCAATCTCTGATGGAAATACACAAAATCTATATGGAAAATTTAATGCCTTCATCATCGGCGGAAGTCCCTTTGAAGATTGCAAGCTTCCCCTTGTGTTCTAGGTGTTTCAGGGATCGCATTAAAATGGTACGGTCCATTCCATGAAGCTCTGTTTACAGCAAAAAGACGTCATTTAGAGATATATGTGTTTGTGTGTGTGATACATGGATATTATTTTCTTTTGAACAATCGATCAACACAATAAAATGGATGCCCCAGTTGTACGAGGCATCTGTACACAAGTAATACTGTTCAGTGAAAACAACTACTACCGTTGTAAAATGCACTTGAGTTGCATGGTGCATCTGGTGCAGGCAAGACTTTGCACCCAATTCATGCCCTTACATGCTTACACCCTACCCCTACCATCTAGAAACTACAGAAAATAGACAAATAGAGTTCCTACATGGATGCACTAGACACATACTAAAGCAATTCCAAAAGCCCAAAGGTTACCTGTCCCTTGCGACTCAACCCCTGAAAGTATTTCCTCAACAGTCATACCGCTGTCCTCAAGTCCATTATCCTTAACCTAATGAAAAGGTAAAAAAAAAAAAATCACGCAAAAAGCAAACACTGGGAGACGAGCGAACAATGGCAAAAGGATAAGTGATACTTACAAAGCTTATAATTAGGTCAGCCCAATCTTGTATCCTATGCCAAAGGATCATACATTTCCTATGACTTTTGTCCAACCATTCAGCACGTCCTATCAAGTGGAACTTATTATCATGAGCAACCAAATGTTCCATAAATCAAATGCTAAGTCAGCAAAACAGAAACAAAACTTCGGAAACCAAGGCAGAGAGAAATGCCTCCCTCGCTTCATGACTTAGAGATCCTACATAAATCATAACTCTGTCAGGAAAAACTTTACATTATATAGAGAATTTAGAGAACAATTAAAATTACAGCGTTCTCTTGTAATGAATATGATACTGAAATTGAATGAGCTAAATTGAATAAGTATATTATCTATGCTGGATTTTGGTTGAATAATAGAAAATCCCAGCTATAAATTCTGGTTAATGATCAGTTTGGCCATTGATCTACAAACAATTGCAAACTCATGTAACTTTCAATAACTTTCAATGGCTTCTGATAAGACACAAACAAAAAAACCACTTACTAAGTTTTATCTGCATGCCTTCAATATATATTCTATTCTCTATTTCATTATCACACTATTTTTGGTCAATTGTTTGTCTTTTCTATTAGCAAAGCAAGAAAATCTGATACAAGCAAATTACTATGTTCCAAAATAACACGAGTCAAACAGACATTACTTACTTTCAATCACCTGATTGCTAAACAATGGAAAGTCTTCATCAAGTCCAACTATGAAGATTTTTTGTGTTCGGCAATATTCAAGTATCAGCTCCTTCCAGAGTTGTATTTGCTTCTCTCTAGTGTCTTTTATTGGCTGCAAACTACAGGAATTGAAAATTTTATACACTAACAAACTAGGATTCCTATTTGAGCACGCTCAAGTAATTGTTGGCACCGGTCTCCATAGGAAGGGAAAATTTTCAAACAAAGTCAAAGTTGAAGTAGACAAAATTCGGTTCAGATAGAATATAAATAAACCGAATTTGATACCATTTCATTTCTAGTATTTGAAACTGGCTTCAATATTTCTGCATTTTATGGAGTGGTTTTTGAAAGTATCAAACAGGAGAGTGGTTGGACGCAATCGCTGTATTTAGGAGCCAACAAATACGAAATACACAACAAGGAATGATGTCTGGTGCAGCATTAGACAAGGTTTTCCTCATGGAAACTTTGTAACATAATTCCCATAATATTCAAGCAAAACAAAAAAAAAACGCAGTATATTGACTATCATCACATTGCAAGAGAAAATTTAGTCACAAACGCTGCTCAAAGCAGAAATCTGTGCACCCTAAAATAATATAAGCTCAATCCTCAAGCGCTGAAGCACATGGATGTCGAATCACTAAATAAAATTTATTATATGACCCAGCAGTGAAGCACAACATTTCCTAGTTGGTCCACATAATATGAACTAAAGACCAAGCCTATTCAGCAGGAGAATAATATAATACAACATGTGTCAAGAACCATCAATTCATAGAATGAATTAAGTGATTCTCTTCTACCCTGACAGAATCATCTTTCCTATCTTACAACCCAGAAAAAATTTGGATTTGGTATCTTAAGAGAGTTGGCTCTGTTGGATTTTCTGGGGATGTGTCATGTATCTAGTTCATTTAGTTGGGAATGGCTTACAGTGAACGCTAATAAATTTCTGCAACAGAATTACCCAAATAAATCAGTACAACGAGCAGGAAGAACTATTGAAGAATGAAAAGGAATTCTCTTCTAGTCTGTACCTCGGGGACAGTTATCACTTTCGTTTGACTTAGGAGCTGTACCAGTTCGAATGGTGGATTTATCTTCTCTTTTTCTGTAATTTCTTAAGGGTTTACACTCACTCGAAGTAGAGCTATTGTGAACACATCAATTTATTTAACAATTTTCTTTTGCTTTTTATACAAATTGATCAAGGGAACAACTCTTATTTCCTCTTCCTTGGCCCTAAAAGGAGGATCAATAGCCTCAATATATTAAACTTTCATAGGTAAAGCTGATAAATCTCGTTTTCATCATTCTTAAGGATCATAAAACAACATAAATCAAGAAAAAGAGCAGAAACTCATGCAAGTTAAGCCCAGTAAAATGATATTTTTACTTTTAAAAACACATTTGAATCAACCAAACCCAAAAAGTATTCACAGATTATGCACAGACAAAGATCATACCGAAAAATAAGGAAAGTGGTGAGAGAAGGGAGCAAGAAGTATTACGTGAAATAGGAGGATAATTGAAGAAATTGGGCAGCTTGAATTCACCCAACGTCTGCATGTCAGCACTTCGCCTCTCGATTGATTGCAAAGTTCCAAAACTGGGAAAAACAAAATATTGAAGAAAATCATTGGTGTCAATGGACAAATCTTAACAGAAATGGACTCATACCAAGCAGCCCCAAGTTTTTTAATTGGACAACATACATCAGAAGTTAGCATGCCATTGACTCAACATTTTCTTCTACCAAGAACAACAATCATCCAGATAGAAATCAACAATTGTGCAATGTTTTCAATTCTACCAAATGAAAAAGAAACATCCGCCAAAAATCACACACACAGATAAAAATATATTTATTTCCAGAAATTCAGAAGCTAAGAAAAAAAAGAGAGCAAAGAGAAGGCAGTAAAATCACCGGCGAGACTGAGAGTTGAGGAGTGGATACAACGATGGGATTCAACCGCTAGAATGAGGGAGGGGGAAAGGAGCAGCACTGCTAGGGTTTGATTATTGATCGGAATGCGAGTCGCTCCGCCCAACACGCCGGAAAGTATTATTAGTCTATTCACTATTTAGTGCGTGCATTTTTCAACGTGAGATTTGCAAAAAAACGTTAGTCTCAATTGTGGGAAAAACGTGTTTCTGAAATTCCTCTGTCGCACGAAATCGCCAAACGAGAGAGAGGCGGATCTTCAGTCTCTTTTGCCGAGAAAAAAATCCCAAATTATCACATATCTTTGCCCGAATCAACAAATGATTCTGTAAATTTTCACTTTATCAATTCGGTCTTTTTTGTTTCAATTTTAATTTTTTTCAATTATATAATTAAAAGAATGATAAAAAAATTGGCCTCTTTTTTTTTCCTGTCTACGTCGACAGTCTTCATCACTCTCATTTGAAATGTCTCCATCAAGGAATAAAAACCCTCAATCAATTTCATGTTTTGGTTAAACCTCCTCCGTGAATCGCAACCTCAACACAACAAGTTTCATTCATTATCGTGACTAATTTCGAGTGATTTACGTTGTGGTGAGCGTCGAAATTTATACTATTCTCTTCCTCTCACTGAACCCGTCATTTTAATATATTTTTTTCGTATCATTTTGTATGCTACATCAATTTTTAAATTTTCCATCAAAAATTACTAGAATTGAAATCTAAATGATCAAAATTGATAAAGTAAAATTTACGGGATCATTTATGGATCCGGACAATATTATAGGACCATTTGTGATTTTATCACTCTTTTTGGCTAATTTCTCCACCGAAGTAGACTTGCCCAAAAAAAAAAAAACCGGCGGTTCGCGGCTTCGGAATCGAATCGGAAAAATGACGGTTTGGTTTCGGTTCCTGGATTTTGAAAAACGAAATCGGTGGTTTGTCGGTTCGAACTGCCGGTTTGTTAATTTAATTTTTTTTTCATCTATAAATAGTGGTTTCATTTGAGTGTTTCTCACACCAAATTGATCCAACTGCATCAATTTCTTTCTTATCTCTTGCTCTAGCTTCTTATTCTTGTCAATTATCAATTTTCCATCTTTATATAGTGATATTTTATAGTTATACTACTAATACTATACCTAAATAATACTTCATCTGTCATACTATAAGTTTCTCAATTTCATTTTTCATCTGTCCCACAATAAATTTCATGTTTATATAAATGGAAAAATTAACTCCAATACCCATAATTTTTATCCTTATTTTTCATACAATATTACAAAGAATGTTACTCACTACTCCACTCATTATTCTATATATTTTTTTCTTCTCTCCCAATACCCATAACTACCCATCATTTTTATTATTTTATTACTATTCTTTAAACACAACAACAACAAAAAAACAAGAAACTTATGCCAGGACGGAGGGAGTATTTTTTTAGCTACTATAGTATACTTATAAGTTGTAAGCTAATATGTGTATTCTTAAATTTAAAAATTATAATTTGTAAACTTGTTTCAACTTCCAATTTAATGTTTTTATTAATTGTTTGTATTGTAATATATAATTATAATTTATAAGTTTAGTTGTATAAAATGTAAACTTTGTAAATTTGCAATTTATATTTTGAAGTTCAATTGAATAAAATCAAATTTAGCTCAAGATAAAGTTAATTCAAGTTATCAAATATTTTAAAAAAAAAAAAAAAAAGAAAAGAAACTGGCAAATCGGAACCGAATCCGGCTGAATCGAAACCCACAAACAGTTTTAGCCGGTTCGATTTTGGTTCCATATATTTTGGAACCGAAATCGACGGTTCGGAACCGTTAGCCAAGTCTACACCCAAGGACTTAAGGGTATGTTTGTTTCGGGATTAGGTGTGAGGGGGAAGTCATGACTTCAAAATCCTATGGGTTTGAAAATCAGGATGAATAGTAAAAGTATGTGTTTGTTTTGAGATTTTGATAGACTGAGATTTTTATTTTATGTCAAATCAATGTGTAATAATGATTGATGTTGTATTATTATATTGTATTGAGTGAGAGAAAAGTAGGAAAGGGGATAAGTTGGTGGAAGAAAAGTGATGATATGATTGTATTGAATTTTGTAAAAATAGGCGTATAGATATATTTTATAGGAGTGGATTTGAAAGCTGGATTTGGAAATCCATAACTAGTATGTGATTTGGATTGCAAAGTCCTAAGTCCATCCGGATGAGTTCCGAAACAAACATACCCTAACAGTTAACAGTGAATAAGCACGGGCTTCGCATTCTCTTGGGCCGCACGACAGATACCAAACAACCGTCTAACGTTGATAACTCCTCAATCCATGGCTATTCGGGTCTACCAAACAGGGCCTTATAAACTGTGTTCACGGGATTATTATTCCTTTTTTTAATGTAGAAAATTGAAAACGAGAGAAAGCGGACGTACAAGTTTGAAAAGCATGTTATCATTGAAATGTCATTTTGTGCCCACTGATATTAAATAGTTGCAGTCATAGTCGCCGGCGCCGCCCTCACTTTTGATTCCCTCTCTCTTCTCATTCTTACTTACAGATTCACTTCCGCTCAATCTACTGGTGAGGAGGAGAAGAGGAATCGCGTCCAGTATTTTCGAGAATTCAGTTTAGTGTTCGGAAAAGGTTTGTGATTTTGTACCGTTGGTTGTTGTTGCTGTTATCTCCTGTTGAATTGAATTGATGATTATCTGATTCGTAGTAATACTCGTTTTGATTTCTGTTTCTGAATCTATATCCTCGTATTTTGGGAGAAAGGTACGGACCACTGAGAAATGATGAAGTGAATTGTTAGTATGATATGCCATGTGTGCAGCATTTTCTTTGAAATAGAAGCAACAGCGCATACCTAAATTTAGAGTGTGCTATTTTGCTTTTTTTATTTAGTTTACCTCATACAAAACCGAGTTCTGCAGTAGATAGACAGTAAATCAGAAATATAGATAGCACTTTGATTGTATTCTGATTTAGTGGATATAAAATAAGGAGTGTTATTTTGAATTTTGTGGCAGTTTATAAGTTTTGTGGCCTGATCGCGAACATATGATGATTGCTGATATATTTGAATTCACGCAAAATCTTTTGTTTGGGTTTTGTTCAATGAAACATTCTTTTTATTTTTCAATTAGTTTGATAATAATGGTGGCTAATTCTTGGATTTTTAGTGTTGTAAGTACTAATTAGTTATCTCCTGAGTAAGGAAAACATGAAGGAACGTATGCTTGAGTTGATGACATTATGATTTCTCTAATTAGTGGAAGGAGCTACTAATAGGTTTAACTGGGCTAGGCTTGCAGAACATGATTAGAGTAGAATATTTTTGGTTTTATGATTTTATCCAATTGAGATTATATAAATAAATTTTTAGCTAAGTGTAATACATTATATATTTGTGAGATTCTTCAGTGGTGAAGAAAGATCCATTTTATATTTCTTTTATTTCCTAATGTTAATAGTTACGAATTCAAGTTGTTGCTGTCCTCAGGTTAAACCGAAATCCCTTTTTCTTCAGAGTGGTTATTTCTCACTAATGGCAGTGTGAGTCTTCTTCTTCTGTCTTTTATTATTGTTTAGTTTGAGAAATATAATAGTTTTTCCTTTATGTTATATTTTCGTTCTTGGTAATGATAATTCATGAAAGTATGTTTATTTTGACTTGATTATTGATTTATAGGGTTGCTTCTTCTCCGGGAAAAGTGTTGATGACTGGTGGATACCTTATTTTAGAGAGGCCTAATGCCGGGATTGTACTGAGTACAAATGCTCGTTTCTACGCAATAGTAAAGCCACTCTATGAAGAGATTACACCTGACAGTTGGGCATGGGTATGTAACTCTCTGTGGAAAGTTAATCTCCCTGTTTAAGATGTCAAGTCTTTCATCATAAGCTTTAAATGGGCAGTGAAATGATAAATTTTTAGGATAATCATTTTCATGTCGAACATTTTTTCTATAATTGCTAAAATGGTACTCCTTTCCACCAACTTAAGCTTTTAGATGAAGTGATCATTAATTCAATATCAGAGCGACGCCAAACTAATGTATTTCATTCTCATTGCCAGTCATTTATCATAAAGTTCCACATGAAGACTTTAAAATAAAGTTATGTGCTTGCATATGCTGTATGCTGATTTGTATATTGAAGATATTTGATTAAATGTTAAATGATACCCTGTTTATACCAACTTAAGCTGTGGGCGTTGACGTTTTATTCAAAGTCAAGAATTGGTTAGTTTTGCTGGGCCTGAATAAGAAAGTATTGATGATAAAGAACCAAATATTTTCTGATATCTTGTTGAATAAAACTTTTCTGGGCATGACAGTGGAACTGATTTTATTTTGTGCTGATATTTCCAGGAACAGTTTGAGATTATGCAGTAAATTCACATCCAGAATTTTATAATAATTTTTTAAGCTTTTGCTTCAAGTGTTTGTGATAACATATATTTAATTATCTTCGTAATGTTGCTTATTCTGTCAAAACATGCAACTGATCACATTCACACTCTTTTTAGATTTACTAGATGTAATAGAGTCCACGATTGCCTGACTCCTCAGCACAATGTCTTCACAGATAACATGTCTGGTGTAATATCTTTTGTCTTTAGTAGTTATAGTCGTGTCCCACTATCATTTTCTCTAGTGTGTCTCAGGCTTCCAAGAATTGACGTCTTTTATATCCTATTTTCCCCTCATATATCCAAAAATTTATGCTTCCCCGCTTGCTTTCTTAAAAAAAATTCATCGCATTTCAGGCATGGACGGATGTGAAACTCACTTCTCCTCAGATGGGCAGAGAAACTATGTACAAATTGTCACTCAAACATCTCCAGATACAGTTTGCATCTTCTAGGTGAGACACCATATATTCCACACGCATCTGATTTTTCTCAGTATTTATATTATTAAGTGACTCTTGAATAAACTTATGAATGAAGTCACCTTAGATTTATTTCTCCATCAATTGATCACCCAATGCAAAATAATATACATGTCTAATTGTTGCTGATAGATATTTCTGCCCTATGTCAACTTCAGTGATGCAAGGAACCCATTTGTTGAGTATGCATTGCAATATGCTGTTGCAGCGGCACATGCCACATTTGACGAAACTAAGAAGGAGGAGTTGCAGAAGCTTCTGTTGCTAGGTATAGTCTGATACTGGCATTGGATCTTTCTTGGCTTAATTGCAGATTAAATCACAATTTTTTTCGCAAATTACAATCTAATCTTAACTTTTGAACCTTGGTAAACAAAACCCCTATTTAATTTTTTTTAGCAATTCGAAACAATGGGCAAATTTGCTCCTGAAATGACGTCACCTACCTGGTAACGAATAATTATTTGTATAGCATGTTTAGATTTGTTCGGATGGCAACAAATAATTAATTGTCATTTCTGGGTTTGAATTGCAAAAAAATCTTATACTGAGGTTTTGCTTACCAAGATTCACAAAAGTTTAGATTATATTGCCGTTTGTGAGAAAGTTGTGATTTTATCTGCAATTAATCCATCTTTCTTTTATAACTAGTTGATATTCGAGTTCTAATGTTTGTTGTGGATTAGTATGCAGGTCTTGACATTACGATATTAGGTTGCAATGAGTTCTACTCCTATAGGAATCAGGTGATCCACTTCTGCAGTATCCATATAGATTTTTTTTACTAGGAGAGTTTTTTCTGATCTGCTCTTCAACATTATGTTTGATATAGTACTGTTTTCATTTCCGAAGGTCTAGTAAGTTCTAACCACTTGGATATACAGTTGCATATGGCTGATGTTTATAGTAGGAAATTAACATTATGTAATTGAAAATTTTCCGGGTATATTTGATTTTGGGATTAAAAAATCTTATTTGAGATATCAAAATCTCATATTGTGTTCCACTTTGAGATTTTAGAATCCGGTTTTTAAAAACTCAATATGTTCACCACTATAAATACCTATAAACCCTATAATCACCATTTTTTTCAACACCGCATTAAGGGAAATATGGTTTTTTTATTACCACTCCTATTTTACTTATCATTTTTCACGCCTTTTATTCTCACTTTTGCAACCACCAATAAAGAAACACAATAAATATTACACAAATACAATATCTCACACTCTTACACATCGGTATGAGTTAAATCTTACTCTATTTAAATCTCAAAACAAAAACACACCATTATTATTTATCAAGATTTTGATATCCAGATTTCAAAATCCCAAATCAAACATACCCTACGTGAATCTCTTTTAGCTCACTTTTTCCAGGAAAAAACATCTTTTAGCATGTAAGAGTACTTTTTCCTAGTAAATTTCCGTCTAATATATGGGAATGTCAGCTGGATTCTCTCTTGTGCAGATAGAAGCAGGTGGCCTGCCTTTGACTCCAGACTCGTTGGCATCCCTTCCACCTTTTGCTTCGATTACCTTAAATGAGGAAGAGAGTGGACTAAAAAGCAAACCTGAAGTTGCTAAAACGGGATTGGGCTCCTCAGCAGCTATGACAACTGCAGTTGTTGCTGCATTACTTCATTACGTTGGTGTAGTAAATCTTCCTTCAGAGTTAAGTGGGATTAATGTTTCTGAAGAACTCGATATTGTGCATATAATTGCTCAAACTGCTCACTGTATAGCACAGGGAAAAGTTGGTAGTGGTTTTGATGTGAGTTCTGCTGTTTATGGTAGTCAGCGGTACATCAGATTCTCACCAGAAGTAATTTCTTCTGCTCAGGTATACATCTTTCTGGTGATGCCAGTCAAGCAATTCTGGTGTATTGTGGAATTATGTATAAATGCATATTATGTCACCTCATATGCTATCTGATTTTGCAGGAGTAAATTCCAAAATTGGTCTCATGTCTATAGTATGTTGGCAATTTTAGTCCCAACAAATTGATTTTCTCAATTAAGTCATAACTTTTAAAATGATGCTATTATATTCCTACATTGACAAGGTTGCAGGATTTTTGCATGTGCCTCTAACTTGAGCTTCTGGAATTCCATGTAGCAACCGGACTGATGACTTGGCGTTGCTTACGTAGCATAATGAGCAAAATATTAGTTTCAATTAAAAAAGTCACTAATTATCATTAAAAAAAATTGTCAATACAGGACTAAAATTGCATCATTTAAAAAAGTTATGGGGCTTAATTGAGAAAATTGGTTCTTATGGGACTAAAATCGCCAACATTTAGTATATGTGGGACCAATTTTGCAATTATGGATTATTGTGTACCTGAAAAAGAAGTAAGAAACACTACTGGAGTTATAAGCACCCATGTAATTGAATAGTGTATAGCAGTTTAATCAATAATTCTGGTAATGTTTGGAGACTAGAAGATGATGTCAATTTTAATGCTTCTTTGATGAGGCACGAGGATTGCCACCATTCTTTTAAAATTTTTGTTTCTTCTATATTAAGTCAATGGGATTCTTTATTTCTTACTTCCTTTTGAAAACTAGAAACATCAACATCTCTAGTTTGTCAAAAAGTTTTGTATCAAAATTCTTTCTAACAACTTACATGCCGTTGCATTCTTGTCATAACAATCTTATGGGAGGCTTATCCTCTGACATAATATTATAACTTCTCCTTCTCATTAAAGCTTTTGGTTGGCTACTTTTACAAGTTTGTTAAGACTGGAATAGTTCTAATATGTTTCTGGAGTGACATCCTTACAGCAAGCAACTACTAATTTGTTAACTTAACGAAGGAGGTCAAGAAACCGGATTTTGCTTTCCTTTCCTATTTTCCCGATCTTTCTATGATAATCACTAAAGAAAATGTTATTCAGAATATTGGTTTATTGCTGGAATGCAGGATGCTACTCAAGGGTTGCCAATGGAAGAGGTCATTGGAAATGTGCTAAAGGCCAATTGGGATCATGAGAGGACTAAATTTTCATTGCCTCCAATGATGACATTAGTAAGTTCCATGAAAATTAAGTATGCATTTGATGATATTGCTAATGTAGGTGTTTACACTAATTGCACGAGAAATGGTGCCCAGCAATCATCATTGGTTAAAGGTTTCTTGTTTTCTTATCCCCCAATTTATGTCAATGTGATATTCTTTAAATTGAGGTTTTAATTGTGTAAGGGTGGTGACTTTAGCAGCAATTAATACTTTTTTTAATATTACACACTCAAGTGTATGCTCTTACTTTGTTCCATGCTTAATTATGATGCACTTGCAGTTACTTGGAGAACCAGGAGCTGGTGGTTCATCAACGCCGTCAATGGTTGGTGCTGTAAAGAAGTGGCAAAAATCCGACCCTCAAAACTCTCTTGAAACATGGAAGAAGTTGTCAGAAGCAAATTCTGCACTCGAAATGCACCTCAACACCTTGAGCAAATTGGCAGAAACATATTATGATGATTATAGAAGTACAATTATCAGATGCAGCTTGCTCACATCAGAGAAGGTCATTCATATCATGTGATGGAGGCAAAATAATATGTTATTATAGGGATACTACTATTGCATTTCTGCCACTTTTAATCAAAATCTGAGATTATATTTCTTGACTACTTTTTAACAGTGGAAAGAGGGAGTCGTCGGACCAAATCAAGAAGAAGTGGTTAAAGCACTATTAGGAGCTAGAGATGATATGCTTACAATCAGGTGTAACATGCGTAAGATGGGCGAGGCTGCTGGAATTCCGGTAGGTTCTTGTAATTTATCTTGGAGCTTGTTCTTTGTTCAATTTTAAATCAATCTCTGGTTGCATAAAATCTGATAAAATTCTCCCAGTTAGAAGCATTAAATCAATTTTTTAAGTGGACAGATTTTAATTAATAATAATTGATATACAGAAAGATAGTTAACAACTTCATTGGTCTGTCTACTCTGTGTTACATCCCAAAAAAGCTATCAATGGATGAATTGGAAGATTTATGTGTTTAGGATAGGTTCAAACACTTTGTCCTTAAATGATGAACGATGATCCTGTCGATTCTGTTTTGTTGGGTTCAGTCAAACCTGAAACATTACACGAGCACACGAAGCCTAATCCTGTTTAGGCATTTTTTATGATTTCAGAGATGAACTGGTAAATTCAGCATTAGATATCTGTGATGTTTCATCTATTATCAAATTTGTATTTGTCTATTTTATACTAAGTTTGGACCTTTCTCAGGAAAATATCATATTTAGTCCCTAAAGTTTTATCTTTACCAGTTTTAGTCAACTCACTAGCAAACTTGGTCCTGGGAGTGGAAGTACACATTTACTCACATTTGTTGAAGTCCGTTGATTGACAGAATCAACTATTTGAGGGTGTTAAATGTAATTATTCCGGTTCCAAATAGTCGATTCTGTCAATCAACTAATGGAGGGACCAAAACTGTACTTTCAGGACCAAGTTTGATAGTGAGGGGGACCAAAACTTGAAAAAGGTAAACCTTAAAGGACCAAATGTAAAATTATCCGACCACTCCGTGTAATACAGTTTGACCCTTTTCTCCATGTGAATATATACATTTTGCAGATAGAACCCGAATCACAAACTAAACTACTAGACACCACAATGAATATGGAAGGAGTTCTGCTAGGTGGTGTTCCTGGGGCAGGTGGTTTCGACGCAGTATTTGCCGTCACATTGGGGGATTCAAGCAGCAACGTGATCAAAGTTTGGAGTTCACTCAACGTGCTCGCCTTGCTAGTAAGTGAGGACCCTCATGGCGTTTCCTTAGAAAGCAACGACCCACGAGCAACACAAATTACTGCTGCAGTTTCTTCCATTCGTATCAAGTGAACTTCAGAACTCTTTTCGACGATTTCTAATACAGATTGTGGATGATCCCTATTATTTGAGAAAACGAAACGTGGTGCTTGTTGCATAAAAATAAGGAAAATGAACAGATGTGTTGTGTTTAACGATATACTATTATTTTTCCTCCACGCAAAGTTTCATGATAAAAATGTGTTGTCATTCTTAGTGGCTTTTGTTGTGGTATATACTATCTCTATGGACCTCTTTTGAGGTGTTTTAATTTCAGTTTATTACGGTATTTTTTCTTGTATTCGTCTTTCACTCTGTCAAATTAGAATCTTGAGAATTTCTATTTGCATTCGTCTTTCACTCTGTCAAATTAGAATCTTGGGAATTTCTATTTGAAAATTATGTGTTGCCATCCCAGGTGTGCAAGTATTTTGTCTAAACTCTGTTCTTTGTGCTTATCAAGTAACGGTCGAGCTGGTCCGATCGATCGATCCAACTCATTTTTTAAAACATAGTTTGGGCGTGGAAGTGTTTTGTACACTCTATTGGTTGCTTTGAGAATACTTTTTTCCCAAAAGAGGATGCGCGTACTAGTTTCATGGACTATATTGCCACGTGCAACTTTCTCTTAGATCATGTTTATCGGCACTTTCATGCCCAGGGCATGAGAAAACGACAAAAAAAAGTAAAAAAAAATAATCAGAAAATGAGTATATGTGATGACCAAGGTCATGGCATGAACTTGGGCATGAGATTATGCTTTCATCTTTCCTTTGACAAGTGGGCGGGCTATTTTATTTAGATAATCTTAGATTTCAATTTATCCACCTAAAAAAAAAATCACCAAAATTAAAGAAATAAAATTCTCTATAAATTGAGACCAATATTAATATACTTTGGATCATAATCTCAAACTCTCTCATTTCTCTTCTTAACTTGTGTCAAATCTCCTAATTTTTATAATTTTTCTACATGGATCCAAATCATCGCAATTATTCTCTCTACTCCCAAAACCATTCAAATTCTCAAAATTATCAAAACTTCGAATCCTTTTTTAATACTGATGATTCTCAGTTTTCTCAGTATTATCAGAATTCTCAATTTTCTCCGAATTTGAACCAAGTTCCTATCTCTGAACAAATTCAAATATAGGAAAATATCTCTTGCGACTTGTTCGGAAAGAAAAAGAAAAAGGTGGTAAAAAAAGAATGGTTCTTTAAAGAAGATGTTGCATTTATGTCATGTTGGTGTTTAATTAGTGAAGATGGCACGGTTGACAAAAATCAAAAGGTGAAAAAAGTGTGGCACTGTTGGCAAAAATCAAAAGGTGACAAAAATCAAAATTGTACACTCAATACCAAGAGGTTGTATGAAAAGATGTTGAGCGAGCATTTGGAGTTTACAAGCTCGTTTCGCATTTCTTAGACGCCCATGTCTTGTATGGGATAAACTTTTGATGGGAAAAATTATGATGGCTTGTATCATCATGCACAATATGATAGTGGGGGATGAACGAGACACATATCTAAATTATTATGATCCCACCGAATTTTTAATGGATAGTCTCGTAGATGATGATCAGTCATTTTATACTGAACGCATTGCAAGTTTATCCACCTATATGATTAATAGGGAACAACTTCGTAATAGAGAAGCTCATGCTGCTCTTAAGAACGATTTGATTGAGCATATATGGCAAAAATTCGGCACTGATAATTAAATATGTAATTTGCATCTTTTGCTTTTTTGTAATTTATGTATGTATTTGTAGCTCGATTTATTTATTTTCTTTTGTATTTCAATTCTTGTAATTTTAATTTTGTTATTGGATGTTGTAATATATTTTAATTGTACTTAATTTTTTATTATAATTATAATTTTTTAATATCAAATAATTGTGTGTGTTTCTTAAATATTTTAAATATAATAAAAAATAATTATAAATTTAATTGTTAAGTTATAAAAGAAATAATTTATTAAAGAGTTGTTGTGGTTGTGGGTGAGTATGGATAAACAATGAAAAAAAGATGAATTTGAGTTGTAGAGTAAAATGTGTATGTGGAGGAGAGATAAATAAATTGTTTATTTTTTGGTTATGATTGTGGGTGGACATGAATAAACATGGTCTTAGTTAATTTCTGTTGAGAGTCGATAAAAATATTTTAAATAATATTATATATTTTTTTTAATTTTATCAAAATGAATCATTAATATTATCTTAAATAATAATTTTCAAAATTTCTTGTAAAATTCTAAAACAGCTAAATAAAGATATAACAGTGAACTAATGATTTTCTTAATATATATGCATTGATATAAAATAACATGTATTTTCTTAATTAATGTCTTGAATGATATTATACATACGTTTGAAATATTAAGAAATCGTACGCTATCTTGGCCAGTTTTATTAGTTTTTGAATATTTCTTTGACTTGGTATTTGTATGGTCTTTATTGCTACTATTAAATTATTTTATTTATTTAATTATGCAGATGGAAACATAACTAAACATAACTAGGTATGCTAGTGTACTTCTACTTCTTGTAATTGGTATCCTATGTCGTGTCGATGAAATAATATTAAATTATTAATTATGTGGATGTACCTTAATTGCAATTATTTTCACTCAACTGGATGAAAATAAAGAAATTACACATTTTTAAAAAAAAAATCAGAACTTTGATGTGGTTGAAAATTAATGGGGGAGAGGAAGCCTTGTGAATTATGACTATTGTATTTCGCTTATGTATGAATCCAACTGATTTAGTGCATGAAAGATTACCCTGATTCGATTTTCCTATTCCACATTTTGTATTTTATTGGTGTTTCACCCTATTGAATCTTTAACGCATAACCCATAATATGATAATTTATTGAATATTTTTTTATTATTCCACGTGCTATCTATTCATATTAGAATACAAAATGGAACGCCAATAATAAAACACGTAATCTTCAAATATGTATATAATTAGTCTATCGAATTTGAATTACTTCAAAAGTTTATGAGAAATAGTCTTTTGTAATCCCCAAAAGAATTTTTTTTTATTAATATAATTTCGAATGTAAAATATATCACTTATATTTTTTATTTTATAAAAATTATTTTTTTGAAAAATTATATTAATTTAAATAAAAATACTTATTTCTCCATCATACTTTAAATAACATATTTCGTACGAAGATCTTTAACCCATTTGAGTTAAAATTGTTGCCCCCTAAAAAGTAATTAAAGAAGAACCAAAAAAATATAAAAGCAATAATGCAGCTGCAAGATGAAGGTTGTATCAGAGCATCCACAATGATGCACCTAATGAGTTGTTCAATGAATTGATGGATGAAGTTTGCAATTTAAACCATTGTGACATTTTATTGGACAGAAGAGAGAAGCAAATTCATCCAATGCATTGGACAAGAGAGAGAAATTATTGTGGCAGCTTTTGTTATTTTTTTTTTAAATTATAAATATTATTATTTAATAAATTTTTGATAGTATACAAGGCCCACAAGAGTATATATGGGTGGATGAACCATTGTGAAGGTAAATTTAAAATGTTGGGTGTTTAATGAAAGATGATATGGAGATGATGTGGAGGAGAGAGTGGATGGTTGGATGGATGAATATTCATTCATCCATTATGGATGCACTTAATTGTGTGCGCCTTTAGTAGAAATGCGGGCCCACTTCGCATTTATTTATGTGGTCCGCTATTCTACCTCCAAGCCTTTTGCTTTTGCCACACTTTGAGTAAGTCCACTTATGCTGTGTTTGTTTTGGGATTTAAGTGTGCAGAGCAAATCAAGGTTTTAGAATCTAGGAATTTAGAATTCTTGATGAATAATAAATGTATGTGTTTGTTTTGGGATTTGTGTAGGGTAGAATTTAACTTTAGTCATGTAAGTTTGGACGATTTAATTTTTAGTATTGTAATTTTTTATTTTTTCAATTTTAATTTAAATGTGTAAATTTCAGTTTTTTTTTTCATCGTAAATTTCAAAATTTCGTCGGAATAAGCTTGAGCACCTCACGTAACACTTCAAAATTGAGATTTCTTTTTAAATTTTCCGGCAACCTACAGAAGTGGACTATCATGTAATAAAAAAATAATCAATTTTGAAGTGTCACGTGAGGTGTACACACTTATTCCGACAAGATTCCGATGAGATTTTAACATTTCCGATAAGAAAGGACTTAAATTGAAATATTCAGGACTAAAATTAAAAAATAAAAAGTTACAGAACTAAAAAATAAAATCGTCCAAAGTTACAAGACAGAAAATGATATTTTCTTTAACATCACTCCTCTATTTTTAATTCACTCCTTTCCTTTTACTTGATGTTTTAAAATAAAATATAGAATTATTTTAATGTTTTCAAAACTTCTATAGTTAAATATATACCATCTTTCATTATAAGGATAGGATGATAATTTTGGGACATCCCTTCATCTGGGTGAATGCTTTTTTTTTTTTTTAGTAATTTGGGTGAAAGTTTCTAAAAGTATCCATTAAAATGGAAAGGATGCTGTACAACTTAATAAGCAATTAAAATATCAAGTTTGTAACAATGAAGGTAAATAAGAAAGTAAAAAAAAATATCACTTCATATATATATATATATATATAGTAGTAATATATAACCCACTATTTAATTTTTTATGGAACCAGATTAATAAGGTGTCATGTCAACTCATCATCCACATAATTCTTTTTTTTTTTATCGGGCAAAGTTAGTTTTTAGTAGTTAGTACACCAAGCACCCAAATATTCCACGAAATCGTCAATCCACCTTATAACTCGTTCCCAGAGGGAATCGAGCTTGGGTCTCCCACTCAAATGAGGAGTCCGGTGGTCAGGTGGGCTAAGCCACCTGGTTTCATCATCCACTTAATTATTTCTAAGTAAATAAATTATAGAATGTTTTATTGTTGGGGAATTAATTGTCCGGATCTATTCGGGATGAATATTTAAATACAAATTTAATTCTAACAATTATTACTAGCTCGAATTAATCTTATATTAATTCAAATAATAATTCAACAACAAATCATGCATATAAACAGTTCACATAAATCCTACGCATGCGGAATTGCTACGGGTTTACGTGAACTAACCTGTTTGGAATGGCAATGGACTCGGTTGATAAGAACACACCAAAAAGTCTTCCCAAGTATTCCCTAGTCCTTGCTCGTCAATCCGGTGAAAGGAAACTCGCGAATAATTAACAAAAGGAAAAATAAATTATTTGTTGCAACACCTTTGTGGATTTCTAATTTTTCCAACACAAGGAATTGCACTTGGGGATGAAAGAATCATCCCCTATTTATAGAGGGGTGTTGGTCGAAAACTTTGCATGGAATAGGGGGAAGAAAATCTTTTACTTGATCTCCAAGAAATCTTGAATATATCTCATATATTATTTTCTCCACAATTAAAATATTCCATAAAAATCTCAACTCCTCTTGTTATGGTGTATTTCGAAAAAATGGGAAAAAGAAACCAAGATTTAGATCTTCTTGAATTTATGAGATAAACTTGTATTCCAAGAAATACATATCTTCCATAATATCTTTTCAAGTAAATCAAGAAAGTCTTTATTTCCCTTATTTCTTCAAAATTTTCGAAAATATCAAAATAAATAACCAAGTGGGAGATTTCATGAATTTAATGAGATACTCTTGTATTCCAAGAATACTTATCTTCATTCCATAACAAAATTCAAAGAAAATCTTTCTCCCCTCTTATTTATCATTTTCGAATAAATAGGAAAAATAGGCAACAAAATTTATTTTATTTTTAAACACCTTTTTCAATTATTGGACTTTATGTTTGGGCTACTTGAGGGGCCTTTAGGAGAATTAAGATTGGACCTTCCAACGGATCTTGAATTATCAATATTGAGCCACAATATTATTCAAGTCCATAAATATTAATTAATCCCACTACATAATTAATATTGCACTATCCATCTTAACCCATATTACTGTTAATATGGCTCCCGATTATTATTTCCCGTGTTTAAGATTATCTAGCCTATTAATTAATTCAAGCCACTGAAATAGCTTTCCATTAATTAATATCTTTTGTCCTTGGTTAAGGAACGGTTCAACATTATTATCCATACCGGAAACTAGTTCCACTTGCAAGATTTGGTATGATAAATCTTATGAACCTTCCAAGGGGGCAAATCGAACAAGCGTACTTGCACACGATTTTTCGTATTAAATCGTAGCAATCGCATGTGACCAATAATATTGCCCAAGATATAAAGTATTGAATCTCGTTGATTCTCTACCCGTAATAAGTCAAAGCAATAATTACTAACCACACGCGATCCTATTTAAGGGACAAAGATTAAGAAATAACGAACCACTGAGGTCTAATTCTTCCTAGTTCAGTGCTGAAGAATTTATCCTCATGTAGGTCCTATTCAGTGCATCAGTCATGCACTAGGGTAATCTCTTGGTCAAGACAAGCCAATCTGAGCCTTACACTTCAACCTTTCACGATGGATTGTTCATTTCCATCTAGGTCGTGAATAGTATACTTTTAGTTACAAGGGACTGTTAATTTAATCTTCTGTGATCTGGTATCACTAAATTAACTACAATGTAACACATACTTATTTATTGAACAATTATGCAGTAAATATATGTAACATTCAATGATATTTAAAGCATCAGTGATAAATAATTTTTTTCAGTAAATAAGACAGAAATTTAGTTTGGTTATACAAAGTAAAAGCATACTTTCCAGTATAACCCCAACAATCTCCCACTTATACTCAAAGTATGCTTTTAAGTATACTACAACATGTCTCGTGTAATTCCTAATGCGTGACATCTAATGTCACCTACACGAACCTAATAATATCTCCCACTTATACACAAAGCAGATTGACAACAGTCTTGACACTCATTCCTTCCACATGTCTCTCGAATGTATTCTGAGGCAGACCCTTTGTGAATGGATCTGCTAGGGTGTCTTCTGACGCGATCTTTGCCACCTCTATATCTCCTCTCTTAACGATTTCTCGTATAAGATGGTATTTTTTCAATGTGTTTGCCGCCTTGTGGGCTCTTGGTTCCCTTTGAATTTGCAAATCGCTCCCCAGATTATCACAATAAACGATGATTGTGCTAGGCAAATTTAACTACATCCAAATCCACTAGGAAGTTCTTGAGCCAAACCGGCTTTTTCACGCCTCCCAAGCAAATACATATTCGCTTCCATGGTAGAATCGGGCGATGCATTTCGCTAACGCTTCTCCATGTCATGGCTCCTCCCCATGCAAAACACACCACCGAGGTAGATTTTCCGAATCTAAGTCCGATTGAAATCCGAGTCCGTAAACCGATGGGGATTAGACTATCCGATCGATAAACCAACATTCTATCTCGAGTTTTTTTTTCGGATACTTCGTAATGTTTTTAATCGTCGTCCAATGCTCTTTCCCCCTACTTTTGATATCTTGCCACCATGCCAACAAAGAAAGCGATATTTGGTCTCGCACAAAGATTGCATACATAAGGCTTCCGACAACCAAGCATAAGGAATGTCTTTCATGTCATCTATCTCCTTTTTGTGTCTTAGGGCACATTTACTTGATAGATGGATTCCACGTCTGAAGGTCACGCCTTTCTTGGAATCTGCATCTTTGAATCGCTTCAAGACGATTAATGTCATGTATGAAGCTTGCGATAAGCCTATCATCTTTTTCTTGCGATCTCGAGTAATCTTGATCCCAAGGATGTGACCGGCTTCCCCTAAGTCCTTCATATCAAACTGTTTTGAAAGCCATGCCCTTACGTCTAACAACACCTTTACATCGTTCCCGATGAGCAGAATGTCATATACGTATAGTACTAAGAATACCAATGCAGTTCCGACATGCTTTTTGTACACACAACTTTCGAACTCATTTTGATCAAACCCATAAGACTTTATTACTTGATCAAAACATTGGTTCCAAGCTCTGGATGCTTGTTTGAGTCCGTAAATGGACTTTTTGAGCTTACAAACTAGGTGTTCTTGGCCTTTTTCAATGAAGCCTTGGGGTTGTTGCATATAGATTTCTTCTTCAAGATTTCCGTTAAGGAAAGCTGTCTTGACATCCATTTGCCAGATTTCAAAGTCGAGATGCGCAGCAATCGACAAGAGAATTCAGATGGACTTGAGCATTGCTACAGGCGAAAAGGTTTCCTCATAGTCGATCCCTTCTTTTTGAGTGTAACCTTTTGCCACAAGCCTTGCCTTGAAGGTTTCCACCTTCCCGTCCGGTCCTCTTTTTCTCTTGTATACCCACTTGCAACCAATGGGTTTGACCCCATTAAGTGATTCGACTAGCTCCCACACTCTGTTATGATCCATAGAACCCATTTCGGTTTTCATTGTTGTTTGCCAAGAAACTGCATCCTTATCTTGGATTGCCTCGTCATATGTCCATGGGTCTGACTCATCTTGACCGGGGATCAAGTCCGAGGACTCTCCTATCCCCATGAATCTCTTGGGCTGTCTCACAACCCTCCCACTACGATGAGGTTCCGGTTGTGTAAGTGTGTCGTTTGGTATGTCATCTTGTACAGTTGGCACTGAGGTTAGCTCCCTTAGCTCATTTAAGGTAATCTTACTTCTGGGTTTTCTTTCGTTCATATAATCTTCTTCCAAAAATCTAAAGTGGGTGCTTATTACCACCTTTTGATCTTCGGGACCATAGAACATACACCATTTTGTTCCTAAAGGGTATCCTATAAACAACCTTAATTACGATCGAAGATCCATTTTTCGCTTCCTTGTCCAACACGTGGGCGGACACCCCCAAATTCTCATGTGTCTCGGGGATCGGCTTGCGCCGTGCACAATTCTTTGGAAGTTTTGGGAACCGATTTGGATGACACCAAGTTCTCAATATAAGCCGCTTTGTTTCCAAGGCATGACCTCAGAACGACTTGGGTAGATCCGCATAACTCATCATTGATCTAACCATTTCTAAAAGAGTTCTCGTTTCTTAAGCTCTGCAACCCCGCTTTTGTTGTGGGGTTTTGTGCGATTAGGGATATAATCCCTTCATCCGACAAGTAGTTCAAAAACTCATCGGCCGAGGTACTCGCCTCCACGATCGGATCGTAGAGACTTGATCGTTTTTTCCCTATGATTCTCTGCATTGAGCCTTAAATTCTTTGAATTTGTCAAAGGTCTCGGATTTATGCTTCATAAGGAAAATATAGTCGTACCTTGAGTAATCATCAATAAAAGTGACGAAAATACTCATAACCTCCTCTTGCTTTGATTGACATTGGACCACATACGCCTGCAGGTGAAACGATTTCTAACACTTCTTTGGCTCTATTCCCTTGGCTCCAAATGCCCTCTTGGTCATTTTACCCTCCAAACATGATTCACAGGTTGGGATTGGTTCAACTTGGAGAGACTCCAGTGAACCGTCTTCTACCAACCTTTGGATCCTCTTTGATTAATATGTCCCAATCTTAGATGCCATAGAAGTGTCTCGTTCACGTCGATGAACGTTTTCTTTTAAAAAGCTGATTGATGTGTTATAGGATGCATTTCGTGAGTGGTGTGCCTTTGTTAATTGTATAGAGATTATTCGACAACGTTCCATGACAGATAAATTTATCATAAAGAGAAATGGTAACAACTTTATCAAAAGTAACCGAATATCCATCAAGGTAAAGTTTAGAAACCGAAATTAAATTCTTTCTAAAACTAAGAACGTAAAGAACATCTCTTAAAATTAAAACTCGTCTTCAAAGGACAAAAGCACTTCTCCCACTTCTTCACCGCCACTCTCGAAGATCGCCCGGTGTGATGAGGATCTCACTCCCACTAAGTTCTTGGGTCCGCTTGAACCCTCAGAAAAGTGAAAACAAACATGATCAATGGACCCAGATCCACCACCCCAAAATGGGAGGCATACGCCGCCAAACAAGTTTCAACAACTAGTGCGTGAGAATTACCTTTCTTTCCATTCCTTTTGGGTTTGGAATAGGCTGACCTCCAATGTCATTTTTCACCGCAGTTGAAGCACTTCCCCTTAGCTGGCTTGCTCACTCCTCCACCCCCCTTCACCTTTTCTTGCCCTTGGCAACACTTGAGTTCACTTGCTTGTGGCCTTTATCCTTTTTCTTGTTCTTACCACCCTTTGGCCTAGAAGAAGAAGAGGGTCCATTTGCCACCAAGGCTTGACTCTTTTGCCCCAATATCGCCTCTTCCGAGATCAAAGCTTGTAATAGATTAGGCATCGATAACTTCCGATTGTTCATTTGGTAGTTCAGCCTGAACTGTTCAAAACTTTTCGGCAGAGAGTGGAGCACGAAATCAATTTGGGTCTCGATGTCGTATTCAGCCCCAAGTACCTCAAGTTTGTTAAGGTGAGCCATAACCGAGAACGTGCTTTCCCTTACGGGCGTTCCTCCCACCATTTTCATAGAGAAAAGTCTCTCATGGTGATCCGACGAGCCACACTTGGTTTCGATGTTGAAACATCGCTTTAAGACTAGTCATGATGTCTCAGAAGCGGTCTCAACGCTCGTGTTGGTGTTGCAACACATCCGACATTGAAGCCAAGATGGTACACTTTTGCCATTTCATTGAACGATTCCAACAAAGATATTCTTTCTTAACCGCTTTAGTTGACTCATCATTTGGCTTTTCTGGTTTAGGTGTAGTGAGAACCCAGTTATGGCTTTGTGCAGTGAGGACAATAGTAAGTTTACGACTCCAATCAACGAAGTTTTCACCAGTAAGCAAATTGTCTTTAAGTATATTGAACAGTGGATTAAAAGGTTGCGACATGATGAACTGAAATAAATAATAATATGCATAAGCACAAATATATCACAAGGTTCGATCACATGCATCATATTAAAATCTCAAAAAATATGAATCATGCATCACCAACATCTCAAAAATGCTTTAAATAAGCCACGTGGGGTGGGTCATTATTTAAACACATTCAAGCAGGTTACAAACAAAAACAATTACAAACCTTTAATATCCAGATTAATAGTTGGCTCCCACTTGACCAATATAAAATTGACAGGGACTTCGGGGAAGTATATGCATATCAATTTTATACCTAAGTAATAACCATGATTAAATACAGAATTATTATTTCACTTTGAACGAGCCTCGTGGGGAGGGTCATCGTCGCCACTAGTAATAATCCACAATCATCCGTTTGGAATTTTATCATGTGAAAGCTATCTTTTGACCGTCCCGTGGAGGGAATTTCTCCAAAAGAATTCACAAATAAATAAATCATGGAGGTTAAAATTAATCCAATTTTATTATCCGAAATAAAATTGTCAATTAATTATTTAAGCATACTTAGTAATTTTCGAAAGTGAGATTTTTCAAAACATTTTCTCATGCATCGCAAATTTAAACACAATTTAAATAAGCATAAAATAATGCATAAACATCAAAACAAAAAATAAACACATTGGGCACATATATCCAATTGTCACGGTTAATTTTTGTCATGTCTTGATCTCGAGAAATCGTCTTCTTCTCCTTCATCGTTCGTCTCGAAAAGATCGCAACGTCAAGCAACGTCATCGACCAGCTCGCGGGTAGGAGTGCCCACCTAGCACTCCCCGTCGTCGTCGACGACGCCCATGCCCGCCATAAAAAAGCGCCTCGACGACGACGCCGTCGCTGGCAAGCGCACGGATCCGCTTCGGTGATCTCGGCGGTGTCGCGCAGATTCCAAAGACGCGCCGCGCCCATGCCGATCAGCCTCGTGCCGCCTGGTCCCATGCCCACCAGATTCGCGACGGAGCCGTGCACCTTCGCCCTCGTCCCTTCCCAATCACAAGGTCTTCGCACAGACCAGGGCGGTTGGCCTCGATCCTCGCGACGTTCGTTATCACGCCCCACCCGTCAAGATGCGTCGTCGCCAGCGTCACGCCACAGGTTCTCCTTTAACACGTTTAGATGATGCGCCGCCTTCTGCGTTGATTCCCGACACATTCGCCTTTTAATCCATCGTCTTTCGTTTTGGCTCACGATCCTGTTGTAATTTATTTACGAAAAATAAATAAACCTAGATCTAGACTAGTCTATTACAATCGAAAACGAATCAAACAAATCCTAATCTACTCGTGGATTTTCTCATTTAGGCAAAACGCAATTGACGAAGTCAATTAAAACCACAATTTATATGCATGCATAAATATAAACATTCATCAAATACCATGACAATTTGATACCTGCAAAAAAGATCTAGCAATTCTACTATCCGATTTCAAATTTAATGAAAATGAATTAAATTACAATTTAAAACTCGAGTCTAAACCGAGGCTCGATACCGATTGTTGGGGAATTAATTGCCCTGATCTATTCGGGATGAATATTTAAATACAAATTTAATTCTAACAATTATTACTAGCATGAATTAATCCTATATTAATTCAAATAATAATTCAACAACAAATCATGCATATAAGCAGTTCACATAAATCCTACGCATGCGGAATTGCTACGGGTTTACGTGAACTAACCTGTTTGGAATGGCAATGGACTCGGTTGATAAGAACACACCAAAAAGTCTTCCCAAGTATTCCGTAGTCCTTGCTCGTCAATCCGGTGGAAGGAAACTCGCGAACAATTAACAAAAGGAAAAATAAATTATTTGTTGCACCACCTTTGTGGATTTCTAATTTTTCCAACACATGGAATTGCACTTGGGGATGAAAGAATCATCCCCTATTTATAGAGGGGTGTTGGTCAAAAACTTTGCATGGAATAGGGGGAAGAAAATCTTTTTATTGATCTCCAAAAAATCTTGAATATATCTCATATATTATTTTCTCCACAATTAAAATATTTCATAAAAATCCCAACTCCTCTTGTTATGGTGTATTTCGAAAAAATAGGAAGAAGAAACCAATATTTAGATCTTCTTGAATTTATGAGATATACTTGTATTCCAAGAAATACATATCTTCCATAATATCTTTTCAAGAAAATCAAGAAAGTCTTTCTTTCCCTTATTTCTTCAAAAATTTCGAAAATATCAAAATAAATAACCAAGTGGGAGATTTCTTGAATTTAATGAGATACTCTTGTATTCCAAGAATACTTATCTTCATTCCATAACAAAATTCAAAGAAAATCTTTCTCCCCTCTTATTTATCATTTTCGAACAAATAGGAAAAATAGGCAACAAAATTTATTTTATTTTTAAACACCTTTTTCAATTATTGGACTTTATGTTTGGGCTACTTGAGGGGCCTTTAGGAGAATTAAAATTGGACCTTCCAATGGATCTTGAATTATCAATATTGAGCCACAATATTATTCAAGCCCATAAATATTAATTAATCCCACTACATAATTAATATTGCACTATCCATCTTAACCCATATTACTGTTAATATGGCTCCCGATTATTATTTCCCGTGTTTAAGATTATCTAGCCTATTAATTAATTCAAGCCACTAAAATAGCTTTTCATTAATTAATATCTTTTGTCATTGGTTAAGGAACGGTTCAACATTATTATCCATACCGGAAACTAGTTCCACTTGCAAGATTTGGTATGATAAATCTTATGAACCTCCCAAGGGGGCAAATCGAATAAGCGTACTTGCACACGATTCTTCGTATTAAATCTTAGCAATCGCATGTGACAAATAATATTGCCCAAGATATAAAGTATTGAATCTCGTTGATTCTCTACCCGTAATAAGTCAAAGTAATAATTACTAATCACACGCGATCCTATTTAAGGGACGAAGATTAAGAAATAATGAACCACTGAGGTCTAATTCTTCCTAGTTCAGTGCTGAAGAATTTATCCTCCTGTAGGTCCTATGCAGTGCATCAGTCATGCACTAGTGTAATCTCTTGGTCAAGACAAGTCAATCTGAGCCTTACACTTCAACCTTTCACGATGGATTGTTCATTTCCATCTAGGTCGTGAATAGCGTACTTTTAGTTACAAGAGACTGTTAATTTAATCTTCTGTGATCTGGTATCACTAAATTAAGTACAATGTAACACATACTTATTTATTGAACAGTTATGCAGTAAATATATGTAATTTTCAATGATATTTAAAGCATCAGTGATAAATAATTTATTTCAGTAAATAAGACAGAAATTCAGTTTGGTTATACAAAGTAAAAGCATACTTTCCAGTATAACCCCAACATTTATAATATACTATACCCTAAATCATGAACCATACGGGTCGGGCGAACCATGAACCACTCGGGTCGCGTTCGAGTTTGGTCGGGTTGGGTCTAAGCCGGGTAAAAAAAAAACTTTCAGTTCTGTTAAAAAAAAAATTACCCGGAATTGTTCATGATTTAGGTTATGGTTTATTATAAAATATTCTATAATTTATTTAAGTAGAATTAATTATGTGGGTGATGAGTTGGCATGACACCTCATTAATCTAGTTCCATAAAAAACTAGATAGTAGGTTCTATATCACTAATGTATATATATATTGTATTTAATATTTTTTTTAATTTATGTAAAATATTGTCTGACAATAATAATTTTGGGTACTTTCATTGAACAGTATTGATGCGGCACAAATATCACGTGCCTTGGGATGACGATGTTAGTGTTAGTGTCCTAGAGACAATCTTTTGTAAGGACATAATACTCAGATAATATTCAATATTGGTTTAATATTATTATTTGTTTAATATTAAATGTATGGCGTTACACTCATTAGAATATTATGTTTGATTGTTTGCATTTATTCTTATATGTTTTCCCTTGAATCACTGTTGTCATTGAGTGATGAGAACTCATATGACTCAAGCATGATTCTTAAATAGCCCCAATCGAGGATCATCAAGAAAGGGATATTTATGATGCAATGGAGATTGGTGTGCGATCTGCATCATACTCTTAGAGAGTGTAGTAAGATCTCACTTACTACGAGATACTAGGTATCTCATGATGGATGCACAAATACCTTAGAGGGTATTGGTATACCCATCCGAGAAACCGTTTGATGTAGTTTCACTATATGTGTCTACGGGTGTCTCGGTTAGTGGGAGCGATGCGATACTCCTTTGACTTGAGGTCAATACGCACGACATGTGTGGAGTGATGAACTTTGACCATGACTGACGCTTGCACCCGTCTATGGGTAGATATGGCTTGGATTGGGTTCATCACGAAGTGTATGTGCGTGGTAGTTGAACCAAGAAAGGGATTCATTCCTCAAAGTGGATTTAGAGAGAATACTCACCTTCTCATCATAATTGGATCTAAGTCATTGGCCAATGCACGCCAACTTAGACTTTGTGACTAAGTGTGACACTAATGATCAATTAGTGATTTGAGATAAATTGATTAAGTTATTTGAATAGACACTTCATCATGTTCAAGACTAATCGAGTATTCGTGAATGAAAGGAGGTAATCGCAATTGCCCACGTTACAGTTACAGGTAGTTGCATGTTTCTCGCAACGTACCTCATATATTGAGAATGTATGATTTATTGACTAGGGTTCAATTAAGACCGTTAGTTTGACTAATCGCTCGATATATGAGGGCCTATGGGTCACACAACAAGTAGTTCCCTTTTACGGATTATAGTTGGTTGATTAAATGTTAAATTGGATTTAATATTTAATTTATGGAGAAGAAATTAATAATAGATTAATTTGGAATTAATTATTACTAATATCATTAATTGAATTGGATTTAATTAAATAAGAATTCCCAATAATTATATTTGGAATATAATTATAGGATTTAATGTATATGGAAATAAATCGTAGAGATTTTCATATAAGGCATTTAAATCCGTAGAGATTTATATGGGGAAATAAATCGTAGAGATTTATTTAAATAATGATTAGGGTTTTAATTACCTAATTGGGCTAGCTTAAGATTTAAGCTGGGCCTCCCCTATATATACAGACTCTTGGGAATTCACAAACAACGTAACTTCATATTCTCTCCATAAGATCTAAAGTTTGGATTTTCCTAGATGATTCAACTTGGGATTCAACACTGGCAGAATCGTGCAGATCCGTTCTAGGGATTACGTGCATACCTCAGTGGAGGAATCTGAACTACATTTATTGTAAGATTTCTTGTTATGATTATTGTAATATTTTCTGTACAATTAATTGTTCGTTGTTGGTGAACTTTAATTTCCGCTGCGCATGTATTACGTGTTTACCTGCCTCTATATTCCAACAGTGGTATCAGAGCTCCAGGCTCTTGATTGTTTAATTGCATAATTAAAAGAATTTTTGAAATTTTTTTATATAATAATTGGGGCACGGTTTCTGCTAATGACCGCACCCCGGTTCTTTATTTGGGTTTTTTTTTATAAAACAATACACCCCTTTTTGGGGCTCTTCATCGTCCTCCTCAAGTTCTAGGGTTTTCTGGTAATCTGCCGCCGCCCCTTTTCCTCTTCGCGTCGATCGATCTCTCGCCCGGAGCAGGGCACTGCGACGTCGCTTGAGCCAACGACGTGATGCCGCAACTCGCGACGCTCGTGGGTTGCCGCGATGGGCGAAACCCAGCGGGTTAAACTCGCGGCGGCGCGACTTGATTTTGGTGCGATTCCTCTCGGCGTCGACGTCTTTGTATCGTTGAGGATTCGTCGATTTCGCCCCTGACTCGGTTTATTTGCGGCGGAACGCCACCGCATCGTGCTTCTGCTTCGTCCCCTGCGTGCGATTCGACCCACCGACGATCTGAGTTCGATTTCGTTCGACGAAATTCGCGACGCGCCACCGTGTGTTTTGCGATTTGCTCGGCTTGTCTCTGTTTCATCTTTGACTCGAGTCGTAGGCTCAATCCTACGTGGGATAGAACCCGGCTGCAGCGGCGAAGTCGACCGTGCACGCTAGGCGGCGACGACGACTCGCACGCACGTACCGTCTTGGTTGCCCGACCCGTTTTACCCGAATTGAAACATGAGTTTCTTTGTTTGGTTTTCGGTTCTGTTTTGCTCAGTTTGTTGGACTTTCTTGAGCAATTGGGTAATTTTGATAACAACTATTGACTGATTTTGTGATGAAATTGGATTGAATCTGAAAAATTGATAACAAATGTTGGTTTTGGATGTCCCGTTTGCGGGCGGTGATGAGGAAGGGGTATTTTGGTAAATTAGATTTTCGATAGGCCCCTCCATGCAAATTTGAAGTTGCACTTGAGCCCTTTGATAAAACTTAACTAAAATGTTTTAAAATTAATTTGATTAATTTTAAAATTAAATTAAAAGTTGGACTTTTAATTATGATTAATTAGATTAATCATATGAATAAAATAATTAAAAACTGTTTTTGTTATTAACAAGACCTTAATTTTTAATCGGAATATTGGTTTGACCAATTAATAATTAATAATTAATTAGATTAATTATTAATGTTTAATAATCCTAATTTTGAATTTAAAATTCAGAAATTTTAAGAGGAATTATTAAATCCCACTCCTTTAACTTATTTTAATTTGTTAACGCTTTTACAGTCCGCATTATAACTGTTTGGGTAGGCGGGGCCTAATAATTGTTGGACCGTATTATTGTTTAGGTAGACGGCACCCATACATATGTTAGTCCGTGTAATTCATGTTTGGGTAGACGGCGCCCGATAATTGCTCAAACGTGATGTAGATTAACATGTTGGATCTCGATTAAGCAATTAATACCCCGCCTTTAAAAGATCCTCACTAAAATATGATTTTTCATTAAATTGAACGATGCCTTCCATCAAAATTATTAGTAAACCGGAGATTTCATTCCAATGAGTATTTAAGGCCCAAGTCTTTTGCTCGGATCTACATCTAACGGAACTATTATAGGGACACGTTGTGTCACCGCTTGATAGTTGTAAATCAACTTGACTTTGTTTCACCAGCCCAGGAAGGGAAACAAAAGTCAAGGGGCATCCGATTGAACTAGGTTCAATCAACTAGGAGTTGCAAATTTTGCAATTGGTTTGGAGACCTACCAGTTATGCTGTCATAGTAATCAGCCCAAGCAGATATTATGATAGTAGGAATGTGGATCCTAGTCCATTATTATTTATATTGGATATAAATTTGTATTCTTCCGATGAGGTCGTTGAATATGTGAAAATAATGGAGACAAAATAAATTTGAAAGGCCATGTTTATTTTGATTGTTGAATATTGATCATAGGAATTATGTGTTTTAATTCTCGTTTTATTTTATTTCTCTAGGATTGTTGAAATGAATAACTTATCACTGAGAAGCGTTTTGGAAACGAACAAATTGGCTGGGCCAAATTTTCTCGACTGGCACCGAAATGTGCGTTTGGTGCTTAGGCAAGAAAAGATTGAGTACGTGTTGGACACGCCAATCCCTGCTACCTCGGAGACTGGTACTGAAGAAGCCGAGGCATTTGATGCCGAAGCTCAGAAGAAGCATCAAGATGATGCTTCCCAGGCTCAGTGTGTTATGCTCCTCGGGATGAATCCCGAGTTGCAAAGGCAGCATGAGAGGATGCTTCCCTTTGAGATGATCAAGCATTTGAAGGATCTCTTTGATTCTGAATCTCGTTCCGAGATTTATGAAGTGATGAGAGATCTATTTAGATGCCGGATGTCTGAAGGAGGGAAGGTTTCCCCTCATGTGTTGAATATGATAGGGCTAATCGAGAAACTTGGTCGGTTGGGCATTGAGCTCAAAACCAACATTGCTGTTTATGCCATTCTTCAGTCACTTCCTGATTCATATTCGAGTTTTATAGTAAACTTTAATATGAATAAGATGGAAACGACTATGCCCGAGCTGCATAATATGCTAAAGACCTTTGAGTCTTCCACTGCTAAGGAAAGACCCGTGCTCATGGTGAGTGCCTATACTTCTTCTGCACCGAAAGGAAAGAAGAAGCGAAGGGGCAAGGCAAAGAAAGGCTCTAAACCGAACTTCCTTAAGCCAAATGGTGGAATTTAAAAGAAGGAGAGAGTGGACAAGGATGTATGCCTCCACTGCAAGCAGAAGGGGCATTGGAAGAAGGACTGTAAGGTTCTAGCAGCTGAAAAGAAGACACAAGGTGTCTCAGCCACTGGAACAAGTATGTTTGTTATTGAGATAAACATGTCCACAAATGATACTAACTGCTGGGTATTAGATACCGGTTATGGCTCACACATTTGTACTAATGTGCATGGTCTCAAGCATAGCAGGGCAGTTAGGCCGGGTGAAGTCGCCCTACACGTTGGGAATGGAGCAAGAGTTGCTGCTGAACGTGTTGGCATTTATGTTTTAGACTTACCCTCTGGTTTTAGACTTGAACTGAATAATTGTTATTTTGTTCCTTCTATTACTCGCAACATTATTTCTATTCCGATGTTAGACATTGAAGGGTTTTCATTCCATTTTGCAAATAATAACTGTTATTTTTCGCTTAATGGTGATGTTTATGGAAATGCTCCTTTATCGAATGGTTTATATTTGTTGCATTGTGGACATAATATTCTTAATATACAAAACGAACGACTCAAACTTAGTAATCATGAAAACCCGACTTACTTGTGGCATTGTAGGCTTGGTCATGCAAATGAGAACAGGATTGCAAGGTTAAGAAAGTTAGACTACTTAACCCCATTCGACTTTGAGTCTTATGGAAATTGTGAATCCTGTCTCAAGGGTAAGATGACCAACAAACCCTTTTCTGGGAAAGGGATTCGTGCCAAAGAAGTTCTAGAGCTGATCCACAGTGATGTCTGTGGACCATTGCCCACTCTAGCTAGGGTAACTTCGCCTACTTCATCACTTTTATTGACGATTTCTCAAGGTATGAATACGTGTATCTTATGAACCACAAATCTGAATCTTTTGAGAAATTCAAGGAGTTCAAAGCTGAAGTAGAGAAGCAACTTGGTAAGAGTATAAAGACTCTTCAATCAGATCGAGGAGGTGAATATCTTAGCCACGAGTTCATGGATTACTTGAAGTTACATGGAATCCAATCACAATGGACTCCTCCCGGAATACAACAGATGAACTGAGTATCCGAGAAGAGAAACCGAACCTTGTTAGACATGGTAAGATCCATGATGAGCTTTTCTTCTCTCCCTACATTCTTATGGGGATACGTGTTACAAACCTCAATCTACATTCTGAATAGGATTCCATCCAAATCAGTTGAACATACGCCATATGAACTATGGTGTGGCAAGAAGCCAACTTTTTCACATATCAAAACGTGGGGTTGCCCTGCAATTGTGAAAAAGATGACCACTGACAAATTGGAATCCAAAGGTGAAAAGGCTTACCTTGTGGGATATCCTAAGAAAACTAGAGGATATTATTTCTATCTACCTGAGAAACAAACGATAATTGTTTCTAGGCAGGCTAGGTTCCTCGAAGAAGACTATGTCTTCAAGGACCAAAGCCGTAAGAAGATAGTACTTGAAGAAATTCAAGAACCACAAGACAACCAAGAGACTGATACCTTGTCAAAGAAACGTGACATGGAATCAGTGGGAGCATTCAGCAGCTTACATGGTGGAAGTTTATCACTTAGTGATCCTCTTTCAGCCAGTGGGAGCGTAATTGGAGTTGCATTGCCTTTGCAACAAACTCCAAGTGGGCTGAATTAGAACAGCATAGATCAAACTTCCGCCCAAGAGGCATCAGAAAGTGTTGTTCTTGAGGACTCTCCGGACATTGATGAAATCGATGCACCACAAAATTTCTACAATCAGAATGTACAGCCTGCACAAACACCACAGCTCCGTAAGTCCACTAGAATTCGTAATCCGCCCAGTAGGTATTATGGTTTCCTCGTAGAGGAACATGATGACGTGGAGATCCCGGATAAAGACGATCCTAGAACTTACACTGAGACAACATTAGATGTTGACTCAGAGAAGTGGCATGAAGCCATGAAATCTGAGATGGACTCAATGTACACAAATCAAGTCTGGGACTTGGTTGAATTGCCGAAAGGGGTAAAACTCATAGGTTGCAAATGGGTCTACAAGCGTAAGACTGATGCAAACGGCAAGTTACAAACCTACAAGGCTAGGTTGGTAGCAAAAGGTTATAGTCAACGCGAAGGCATTGACTATGATGAGACTTTCTCACCTGATGCCAAGATCAAGTCCATTCGAATTTTACTTGCTGTAGCAGCACATTTAGATTATTAGATTTGGCAGATGGATGTCAAAACAGCCTTCCTCAATGGAAACATTGATAAGGAGGTGTTTATGACTCAACCAGAAGGTTTTGTATCTAAGCCAAAATCTAATCTTGTGTGGAAGCTCAAACGGTCCATTTATGGATTAAAGCAAGCTTCTAGGAGTTGGAATATCCAATTTAATGAGGCTGTCAAATCATTTGACTTCATCAGAAATTCAGAAGATCCATGCGTTTATCGTAAACGCAGTGGGAGAAATATTGTTTTCATAGTTGTGTATGTCGATGACATAGATTGTTTGCATTTATTCTTATATGTGTTCCCTTGAATCACTGTTGTCATTGAGTGAGTGAGAACTCATATGACTCAAGCATGATTCTTAAATAGCTCCAATCGAGGATCATCAAGAAAGGGATATTGATGATGCAATGGAGATTGGTGTGCGATCTGCATCATACTCTTAGAGAGTGTAGTAAGATCTCACTTACTACGAGATACTAGGTATCTCATGATGGATGCATAAATACCTTAGAGGGTATTGGTATACCCATCCGAGAAACCGTTTGATGTAGTTCCACTATATGTGTCTACGGGTGTCTCGGTTAGTGGGAGCGATGTGATACTCCTTTGACTTGAGGTCAATACGCACGACATGTGTGGAGTGATGAACTTTGACCACGAAGTGCATGTGCGTGGGTAGATATGCCTTGGATTGGGTTCATCACGAAGTGCATGTGCGTGGTAGTTGAACCAAGAAAAAGATTCATTCCTCAAAGTGGATTTAGAGAGAATACTCACCTTCTCATCATAATTGGATCTAAGTCATTGGTCAATTCACGTCAACTTAGACTTACGTGGATACCATAGTGGAGGAATCTGAACTACAATTATTGTAAGATTTCTTGTTATGATTATTGTAATCTTTTCTGTGCAATTAATTGTTCGTTGTTTGTGAACTTTAATTTCCGCTGCGCATGTATTACGTGTTTACGTGTCTCTATATTCCAAAAGACGACACATGTATAAAGAGTATGTGATGATGCCACGCGAAATGAATCTAGATTGGATCCTCCTGAGGTCCCGACCTCAGGAGGGTCATAAGTCGTTTTGCCTCCCCAAGAGAGGGGAGAGTGGATTGGGTCATAGCCAGTTGTCGATCCGGATTGAGAGTGATAGACTAATCAGGAGAGGACACATGAAAATTTTGTGGTGGTCTTCCCCGAGTTTAGGGGAAATCCACACTGAGTTTGAAAGCTAAGGAAGTTGAGAAGATTGACGAGAGGTTGTTGAGATATCCTAGGGAGATCAGCGCGAAGGATGAAACAAGAGAGGAAAGACTGAGTCCACACCGGGTCACGAAGAGGAAATCAATGACGTGGACGAGGGCCGAAAGAAGAAATAAGGTTGGTTTGTTGAGATATCTTCGGAGTAGAAAGAGGCTAAGGCGGTTGGGATATTTCCGGGCCCCTGGAGCGGCGGAGCGAGTGGGCTTAGCCCACAAAGGTAAAGGAAATCCAGTTAAGGGTGCAGGTAATATAAATAATGCATCACTTTCACAAATAAGACACGATTAATCTGAGACTTTCTATATTTATTTAGTTGCCTAGTCTAAGAGTGAAACACGAGTGATTTGTGATGTACATTTGGTGTGAGTTTGAATATAGCGAGGAGTTCTCTTCATTGAGATCTCCCTCTTTGCCTTTAGCGTGGTTTTCCAGTCATCCGACTTGAGCGTCGGAGTACCCGCGTCGGAGAACCTTCCGGCGTATTTTTGTAGGCCCCTCTTGGAGCAGGAGAGGAGTCGTGACGTAAGTCTTACATACGCATTTCGCCAACGAACGTCAAACCGGAAGGTCTCAAGTTCAATTCTTGTAGGTGCGATAAATCGCATGCATCAAATATTAACTATTTTCACTAAATAATATTAATTTTTTTTAGTCACTGAACAATAATATTTTAGAGTAACCAGATTTATACATGACTTTTATCACTATTTATGCACAAAAACTATCATTATTACGTATAAAAAATTATCATTTAAAAAATATTTTATTTTTTAAATAATGATAATTTTTATGCATGACAATAATAATATTTGTGTAGAATAATGATAATTTCTATATATATATTGCACAATATTAATTGTGTAGAGAACGTTGCTGGCCTTCTAAAAGTAGTATGGCGGCTATGCCCAATGACCAATCAGTAGCGTAACATTTCTATAAAATGTTTATACATGAACTCTATCATTGTTATGTGTAAAAATTATCATTGTTATGTAAAAAAAATTTACTGTTTAAAAATATAAAATATCTTTTAAACGGATTAATTTAATGAATAACAGTAATAGCTTTTTTACATGATAATTTTTTTTTTTTACACATAACCGTGATACTAAAAAAATTTAAATTCATTGTTCACAAAAATATTTGTCCAATCAATAACTCAAGGAAGCCCACTCGCACCCCGAAGCGCGTGTCACACACTCATCCAAAAAAAATTCTGTCATTATCACAACGGGCGCTGCACACTCCAAATCGTGCAATCACATGGGCCCACTCTCTATTATCTTTTCTATAAATAATATCATCTTCTTACCTCCTCCAACTATGTATACAACCCATTGTATAACCGGTTGAAGGTGAAAAATGTTTATACATAATTTTTAATTTCGTCCCAAAAGACTTAGTACACTTTTTTTTTGGTCTGTTCCATAAGACTTTGCATATAAAAAAATGGACACACATTTCTCCACTTATTACCTACAACACACACTTATTACCCCCCATACACACTTACTACCCCCATAAAACAACTTTTCTTAATCTCTGTGGCGAAAAGTTGGTGCAGAGTCTTCCGAGACGGAGGGAGTATCATTTTTATATGTAAAAATTATTATTATTTAAAAGATATTTTATTTTTTAAATAATACTCTCTTCGTCCCGAATTTAATGACGCATACTGTTTGCGCAAAGTTTAATGAAAGAATTATTTATCAGTTTTAGTTGCTTTTTGTGAAGGGATATGATGAAATAAAGTTGACTTTAGTATGAGAAAATTAATGACAGTGTGTGTAATTTTGTAGATGTTTGGGGGTCAAATTCAAAGTAATGTAGTTGTTTTATTTCATTTTTACGAAATGTGACAACGAATTCGGAACAGACCTTTACAAGACAAATGTGCCATTAAATTCGGGACGGAAGGAGTAATAATTTGTATATATAGTGATAATTTTCGTGTATAATATTGATAATTTTTATACATGACAATAATATTATTAAAAATTAGAACTATGAACTTGAATTCACACAAAATTTATCTATACAAACGTGTGAAATAAAATTTAGGATTAATTGCGTATAAAATTATCACTTTCTTTAATTATAATCTAATTATAAATAAATTATAATCTTCAAAAATATTATTGTAAATTATCCGCTAAAATTATCATGTGAGGGAAACGGGTATAAAAGGGATTGCCCATAAACTTAATTTATAATAATATTAAAAAAATACTCCCTCCATTTCATATTAATTTTCACACTGTTATGGCCATGGAAAACTAAAAAAAAATTATTTTTTATTAAAGTGATAAAATAAGGGTATTTGAGTCAAAATAATAGTAGGAGGATAAATAAGTGAGCATTGTAAGAGTAATATTTATAATTTTTTTTTTAAGTATTTAAAGTGTGAAAATTGATATGAAATAATGAAAATAGTAAATTTACTAGTTATTATTTAAATTTTAAATTATATTGCCATTAATAGAAAATTGGTGATTTTATGAAAGGTGTAATTTATGTTGTCTTTAAATTTATAGATTCATTGTAAGGTTAGACTTTTACTCTTTTGATATTCCCTAGCTTTTGAAGTAAAGCAGCTTTTTGAAACTTTTGTCCTTTAATTTGATATTGAAAATTGAATCATTTTTACCTCCATTACTTTTGTCCTTTTCTCAGGTACAATATATACTGGAAAAGCTCTTTAATTTTCACCTTTTTCCCCTGTTCTTATGCACGAAGAACTCCTCACTCCATTGCTTTCTGTAAAGTAATTTTTTGTTCACCCCTCTTTCTTGACGTTTCGACTTTTTTTGGTGCTTAAAAGCTGAGATTCCTGTGTATATTACTAGTGATACTGAACAATGTTGGCTCGGAAATTGATCTTGAAAATGAGGTCAGAATCTGAAGCTTTTGTTTACCAATTACCAATTTTGGCATGAAAGTTGCTCGTTCCTGTGTTTCCTTGTTGTCTTATGTGAGGTCAGTTGGAGTTGTTACTGAAAATAGTTTGATTTTTGTGGTGGTTTAAATCTTTGATGTTTTGTGCGTTTGAATTATTTCAGATTTGGGAATTTTTGGCAAGATCGGACTATGCTGCAGAAATCTTCCCTTTTGTGTAAATCTGGGATTGTGTACTCTCACTCCATAATTTGAATCACCATTGTTAATTTCGGTAGCTTTCTCACAGCCCAATTACTTGCTCCCTTTACTAATTATCTAGTTAGGTTTTCTGTTGAATGTTGATGAGTTGAATTTTGGAATATTAGAGTTAGAACTTGATTATTTTCTGAGAAGTTTGGGCCCTAAAAGAGAGATTGGTGTGAGGAATAATGGGCAATGATGAAGCTGAGAATTGGAGAGAAGCAGTGAGGAAAATGCTTCCACCAGGGGCTCCAATTCCAGATGAAGAAACTATGGATTACTCAATTGCTATGGAGTACCAGGGGCCACCAGTTTTGGATACTGATGAAATCCCGATTTCTGAACCCGTTTCAGAGTCTAGACAAACGGAGCCCCGTGATAGAACTCATGTAATAGAATCAACCCTGTCGCCCGTTTCTCGTATTGCAAGAACTATGAGCCCATCTAGTCAAAGTCCTAGGATGTCTGGAAGTTCAGAGTCGGGGGCGTCTGTTTTGCAGAACGACGACTTTTCGTCACATTCTGCTTCAGCTTCACCTAATTCGATGGATAATCAGAACGATAATGTACCGAAAGAAGGAAGGAGAGCCACGGTGGTGACTTTCAACACATCTGAAAGAAGAGCGGTGGACACTGAGAAACGGGTGTTTCCTGAATTTATTGGTGTCACAAAAGAAAAGAAGAAGAGAACGAAGACTAGAGTGTGCTATAGGTGTGGGAGAGGGAAATGGGAAAGTAAGGAAACCTGTTTGGTTTGTGATGCAAAGTATTGCAGTAATTGTGTGCTTAGAGCAATGGGTTCGATGCCAGAGGGACGTAAATGTGTTACATGCATTAGGGAGCCAATTGACGAATCAAAACGACCCAAATTGGGGAAACAATCGAGGGTTTTATCACATTTACTTAGTCCTTTGGAAGTGAAACATATTATGAAGGCAGAAAGAGAGTGTGGTGCTAATCAGCTTAGACCAGAGCAGCTGTTTGTGAATGGATATCCTTTGAAAACAGAGGAGATGGGGGAACTTTTTGGATGTCTTTTACCTCCTAAGAACTTGAAACCGGGGCGGTATTGGTATGACAAGGAATCGGGTCTCTGGGGAGAGGTAAATTACATAACATAACTGATTTCTTTATACGGTTATTAAACTTGTTAATTTTACGAAATCCCCTCATGGTTTGGACATGTTGCCTGAAATCCTCTTGCGGTTAGGAAATTGCATGAAATCCCCATGTGGTTTATTAAATAAAGCTAGCTCTCCTTTTTTCTTTTTTCAGGAACGAGTTAATGGTGTTATCTATTTCCTCTATTTCCTTTTAGAACCTTCATAATATAATTTCAAGATTTCTACTTTTGGATAACAAGATATGGGAGATAGAGGAAATAAGCAACACCGTTAACTCGTTCCTGAACAGAAAGGGAGAGTTAGCTTTATTTAATAAACCAAAGAGGAATTTCGTGCAATTTTCAGACCAAAATTTCCAAACCACTAGGGGGTTTCCTGCAATAAACCCGTTATTTAAGCCTCACAAATTTTGTTTATGGTTTTCCATTTACAGGAGGGAGAAAAACCCAATAGAATTATTAGCTCAAACTTGAATTTCACTGGAAAACTTAGTCCCGATGCTAGCAATGGGGGTACTGAGGTATTCATGAATGGTCGAGAAATCACAAAACTCGAGCTCAGAGTATTGAAGGTTGGGTTTTGCTTAATTGATGCTAGTTTAAGTTTGTAGGGGATTACTCTATATGTTTGAGTGTGTATATACATAATTACATATAAATGTTCATATTACCGATATAATCTGGAGAAAAGTAATGTTATGACACTTTGCTAATGCTTCCTGTACCTCCATGACTTTTGTTGTTAAAGAAATTCTTATATGTATTTCTGAAAAGCGGGTCCTTCTTCGTATTGCTGTATGCTGCTTTATTTCATTGTTTTATTCTCCTATAGCTTATCTTGTGCCCAAAGTTGGAGTTATGTTGGCTGAATTTGCTTGAGATGTTTTTGGTCATTACATCTTTTAAGATGTTATTGGAGCTTCCTACATATTATTTCTTTTTCTTAAATAACCTTTTAAAGTGTTTGAGTAAAACACAAGCATGCCATGTGTAAGATAATAATGGCCAATTTTGTATAAAAGAGTTTTTTTGGATCTTAGTCTTAGAAGTAAATTAAAAGTTCCTTCTCGTTGTTAAAAGAGCTTATAAGATCCTCAATAACTTATTTTGCTAGGTTATAAGCTCATCTTCTAAGATAAGCACTATATACGAAACTAGCATTTTAATTTTTGTTTTGGTGCCAGAATCTATGTAATTAACTTTCTATTGACTTTCCTTTCTCTCATCTAATAAGCTTTACTCGTGTGCTTCTTGGAAATTAACCGGTAAACAAAGTAATGAGATTATTAAGAGTAAGGTACAGACTAAATAAGCAGCTATGGCTTCTATGAAAAATTGTACCTAATGAAAGAGTTATGTGCCTAATTTGGGTTCACATTATTTGATGTGTGACTCAGCTTGCAAATGTGCAATGTCCTCGTGATACCCATTTTTGGGTGTATGATGATGGTCGTTATGAGGAAGAAGGTCAAAATAATATCAGAGGAAATATCTGGGAAAAGGTATGCTTTTCAACTATAGCGGTGGGCCCATAAAATCTTTTTACCAACACTTTGAGTGTAATTATACTAGGCTTCAACCCGATTCTTCTGCTCCCTGTTCTCTTTGCCTGTACCTCAAGGTCAACCGCAAGTCCATAGGGACGAGCCTAGCAACTATACAACAGTACCAAATTATCTTGAGCAGAGAAAGATCCAGAAGCTTCTTCTAATCGGGCTCCCGGGCTCTGGTACCAGCACTATTTTCAAGCAGGTAACATCTTACTCGAGTAGTTTTTCAAATGTTATAAAAGTTTTTTTACCATATTTAATATTGTCAACTGTGACCCTAAGACAGTAGCCAAACATGAAACATGTTCCTAATGGAAAAGAAACCTGGTAGCCAAGTAAAGCTATTTTTCTATTCTTGGAGGGTTTAAAAGATTGAAGATCATCATGTTATAAAAATCATTCTGCATACAGTTATTTTTTATTTTATTTATTTATAATTTTTTGGGTAAAGGGTCAATTTAACCCCTAATCTTATTCGTCAGGATCAAGTAGGTCCCTTAACTTTATTTTGTATAAGCCCTTATTCTTTTAAATTTCAAAAAGGAAAATCTTTTAATGTAAAGAAAAAAAGTTAGGGCCAACTTGATCCTAACTAATAAGACTAGTAGCTAAATTAACCTTTTTTCTCTTAATGTGAAGTACTGAATTCTGAGGTCAGCAGGTGACATTTTTTTACTGCTGGAGCTGCTCCCGTTTCCATCAGAGACCTGCAAATAGTTTCCTGCTGAATTGTTAATAGCTTTTCCACATCCTAGCTGCACCTTTTTGTATAGATCGTAGTTGATAAGTTTTTTCTTATTATTTTATACGGTATTCTAAAATTTATTAGCAGCAGCTCTTGGGAAAAAATTTCCATGGGGGTTGTTCTTGGTTGATCTTCAAATTACATGATTGTGAGACTGGATAATGTTTTATACCATTTGTTCGACGCCAGATCGAATTGTATAAGACTGGTAAAGGATCTGAATCTAACGGGGAAAGTTATGGGAACATGTTCATGGTTGAAAATTTTAAGAGAATTATTTCCCACGTCTGATCAGTTGAGGTGAAAATCGAGGAAAGAGAAAGTAGTTGTTGGAGAAAAATTGAGTACAAATTTTGAAGATGAGAAACGTAGGGGGGCCTTTAAATTCAACCTCCAATCCTTTTGGGTGGGCATAACTTCCCTCTTGAAGTTATGTGATCCTATGTTAAGTACATAAATTTTGTAAAGGTCTAAACATTCTTCTAGTTTATTTATTTATAAAAGTAGCCTACGCCAACCAAGCTAATGAATTTTTTGAAATACTAGGCTCTATGAGTCCTCTTTTAGAAATTTCAATGTATAAGATTGAGTATGTATTTCAAGCAGCTGTTAATTGATGTGGCTCAATTTATGTGAATGAACAGGCCAAGATTTTATATGGCAGCAAGTTTAGTCCTGAAGAAATCCAAGATATGAAGCTTATGATTCAGAGCAACATGTACAAGTATCTCAGCATTTTGCTTGATGGTCGGGAACGCTTTGAAGAGGAGGCTCTATCAGAGATTGAACGTCTAGATTCTGACGAACAAGCGTCTGAATCAGGTATCAAACAAAGAGCTCTTGGAATATTATGGAGTGTGTTATTACGGTTAAGACTTCTTAAAAAATGTCCTTGAAGAATAAGAAAACATTGCTGTGACGTTTCATACTAGAGTAACAGTTGGTGGCATTGGTGCACCAGTTGCACCATGCACAACTAATACTGGTTCAATGAAAACAACTAATACTGACCAACTATTACCTTTAAAACAATAATACCATTTAAAAATGCACTTGCGTAGCATGGTGCAAACACAGAAGTATTTGCCTTCGTTACTGTAAACATCATGCGATAGGCAATTCCTCTCATTGTTCTTTTGTGCCTTTAACAATGAGATTGTAGTCAAAGTCTCAACGATCATTTCCTGGTGATTGAAGTTGAATGTATACAGGGGAAGACACGAGACCCGCCGAACATAACCGATGTATTTACACCCTCAATCCAAAGTTGAAGCATTTCTCAGACTGGCTCCTCGACATCATAGCCACTGGAGATTTGGATGCATTCTTTCCCACTGCAACTCGTGAATATGCTCCACTCGTCGAAGAAGTGTGGAGAGATCCTGCTATACAGGAAACATACCGGAGGAAGGACGAACTTCACTTTCTCCCAGATGTGGCAGACTACTTCTTGAACAGGGTATGCATCTTTTCATCACTTTATTTCCTTCAGGTCTTCACTAAGTGCTTGTTTACTTTGGATCATTAGGTTGGAGGATTCACAAACAATCCCACTTAACTTCAAATGATGAAAACTACTGGATAACCTACTCACACCCCCATAAAACTGTATACAAACCCCATGAATTTTGACACTAAAATAAGTATATGTGAAATGACAATTTTACCCTCATCTAATTGGCAATAAATAACCCGAATTCTGTTCGGCCAGTATTTCATCCGAACAAACAAGGAAATGTTCACCTGGAGTCTTGGCTGAACGCTTAATTAAATAACCCAAGTAGTGACACTCTTTTTTTTATGATTCGAGTTATTCATATTCAACTTGGCGGGAGGGGTTCCATAATACTGGATTCATTTAAATAAATTGAAACAACTTTAAAAACAAAGAAGAAGGCTGCTGCTACTTCTGTTTCTGCTCAAGGCAAAAGTTCACCCAACTCCAATGAGAATATTTTAGTAAAGTTATTGAATCTCCCCAATATTATCCAGTGAAGTACATATTTGACTGAAATTAGTATTGCTTTATCTTATTTAGTCAACATTTTATCCAATCAATTGTCAATCATGCAATTTATCAATCCTCCTGTCTTGGCTGTCAGGCGGTTGAGATATCAAGCAATGAATATGAACCTACAGACCGTGATATACTGTATGCTGAAGGGGTGACTCAAGGTAATGGTTTGGCTTTTATGGAGTTCTCCATGGATGATCGTTACCCAATGTCCGAAAATTACACGGATAATCTGGAATCTGCGTCCCCACCTTCGATTAAGTAAGTGTTTCTTCTCCAACGTTATCCTTGTGATCAAAGTGTTCAGAGTCTGAAAAATATATATATGCAACTCTTTTCAGTCATCTTAAAGAAAGTGAAATCATGATTTGTGGCTCTTATGTTTGATAGAATTGTTTTCAGCGGTTGCATTCTCATGTCATGTGTTTGATAGAATTAATCCGACCCCTAAAATAATTAGAAACCATGTTCTGAATCCATAAGCAATTTTTCTGAATGAGATGTTATACATTGAACATTGATGACAATGTATGATATATATAGTCAATCTCTCCCCGCTAGTGGACGGTGGGTTCTGGTCCCCCGGATTAGTCGGTCTTTGGGTCGGGTACCGAGTTATCAAAAAAAATATAGTCAATCTCTTTCACATAACATAATAGGTAAGCTATTTGAATTGAGTTCTGTACACATCGTGTGTAAACATGAATTTCCAGGCTAAATAATCTCTGATTTTACAAATGAAACAATAATAATAAGGCAAAAACTTTATGCACCCGTTGTACATAATGAGAAGTATTATTTCATACTAAAGAAAAGTATTATTTGTAGGCTGAACGGGTGTCACTACTTTTTCCAACATATAATTAATACTCTTCATCACATGAACTAATACTTTTTGCTGATTTGTTCTGTGATTCGCAAAAAAAATATAAAATAACAGTTTGGTTGATATTTTTTCGTCAAAATTACACGACGCAATGCAACTGGTGCGCCAAAGTGTTAGTCTAATAATGATAAAACGAGCATATCATAGTTGAATCACTTTATGTTTTCGTGTATCAGGTATCAACTCATCAGAGTAAACGGCCAGGGAATGAACGAAGGGTGCAAGTGGGTGGACATGTTCGAGGACGTCCACGCAGTAATTTTCTGCGTTGCCCTGAGTGACTACGATCAGGTGTGGATATCCCCGGAGAGCAACGGTAGTCACACGCTCGTTCAGAACAAGATGATTCAAAGTCGAGAGCTCTTCGAGACGATGATCAAACACCCCTGTTTCAAAGACACCCCGTTCGTCCTCATTCTGAACAAGTACGACGTATTCGAAGAGAAGATCAACCGGGTCCCACTGGGGACCTGCGACTGGTTCACGGAGTTCAGCCCACTGCGGCCCTACAACAACAACCAGTCTCTAGCGCAGCAGGCGTACTTCTACGTAGCAATGAAGTTTAAGGAAGTGTACGCGTCCTTAACTTATCAGAAGCTGTTTGTGTGTCAGACGAGGGCAAGAGAACGAGGCACAGTAGACGAGGCGTTTAGGTATATAAGGGAAGTGATGAGGTGGGAGGACGAGAAGGAGGAAAATTATTATGGCGGGGCGGAGGACTCGTTTTACAGCACGACGGAGATGAGTCAGATGTGACAAATATGCATCATCAATGGTGAAAAATGGAATTGGATGGGATTGTTTGTACATAGATTTTTCCTTCTGTTGCATACAAACTTGAGTTACTGTAACTAAGTTTTGCCATTCAAATATTTGAGCTTAGAGCTGGATTTTATTTTTATTTTTAATAAAAAAATTGGTTCAACTGATTGAATTAATTATGTAATGTCAAAAAAGTTGTCCATTACTTTTTCCCACGACACTATTTTAAAACTTTCTTAACTGGAGTAAAATTCACTTGGGCTTAATTTCAATTCTTCGATAATACTAATGTGGCACCTACAAGTTTGTAAATGATAAAACTGTGGGAGCCATTAAACACAACCCAAAATTTGACATTCACACTCTATCTATTAAATATAGTCCGTCAAAAATTTAAATTTTTTTTATTATTAAATTCAGCCCAAATTATAACAATTCTATCCATTCTCTCTCAAAATAAAATAATTCTTATTTTCCCCCTTCCCAAAATACCATCCCCTTCCCCTCTTTTCTCAAACATAAAAGAACTTTCTTGCATTATGATTGTTATTGGACTAAAATTGTTGGTGAATTTGTGTACTATGAAATAAAGCATAACGACTTGGTCGGTCAATGCTTCGTGCACAACTTAATGATCGTTCGGTCAGAGCAATACTTGTACTGTTTTCTATAAATTTACATGGCGGTTAAGATCGCTATGACTCACCTTCATTCAGCCGCGATTTTGGCCGAACAGTGAAGCCGCTATGCCCAAAAAAATCAAAGTTTATGCTAAAATAAATCGATCAAAAGGTAAAAAAAAAAAAAAAAAAAAAAAAAAAACTCGATCAAAAGGTAAAAAATAAATAAATACACTTATGTTAACGTGATTTTCAAGAAATAAATATTATTAAGGTTTATCGATTAATGATGTACATAAAATCTAATTTAATACCTATTTATATGAGGGTATCAAAGTTATTTTATATATATTTATTTTCATCTTAAAAATTATAAGGTGTGGATTATAAGGTGTGGATGGAGGATAATGGGGTGGGTATTAGCCCAATAGTTCTCCTTAACTTGAAAGATTTTAATAATAATAAAAAAGTGGAATGTCAATAACAGCTAGAAAGACTTGTTTTCTTGTAGTTCTAATGTGGCATTTTTTAAGTTTTGATATATAGTAAAAATAGAAACTATTAAAAAAGAAGAAGAGAATTTGAATGACAAACTTGCAGTTTACAAAGTACAAATTAATAGCTTACAATTTACAAAGTACAAATCACAGTTTAAAAGATTTAAGATGAATCAAAACCTTATCTTTCTCCAACTTCTGATCGATTCTGCAGTCATAGTCGCATGATATTTACCTCATCATATTCATCACCTTCTTCGAGATTAGCTCCTTGTTTTCGAGCTTCAGCACTCATCCAATCCTCAAGCAAACATCGATTTTCAACATCTTCGACTGTTAATGCAGATCGTCTTGCATCCAAAGTACAGTCCTCGACGCTAAACGCTTGCTCCACGGAGAGTGTTAAGGCAGGACACGCTAATATTTCTTTTGCAATCAACGACATTATCGAAAACGATTCACCTTTATGTCTTGACCACCATTTCGAAACATCAAACGGCACCTCAGATGCATCATATTCAAAAAGAGCTGTTAAATAATCATCGACTTCTGCATAGGGATTACAGTCATCCCTTCGACGTTTCCATGGTCTCCTATAAAAGTCGTCGAGCACGTCCAACGCTGTATTAGAGTCATCACCACTACTCGTAGTATCTTTACTTGCACCGACATTTTTCATATATTTTTCAAAAATACTAAACAAAAGTTGTTTAGTATTAGATGCGATTTCGTTCGGTTTAGGGGTGTCATCATTTTTAATGGGAAACAAATAATCATAATACATAGTTAACAATTCTTCCAATCCATCTATTCTTACTCTAGGATCTAAAACCTTAGCAACTAAAAACACATCGGGAATGTGTAAAAAGTATTTCAACCATTTTTCCTTCATTGTAGCAATACAATCTCCCAGATATGCACATGAACTAAAATACTTTAGAGCAAATGCAATTCTAACACAATTGTCCACAACTAACCATGAGTTGAGAAAATATACATCTGATAATTCTACAATGACGTTTTTAAAAAGTTTCAAAAGTTCACATAAATCAGTGCAGTGATCCCATTGACTGGGAAACAGAACAATTCCACACTGCTGTTGTTCAAAAAATGAACATAGTGTTTCTCTATACTCAAAAGAATCATTCAACATTTTATACGTGGAATTCCAACGGTTTGGCTTATCAAGCAAGATCTTTTTCGGTTCTAAATCATGATCTTTACAAAATATAGCCCATTTATTTGTTAATGACATACTTCGAGTTAAACGAGAAATGGCAGCTCTAATAGGACTAATATGCTCTTCTAAGGAAGCTAAACACTCTTGAGCACACAAACTTAAAACATGATTTATGCATTTAATGTGAAAAAAATTACAACCAACAACGGATGATTGGCAACGCTGAGTAAGAGCATGCATACTAGTTTTATCAGCAATTAAATTATCGAATGAGATCGAACTTGTCTTTTCAACCAAATTATATTCCTGTAAAACCGTATGAATCATATTCGAAATATTACTGGCAGTATGTTCAACATCAAACTGCCTAAACGCAATTAGCCTTTTCTGCAAGTTCCATATTTTATCAAACCAACGACACGTAATGCTAATAAAATGAAATCTGCGCCAATAATCACATACAATATCTGCAGATACAGAAACTTTATTCGGCAAATTAGCAAAATTATCAATTAATTTCAATTTAACTTCACCAACGACATTAGTAGCATCATTGATAAGTTTAGAGCTTGAAACACTTTCAACATTCGGATTCAAACTAAACCGAACAAAACTTCGATAAATATCGTCACAGGGAAAAGACAAAGAATGGCGCATAAATTTTGCTACAAATGCTGTGTAATCTGAATGAGTAATTAAACATTTACCTACGTCGGTGGAAGCCACCGACGACGTCGTTTGAGATCGCTCGTCATCGTCGGTAACGGACGTATTTTCTTCGCCTCTGTTCCTCGAATCCGCCATTTGGTAACTTAAGGATATAATGCGGAAACTGAAATTCAATCGATGAAGTAATTGAGGAAATAGATACAGAAAACTGGAGCAATGGAAATGTTTTTGTGATGAATGAAGGGATTAGTTTTGAGAGAAATCGGATTTGAGTTGAGAGCAGAGAGAAGTAGTTAATTGGAGAATTTGAGGTGGGTGAAAATGGCGGAAAATTTGGGTATTTATTGTGAAATTTAGGTTAAAAAAAAGGTCCCAACGGTCGAATTACTATGCTGATGCTAGCCAGCTGTCTCTTGGTTTGGTATCGGCACGCTGGTCAACAGAACCAAGTAGGTCAAAAAATGGTAACACTCTAAAAATTTCATTGATTAAAAATATAAAGTATTTTTTAGACGGGGAGAGTTTTTGTATATAACTGTAATAATTTTTATGCATATTTAGGATGAATATTCAGAATTTTTGAATAATGCAGTGTCGAAATACACTGTGGATACTTGAGTACGGGGACGCGGGTGAGATACGTACCCGATACGCCATGTGGTGTATTTGAATTAAAAATAATAATTATAATTTCGGCTACCGTGTCTGACACGACTGATTAACGTGTTGGACACAGATAGAATACGCGTGCGAAATTAAATTTGAAAATTTTCTTACTTTAAATTTGTCTTATATTACATTAATCCCAACTTACATCAACAAGCAATAAAAATCTATCACCATCGACACACCATTGTTCGTCGAAGTTCAACATGCATAGTTTCTGCTTGCTTTGTGTTTGGGTGTGATGCTCCATTAACCTAGATAAATATATTACTTTATAATTGAGTTGTGATTTAAATTCTATCTAGTATTTTGCATATTTGCGGTTTAACTATCTTATGCATACTTTTTGTATATTAACTACGAATTTGTGATGTTGATGATCATTTACATATTTTATTGGGATGTTCCTTTTGTTTTGATTTTATATTTATTTAGGTGTTAAAAATATTTGCATACATGTACGAAGATATATATATTTTTAAAAATTATAAAAATATTTATATTTACATGAATAATATAAAATAATTTAAAAAATTAAAGTCGTATCCGTCTTGTTGTACCCATGTTTATGCAACCTAGATGCATATCAATGGTAATTTTTATACATAACAGTGATATTAAAAAAATCGAGTTCACCATGAAGAGTTCACAATGAACTCGAGTTCGCACAAGTTTTTATCGTAAAAAAATAAGGATGTAGATTAGGCTTAACAACGGGGCAGATACCCATTTCCGTCCCCATAAAACATTCGGGGAATAACCATATCTCGTTTTCAACCTTCCCGTCATTCTCTCGTTTACAATACAATATCAAAGAACATCATATAAAAATGCAGAAAATATAATCATGTTTAAAATTCGAATTATAAATTTAAAATACATATAATAATAATAGTTTTTCAAGATAATTTATATGACTGACAACAACCATACAGCATCAACAAAAAATAAATAAAAATTTATTGCTTATTTTGTATTCTTCTTTCATACTTTCCAGTTGTGAGAAGTGTAAAGTGAGAAAGTATAAGATTAGACTTTAGCTAATATTAGTAAAAAAAATATTTATATTTTATAATATTTATTAATTAATATGTATAGAATAATATTTAAATATATTAAGAAATTCGAGGCCCCATGGAAAATGGGACTGGGATTCCCACGGGGCTGAGAATACTATCGTCCCATTCCCGCTTATGGAGAATAATTTTTCTCGTCCCCTTGGGAATTTACTCGAGGATTTTCCCCACCGTTAGTAGCGAATTCCCTCAGGAAATGGGGGATATCTCGCACTGCTGCCAAGCCTACTCACATATTATGGATCAACCAAACAAGTTAGACTGAAGTAATAATTATAAGTTATTTAGGTCATATTAATGTTGGGCAATTTAATCTGTCCATTTAAGACGAAATTAAGCAAACAATCACTTAGAGTAGGTCTAAAGTGACATCGACTCATGGTGAGACGGCGCATAATTTGAGAAGACAAAAACTTATGTGAATTTAAATTCACGTGAATTATTTTTTTAAGTATCATATATGCACTATAACTATTATGCATACGCGCTATGATTGTTTTAAAATCCAAGTATATTTTTAGCGATGATGGAAAAGTTGGCCAAGGCGATCATCGGCCGACTCAATTTTGTGAAAAATGATAGTTCTAGGCGTTTTTAGTATTAGGCGCTGCCTAGACGGTCAAGTCAGGGACTAGGCGGCAAGCAATCAAGTCGTGGGCTGCTTAATTAAGTCATGTAGTATCTTCTTTAGTTTCTTTAGTAGAAAGATTTTTAGTAAGAAAAAAATGTGGAATTTCAGTAAGTGAGAATTAGTATTGTTTCATGTTGGGGAGGGACAGAAAATTTTAATTTCAAATCTTTGAATGGACTCTGTGTATGCATGTTTGGTTGATAAGATGTATTTGAGTATGATTGCGAAAAAATAGTGAAAAAGTAACAGTGAGATTACCTTTGTTACAACTGAGATTGAAAAAATAAACGAGCAATTTATCTGTCACTTGGTTCTCATTTCACCCAGGAAGACCACATACAGTCAAAACAACCGTACACGAAGCACACGGCCAACAATGAATTCAACTAGACTCTAAATTCTTCAAAATCTCCAGCGCGACAAAATAAAAGGAAAACGAAAATCTCATGATGGGGAGGAAACCAAAATAAAAGTGGAAGTGCATTACAAATTTATAAATAAGAAACGTAAAAATATGAATATAAAGGAAAAGAAATATGGCTTAAATTTAATTCTCACAGATTTAAGATGAATCAAAACGTCTACCTTTTACCTTTTAATTCTCGAGAACGACATTATTCAATCGATTTCGGCTGCGGTCATAGTCGCATAACATTCACATCATCAGCATCACTTTCATCGTCTGTATCAAGATTAGCATCTTTTATTCGTGCTTCACCACATATCCAATCCTCAAGCAAACATCGATTTTCAAGATCTTCGACTGTTAAAGCAGACCGTCTTGCATCCAAAGTACAGTCCTCGATGCAAAACGCTTGCTCCACGGAGAGTGTTAATGCAGGACAAGCTAATATTTCTTTTGCAATCAAAGACATTATTGAAAAAGATTCACCTTTATTTGACCACCAATTCAAAACATCAAGCGGCACCTCATATGCAGCATAATCAAAACAAGCTGTTAAATAATCATCAACTTCTGCATAGGGATTAGAGTCATCCCTTCGACGTTTCCATGGTCTTCTATAAAGGTCGTTGAGCATGCCCAACACTGTAGTAGAGACATCACCACTACTCGTAGTATCTTTACTTACACCAATATTTTTCATATATTTTTCAAAAATACTAAACAAAAGCTGTTTAGTATTAGATGCGATTTCGTTCGGTTTAGGGGTGTCATTATTTCTAATGGGAAATAAAGAATCATAATACATAGTTAACAATTCTTCTAATCCATCTACTCTTACTCTAGGATCTAATACCTTAGCAATTAAAAACACGTCGGGGATGTGTAAAAAGTATTTCAACCAGTTTTCTTTCATTCTAGCAATACAATCTCCCAGATATGCACATGAACTAAAATACTCTAGAGCAAGTGCAATTTTAACACAATTGTCCACAACTAACCATGAGTTGAGAAAATATACATCTGATAATTCTACAATGATGTCTTTAAAAACATTCAAAAGTTCACATAAATCAGTGCAATGATCCCATTGACTGGGAAACAGAACAATTCCACACTGCTGTTGTTCAAAAAATGAACATAGTGTTTCTCTATACTCAAAAGAATCATTCAACATTTTATACGTGGAATTCCAACGGTTTGGCTTATCAAGCAAGATCTTTTTTGGTTCTAAATCATGATCTTTACAAAATATAGCCCATTTATTTGTTAATGACATACTTCGAGTTAAACGAGAAATGGCAGCTCTAATAGGACTAATATGCTCTTCTAAGGAAGCTAAACACTCTTGAGCACACAAACTTAAAACATGATTTATGCATTTAATGTGAAAAAATTTACAACCAACAACGGATGATTGGCAACCCTGAGTAAGAGCATGCATACTAGTTTTATCAGCAATTAAATTATCGAATGAGATCGAACTTGTCTTTTCAACCAAATTATACTCCTGTAAAACCGTATGAATCATATTCGAAATATTACTGGCAGTATGTTCAACATCAAACTGCCTAAACGCAATTAGCCTTTTCTGCAAGTTCCATTTTTCATCAAACCAACGACACGTAATGCTAATAAAATGAAATCTACGCCAATAATCACATACAATATCTGCAGATACAGAAACTTTATTCGGCAAATTAGCAAAATTATCAATTAATTTCAATTTAACTTCGCCAACGACATTATTAGCATCACTGATAAGTTTAGATCGTGAAACACTTTCAACATTCCGATTCAAACTATACCGAACAAAACTTCGATAAATATCGTCACCGGGAAAAATAAAAGGAGCGGGCAAAAATTTTGCTACAAATGCTGTGTAATCTGAATGAGTAATTAAATATTTACCTACGTCGGTGGAAGCCACCGACGACGTCGTTTGAGGTCGCTCTTCATCGTCGGTGACAGACATATTTTCTTCGCCTCTGTTCCTTGAATCCGCCATTTGGTAACTGAGGGTTATAATGTGGAAACTGAAATTGAATCGATGAAGTAATTGAGGAAATAGATACAGAAAACTGGAGCTACGGAAGTGTTCTTTGATGAATGAAGGAATTAGTATCGAGAGAAACCAAATTTGAGTTGAGAGTAGAGAGAAGAAGCAGTTAATTGGAGAATTTGAGGTGGGTGAAAATGGCGGAAAATTTGGGTATTTATCGTGAAATTTAGGGTAAAAAGGTCCCAACGGTCGAATTACTATGCTAATGCTAGTCCGCTGTCTCTTGGTTGGTATCCAGGTCAAAGCACGCGGGTCAACAGAACCGGGTCGGTCAAAAAATAGGGATGTAGGGGGTGTTTGCAAACACTTAGGACTTGTTTTGAAACACTTAAAACAGTTTCAAGAAGCAATTATTTTCAAAGTTCCCTCTTACAATTTTTGAAAATAAGTTCTCCTGAAAGTTGTTTTAAGTGTTTCAAAACACACCCTTAATTTTAAAGAAATGATTAAAATTAGTGATTATAAGAAAAGTGATTAATAGTAAAAGTTGATAGTGTTTGTAAAAAAATTCAAAGAAAAGTTGATAGTGTTTGCAAAAAAAGTAATTTTTTTTAAAAAAAGACTAATAAGCTACCAAAAACACCCTATTTGAAGTTTTCAAAATAAAACATATAAACATGAGAGAGCTTTGTGTAATTTACTAAAAAAAACAATAAAACACTCCAAATTATTTTTGCACACAATTCTAGGTGACTATAATACACTCACGTAGATTAGGCTTGGCAACGGGGCAGGGACTTGGACAATTCCCAATCCCCATCCCCACAAAGCATTAAACGAATAATCATCCCTCGTTTTCACCCTTCCCATCATTCCCTCGTTTATAATACAATATCAAAGCACATCATATAAAAATGCAGAAAATATAACCATGTTTAAAATTTGAATTACAAATTTAAAATACATCCAATAATAATAATTCTTCATGATAATTTATATGACTGATAACAACCATACAACACCAACAAAATAAAAATTATTATTATTTATATTTTTTTCCATACTTTAGCAACTATGAGAAGTGTAAAGTGAGAAAAAGTAAGATTAGAGTTTAGCTAATATAGTAAAAAATATTTATATTTTCTAATATTCATTAATATGTATAATATAATATTTAAATATATTAATAATTTTGAGCCCCCACGGAGAATGGAATTGGGATCCTCACGGTATTGAGAATATTATCACAGTCTCATTCCCGCCTACAGAGAATGTGACTGGGATCCCCACGGGATTGAGAATACTATCACAGTCCCATGCCCCCCTACGGAGAATAATTTTTCCCCGTCCCCTTGGGAATTTACTCAAGAATTTTTGCACCGTTAGGAGCAAATTCTCTAGGGGAATGGGGGATTCCCAGCACAGCTACCAAGCCTACTCACATATGATGGACCAACCAAACAAGTTAGACTAAAGTAATAATTATGAGTTAGTTATGTCATATTAATGTTAGGCTTTTTAATCTGTCTGTTTAAGGCGAAATCAAGCAAACAATCATTTAGAGTAGGTCTAAAATAACATCGGCTCATAGTGAGACGGTGCATAATCTGAGAAGACAAATACTTATGTGAATTTACATTCACGTGAACTATTTTTTTAAGTATCAAATATGTACTATAATTATTATACATACGCACTATCACTGTTTTAAAATCCAAGTATATTTTTAGCAATGATGGAAAAGCTGGCCTAGGCGGCCGACTCAATTTTGTAAAAAAATGGCAGTTCTAGGTTAAAAGAAGACTTCGTTTCAATTATTAAGTAAAAAAAAACTTAAATACTACTAATTTAAACAAAATCCGTCCAAATTCAAATTGAGAGAAGAGTTTTCCTCGCTGTCATCACAACCATTTGCTCATTATACGCCCACCTAGACGCCTACTACTAACGTATTATTTGATAAAGATAGACTTTGTTCTAAGAATAAATTAATAAGACAAATATTAATAATTCTTACTACACTAAACTTTCTAAGTACAAATTTTATTTAATTTTTTAATTTTAAATTAATTTTCTTGTACTTTATAATGGAAAATAGAACTAAGAAAAAGTGTTTGAATTGTTATCTTGATTTGGGCGTTGTTTAATGAATTTGTTAATTAATTTTGAAGTGTTCTTTTGTTATAAGATATTGATAAGTAGTAAATAAAATTCATTTAGATTAAAAAAAATATGAAAAAATTGGACCAACTAGTCCCTGCCTAGGCGGTCTAGGAGCTAAGTTGTCCGAATTCCTCAAATACCGATTTTCAACTTCTGCACCCTTAATTTTTAGACACTAATAGTACGTGATACTCGAAAAAAGAGTTCCCGTAAATTCGAGTTCACAGAAGACTTACTCATTTGAAAATAATGCTTTACTTTAGAAAAATGAGTATTGATCTGTGTTAGTGGTCAACAGTATCAAAGTAAAGGGTCATTTTATTTAAGAGAAACACTCTTGTGAAATATTGCACACTAGTGTTATGTGCAATACAACATAAATAAGACAAATATTGACCAAAATTTGCGGGTCAGCGGGTGGTCGGGCGCGGGCAGGGCGGGCATGGGTTGTGGGCTATGGGTTTCTGTTTGGGATGACGCATATATATTTATAGAAAGATATCTTTATTAAATATGTGTTGTAGTCTAGTGGTTCAGGCCTTTTGTTGATGTGTGTGGTCACAGATTCGATTCAGATTGATCACATAATTTTTAATATATTTTTTTATGTGTTACTACATCTATGTGTTACTACATAAAAAAAAAATGTAATACTTATAGAAACGAAATTGTTGGGGAATGATTCGCACAGATCTATTCGGGGTGAATATTTAAATACAAATTTAATTCTTTAATTATTACTAGCATGAATTAATCATATATTAATTCAAATAATAATTGCAACAACATATCATGCATATACAAAGCCACGTAAAACCTACGCATGCGGAATCTACGGGTTTACGTGAACGTATTCTCTCGATGGATGGCGCTTTTGGCTTTGGACGGACGGACTAACTAAAAGGACTTCCCAAGTATTCCCTTAGCCCTTGCTCGACAATCCGTTGGAAGGATACTTTCAAACAATTAACAAAAGGAAAAAATAAACTTTGTTGCACCACTTATGTGGATTTGCTAATATTTCCAGCACATGGAATTGTACTTGGGAATGAACTAATCATCCCCTATTTATAAGAGGGAGGGTGAACGAAATTTGTGTGATTTTTCAATGTGGGAAAAGACTTTTCTTGGTCACCAAGAAATCTTGAATATATCTCCTATATTCTTTTTCCCATAATTAAAATATTCCACAAAAATCCCACCTCCTCTATTATGGCATAATTTTCGAAAATATTAAGTGTGCAAGAATCCAAGATTTGGATCTTCTTGAATTTATGAGATATTCTTATATTTCAAGAAATACATATCTTCCATAATATCTTTTCAAGAAAATCAAGAAAATCTTTCTTGCCCTCTATTTTCAAAAATTTCGAAATCTCTTTCATGAATAACCAAGTGGGAGATTTCTTGAATTTAATGAGATAATCTTGTATTCCAAGAATACATATCTTCATTCCATAACAAAATTCAAAGAAAATCTTTCTCCCTCTTTTATCCATAAATTTTGAAAAATTAGAGGAAATATAAGCAACAATATTTATTTTATTTTAATCACCTTTTCAGTTATTGGACTATATGTTGGGCTACTCAGGGGGCCTTTAGGAGAATTAAGATTGGACCTTCTAATGGATCTTGAATATCTAATATTGAGCCACAATATAATTCAAGCCCATAAATATTAATTAATCCCACTACATAATTAATATTGCACTATCCATCTTAACCCATATTACGGTCGATATGGCTCCCTCATTATTTCCCGTGTTTAAGATTATCTAGCCCATTAATTAATTCAAGCCATTTGAAATAGCTTTCCGTTAATTAATATCTTTTGTCCTTAATCGAGAACGTTCAACATTATTATCCATACCGGAAACTAATTCCACTTGCAAGATTTGGTATGATAAAACTTATGAACCTCCCAAACCAAATCAAGCAAGCGTTGGCACACGATTCTTCGTATTAAATCTTAGCAATCACATGTGACCAATAATATTGCCCAAGATAAAAAGTATTGAATCTCTCTCTGATTCGCTACCCATGATAAGTCAAAGCAATAGTTACCAATCCCACGTGATCCTATTTAAGGGACGAAGGTTAAGAAACAACGAACCACTGAGGTCTAATTCTTCCTTGTTCAGTTCTGAAGAATTTATCCTCCTGTAGGTCCTATTCAACAAGATCACCATGCACTAGTGTAATCTCTTGGTCAAGACAAACCAATCTGAGCCTTACACCTCAACCTTTCGCGATGGTTGTTCATTTCCATCTAGGTAAATGAATGGCGTACTTTTTAGTTACAAGGGATTTATTAATTTAATCTTCGTGATCCGGTATCACTAAATTAACTACTGATGTAACACGCATCTAATTATTGAACAGTTATGCAAAGAAATATATATAACATTCAATCATATTTAAAGCATCGGTGATAAACAATTTATTTCAAAGAAATAAGTCCGAAAATTGATTTTTTGATTATACAAAGTAAAAAGCATACTTTTCAGTATAATCCCAACAATCTCCCACTTATACTCAAAGTCTGCTTTTAAGTATACTACAACACGTCTCGCGTAGTCCGTGACATCTAATGTCACCTACACGAACCTAATAATTTCTCCCACTTATACTCAAAGCAGATTGGCAACGGTCTTGACACCCATTCCACTCACATGTCTCTCGAATGTATTCAGAGGCAGACGCTTTGTGAATGGATCTGCTAGGTTGTCCTCAGACGCTATCTTTGCCACATCTATATCTCCTCTCTTAACGATTTCTCGTATAAGATGTTTTTCCTTTAATGTGTTTGTTTTGACTCGTGGACTCTTGGTTCTCTTGAATTTGCAACCGCCCTAGCATATATTGCTAGACAAATTGAAACACCATCCAAGTCCACTAAGAAGATCTAGAGCCCAATCGGTTCTTTCAACGCTTCTGGCGACTTCTTACCCGACTTCCATGGTTGAGTTAGTGATGCATTTCTGCTTCACACTCGTCCATTGGATGGCTACACTTCCCAAATGGAAACACACTAACTGAGGCAGATAATTTCTGGAATCTAAACCTGATTGGAAATCCGAGTCCTTGTAGCCGATGGGGATTGGAGTATCTGACTGATAAATCAACATTCTATCCCGAGTTCTTTTCAGACACTTTCGAATGTTTTTAAGCGTAAATCGATTAAACTTTCCTCGGTTACTCGATATCTTGCTACCATGCCTACGGCAAAGCATATATCCGGGTCTCATACACAAAGATTGCATACATAAGGTTTCCTCTGGTAGAAGCACAAGGAATGCCTTTCATGTCATCTATCTCCTTTTTTTAATTTAGGGGACATTTTCTTGGATAGATGGATTCCAAGTCCGAAAGGTATGAATCCTTTCTTGGAATCTTGCATGCTGAATCGTTTTAAAACCAGTGTCAACGTATGAATACTTGCGATAACCCGATCATCCTTTTCTTGCGATCTCGAGTAATCTTGATCCCAAGGATGTGTCCGGTTTCCCTAAGTCTTTCATATCAAACTGTTTTGAAACGCCATGCCCTTACGTCTGACCACACCTTCACATCGTTCCCGATGATCACAATGTCATCTACGATAGTACTAAGAATACCAATGCGTTCAAACACACTTTTTTATACACACAACTTTTCAAACTTATTTTGATCAAACCCATAAGACTTTATAATATGATCAAAACATTGGTTCCAAGCTCTGGATGCCTGTTTGAGTCCGTAAATGGACTTCTTGAGCTTACAAACAAGATGTTCTTGGCCTGTTTCAATGAAACCTTGGGGTTGTGGCATATAGATCTCTTCATCAAGACTTCCGTTAAGGAAAGTTGTCTTGACATCCATCTGCCAGATTTCAAAGTCGAAATGCGCAGCAATCGATAAGAGAATATGGATGGACTTAAAAGCATGGCTACTGGTGAAAAAAGTTTCCTCATAATCGATCCCTTTCTTTTCTCGAGTATAACCTTTCGCCATTAGTCTTGCTTTTAAAAGGTTTCAACCTTCCCGTCCGATCCTCTTTTCCTCTTATATACCCACTTGCATCTAATGAGTTTGACCCCATTAAGTGGTTCGACTAGCTCCCACACTCTATTATGAAACATAGAACCCACTTCGGCTTTCATTGCTATTTGCCAAGAAACTGCATTCTAATCTTGGATTGCCTCGTCATATGTCCATGGGTCTGATTCCGGGAATCAAGTCCGAGGACTCTCCTATTCTCATGAATCTCTCGGGCATCCTAACAACCCTCCCACTATAACGAGGCTCCTGCCAGAAAACGTGTCGTTTGGTATATCATCTAAGACAATCGGCAGACCGAGGTTTGCCCTCTAAGCTCATTTAAGGTAATCTCACTGGGTTTTCTTTGGTTCTATAGTTTTTTCCAAAATCTAAAGTGGGTGCGGATGTCCATCTTTTGATCTTCTAACTATAGAACATTCACCCTTTTTGTTCCCTCGGGGTATCCTACAAAAAACAACCTTAATTACGATCGAGGATCCAATTCTTCGGTTTCCTTGTCCAACACGTGGGCCGGACACCCCAAAGTTCTCATGTTTCTCATACTAGACTTGCGCCCGTCCACAATTCTTTGGGGTTCGAACCCGATTTGATAGCACCAAGTTCGGAATGTAAGTCATTTGTTTTCCAAGGCATGACCCCGAATCGACTTCGGGAAGATCCGTATAACTCATCATTGATCTAACAATTTCCAAAAGAATTACATTGCTTCGCTCTCGCAAACCCCATTTTGTTGAGGGGTTCCAAGTGCTTGAGTCGATACAATCTCTTCATCGATAAGTAGTAAAAAACTCATCATTTGAGGTATTCGCTTCCCGATCGGATCGTAGAGACTTGATACATTTTTCCATATGATTCTCTCTTGCTGAGCCTTAAATTCTTTAGAATTTCTCAAAGGTCTCGATTCATGCTTCATAAGGAAAATGTACCTTGAGTAATCATCAATAAAATTACTCATAACCTCCTCTTGTTTTGGTTGACATTTGACTACATACATCTATGTGAACGATCTCTAACACTTCTTTAGCCCCATTCCCTTGGCTCCAAATGTCATCTTGGTCATATTACCCTCCAAACATGATTCGCGAGTTGGAATCGATTCAACTTGGAGACGCCTCCAAAGAACCATCTTTCACCAACCTTTGGATCCTCTTTGGATTTATATGACCTAATCTTAGATGCCAAAAAAGTGTCTCTCGCTTCACGTCGATGAACGTTTTCTTTTCTCGGAAAACTTTATGTGTTATAGGATACATTTAAGTGAGTGGTGTGCACAGATTAGTTGTATAGATTTTTCCATCAATGTCCCGTATCGAGATACACTCATCATTTCAAAAATGATGTCATTCTTATTAGAAGAAACTTAGTGTCCTTTAATCGAATTTTAGAAACTGGAAGTGAATTCTTTCTAAAACTGGGAACACAAAGATAATCTCAAAAAACTTTATCTTCAAAAGATAGGTGCACTTCTCTCACTGCTTTAACTGCTACTCATGTAGCATTGCAATGTCTCTTTTTTGCGTAGTATTGCAATAATCGTTACTATTGTAGCATTGCAATATCTGCCACTTACGTAGCATTGCAATGTCTTCTATTTTCGTAACGTTGCCCAGTGTGATGAGGATCTCACTCCCACTACGTTGCCGGATCATTTAGAACCCGTGAAGCCAACATGATTAGTGGATCTCGTATCAACCACCCACGAATGAGAAGTATACGCCCGCTAAACAAGTTTCAACAACTAGTGTGTGAGAATTACCTTTTCTTTCCGTCCCCTTTTGGGGTTGGAACAGTAAAAACCCTCCATTGTCCTCTCTCACCGCAGCCTTAAGCACTTCCTCTTTGGATTTTCCTTGACTCAACAAGCATTCCTCATCTTACCATTGCCCTTGGCAACAGTTGAGTTTTATTGCTTATGGACTTTGGTCCTCTTTTTTATCTTGCCTACCCTTGGCCTAGAAGATGAAAGATGGACCACTTGCTTGCCAAAAGCTTGAGTTTGGTGCCTTATCATCATTTCTGCCGAGTCCAAAAGTTTGCAACAAATTAGCTAAGCGAGGCCAAAATGCTCAAAAACCTTTCTCGGGGCAGAGAATGAAGTACCAAATTCATCCGAGTCTCTAGATCATAATCTGCGACTCGAGAATCTCAAGTTTGTTCGGATGGGCCATCTATTTTGAGGGCGTAATCCCTTACGGGTTTTCCTCCACCATTTTCAGCGATGACATCTCTCGCAAGGTGATCCGACGAGTCCGCGTGTTTTGACTCGTCGGTTGGCTCATCCGATTTTTGTGTGTCAAAATCCACTTGTGCTTTTTTGTGCGCTTAGAACAATTATAATTTTCCAATCAATATAGTTTCCATACATATTGTATTGACTTTTAAGTATAATAACAATGGATTAAAAGGTAACGACATCTTTGAATCAAAATAAACAACTATATGCAATAGCACAAGTATATCACAAGGTTCGATCACATTTCATCATATTTTAAAATCTCAAAAAAAATATGAACATGATCATCAACATCTCAAAAATGGTTTAAATAAGCCACGTGGGGTGGGTCATTATTTAAACACATTCAAGCGAGTTACAAACAAGAACGATTACAAACCTTTAATATCCAGATTAATAGTTGGCTCTTCACTTGACCAATATAAAATTACAGGGGACTTGAAAGTATATGCATATCAATTTTATACCTAAGTAATAACCATGATTAAATACAGATTACTATTTCACTTTGATCGAGCCTCGTGGGGAGGGTCATAAATGCATACACTAGTAATAACCCACAATCATCCGTTTCGAATTCATTCATGTGAAACCTATCTTTTGACCGTCCCGTGGGGAATTTCTCCAAAAGAATTCACAAATAAATAAATCATGGAGGTCAAAAAATTAATTCAATTTTATTATTCGAAATAAAATTGTCAATTAATTATTTAAAACATACTTAGTAATTTTGAAGTTGAGATTTTTCAATTTGGCAATTCTCATGCAAACACATTTAAACAAATTAAACAAAGCATAAGATAAAGACAAATAAATCAAGCAAAAATGTAAAAAATAAACATATTGGGCACAAATTATCCAACTGTCATGGTTTGATTTTTTCTTGACTTGATCTTGAAGAAACACGCCTCGAATTTCTCCCACTGTTCGTCTCGAAAAAAAATACTTGTCTCGAACCGCCACTCCAAGCGGATCGCAATGATGCACGCCCCAAGATCCGTGAAGCCACTTGGTTGGGGATGACCTTCAGCGGCTTCGGCACCGCCCGGCGAATACGCCCCCAAGACGCCGCGCCTCGGCGGCGATCGGCGAAGGGTTTCGGCGATTCTCGGCGGCGACAAGGCGACATCCAGCAGATTCGCCCAGCCTCCCGCCTCGCCGCGTCCTCGGCGGCGCCAGGCGTCTCCGCCAGCGCCCGTGCTTCGAGCCCGCGACATCCGCCCAATCCGCTTTCGATGCAGGCACGCCGCCCGTCTTGGCCCTCTCCCTCATCCTCGCATGCCGCGCTTCGGCCGCTGGCCTGCCACCTGCGCCCAGCGTGCCGGCCCTACCCCGCGCCGCCTACGCTGGTTACGGATTTAAATCCTTTAATTCTTCGTCTTTTAGTTCCGTCCGGTTACAATTTATTTGCAAAAAATAAATAAACCTAATCTGAACTAGTCTATTACATTGATCAAATCAAACAAATCCTAGTCTACTGCGTGGATTTTCTCGCGAGGTAAAACAAATCCGAACTAATCGAATTAAAAAACCACGGTTTATATGCATGCAAAATAAAACATTAAAATCCATGACAATTGGATACCGCAAAAAACAGATCTAACGATTCTACTATCCAATTTCAAATTTAATGTCCACAATTAAAATTACAATTTAAAAATTGAGAGTCTTAAACAAAGGGCTCGATACGGTTGTTGAGGAATGATTCGCATAGATCTATTCGGGGTGAATATTTAAATACAAATTTAATTCTTTAATTATTACTAGCATGAATTAATCATATATTAATTCAAATAATAATTGCAACAACATATCATGCATATACAAAGCCACGTAAAACCTACGCATGAGGAATCTACGGGTTTACGTGAACGTACCTCTCGGGATGACAGTGGCTTTGGTAGGACGGACTAAACAAAAGGACTTCCCAAGTATTCCCTTAGCCCTTGCTCGACAATCCGGTGGAAGGATACTCGCGAACAATTAACAAAAGGAAAAAATAAACTTTGTTGCACCACTTATGTGGATTTGCTAATATTTTCAAAGACATGGAATTGTCTTGAGAATGAACTAATCATCCCCTATTTATAAGAGGGAGGGTGAACGAAATTTGTGTGATTTTTCAATGTGGGAAAAGACTTTTCTTGGTCACCAAGAAATCTTGAATATATCTCCTATATTCTTTTTTCCATAATTAAAATATTCCACAAAAATCCCACCTCCTCTATTATGGCATAATTTTCAAAAATATTAAGTGTGCAAGAATCCAAGATTTGGATCTTCTTGAATTTATGAGATATTCTTATATTTCAAGAAATACATATCTTCCATAATATCTTTTCAAGAAAATCAAGAAAATCTTTCTTGCCCTCTATTTTCAAAAATTTCGAAATCTCTTTCATGAATAACCAAGTGGGAGATTTCTTGAATTTAATGAGATAATCTTGTATTCCAAGAATACATATCTTCATTCCATAACAAAATTCAAAGAAAATCTTTCCCCCTCTTTTATCCATAAATTTCGAAAAATTAGAGGAAATATAAGCAACAATATTTATTTTATTTTAATCACCTTTTCGGTTATTGGACTATATGTTGGGCTACTCTTTGGCCTTTTTAGGAGAATTAAGATTGGATCTTCTAATGGATCTTGAATATCTAATATTGAGCCACAATATAATTCAAGCCCATAAATATTAATTAATCCCACTACATAATTAATATTGACTATCCATCTTAACCCATATTACAAATAATATGGCTCCCCGGTCATTATTTCCCGTGTTTTAAGATTATCTAGCCCATTAATTAATTCAAGCCACATTGAAATAGCTTTCCGTTAATTAATATATTTTGTCCTTGGTCGAGAACGGTTCAACATTATTATCCATACCTAAACTAATTCCACTTGCAAGATTTGGTATGATAAAACTTATGAACCTCCCAAGGGCAAATCAAGCAAGCGTGCTTACACACGATTCTTCAGATTAAATCTTAGCAATCACATGTGACCAATAATATTGCCCAAGATAAAAAGTATTGAATCTCTCTCGATTCGCTACCCATGATAAGTCAAAGCAATAGTTACCAATCCCACGTGATCCTATTTAAGGACGAAGGTTAAGAAACAACGAACCACCGAGGTCTAATTCTTCCTTGTTCGCTTCAAGAATTTATCCTCCTCAGAGGTCCTATTCAACAAGATCACCATGACTAGTGTAATCTCTTGGTCAAGACAAACCAATCTCGAGCCTTACACCTCAACCTTTCGCGATGGTTGTTCATTTCCATCTAGGTCGTGAATGGCGTACTTTTTTAGTTACAAGGACCGTTAATTTAATCTTCTGATGCTGGTATCACTAAATTAACTACTGATGTAACACGTATTTAATTATTGAACATCTTATGCAAAAATATATATAACATTCAATCATATTTAAAGCATCAGTGATAAACAATTTATTTCAGTAAATAAGTCTGAAAATTCAGTTTCGATTATACAAAGTAAAAAACATACTTTTCAGTATAATCCCAACATAAATGTGTTAGTATGTGAAATAAAATTACATTATCATTTAAAAAAAAAATACATTATCATATGGTAACACATTGTTGTTCATATTATAACACATGAATATTCATTTAGTATCACAACGACATGTGTACAGTGTTACATATTACTAAAAACACATGTGTTACTACATGAACAAAAAATGTTACCCTATGAAGAAAAACGTGTTACCATATGAACAAAATCAATACAAGCGCGAAAAGAAATCCTGAGTCCAAAATTACAAATTTAAAGAACAACTTGATGTGTTACTACATGACCAAAATAGTGTTACCCTATGAACAAAAAAGTGTTACTACATGAACAAAAATCAGTACAAGCGCGCAAAAAAATTATCACTTCAAAATTACAGATAAAAGAACAGTGTGAGAATAGTGCAGAAGGATCTGAAAAACTATATCACAAAATTGTGAGGAAAAAAAATGGAAGGACCTGTAAATTTGCGAGATGAGAAAAAGAAGAACAAGAAAAGAGAAGGAAAAAACTAGAAAATTCACCGTTCACCGCTATAAAATCTGGTAGGAAGAAGAATTTGGAAGCGCTGCGAGGAAGAAAACTCTACGCGAGGAAGAAGAATTCGGATCCACATTGTCTTATTCTTTATCGTTCGATTCATGAGATAAAAAAAGCTCCATTTAACTATAATTCTTGCATAACTCAGATGCAATATCGCATATTTATCCCATAAATATATCCCATAAATATATATATATATATATATATATATATATCATACAAGTTTTTGAGTTTATTTAAACCCTTTTGTCCTACCAAATAGTTAAGGTAATGAATAACCAAAAACAAAAAAGTCATTAAAACGAAAATGTTTATTAAAAATTGTGCACGTGTCGACGTTTGTAATCCAAATTATGATTTCCCAACTGTAAGCACCCTACTTCCCAACCTCTTCATCGCCTTTGCTCTTCATTCCTTTTTCAAAGATCTTTCCTCCGGCCCTAAAAGGTACAAGCCCTTTTTTTTATTCGTGATCCTTTTCGAGGTATTTTTTGGTTTTTGTTGTTAATTTGTTGCCGTAATTTTGATCGCTGTACCCAATTTGTGTGTAGTTTACTGCATAATTCGATTCTTTCATGCCACGGTGATTTGTCGTCACAAATCATAATCGGCAATCGTTTACCCAATCAATAGGAGATGATGTGTTTGCCGTTTGTTGGTTTTCTCTGTTCTTCCCTTCACTTAATTATATATTTGGGAGGACCGGGTTACATTGATAATGCTGTTATCGAGTTTTACATTGCCTAGTTAGACAATTAATGCAAGGAATGCTGAGGAAATTGATTAAAAGAGCTCTTTTACTGATCATATAGAAGTGCAAAGTGTTCTAAATTAGGAATATAATACGAATATCTTAGGACTCACACGGGCATCACGTGCATCAGAAAGTGTAGTTTGCGGCTGATGATGTTCTATATTGAGTATAATGATCACTTTAAGCTTCACTGCTTCCGGATTCTATTATGTTCGATGTCTTTCTCCTTGGTCTTGGTCTATACAATCATGATATCTGGTGATGTGTGAATCGTCTCTTAGTGTTTTCCAGCGACCCTTTTTAGGTTCATCTGGGCAGCTTCATCATGTGTTTACTCTTGTAGTGCCTCTACAATACATGTCAATCTCAAGTGATCACTTCATATGCTACCTAAACGTTTTTCGTAATTTTTATTTAGTTATAGGCACACTACTACTGTATTACAGTGTGTATCATTTAATGCTGTATTACAGCAAGAGATAATGATTTTTTTATCAGTATTTATTTTCACAGTAACTTCATACGCTATTAGCTTGATAGTGCATGTAGTATATGCCATATAATTTCCCCAGATCATTCCAGTATGAGTGATATTTCATCTTTTCTGTCTTTTTTAGGACACTATGGATTTCTGATCTATCCTTGTCACTATTATTCGTATGCTAAAACGAAAATGGTGTTAATTTCATTAAATCCATGTTCGGAGCTTGTTGGTCTCCCCTCCCCCCTCCTCATATTTTCTATTTCTGTTTAATATTTGGAGAAACTCAAAATTCATTTACTTTGAAATTATTTCGCTCAGCATATTAAAGAAACTTGGGTGAGCTGGGATTCTGGATGAATGATTTTTTTATGCACCTTATATTAAAGAGATCTGATGGCTATTATGCATACTCTTGCAGGTTGCCATCGTACAAGTTCTAAATCCGAGATGACAATAGGAGCTTCTATAATAAGATTGAACAGCTGTATTTTGACATCCTGAATTTGGTCCAGTCAATTTTCTCATATTGATCACCATGGTTTCATTAACAAAGAGATGTGGTGTTCATAAATGATTTGCATCTGCTCTTATATCCCCCACCCCCAGTTGGGCCAAAAATATTGTTACTTATTTGTCGTTCGATTGTACGAGTTTATTTCATCCTGTTACTTTGATAAGTGACTGTATCGACAATATTGGCTGTCGAAGTAATCTGGCATGGCCAATTTTGTCAATAGTAAAAATGCGTCAAAAAGTTCAATTGCTTCTGGCCCTAAATCTTTTGTATATCGACCATTAAGATCAATAACATCAAATAAGTGGGAAACCAGTAAGGGAGCTGGTATTCAGGTAGCATCATTTCTTATTAAAACCATCGCATTAGCGACTGTGCGGCGGTTTTCGAGGGCCAAGTGCCCATTTGTCTGGACTGGGCTGCAAGGTTTACAAGTTCTTTGTTATCCCCCTCTCAAATGGATCCAGCGCTGGAAACCTTTTGGATTCATGGTTAGAGGAATGCAGGTAGCCTCTTAATTCTTAACTTAATGTTTTGGTCTAATTTTCATGATTGAACAGACCTGGCATTGTAGAGTAAGTCTCTTGCACACCAGTTGTAAGGTGCAACTGTACACAGGTAATACTTTTCACTGAAAAGAACTAACATTGTTCGGTGAAAACAATTAATACTGACCAACTAATTAGTCTTGGAGAAGCATAAATGGGCTTGCAATTATATGAGTTCCATGTGGAAACAAGTGTTGGTTTCCATGTTCGTAGATGAACTTCTATGGTAACATTGCCAAATAGTTTCTGTTAGGATCATCCTACGTTCTTTATTCTCAATTTGTATGTCACATTTGTGACAATCTTCAAATCTATTTTAATTCTTTGAGTTACAACTTTTGGACGCTATTGTTAATCATGGAAGAGCGTCTCACCTCCTCCTCCGAAACAAAAAAGTCTCCCATAACAGTCATAACAAAAGTCATTGCATGGCGCCAAATTGCAGCTGAAACATATTAGTGCTAGTTGTTTTATAAACTAAATTCCATGTATAAGGAAATTATATTAGCTATTCAGTTAGGCTATGTTTCTTTTGGGTTGTAGGGGGGTTAATAAATCCTAATTGAGAAAGCCTTGAATAGTAAAAAGGTGAATTTGACTTTGTGAATGTTTAGTTGATAACATGTAGTAGGGTAGAGTTGAGAAAAAGATTGTGAAAAGGTAATTGATAGTGAAATTATTATATTGTGAAAAACAAATAACTGTAATATTGGGAAAAGGAAAATTATGAGAGAGAATGTAAGTGCGTGTAGGTATTACAGTTTAGAATTTTGGTGGATTTTAAAATCTAGCTTGCATAATCTTACAAACAAACTTCCATTAGGATTTTGAAAGTCAAGTCTTGTGTTTTGTAAGCTAGAAACAAAACCTACCGTTAATGCTTAATTTTGTAGTGGAGTTGGTTCTTATCTTCAAGTAAGTTTTGGAATTGCTATTTACAGTTTTTAATAGCATTTAGCATTTTGTCAACCTTACATCCTGAAATTATTTGGGTTTAGATGATATCGGGGCCGTTGTTGGTTCTCTCTATTGCGGATGCTGTCTCCGATCATTCAAACTGCAGCAATTTTCGCTTGGATGATACTGAAAATTCTCCTAGCACCGATGATTCTCAATTGGATTCAGAAAACATTTCTGATCCCCCATCATTAGAGTATGATCAGAGCACGAGGTATATGACATACTTTGCTGCTCATATTTTTCATCCATTTGCATAAAGATTTTGTATATTTTGTCTTTTGGTTTTCATGGCAGAGATAGTTGAGCTAAAGATGGTAGCTAAAAGTAAATGATAGTGGTTCTAGCTTTTTAGTCAGATAACTGAAATGAGTTGTGAGGAACCAAATTCATGCTTGCCAAAAATAATGAGATTTTGAGAAATAAAATTCATGCTTCCCAAAGGTTAATGCATTTTGTTATATCTCACTCTTTTCTTTGGACATCTAAAATTCAAAAACATAAAAATGAAACCGTGTACCTTCTTTCTGAAGTTTGGCTGAACTCTTTAAGAATGTCACTTTTTTGCTTATGTTTTCTATTGGGACTTTTAAACTTGTAGTTTGGTTACAATTTTTATTTTTATTTAGTGAATTACATGGTATACATCGACTAATCTTTAACTTAGATTATACTATATGTATTTGAGTTTTCTGTATGTATATGAAGAGATGTATTTTTATACCTAAATCCTTATTTTGATTTCTTTTTAGTTGTATCCAAATATCCTAAATTTTTAATGATTATGTACCCACACTTGATATACATCCTGAGTCCAAGCAACTCAGTGTGAAGTTTCTATCGTGTTTTCCTAGAAAGTCAGTAACATATTTTTTTTTTGGAACTTCATTCTGGGGCTTTCTCTATTTTTTTTTTCTTTCTTTTTTCAATGTGCAGAATTGGTAATGAAAATCATCAAGAGCCTTTGTCTCTGAACTGGATCAACCAGCTCTGCCAAGAGCTAGCAAATCAGGGAATTACTTTGCCAGAGAGGTGAATTTCTGACTTGAATCTTTGAATTATCACTTGAAGGAATGTAAAAGGAAAGAGATAGATAGAGAGAAGAATTTTATTTCTACAGTAGATTTATGGGTCCTTTTCTTCTTCCCTCCTCCCACCCTGTTTGGTATTTTTTGCATTTGTGATTTGTGTTTCCTTTTCTTCCTTCGTCCTCTGATTGTTTCTATACTACTATTTGAAAGTTCAAAAACTTCTTAGGTGTTGTTTTGCTGCCTTTCTTTAAAATGAATTAAATATTACAATGTATATACTTTTTACTCTTTAAATTGTCTTCTTGTGTGCCATTGCATTAAACATTTCTGCAGTTAAATTCCTTTTAATCTATTGGAATCTGTCTCTAGTAGTAGTATATGACCAAGTTAATAATCTTATATCGTGTTTAATGAGCAGTTATTAGCTTATGATGATTTTGTCTTGGATAAAAAATGTCTTCTTATAGAGTTAAGTCATACTCAAATCCTAGATATGGTACTTTTTCATCAGCATTAACCTGACCTACTTTTTCTGTTGAAAAATTCTTTCTTTTACCCCTCAAGGTTGTCACTAAGTAATTTCACTCAGTTTCTTCTGATATAATTTTTTTTAAGTAGTATCTCCCTATGAATGATCATCATCCTACTTGTTCGACACATTAGGATACTACGAGTTCCTGAGTGTCAAGTATCACAGTATCTTAGTTCTAAACATCTTTTTTTTTTTTTTTTTCGTATAAATCATCCAACACGCTTATGTGTATTTTGGTTTTCTGATATGGTCATTTTTAACAGAATTAACAAAGAGGAACTGCAGAGATTTTATGAAGCTGCCAATGGCGAATTACCAACCTTGCTATCATCTATAAAGAAGACAATGCGTTGGAGGGAGACTTACAGAATTCTTTCGGTAGAGGAACTTGAGTTGTGGTCAAATATGGTCTTTTGGCATGGATCAGATGGGAATAATCGACCCTGTCTCATAGTACGACTTGGCCTGGCTTGCGTCGGCTTGCCATCTCATGATAGACCACGCTTTGCTCAGGCAGTTGGTAAGCTCTTCTCTCATCTAACTTGCACCATAATTTTAATCTTCTATGTATTATCTGTAAAATGTAACTTATTTTTTAGCACCAAATATTTTACTTTTGGCTAAACTACATAAACTACTCTTGATGTTTGGATTAGCAGAAGAAACCTTTTTGTGTTTTGAAGTCATAAAATCCTCTTGAGACTTGAGGTACTACAATCATCCCCTTAGAGGTGTGTATTTTTATGGCAAATACCCACCCATCCCCCAACAACCCAACCTCCAGTAGGTGCATTTAGAATGAAAAAAGAAAGAAAAAGAATGTGGTATATATATAACAGTTGCAATGTCAGGATCTTTTTCCTTGTGATTGGAAAGTATAAGCTACTTCACTGTGGTGCTATGCTTGATTTATTTTTTTATGTTGTCCTCCATCTGATCTTTATTTAATTTAAAGAAGATATTTGGTAGAGAAATCCCATAAGAAACTGAATAATAATTCACTTTAATGCTACAAGAATATAATTTAAAAAATATTAGGTCATGGATTGGCTTTAGAATGTATTTGAGAAAAAAAATGTCAGATCTTGTTTAACTATTTTGTTATTGTCAGTTTTCTATGTTTTTTTCAAGAACATTTCAAAGTAATTGCTTCAGAATCGTTTAAAGTGTGTGATGATGTGTTTACACATTTTTTATTTGGACTTTGTGTTTGAACATGATTTATAATTTATTTATAAGATAATAGGCTATTCTGGCCCACTCAATTGTTTGAGTGAGGACATGCTCAACTCATGAATGTTGTAAATGAAGTATCCCAGGTGGAGCACGGTGTCCTACATTTGATAGAAGGACAAAATCGTCAAATTACAGTTCTAGTGGATTGTCACGGGTTGTCGCCCCTGAGGTTTCCAATGCAGACGCTGAGATACTGCTCTAATATTTTGCAAGATCACTTTCCAAATGTCTTGGGTTGTTTAATCGTCATAAGGCTTCCTTCAGTTGTTCGTGTTATTGCCCAAACATTTATACAAGTAAGCACTTACCAACTTCTGTAATTAGCATGATTGATGCTATATATGAGCAAACATATGCCTGAAAAAGAAAAGAGAAGGGTTAAAATCATTTTTGTCCCTAAAGTTTACCCTTTTCCTGGTTTTGGTACCCTCTTTCACTCATTATCAAATTTGGTCCTCGAAGTACACTTTTACTCTCACATTGGTTCCCACAGTTAGACAGTCCGTTGACCGACAAAATCAACTATTTGGGGGTGCTAAATGTAATTTTTAAAAAGGTTTTTACTTAAATACTATTATCCCCCACCCCCCCAAAAAAAAAAAAAAAACCCAATAAACTTTTAAATATTACATTTAGCACCCCTAAATAGTTTATTATGTCAGTCAACTAACGGCGGTGGGACCAAATGTGCGAGTAAAATCTTACCTTTCAGGACCAAACATGATAGTGAGCGAAAAGAGGGGAAATGAAAAATGTATACTTTAGAGTTTAGGGACCAAAAATGATATTATCCCGAACAGAAAAACAAGCAAACAGTCTTAATATGTATTCCTTCATTTTATGCTAATCTGCTATAATTCCTTCACATCAGGTTCTCAAACCTTCCACCAAGCAAAAGCTGAGAATCTTAGGGGATTCATATAAAAATGTTATTTCCGATTATTTCGAAAGTCTTCCTTCATACCTCGGTGGACAATGCACGTGCCCAAGATGTGGTATAGGCAATGTGATCCCAATTTTGCCCACTCCAACTGCCATTGCAGACTCAGTTTCAGATATTGTGATTGCTGAGAACGCCGTCCCATTAGGACAATCGACTTATGAGTACGATGATATGATCAGCGAGAGTAACTGCAGTCGGGCATTACGTAATGCTGTTATAGGCGTTCTCATAATCTTTGTGTTGATTGCGTTTATTGAGGGAATATACAATCCAGAGAGCCGCCCGGTTTTCCCCCTATGATGCATGAGGTAGATCTGCTTCATCTCCAGATTTAAGTCCCAAATAAGAAGCTCGAATCCTATGATGCGCGACGTAAATCTTCTTCATCTCCATATTTAAGTCCCCAATAAGAAGCTTGAAGCATTCGCCAAAATGCAGTTCTGTTATATAGTCTATAGGTGTGTAATATTGATTCTTGTTAGTAATATGTAGTGGTCAATCGAAGGTCTTATTTTGTACACACACATTTCTTGTTTCGACAGTTGACGCTAAAAATAGGTGTATGATGCAATTACGGCTATATATAATGGTGTATAATTGCCTAATGAGCTTAATTCCTTTGAACTCCAGGTGGTCTGTGCTCAATTAATTATATAAATGGCTTAGCGCTTGTTGTAATTCAATTTAGTCTTAATAAGGTTTGACACAGCTCAGTGCAGTAATCTGTATCTGTAAAAACGTATAAATAGTTAGAAAAATTATTAAAGAAACTAAGCTAAATAAGACTCGCAAGTCTCATTTGTTTATTGTAATTATAAGAATAATTCCAGTTTTACCGTCTGGGCCAGCCCAAACGGGCTGGCGGACTCGTAAATACTCAATCCAACTCGCCCCTTATGTAGGCAGGTCCAGTACGGCCCAACGGGCCTGACCCATTTTGACAAATCTATTGATAAGATCTCAAAAAAGCTTTTTAGGGCTTATAAGCTCTACTCTATCCCAACTCATCTCGGCCCAAACTAGACTGAATTCAATCCGACTCAACCCAACATAAGCCCTGCCCAAACCACCGACTCGGACCCAACCCGAACCCGGGCCTCATAATATATGACAAAAATTCGTATAAGACGGTCTCATACATGAGACAGGGTACAACTTAGCACAAACAATAATCGCTCCTTCCAAAGTGTTGAAAGTCATGTTTGAATTATATTTCATCTCACCGCGAGACCGTCTCTCGATAGTGTCCCTAATTATGTATTCATTGTCAGGTCCACGTTTCACTTACGTAAAATTTCGAGCATGCCATGTGACTTATTGTTTGATATGTGAGCAATTCATGTTATAATATCACATATCCGTCCCACACAGCTGAAAACAAAAGTTGCAACACCTCCCAAGGAGTATATTAGCAAATACAACTCTGAAAAGTTCATTAAATCTTTGATCGTATTTGACAATTTGTTTCCAAAAAGGCAAAAGGGACTCGATGATTATTCGTCCACAAAAAAAAAAAAAAAAATCGACTTTATATGATACTGAGTTTATGAAAAATAATCTTCGAGAAGTGAGACGATATCTCAAGAACAATACTTGGATTTAAAACATGTAATGATGATGTAGAGAATAACCCTGTTCAATTGAATAATTTTCAGAAGTAAAATAGGATATTCAAAACATGGTATTCTGGTATCCAACAGATAACGTCGTATACGGAAAATTAGAAATACAAGCATCGCAATGAAGCCATACACGGTGGCCAACGGCTCAGGTTTTCGGTTCTGCAAGAGTAGCATATTTCATCGTCTTAGAAACAAAGGGGATAAGAGGTATACTCATGCTGCAACTAGATCAGGAGTTTCAGCCTCAACAGATAACAAAGCTGTGTGTACTTTATCCACCCATGTGTCCAGCCTATCGCGTAATGACTTGATCTGACCAATTCCCAAAACTCTAGGTTGCACCCACGACACGTGAACTGTTCCCTCGACTTGGTCAATAATTCCTTCTATCAGATGCACCTGCAATCAGATTTAACAAGCAATTAACCTATCAAGGCTAAAATTTAATTTAAAAGCGACTGATATGTGGCAATGTCGTAACAAAACACCACCCTGATAGAAGACATGGGAAAAGCCAATCATCACGTTTATACTATGTTGCTGATCAAACATTTGGTGCAACGATCTTACTATCATTATTATCACAGGAAACAAGTATTTGTATTCCACTCATGCACATATTTTATTGAAAGGAGAAAACAGAGCGGGTACACAATATTATCACTATGCACTTACTGATAGACTCTTCATAAGAAGATACTCCACGTCTTCAACTGTAAGTTTTGTCCGTTCAGCGATAATACTCAATGGAATGTTTCTATCTTCTGATCGTCGACTGCAAGTAATAGGAGTTCTCTAAATTCAGTGAAGAAACTATTTATAACTTTCGGAGCTAAAAATTAAAATAATTTTTAACCTGAATATAATCTCCATCAAGCAAAGGATGTTGATCTTCTCTAGAAGCATTTTCTCATTCTGGACTAAAGCTGGTTGGCTAGTCAAAGCAGCTCTATGCACGTTACATAGTTCTTGATAACGTGCTAAATCACCAGAGTTGAATGCTTCAAGAATATAGTAAAGCCACTCAACTTTAGTCCCCAGAAGACTTTTTATCTGCAAAAATAATGAAAGAAGAAACGCTATCAGCTTGGAAACAAATGATTATAGACATATGAAGAGCAGACACATCCTCAAAGCTTCTCATTCTTGTTTATTTACATGATACATGTGTTTGGATTTTGTATATGTTGGGAGTGTAGATTTTGTAGGGTTTGATAAGGTAGGATTTTGAAAATACATGTAATAGATGATTGATTTTGTATTGAAAATTGGGTAAAGTAAAAGGTGGAGAGAGAGTGTTGGGTAGATAATAATAGTTAAAAAGTGGGAAGATAGATGATTGATTGTGCATTGGAAATTGTGTTCGAGAGAAATTAAAATAGGATTATTTGCTGTAAGAAAACTTTGTTTCTTATCAAACATAGTAGAATTTATAGGATTTGAAATCCTATACCAAAATCCAGTTTTTACAGATGAAGATTTGGATTTGAAATAAAAATGTGGGGTGGGGGGCCATAAAAAAATATCCCCTAAGACTGTCTTCTTGAATTATTAGGAAAAGACAAAATATAACACTTAAACCAAATGATACACAGCCCATTTGAGTAAATCTCTTTCCTGAATTGAAGTGAAATATGCAAACTAATAAACTATGCACTGAAAATATACCTCATTTGTACCAGGCCTTCACTAGATATGCTCATTACAGAACCTTCAGTTTCAGGACCTAACTTATTATAAACCCCAGTTTCCCTTGCTTCTTTCTTCAAGTGGTAAGAACCCCACATATTTAGAACCATCAACTATATTGTCTGACTAGCTTAAAACTCAAAGTAATTGTACAGTTGGATTGCATCGTAATTCTTGGCCTCAACGCCAAATATTCCTTTTCGGCTTTAAATAAGTGTCTGTTTTAATGGGGCCCTATTGTTACTTATAAAAAATCTATTTCAGTATAAGTACACATCATAACCTCCCACATATTAGACACGGTTTTAACATTTGTAGAAATAAGAACAATTGCAGTCAAATTACTTACAATCGGATGAGCAAGAAGTTCACCAAAGTTGTAGATGTTCTCCCCCAACAAGGCTGATAGGGATAAGTCAAACGCCAAATCCTAATGAACAATACAAGAAAGTTAATTAACTTGCATAAAGAACAAACATACTACGAAAAGCACAAGATCAGACATGCTTTTTTATGGGACAAATGTCTTAAGAGTAACTTTAATAAGATAAAAATTGAATACTGATAGATCATCAATAATAACAAACTGAGCAATGCATTTTGAATAAAAACAGCCTGAAAATTATAGTAGATACACGAACAATGTCAGTGTGCATAACCATCACCAACATTATCTGTGTAAAACAAATTGTTACATGACAACAAAACAAAGAGATTGAAAAAATAAGCATCATAAGGAAAAAAAAAATTGAAGATCTCCCATCCTTCTCCTATATAAGTCATTTTTCAGCTGGAAAAAGCCTAAGGTGATGTTTGTTTAGGGTTTTGAAAACCGGGATTTGGGCTTTGAAATTTAAAACCAGATATAGTTTGGAATTATGAAATCCGGTTTTAAGAAACCACCACTACAACGCCTATACCTACTATCACACTTTTCAATACAATCATGTGCATAGAGATGCCCTACCAGAAGAAAATTAAATGCATGTCCTGAACAAGACGAGTCTCACTTTAATTAATATCTTAAAGTTAATATCCAATTCCAAACCTCCATGCATTAAATTGAGTGAAATGTCAAAATACAAAGGACACAATGTCTTCAAGTAATACAGAAGTGCAACACATCAACAACAAAAAATGAACGACATCCATTCCAGCTTCAAGATTTAAAGCAAGTATTTCACAACAAATAAACAAAATTAGTCATTTGATTGCATGCATCACATAAGGTCCTCAGAAGGGGAAGATCAAGACTGCAGCAAGAATGAATGCATAATCGAGAACATGATCATTTCAACCACAGCCATTCTTGAAATTGTTTTAAAGCAGCACAAGTGAAATACACAGTCTCCGCCACCCTCAATATTACTTCAGAAAATCATTCTGCAATCCTACAAGAATTGGCTCCTCTTTCTGATATTTTCTTTAGGCCTAAAGCAAGCTTGAGTTCTATAAAGGCTTCAAAAGAATCCATCACCTTAAACACCAAACACGAGTTGGATCTAATACATGTTGCAATCTCTATAGACAAAATTTGTGCTACTACAGGATGAATCTAACAATATCTTATGCTAGTTACCCAAATTAAAACCCAGTATATCTAAAACCACACAAAAAAATGTATTTGTCATCCATACCATCAACAATATTTAGATATGAAATATTCATAACTTCATCATAATCATAATGCCATGGATTTTAAAAAAGAAAGATAAAATAAAACATAGCATACCAGCTTAAACGACTCCGACAGATTTTCGACCGAAGTGTAAGCTAGATAAAGGAGAGCACTTCTGTAGAAGTCTGCAAATTCTTGACGGGACTTATAGTATTGCGATGAAACCCAATAGTAGTTGGCATAGACGGATGGATCAATGTCAGTCATGCTGTCAAGTGTACTCTTCCCCTCATCTAAAAGTTTCTTGCACTCCTTTTTATCTCCCTGCTCAAGCTTAAATACAGCAATCTGCATTTTGATATAAAGTATCGCCTCCTCTATCCGAGCTGCTCTAATATTGCGAAGCTTCTCAATCACTCCTTCAAGATAGGCTATAGCAGCCTCTTTCTCTGAATACTGACGAGAAACTATGACAGCAAAATGAGCAAGCTTGAGATTGTCGATCTTTGTCTCAAAATCTGTTATAAAGTTGTTGTAGAGCTGGATTAGGGAATCCCCAGCCTGAATCACAGAAAAAGAAGGGAATAAATTAAATAAGTTCTTAGCATAAAGTAAATTGTGAGGGAGAAGACAAAGATACACGGACGGCCTCAATTAGCATAGGCTCGATTTAAGCAACTCAACTAATAATGATAACCAGATTCAAATGCAGAAATAACACTCTTTAGGGAATTCAATAAAATTCGAAAAGCTTGAATAATAATGTCTCCGGCTTGACTTGATTTATATACACCTTCAGTTCCCCAAGACAATATATTTACTTGATTTATATACCTTGTGAATTCTAACAAAAATGAGTTAGCTTATACAGTACTTGGTTTCTCTTTAGAATCCTCAGCAGTATAGGGACTCAATCACACACCTTTCAGAAACAAAATAGAATGAGAAAAGTTCCAACCATGCATGCACAGCTGCTGAGTATCATGCTACTTTTTCAAAAAAAGGGGGGATTCTCAGAAGCCTAACAAGAATCTAGAAATCCTATTATAGACTAAGTTCTCCAAATTTCTCCAGAAAGAGTTGGACTACTTCTGACGTTGTATTTCTCATATTGGATCAGTTAAGTGAATTGAACAAGATAATCAGCAGCTATAGTATATGGAAGTGAAGCTTGCACCTAATGGACTCCCTTATGTAAACCTATTCATGTTTACCCCTGCTTTGTCAATTGAATGGAGGTCTAAGTCCAGGTTTCTAAACCTGATAGTCATAACTGTATGGCACTCTGCCAACTAAGATTTTCGAATCATTAAATTTCCTGGTAAAATAAGTTGACGAATCTTTAATAGTCTAACAAAGGGTTTCATAATAAAGTGGAATCTTCTTCTTCGAAACACAGAGGAAAACTTTCATACTGAAATTGCCAATATTATACCAAGATTCCTAACTTTCTAACAAACTTCAGGTTTCTTATATGTTTATGTTTATCCCATTAATCAGTATATCATTTTCATATTCCAGGAAAATATAAAAATATCCACTAGAAGGTACCCGATTAAAACTCTCAATCCCTAAAAAAACATCACAGTCAATTAAACCCTAAATCTCAAACCACGTCTCAAATTCCCAAAAATCCTGAAGTAACTACTGCAATCAAATTCAGCACTCCAGTAAATCACAAAAGTTACTAACTAAAAACAAAACCAATACCTAATTCCAGCTGCTCATATAAATAAGTAATAACAATTCATAATTAAATCTAAAACATAATTCAGACGGAAGCAAGTGTCCGGTACCTGGAAAACAGCGAGAGCGACGAATTGTTCGAGCTTGAGGCTGAGCTGGTTCCATAGCTTTTTCTGGTACAGATCTGAAAGCGAGTTGTACCACTCGGAAAGCTCAGGATGCGCATTTCGCAAGGTCTCCAGATACTGTAGAGCCGCCATCGATTCAATCAAGACCAACAGTAGCACTCGCAGTACGAAATTCTACAGAGAGAGAGGGATTGAAGCGGTGAAGATTTATACGAATTCAGTCTATATGTTGGTTTAAATATTTCTCTAATTTCAATATTTTTCGTATGTTTTTCGAACTTTTCTTGTTGCCAAAGAAAAGAATTGTTTCTGGGGTTTTCGAATAAATGGGCTTAATTGGGACGACAATGGCCCAATAGAAATAGTAATAAATGGGCTGTATAGCTTGGTTAGAGTATGTTTGTAAACTCTATTAGAAGGGGATAAGTGTTATGGTATTACACCGTTCTAATTTTAATATTATATTGATAAACCTGATTCAGTCTCTGTAGCAGAAAATCACGTTAATTTGAGCAAAGCTCAGTTCCACCCATATTGCAAGGAGTATAGATGTAAGTAGTTTTGATTTTTTTTTTTTTTTGAAAGGGTAAGTATTTTTTTAATTGATTTAACCCAAGTATTTATTATACAAAATATTTGAAAAATCTAATTATTTGAAAATTTAAATAATTGTAACTTATCATATTTAATTTTTTTGTTCAAATCTCGCGAAATTCACGGGGTTACATGCTAGTATTTAACGGTATAATAGTTAATGATATAATTGTCTTACACCATAAGAAAAAGTTGTCTCAAATTTAATGATATTTTTGTAAACTCTATTAGACCATGTTTATCCATGACCAATGACTTTGGTCATGAGCATAAGGAAAAAAAAAAGAGAATGAAATTAATTTTGATGATCAAGATTGTTAGATGACCTTGGTCATGTTCAATAGCTCCAAATTTTTTTTTAATATCTTATCTTCCATCTTGACATATGTCATTATCTAATTGGCCCAATATATTTTGTTTAGATAATTGTAATTTTCTATTCATCCACTTAAAAAAAACCAAAATTCATAAAATAAAATTCTCTATAATTAGAGACCACTATTGATATATTTTGGATCACAATCTCAAACACTCCCTTTTCTCTTCTTAACTTGTGTCAAATCTTCTAAACTTTTATCATTTTTTACATGGATCCAAATCATCTCAATTATTCTTACTACTCCCAAAACCATTCGAATTCTCAAAATTATCAAAATTTCAAGTCCTTTTTTTAATAGTAATGATTCTCAATTTTCTCAGTATTACCAGAATTCTCAATTTAAATATGTAATTTGCATCTTTTGCTTCGTTGTAATTTACACATGTATTTATAGCTCAATTTATTTATTGTCTTTTGTATTTCAATTCTTGTAATTTTAATTTTGTTATTGGATGTTGTAATTTATTTTAAATGTATTGTAATTTTTTTTATTATAATTATGATTTTTTAATATTAAACAATTGTGTACATGTCTTAAATATTTTAAATATAATGAAAATAATTATAGATTTAATTGTTAAGTTATAAAAGAAATAATTTATTAAAGGTTGTTGTGATTGTGAAAAAAGATGAACTTGAGTTGTAGAGTAAAATATATATGTGCAGGAGAGAAATTTTTTTATTTTCTATTAATTGGTCATGGTTATATTGGGTATGGATAAAGATGGTCTTGGAAGGGTTTAAGACTTATATTTAATGATATAATTCCAATTTACTAAAATAGTAGTAGTAACTTATAAGTGTTATTGTATTAATTTATAAATATAGTTGTACAAATTTCCTACTATGAACAGGAAAGAAAAAGAAAAATGATATGATACCAAATTTTAAATCAAAGGGGTGATTATTGGACTCCTAATTAAAATTGTTGAACTATGCTTGCTATCAAGGTTATAGTTTCACACTAAAAAACACTACAATGTTCAACATACCATTTTGATTTATGTACAAATGTATTATCTAATTAAAGCCTTAAAATCGTATATATTGGTTTCTTCAGTATTTTTTTTCTCTTAATCGTCTATATAAAGCCTAATTTTTTTTCGACAGTTTTCAAAATTGTGTTGAGGCGAAATCCTAGAAGCTTGGTAATTTGAAAAAGGCGAAATGATTAAATCTAGTACATGCTTTTGATATTTCATCAATTTTAACACATATTTGTTTATCTCTCCAAATTTAGCACATATTTTTACTTAATATTTAAAAACATCCCGACTCACCATTTTCGACAAGGTCTGTCTGATATAGTGGTCGAAATCCACCTATCTTATTAACGTGTAACTATTAAAATAAAGAATATAAAAAATATCACCACCTAGGATTACGAAACACGAGATATAAAAATATCTCGGGTCACTATTTTCTAATTTTAAGTGGTGATATTTTTTATTTTTTTATTTTAATATTTACGCATAAGTAAGAAATGTTAACTCCGACGAGCACATCAGACGAATCTTGTCGAAAATGATGATCTGAGATGTTTTTAAGTATTAAGTGAAAATATGTGCTAAATTTGGTGAGAGGAAAAAATATGTGCTAAAATTGATGATAAATTAAAAGTATGTGATAAGTTTAATTATTTAGCCTTTGAAAAAAGTATTTAGTCAATTTTATTGCACCTTTATTTTTGACCACCTATGACTTAAGAGTTTGATTATTGTTCCACGTTGCAGATTAGGGTTAGTGGTAGAAAAAAATCTCAAAATTTAGGTGAACAATTACAACTCTAAAAAGTAACCAAAAAAAACTACTACTAACTACTAATACTCTTCAATTATTAGAAATGTCTTGATAATATCATATTATATCCACCACGTATTTTATAATGAGTTGATATGTTGTAAAACTTGTTTATCGTGAAACTGATTCTTTTTTATAGATACGATCCTTCAGTTATCACGACTAATACATTTTTAGTAATATAAGTCACACACTTTAATTACACTAATACCCCATGCTGTAATATAAGTCACACCATTAAGTGTTATGAGTAATACCCTTTATAGTAAAAAGTTTCACGCTTCAGTTATCACAACTAATACCCTTTAATAATATAAGTCACACTTTTTAACTAATTTCCAAGGTTATTGTGTGAAACTTCTTCACCATATACTTTGTCTTTTATAACATGATGTTGTCATCACCATGAATTGAATATGACATTCATAACTCGATTCACAACAACTGTAGAAGTGAGTAGTAAAATAAGGCAAAGCATAGTGTGAACAAGTTTTACGGTGAAACTGGTTAAGGAGTGTGACTTATATTACTAAAGTGTGTGGCTTTTTACTGTAAAGTGTGTGATTTTTTACTATAAAGTGTATTACTCATAAAAGTGAAGGGTGTGACTTATATTATAGAAAAGAGTGTCGCAATGATAATTGAAATGTGTGACTTATATTACTAAAAGGTATGACTTATATTACTAAAGTGTATGTCTATTAAAAAAAAACAGTTTCACAGTTAACAAGTTTCACAACATACCAACTTGTAAAATAAATGATAGATGTAAGACATATTTGTCAAGACGAATCTAATAATGATAGTGGCGACGCAATTAAATGTAAATATATATATATATATATATATATATATATATATATATATATATATTGATCAATGCTGTAATTGAAAAATTGAAAGTTGATGAATAATTTTTTTTATTACTTTTTAAAATTCATGTTGTAACAATCATTTATAGTTAACTTGAAAGCAAAGCTGCAATTCTATCCCTCCTATTAATCCAATCCCAATCACATGCGTTATCCAAAATTATCAAACCCATAGTCCTAAAAGTGATCAAAACCAATGATAGAAGCTGCAAAAGAACACTGCCTGAATTCAACATTCGTGAGGTTTCAAAAGATGGACCAACAAAGTCAGGACTTTATACAACACTATATATATATATATATATAATACAGAAAAATATGTGTATGTGTGGTCAGGTATTGAAGCCCATTCCAGATTCATTACATTCTTCGAGCAGTTTAAGGATATTGTGCTCTGGGGCGCTTATTGATGGCAGAATAAGTCGGTTAGGAGCCCGATGTTTTGTTCTGGGAGTCTCAGGTGTTTGTTCTTGCACCACTCGCGTATCATCCTTCCTTTGTCTGACTGAAGACACTCGTTCCTTCCATATTCTTCCGTCCTGCACATTACCAAATATACAAAAATCAAATCAGATGCTTCTACTTATATTAATCATCTAAATTTATTGTTTAAAAGATGATGGGGTATGTATGTTTCTACTGATATTTCACACTATTCAAATTTATATACCAAACACTCAACATCTACTTTTTACAAGTTTTGGAAACACTAGTCGCTATCACTAAATTAACTTTTTTTGCAAACACCCCTTAGTCCATGAATTTGATACAGTCTTTAGATAATGAAATGAACATATGAGCGAGCGAGTATGATTACAAAAAATTGTGAATGTTTCACATTTACTAACAATTAAATAAATGAACATAATACACTCATAAAAAAGATGAATTTGAGAGGTGACAAACACCTACGCATGATATGGCTTCAACAAGGGGGATGATTGAAGAAACATAATAAGTAACAAAGGTGAGTAAAATGTTGTTTTTAAGCAAGAAGGAACTGACAACAGCTTCCCCCATTAAAGAGCACTCTTATTTAAGTACTCATTGCTAAAAATAATTGTAGACTATAGAGTAAAAAACAATCTTATATGATATAATTTCAAGTTTCAACAATAATCAAAAAAAAGAGATCCAGAATTGAAATACAAAACATGCAAGGAGGGAAGGGTTTCCATGATTCAGAAGCATAAAAGTAAACCATGCTAGTTCTCAATTTGTTGGTTATATCCTTGCGAACATGATACTTTTACGTCAATCAGCTGAACTGAAGTCTAGTTAATAACATAGTATATTAACTTCAGAGAGTCAAAAGTATATAAGTCTGTTCAAGCATATTTATCGATAAAATATTGGTTGCAGGCTAGCCCCCATCTTGTAAAGATTAGCAGCAATTCTACGAAGATATTGCTAGAGTTTAGAACTGATATACTTTTTAATGGTAGAGATTGAAACTTACATTATGAAGTGAAGGCTCAGGCAATGGACACATGATAGGTTGATCATTGTCGAGAGGCTCAGTGGGATGCTCGACTAGCTTAAACTCGAGCGCTAAATCAATCCCATGGGTGGCACCAGATGAAGCTGCTGTAGCTAAAGTAGTTGCAGCTTGTGAACTAGGAGGAGATGCTTCCCTTAAATCCTGTATATAAAGAAAATGCAACATAAACATATGAACCAGTTGGATACAAGTTATCGGACCTTATTGACTCGACTCAAGAACCTGTAGGGAGTTTTCTGGCATTAACACTTACACTTGGGTGAACAACTAATACTGTTCAGTGAAAAAAACTAATACCTTTAATATAACAACTAATACCATTTAAAAAATGCACTTGAGTTGCACAGTGCAGAGAAGTATTTGCTGAAGGAATAACATTTGCCGCAAATGCAATACTGTGTTCAACCAATTAATCACACGATCATCATGTGATATGTCATTAACAATTAACAACTTTGCAAGGTTTTGATTTTAAATCTGGGAATCAATAGTTCCATATTCAGTCAACTGCACAAGGAAACCCTAGCAATTCCTTAATACACAAACAGGAACAATAATTCAACAACATAAGTAGGAAAACTGGCCATATACCAAAACATATATACAATTCATATAAAAATCTGGAAAATTTCAAAATCTATTCAGAGAAGGGAGGGCAACAAGCATAGGTCAAATTATAGCCCAATTCAATCTTGAACAACTTTAACGCAATGATCTAACTTATCAAACTAAAAACCCTAATAATTAGTTTCAAAATTGCGAACGCACAACTGAAATTTACAGAGAGAGAGAGAAAGATGGTGCTTACAAGAGAACTTTGAGTACGGCGATGGCTACCCCTAACAGAAAATCTGGAGAAAAGGCCCACCATATTTCAACCCACCAAAACCAACTTCGAGATCTTTAATCTTCGATTATATTTCCCCAATTTGTGTGTCCTGTTTCTCTCTCAAGAAGGGGGATTCTGAAATGTGGGGGATATGAAAAGCTTGTGGTGGGATTTGCGTGTAGGTGAAGCTGCTTATGTTAGATTATGCAAAATGAATAGTTATTTTAGTGGGTGGCGCTTGATTTTTGTTGGTATTGTTTATGGTTTGAATTTTGGAGATATTGTAAAGTATTGTAGTGGCAACTGTGGAATAATTGAAGGTGAACAGAGACGAAGGAAACAGAGAGGCAGTTGGGCCCAAGTGGCCGCCCCAAATCAAATGTGGTGAATTTTTTTTATTTTTATTTTTTATGGGACAAAGTTAGTTGTTAATTGTTAATAGTTAGTACACCAAAACTCAAACACTCTACAAATTCATCGAGTCACCTTATAACTCTCATACTCCAATTCGTTCCCAAGGGGAATCGAACCTGGTCTCTCACTCAATTGAGGAGCCCAGTGGTCAGGTGGTGTAAGCCACCTGGTTAAATATGGTGAATTACTACCAAAAGATAAAAAGGAGAAAGTCTATTATGAAAAAATTCATATATCAAAAAACTTTAATTTGCAATTAAATTATATAATTGGCGAAGGTAAGACAAAATTGAGTGGTTCATGGTTCACTCGGTCCAAGTGGTTGGTTCACTCGATCCGAATAGATCTTAATTTAGGATTAATTATTTAGTATTTAGGGTGTAAATGATTAATTTAGAGTAATTTTATAAATTTTCATACATGAAAATTTTCACACTAGACCTATTCAAGATAAAGATAAATATCATGTATTTGTGATCCACCTTTAAAAAAAAATACACTTGCGTGTACGGTGTCAGGGTGATACGAAGCATTAATTGAGCTAAATATTATGCTTCATTCATCCCGGTATAAGTTTTTTATTTCTTTTTGTTGTTTTATTAAAAAAAAACAATACAAATGAAGTAGTTGTGGGTATTGGGAGAGAGAAAAGAAGTATATAGAGTATTGAGTGGAGTAGTAAGTGACATTCTTTGTAATATTGTATGAAAAGTATGGAAAAAAATAATGGATAGTGAAGTTACTTTTTTCATTTGTAGAAACAAGAAACTTATTGTGCACAGATGAAAAAGGAAAGAGAGAAACTAATAGTAGTACAGAGAGAGTATGTAACAGGTGCACTGTGCATTTTAGAATCATGCAATCTTTTATACTAAAATATGTAATTTGTTTACACTGAATCGTGCAACTATTAATATGAAAAATAATTTGCACTATTTAGTGTAAACAAGTTGAATAACTCTAAAATATACTATGGGCACAGTGCATCTGATGCACATAAAACCCACTCATTTAATTGAGAATTAGAGAGATAAAAAATTGAGGTGTTGTTTCAGGAGGCGATCATGTCCGAAAAACGAAAGAGCCAATTGCATATTTTTTTTGGGTCAATACTTGTGTTATTGATTATACGGTGAGACTGATTATAAATTAAAATTAGGCATATGATATTTTAACACCTTAAATAGAGAGAATGTTGATTTATTTCATTTTGTAATTTAATTAATATAAAAAAACCGTCTCATAATAGTTTTCGCTTGTTTTAATTAAGATTCATTGTACAAGTTTTTTTTTTCTCTATTTCAACCAGTGAGGCTAATTTAATGGCAATTTTTTTTTAGTCATTTTAAAATAAGGATTTCGTCCAATTTTATATTGGTATAGTTGATTTTTTTTTTCCTTTTTTGTGTTAGAATCGAGGAAGAGAGGCTTCTTCTCAAGTTTAAGCAGGTGTATGCGACTCTTTTTGTTCCCTTTCGATCTATTAATTGGTATTTTATAAAAGTATAACAAATCGTGTGCTTTTAAAATGGATTATAAATATATGGTGCATTTAAATGCATATAAGATTCACTCTAAATATGATAATTTATCTATTTTTGTGGAAAGTACGAAAATATAAATCAAGTCAATCTTTTTTTCATGCGGGAGGGAGTATTTCTTTGTTAATGATTTAGTTGATTTATGGGCATAGTTATTGTGATTTTAATTCATATATTATACTATCTCGGTTCTAATTTTGTTTGGTCATTTCATTTTTGGCTCGTGTTTTAGCGAGCGAATTATTTATTGGTATATAAAATGATAAAATAATTTTTAAAGAGACGTAGAATAAATGATGGATAGGACTATCATATCATATTTTAAAAATCTTTTTATCATTTTAAATACTAATAAACAATTCGCTCGCTAAAATACGAGTTAAATAGTATTTGAATAATCTAAATCATGATGTAGGGAGTCATGGGCGGATCTCTTGTTGTTCAAATTGGGCTCCAGCCCAGTGCTCATTCCAAATAATCTCTTAAATATATATATTATATATTTTAAATTACAAGCATTAGCTCAGCCCAAAATATATTATTTCCCATCTGACCACATAAAAGCTCACATTCTTAAATAATTGGCTCATCTGAGAGAGAAGCTGCGGGAGAATATTCTGTATTTAAATAGTTTATAGACTTGACGCTTGAATAATATGTGTTTAATATTGTGATAAATTAATTTGGGTATCTTTGACAATTGAATAGATAAAAAATGGGCATGAGCCTTTCCTTTTATTATATTAGATATTATCCTTAAATGTTTTGGAATTTGGAATTAGTCAATCCCGTGAATTTTTCTGTTCACTAATTTTTTTTCTTTAATTCAATTTGGACTTTCATAAATGGGTATATAGCAATGATTTCATAATCGGTTTGAACCGGCCAGTTCAACCGGTTGAACCGGGAACCTGCCGGCAAACCGGTCAAAAAAAGCCCTAATAACCGCTTTTCAGGTTGAACCGGTTTTTTCCGGTTTTGACCGGAAAAAACCGGTGAACCGCCTAACCGGAAAAAACCGGTTTTCACCTTTTTTTTTTTTTTAATATTTTTAAATTACTTTCTCTCACATTTTCCTCAACACTTTTGATGTGAGATAAATGTATGAGGTGGGATAACCCTTTTATAATACTTCCTCTCACATTTTTTCCCAACACTTTCGATGTGGGATAAATGTATGAGGTGGGATAAAATGAACCAAGATCCACATTCACCCCTTTTATAATACTTCATCTTACATTTTTCTTCCAACACTTTCGATGTGGGATAAATGTATGAGGTGAGAATAATATGAACCAAGGTCCAACTTCACCTCTTTTATAATACTTCCTCTCACATTTTTTCCCAACACTTTCGATGTGGGATAAATGTATGAGGTGAGATAAAATGAACCAAGGTCCATATTCACCCCTTTTATAATACTTCATCTTACATTTTTTTCCAACACTTTCGATGTGGGATAAATGTATGAAGTATGATAAATATATGAATCAAGTTCCACCTTCACCCCCTTTTATAATACTTTCTCTCACATTTTCCTCCAACACTTTCGATGTGGGACAAATATATGAGGTGAAGTACACTTTTCCCCTTTTATATTGTTTTCTCTCACATTTTCTTTTAACATTTTCGATGTGGGACAAAATTATGAGATTTTATTTTCTCTTACATTTTCTTTTAATATGTATTTGATGTTGAATAAAAATATAAGGTTCATTTTTCCCTTTTAAGTTACTTTCTCTCATATTATTGTGTTGTTTTTTATTATGACCATGACTCAATTGTGTTTTCTTAGATATGAAAAGTTATAAGATATATGTTTAAATTTTTATAGGTGTATATTTATTTTATTTTTTAACTAAATATAAGAAATATTGAAAAAAATTAGGCAGAAATCATTTCAACGGTTGAACCACCGGTTGAACCGGTCCGACCGGTTGAACCACTGACCGGTGGACTGTCCGGTTCGATCACCGGTTCGGTTATGAAAACATTGGTATATAGTATGGACTTTATTAGTAAAATTATTATTCTAAAATTATATTTAAATAAATTAATTCAATTGTTGATTTTCTAAAAATGTATTTAATTAGGTTAATTATGCAAGTCTATATAAAAATGGTTGGAGGTTCACCAATACAAGCCTATGCAATTAATTGTGTTTAATAATTATTTAATTATTAATATAGAAGTAATTTATTTTATTGTCTTGTGCTTTATTTCAAAATTTTAAATGGAGCAGGTATCAACCATTTGCAAAGCAAGAAAAATGATTTATATCATTTTTCTTGAGTGGGTCTCATATGCATTCAAGTGCATCGTGCACTCATAGTGTATTTTAGAACCATACAACTTGTTATACTGGAAGATGCAATTTGTTACACTGAATCGTGCAACTATATTTCCATATTAATAGTTGCACGGTTCAGTGTAAACAAGTTGCATCTTTCAGTATAACAAGTTGCATGGTTCTAAAATGCAATATGAGTGCACAGTGCACCTAAATCCATACAAAACTTAGTCTTTTTCTTTTAGAAACGAGATCGTTATAGGATACATCATAAATGAACATTAAAATATTAATATGTATAAATTTTAACATGTCGAAGTGGTTATTTTTTAGCCCACCCCACTATTAATTCTGGATCCGCCCCTCGATGGAGTACTACTTAAGAAAAAAATATGTATATACACAACTATGTGTGGATGTATCTAAAGACTTGACATGACTGAATACGAAAATTTCGACTTGAGCAAAGTCTCATGTTCGATTATCTTCTCCCTTAATTGTCCCTTAATTAATTCATTAATTGTAACTAAAGAAATTATCTATTATAACGAATTAATTTATGAAATTTGAATTGATGAATATAACAAAGTTTATGGGTACTGGTTTATCACGTATGACTTGTTCAAACAAATGGACCTAGCTATCTCAGGTTAATATATAATAATAATAATAATAATAATAATAATAATAATAATTTATATCCTGCAACAATAGTAGGAAGAAAAATATATTTCACGCATATATCTCTAGGATAAATATGTAATATGTACATAATCTTTATTGTTCATTCATACTAATTCATTAACATCTTTTCATTATGTTGGGTTTCGTTCAATTAATTTAAGGTTCGTCTTAATATATTTGATTTGTGACTTTGTTAATCTAATTTACATTTATTGATTATGACTGTAATTTATTATAAGTTAAGTGATATATATAGCATTAGTTGTTAACGATATTTAATTCTTCAACCAATTAAATAGATGAGAGGTGGGTCGGCGGTCTTCAGGGAAACTTGTTTGTCGTACAAAAATTCATTTAAAATATCACTATATTTATATTACACAGTTTAGCATGTGTGTTAGTAAAATTAAATAAACTAATTCATTTTAAAAGTTTGGACTTTTAGATGAGACAAAAAAAATTCTTGGTATCAGAGCCTTCGGCTCAGCCCCAAATCTGAGTTCGATTCTCACTGAAAGCAATTCCACCCATATAAAATTGGGTTCGATTCTCACTGAAAGCAACTCCACCCGTATTATATTGTCTACTCGATGGAATTCCACTTTCGAACCTTTAGATGAGATGAAATCATTTCATTGTGTGTATAGAATATCATAGCATTATTGAATAAATATAACAGCATTACTGAACGAATTTTATTTCATACTATAAAACTTACCCATTAAAAGTAAAAGTGTTTGCATAAAATAGATTGCCGATTAATTCACTTTAATTAAATTGATCCTCACAATCTATCAATTATAGAAATTGACTTGATAGAAACCTTCAAATGTGTGTCGTCAGTTTTTAATATCATGTCGTAAACTCCGGAATGCGACGAATTTCGCAATATTATAAGACAAAACAAGCATTAATTAATTAAAAGAAAATTTTTGCACCACAAGAGGCAGGGATGGATCTAAGGGCCTTCGGATTGAAAATTTGTGTACTATATATGTCAAAAATTTAATATTTATGTTTTAAAATTGTTAAATTTTATCATTTCGCCTCATTGAGATTTTAAAACTTCGACACCTTTACCTAATGAAAAATTCCGTCCCCCTTAGAGCGATATCCTGAATTTGTCCCTGACAAGAGGCATGCATACGACACAGAGCAAACCCCACGCACGACTTCTAACAAATAATGTTTTGTTTTAAATAAACAATTTTCAAGAGATATTTAAATTGATGGAGCCGGTAATATCAGATTTTCAACATGGGCTGTCTAATCATTTAAAGGAAGAAGACATAAAATCATAAATAAAATCTTTTTTAGTTTTAAAATCATAAAAGCAGTGATTGAAAATGATTAGTTGCATGTATACAAACGAATGGAAATGCCATCCAAGTGGGAAATATCTTTAAAAAAGAGTATTACTTGGGTGGGTGGAGCACAATTAATATTTTTTGAATGAAAACCCACCTTTATATTAATTGAGAGTCTGAGTTTGAATCACAAATGGTCTCATAAATTTAGCCTCAAATAGATTTAATTTCATAAGTATTTTTGTGGTCGATTTAGTCTCAATAATCTTGACAATGTCCAATTTTAGTCTCAAATCAATCGAAACAACGTCGTTTTGCCGGTTTAAAACATCCGCCGAAAATTCCTAAATAAAAATGACAAAACGATATTGTTTCACTGATTTGGGACTAAAATTGAACATTATTAAAGTTATTGAGATTAAATCGACGATAAAAAAAACTTATGAGACTAAATATATTTAAGGTAAAAGTCATGGAACTATTTTTGATTCAAACTCGTTTATATTGTTCATGCATGTGTTAATTTTTTTAATAATGTGTCATTAATTAATTAAATTAGCGCAGGCGTAAACGTAAAGGACATAGAGACCTTGGGAAATTCCCAAAAAAAATCTTAATAATGATAATTGTTTTAGAAATTGAATAGGAGATATCTATTTAATTATAATAGAAAACTAGGGCAAACAATTAAAAACCTAATTTAGTGATCAGGAAAATTAAGTAAATAAATAAATAAAGGAAAACTCGGATATTTTAATTAGAGTGGGTCTCTTGTGCACTAAGTGCGCACTGTGCACTCGGGTATAGGAGTGACCCATTAAAAAAATAAGATCTCGCCATTAGTAAAAAAGAGGATCCACAATAAAATGAGCAGGGTCAAAGTGAGTTCACGGATCTAGAATCCGTGCACCAAGTGTATATGAGACCTTGTCTTTTAATTAATATGCGGTCACATCATCAATTAATAAGTTAGGATCATGTGTGTGATTATGTGTCAAAAAATAAAGAGTTGGTATATTCATAAGACTAATGTGTCACTTTACAGTAAATTTACAAAATCTTGTATGCATCAGATAAATCGTCCAACTCAATTGCATTTTTAAAATATATATTTTAATTGAACGTTTGTTTGACTTGTTTATACTGAAATGGTCAACTTTTTCAGTGAAAATAAGTTGAATATTTCAGCATAAACTCATTGAACGTTTCAATAATAAAAGTTGAATGTGTTTAAAAAATACACTTGAGTTATATAATATATTTGTCGCACATGAGACCCACTATGAGTAAAATTATTTTTAAAAAAATGACTAAATCAATTTAACTTATTGTATCCTAATTTAATTATTAGAAAATATTTATAAATTGTAATCTGTGCATATACAACAAATTATATATGTATATTATTTAGTGAATGCTATTATCAAAATAATTATAAATTTAATTTATTTGAAAAATAAAAAATTTGCAAAATATAAATTATAAATATATATATATATAAAATATAATAACTTAAAAAATTAATACAAATATTTTATCTTATATGATAAATAAGAGAGATCGACTATGGAGACTTTTGTGGGATAGACTACCAACAATCATATGGCCGATCATTGTGGGTATAATGGTCACAAAAGAGAAGAAATTTATTGGCAATTGAGGAGCTCACATGCATCATGTGTAGGAATAAAGTGGAAACGCTAATTATTTTTTCTTTAAATATATGCTAATTACATTTAATTCATATAATTTAAAGGCCCACCGCCTGATGGAGATATGATCACGATTTTATAATTTTATTTATTTATTGTCTTTCTATTTAATACTATTTAGCATCTAGAATATTTTTAGGATTGCTTTTCTTGATGGTTAAGTTGAGCTTTTAATAATATTGCCCTAATTTTCTATATAAATAGGGTTCTCATATTTAGTTGTAAGGGCGGTTAATTATTTAAATTATATAAGAATTTTCAACAGTTTTTTTATTTTTTATTTATCCCAGATGTATTCTCAACCTACTTATAAATGTCACGCCCTGCATCACCGCCCCAGTACTCCAGCAAGTGCCCTAATTATATTTTTTTATTATATATGTGTGAATGTCGATCTCTAATAATATACTTCTTCTTTTTTTTTTTGAGCGCTAATAATATACTTCTTATAAAACGAATAATGATGTGTTATTTTATCTCTCGTCTATGCACCTAATCATTCACTGAATTAATATTTACCAAACTTTAAAATGTAATGATTCGATAGATATTATCACACTTTGAACGTATTAGAATAAGTCATATATTTCCACATTTATTAAAATATTAGAATTTGAGAGAGTTTCTTAATCGTATGAGAGCTCTTTTTGCTAGGTAGATTCAATTCACTGGAATAAATAGTTCGGCTTTCCATCACTCCATACTTATGCAATAATGAAAGCTAATATTTCTTATTTTAAAAATGGAAAAATACATTTTTTTCCCGTAATTTTAACTCATTTTGATCTTAATCCTACTAATTTACGATTTTTTATCTTGGTCATGTAACTTTACAAAATTCGACTTTTTAGTCCTATCACCTGCTATTGCGGGTCAGTAGCAGGTGACAGGACTAAGAAGTCGAAATTCGTAAAGTTACAGGACCAAAATCATAATTTATGGATTTTGATTTTAATCCTGTAACTTAGAAAAATTCAACTTTTTAGTCCTGTTGCAGGTGACAGGACAAAAAAGTCGAATTTTGTAAAGTTACAGGACCAAGATCAAAAATCGTAAATTAGTATGACCAAAATCAAAATGAGTCAAATTTAAAAGACAAAAGGATCAATTTTTCCTTTAGAAAATATATTTAAAGTTAAACTAAAATATAGGACTTTAGAATTTTTTTTTTTAAAGTAATGATACTTAATGAATGATCATTTATAATATATGAAAGTGACTACATTATTAATAAGACAAAAACTCGTATGAGAATATATCAAATCGACGACAACCGAATCCACTTCCCGGGTCTCATATTTGACCCATTTCTATCTACTCGCTCCATTTAACCCATTATCCTAATAAAACTCGCCGACGGCTTGACCTAATTGACTGAAATACCCAATGTGATCCCTCTAAATGGAGTTAGGTTTTCCCCTTCAATTTCCCCCAAAAAAAATCATCAATTTCCAGTTCCCTTCTCCCATTGTTTAGATTCTCTTCCTCTAATTCGTGTTTTTTGTAGTCCTTCATAGCTTACTGGAGGTCATCAATGTGTTCTCGATTGTGCAGCTGTTTTTAGGGAGCTCTTGTTTTCCACACTAATACTTCGTGCGCCGTCTCGCAAATATACATTTCTTGTTCAAATGCTCGTATGCTGGTTCGTTAGGTGATTTTCTTATACTTGTTCAATTTATTTTCTCACTTGCTTGCTATGTTGGGAATTTTCATTTTTTTATAATATGATTCTCATGTTCAATTATAGTTGTTGATTTTATGTTAGGTTAATATTTTTTTAGACCCCTGCAGAATCTATGATTTTTATTGTTCGGATGGTGAACTATGATATTGTTGCTGTTATTTTTTACACTTTCTTTTGTGAATTGTTACAAGTTCATAAGTATTAATTACTTAGGACATAATCTGATGAATCTTATTCAGAGGACCATAGGACCATAACTAGCACCCAATAGGCTCTACCTCTTTTGTGTTATTGCCAAAACATACTTTGCAGCTTGATTTTATAAGGGGAAAGAGATTGAAAAGTGGATTTTTCTACATGAAAAAAGAGGAATCATGGGTGAGTTTCTGAGCAAAAACTTCATCAATAAAAGATGGTAATGTAATGTAAAGAGTGCAAAGGATTGGTTTTGACATTACCAATTGAAAGAAGAACGTGGTACCGATAACTTAATGAAAGAAATGAGTAATATTTGCTTGGATTTTTGAGTTGTGAAGCCATATTGTTTCTAATATTTATTCATTTCATCGGAGCACATGGTCATTTGTTCGAGCTACAGTCCAGTGTGATAAATTACATTTGTATTTCATTCACTGGCCTGATTTTTTCATCTTCATTAAGTGTTAGTTTGACTGGGTTTTCAAAGTTAATTTGGTAGAATGGATAATCTCAAGAATTTAAGTGTTAGTAGCGTAGCAAAGACACCAACGAAATAGAGGACCCCTGCTTAATATCTAATCCATGAATATTAAACGGAATGAAAAGGTTTGCATCATGATTTTTTTTCATCTATTGTAAATTTTGTTAGTGTACTTAATCATCAATTCATGAAGTGCCATTTCTTGTACCACAAACTTCAATTTTATTTCTTCGAGTACAATTTTTTTTTCCCTTCACTGATTTCATACTAAAAAATTTCATTTGCAGAGTGAAAAGCTTGAGCAAAAGCAAAGGCTTCTATGCAGAGTGAGAGTCATCTCCTTTTTTTGGAACAACTTCTGCTAAGTACACAACACTTCATTGTATTGTAAATTTCATTCATTGGCATCAGAGTATTTAACTTTACTAAAAGATATGTGTTTCTGCTTAAATCTTTTTATTGGTGAACTTCATTCTGTTAGTGGAAGTTTTGTGTCTCAGGATTTTGGTTTTCAAATTGCAGGATTTAGTTTTCCAACCTTGAACCAAGGCAATGAGAGCTTAAGCATATCACAACAAAAAGAAGATACTTAACATTTTTAGAGCTTTGTGGATATTTTAATGTAACCTGGAAATAGTTTTGATAGCTGATTATTGTACAATTTATGTTTGTGTGTATTTTTGAATTAAAAATGATATATAGTTTGATTTATTTAAGTATCACTTATTATTTGTCTTCCAAATTCAATTGATATTCTTGAACCAAAAAATGATACTCTAGAATAAAAAGTTGATACTCTCGATAAATTGCAACTATAAAGTGACATTGCCTGTTTTACATGTACTTTTATATGCTAGAGTTGTATTTAGATTAGTTTCTTTTAAATATTCACGCATCACTTTCATAAAATAGTGACACTTCTGAATATAAATGTGATACCCTCGAAGTATAAACCGATACTCTATATTTTATGTTATTCCAATATTTGTTTTAATTAGTTTCAAGTATTGTTTGTGTCCAGGTCATCGCTATTTATCTTAAAGAAAGTAGTGGTACTTCTGAATTCAAGTGATACTCTCGAAAAAAACCATTGAACCATAAAATGATACTCCTAGTATCTTGTTAAAAGTCTGTGACATTATTCCAATATCTATTTTAACATAACATATTCTCTCGATTTTTATATCTTGATCAGTCTAATGTATCATTTACCTTTAAGAAAATAGTGGTACTTCTAAATTTAGTAGTGATACTCTCGAATCAAAACATGATACTCTTGGACCATAAATTGATACTACTGGTATCTTGATACTATGTCGTGACACTATTCTAATATCTATTTCAAACGAACATGTAATCCATGTTTAAGTTATAGCTTGATCAGTTTATGTATCATTTGTCTTCAAGGAAAAAAATCGTACTTCATAATTCAAAATGGATACTCTTTAATCAAAACATGTCACTCTTGGACCATAAATTGATGTTATCAGTATATTGAAACTACATCGTGATATTTTTCCAATATATATTTTAATCTAATATATACTCCACTTATTTGTTATATCCTCATCAATTTTATGTATTGTTTACCTTCAAGAAAAAAAATGGTACTTTTGAATTTAGAATTGATACCTTTGAGCCAAAACATAATACTCTAAGACCATATTTGATACTTCATATATCTTGAAACTATGCAGTGACATTATTCCAATATCTATTTTAAACTAACATATACTCCACTTTTGAGTTTTATCTTGATTAGTTTTACGCATCGTTTTCCTTCAAGAAAAATAGTAGTACTTCTGAATGTATAGGTGATACTGTCAACTAATAAATTGATACTCTAGACATTTTGGAACTACATAATGGCACCATTCCAATATCAATTTTAAATTAATATGTACTCCAACGTTCTGAGCTATATATTTGATCAACATGAACCAAATAGTTGATCTATCAAACAATAAACGGATACTCTTTGTATTACAAATAATATAGTGATATTGTATTATTGTTCCAATATCTATTTTAAATTAATCTATACTCCATGTTTACATTATATTTTTATCAATTTTAATTACCGTTCTGAATTAATAAGTGCAACTTTAGAGCCAAAAGGTGATACTCTTGAACTATAAATTGATACTCCCGGTGAAAAAGTAATTCCTTTGAACAAAAATTAAAATCTTAGTTGTTATTCAACAACATATGGATAAACTTTAATTTACTATTCTCGTGTTCAAATTATAATATGTTCTTTTATATTTTTCAATCCTGTTTATTCCTAGTCAGTTTTGATTTGTATAGTATCGATTTTGATGCCTCGAGTACCAAAGGATTTTTTAAGGAAAAATTTGATACTTTTGAAATAAAAAATGATACTTTTGAAACAAAACCATAACCATGTCCATGTTATGATCTCTCATAACCATCATGCATGTCCTCTCATGCTGCTCCGCCCAAGAATAATAATCAAAACAGAACCAAGTAGTAAACTTAAGTAATCCTTCCTGCACTTGCAGTGTCATTATTTAAAACTCCAGCACCTTCTTTGAGATATATATAGATATTCTTGGTAAAGTGAGCCCTCTTCCTGTCACGTTTGTCACATTATTAATGTACCTAAATCATCTTATCAAGAAGCTGAATATAAAATTAGAAGCAAATGCATGAACAACTATAAATGCTCAGTTGAAGCACAAGAGAATAGCAGATATATTCAATACAGATTCTCTCCTCTTTTTTCAATACTGTGAATTGAAGGCATGTTGAACCAAAACCAACAAATTCCTCTGAGCTAAATATAAATTTTACGAATATCCCTAAATCGAAATCGAATTCTTGACGAATCGAATCGAAAGGACCACGAATACTGCAGAAAAAAAAAGGACATGGAAATGAACTACCAAAACCACTCCCCTCAGAGCTAAATATATATCTAGAGCGGATCGCAAACGAAATCACGATAAAAAAAAATCCAATTTCATAAATTGAAATCGTGAGAATTTGCATCGTGTTTTAAATCACAACCATAAAAAAAGTGATCCAAACACATAAATAGCATATAAATCAAATCGATTCAAATTCAAACAATTAACTTCAGATTGTATCAAGATCACCTTGTGCTGCTATCTCATAAAAATCACACTGAAATCGCGATCAAAATTGAAAATCTCCCTACAGATCAATTTTTTTCTGCGTTATTCTCTTGGGTCTGTTTCAGCCGATTAAGGACATAATAGGATTTCTACCATATGAATATAACATGGGTCAGCTTTTCACAGTATGGGTCAAGTGTGAGACCCGTCTCATGTATGAGACCGTCTCACACAAGAGTGCGTCTATTAATAATTGACTCTAATTAGTTTTGGATTGAGGGAGAGATGAATTATGATCCAAATGCAAATAATAATATACAATGAGGAGAGTTGTGTTAGACGTAGTAAATTCGTTTATGTGAACATTCTAGTATGGTATTTTGTAATTTTCCTTTGTTTTGAGAGAGATGGGAAATTTGATATGTGAAGAAAGAAAATTATTTTTTCGAATATCACTATTATGCATAAATATTATAATGATTATGTATATATACTATCATCATTTACATATGATTGATTTTAAACCGTGACATTTCGTATGCATTATAATGATAGTATGCACAATCAGTGGCGGATTTAGAATTTTAGAGTTGGGGTACAAAATTTAATACTAAAAAAAATCATATAAATCAAATAAACTAAATAATATATATATATAATTATAATTACGATTGTATCTGTCGAGTATTTATTTTTAGAAACTATACATAACGTTACCATCAAATTTTAAAATCTTAACAAATTATCACTTACAACCAAAAGGAAAATTCATGTAACAAGGATAACACAACTTTAACGAGGCACATTTGCTTGAGATGGTCTCATGGATAGATGAAGTATAATTTGAACATTGACGCTTCAATATTTTAACAAAAAATTGGTGTTGATTTGTGTTAAATTTGTACCCATCTCATACGTGAGACTATCTCATGCGAGTTTTTGGTCAACTCTAATTTATAACAAAAAAAATCATTTTAATTACTTTAATAAACTAACAAAAAATAGAAAAAGTAATAATAAATTAACCTAACAATCGAACAAATAATAAATATTAATTAAAATATTTAAACTACTAATAATTAAAAAAAATTCAAAAGAATAGCTTTGAATTTGAAAAAAAGAAGAAGTTGGAAAGGATTTTTTTCCTTTCCATTTAATTTAATTTAATAAATAGAAACAATATAAATAAAAAAGAAAGGAGGATAAATGTTGACAAATTAATTGGAGCTAAAACCTTAAAAGTGCAGTTAACAAGTTTTGAATTCGAGACATTTGACAAGTATCAAAAAGACGTTAGCAGTGGGCGAAACAATTCGTTAACAAAAAAAACAACTTTTTGTGGCTATATATATATAGCGGGCATTTCAATTTGAGGGTATAATTGTACCCTTGTCTCAAGCTAGATCCGCTTCTGCGCACAATATTGTGACTTAAAAAAAAATCACGAATTTCAAATTGGGAATTTTCTTCTGGTCCACTTTTAGACTTATATATATCCTCAATAAGAATAATAGAACATTTATTACCATTTCACTTATTTTATTTGGGAACGTTCTTCACTTCTCTCTAAAACTTTTAGCTGTAACTTTTTTTTTTAAGTTTTTTGTTCTAATACTTTCAAGACTTACATTAAACCGCTTATTTTCGTCCACTTTTAGGCTTATATATACTCTAAAATCTGAATGGAAACCTTTATTACCCTTTCATTTATTTTATAGGGAACTTTCTTCATTTTCTCCAAAACTTTTACTCTTACATTTAAATTTAACAATAAATTAGAATTTTTAATGTACCTTTTCTTTTTAAGTTTTTTGTTCTAAATGTAAGCCAATGGATTAGGGTTTTTAATGTACCTTTTCTTTTTAAGTTTTTTGTTCTAATACTTTTAAGGCTTACATTAAATCACTTATTTTCGTCCACTTTTAGGCTTATATAAACTCTAAAATTTGAATCGAAACCTTTATTACCCTTTCATTTATTTTATATAGGAACTTCCTTCATTTTTCTCCAGAACTTTTAGGCTTACATGTAAATTGAACAATAAATTAGGATTTTTAATGTAACTTTTCTTTTTAAGCTTTTTGTTCTAAAGGCGAGCCAACGGTATTTTATGTAACTTTTCTTTTTAAATTTTTTTGTTCTAATGCTTTTAGGCTTACATGTAAATAGTTTATTTTTAAGTTTTTTGTTCAAATACTTTTAGGTCCCGTTTGGTTTAATAGATGAGATTGATATGGATGATGGGATTAGTTTGGTTTAATAGATGAGAATTGATGTGGATGATGGGATTAATGATGGATTACAATGTTGAGAAACATGTGTTGATTAAAAAGTAATGTGTTTGATTTGATGAATTAAATTTTAAAATATTGTTGGTATAATTTTGGTGTTTGATTTGAATGATATACCCTACAACCATGTAAATATGAAGAAATTGCCCTTGAAAATAATATATCAAAATCAGAAGAGATTGCAACATTTATCTGATGAATTAGATAGAGTAAGACGATGATAACTATAGCAATTTCCGTTCAAATTTGGAGAATTAACCACACAATGTACAGGATAGATTAAACCCAATACAACATATTGTACCATGAATAAGAGAATATTCAATTGAATTATACTTCTAAGTAGAGATATCGAATGAGAGCTTAGCCAAATCTGCGGAAAACCTGGAGCCAAGCCATGGAGTTGTTAGAAAAACCCCAAATTTTTATAGTTTAAAAATTAGTAATTTTTACTGAAACAACTAATACTTTTCACTAAAACAACTAATACCTTTCACTAAAATAACTAATACTATAAAATAAAATACACAGAAAATGCACAGCCTAATAATTATAACAATAATAATAAATCATACTAAGAAGTGTTTACATGTATATGCTTACACATATATATATATGCTTACAGCACCATGGATGGAAGTGCCAAGGTGATGACATAGATCCAAAGAAATTTCCGTTTTCGCTGAATTCCCACACCCAACAACCAAAACTCCTCCAAATTATCCGAAATTATGAGGAAAACTACACCAAATTACGAAAAAATTATCAGTAATTGTAAAAGAAATACATATCATTCAACCCCCAACCTTCCCCCAATAACCCAAATGAAGATCGTCTTCGATTTCCTTACGTTCAGTATTGCCCATATTTTCTGATTTTGGACGGCGGCGTCGAGACGCGATTGAAGATTACGTCCTCGATTTTGCTTCAATTAAGCTTTTTGCAATGGTTGAATCGTCGATTTCGATGATAAAATTCATATGTTTGATTTTAGGCACAGCGGCAACGAGATGCGAAAGCAGAATTGAAGAAGATGAAGCAGCGGCGGCGTTGTGCAGCGATGGTATAAAAGGGTATTTTCGTATTATCAGGCTTCAATATGAGGGCAAAATGGTAAAAACGCGTTGCCGGATAAAATGAACTCGGCCACCACCCTCTGATGGATTATCATGGCTGATAATTTCAAAATCCGTACCGGGCTTAATATCCATCCTGGGCCTTAGTCCATAAATCCAAACAGAATATTGGGCCGGATAAAAAGGACTATCCCCTTACCTCCATAGCAAACAGGCCCTTAGACTTATATGCAAACAAAATTTTTAGGTTTACGTGTAAATTGAATAAGTGATTAGGGTCTTAAACGTACATTTTTTTTTTTTTTAAGTTTTTAAGTTTTTTTGTTTAGTACTTTTAAACTTACATTTGATTTATTTTTAAGTTGGGATTTTCTATGGTCAAAAAACTTCGTCATTCATGACGTTAAAAATTCGTTGATTACCATTGAATTATTGATTCGACGAATGAGATTCATTTTATGTGATTGCACTTTGCGATAGTTCATTTGCACTTTGCTATATGCAATCACGAGAATGCATGCACTCATGATCAGTGGCATTTTCCCTTCAACACTTGCTCATTTTTGCATTGTGCTTGGATTACAGATTTTGTTTTGGAAAATGCTCTGCTCATCGATCAAGAAAATGACCTATTTGTGTTGCATTGTGTTATAGACTTATAGTTTGCTTAAGAAAACTAAACTTTTCCAATTCCTAGTGTAATTTGCTGAAAGGAAAACAAAGAAATGGGAGTTACATCATACTGCTGCAAACCAATTTTTCCATTGGGATATCAACATTTGCAACATATTCACAAACTTCAATTGCTTTTGTCCAACGTTCATATACAAATTATGTTTCTATGACACAATACTCTGACTTGTTCTATTTGTTTTTGACGGTGAGGCCCTCGTTTTCCAGTCCATTGAACCACTATAACTATATCAATACCCGACAAGCCTAAGAAAATCACCCTACGCAAAAAAGAATTATAACAAATGTCTGTTATCAATTGCAAAAATCAAAACTAGGAATACTGAGCCAAAGTGTCAAGTACAACTCCATACAAGTACCTCTTAACATAGTCCACAAAAACTACCCATTCAATTCAATGATTATTCAAGTGCTTCTAAGCATTGCAACCAAGATCTAAACCAAATTCTAAACATTGGCAGAATTCCAAAAATTGAATATACAAGTTGTTGACAAACAAAATAGAATAAACTCAACTAGTGTTTTCAATCATACCTCAATTGTAACCAGCACCAAACCAATTAACAAAGTATAAACTGAAAAATTGATTGGATAAGTTCAAAATCTAAACTAGACAAAATTTCAGGGGCATACTGTTTGTCTATGGCAAGATCAGATGCAATTCTTTTATCTGAAGTGCTGCGTCATGAGACTCGGTCACGTTTGGCTTTATCGTACTGCGACGAAATCGGTGGCTCAATTTGGAGAGCTTCGTACACCGTTGATTTAATCAACGTCATGCTTTCTTTTCCCACCGATGGGATCGGATTTCCCGGACCAGCTCGGCGTGGAGTTTCACTTCGGCTCGGCATACCCATTTGCACGTTCGGTAAGAGGATTTTAACAGGCTAAATCCAACTAACAACTCGAAAAATTAAAATCAAATGAAACAGAATCCCGAAGGAACACTTTTAGGAATATGCACCCTCAATTGAAATCTAACATAGGAAAAGCATTTTGTCTTAGGCATCCTTAATTGAAATCTCAAGATTAAAAGAATCCTAAGTGATTTTTCAGACTAACAACTCGAAAAATTACTCTAATGAAATCAAATGAAATAGAATCCCGAAGGAACACTTTTAGGAATATGCACCTCAATTGAAATCTAACATAGGAAAACCATTTTGTCTTAGGCATCCTTAATCGAAATCTCAAGATTAAAAGAATCCTAAGTGATTTTTCAGAACTGTATGTTGTTCATGGATTTTTAGTTTGATTGATAAAATAGGAACCCCAAGAAATATTGTACATAGATAATGTTATAAGTATTATTATTTTATTAATTATTAATATTATATTTTTTAAAATGATATTTTATATCATTTTTTCTTAAAAATATATTATTTTGTCTCACTGCGAAACCAGAGCGCTAATGGCGAAGGTGTATGACGTGACAATTTCTTATTGGTTTTCTGCGGTTTGGAATTGCGAAACTTTTTCTGACCATAGAAAAGTTTTTTTTGAGTTTTTTGCTTTAATAATTTTTTTAAAAACATATTATTTGTCTCACTGCGAAACCAGATCGCCAATGGCGAAGGTGTAAGACGTATATATTATTTTGTCTCACTGCGAAACCAGAGCGCTAATGGCGAAGGTGTATGACGTAACAATTTCTTATTGGTTTTCTGCGGTTGGGAATGGCGAAACTTTTTCTGACCATAGAAAAGTCTTTTTTGAGTTATTTGTTTTAATAATTTTTTTAAAAATATATTATTTTGTCTCACTGCGAAACCAGATCTCCAATGGCGAAGGTGTAAGACGTATATATTATTTTGTCTCACTGCGAAACCAGATCGCTAATGGCGAAGGTGTATGACGTGACAATTTCTTATTGGTTTTCTGCGGTTGGGAATGACAAAACTTTTTCTGACCATAGAAAAGCCTTTTTTGAGTTTTTTGCTTTAATAATTTTTTTTAAAATATATTATTTTGTCTCACTGCAAAACCAAATCGCCAATGGCGAAGGTGTAAGACGTATATATTATTTGTCTCACTGCGAAACCAGATCACCAATGGCGAAGGTGTAAGACGTGGCAATTTCTTATTGGTTTCCTGCGATCAGGAATGACGAAGTTTTTTCTGACCATAAAATAGTCTTTTTAAGTTTTTTGTTTTAATACTTTTAAACTTACATGTATTTATTTTTAAATATTTTGTTCTAATACTTTTAAACTTACATGTAAACTGAATAAATGTATATTTTTTCTTGAAGTTTTTTTTGTTCTAATTGATTTCTCTAACCTTTTGAATTGTTTTATTGTATTTTTGTTGAAAAGCTGTTTTGTAACATTTTGAACACTCTTAATAATTCCCCACATATTTTATAACTTTTTCTTGTTTTACTTTGTGTCAGGGTTGTAAATTTTGATTTCATTTTACTATTTGCAAAATTTTCACTCATATATATACGAACTCACTCCTTCAATGGAGGATGAGGATTTTTCTTGAAAAAATTGTTAGAAAAACTTCTTTAAAACTCTTAATAATTCCCCACATATTTTATAACGTTTTAAAATTATATTAATCAACATAATTGTAGAAGCGAATAACAAATCATATTTTTAAACACAGATAAAGTAGAAACAAATAATAAAATTATATTTTTAAACATACATTATGTCTTGTATGCACCATGCGTATCGTGCAATTCAAGTAGATTTTTTAAACATGCAACTTGTTATATTAAAATATACAACATGTATCAATCTTGGTAAACAAAAAACCTACCCTTAAACATATTATGAAAGACAAATAAAATTATTAAACTAAATCATAATTATTAAAATTATATGTGAAATATTTATGTAATAATTAAAAAAATGGAGAAATTGGCAATGGCGAATGAGATAGATACATCTGCAACAACATTAAAATTTTAGAATATGATTACGTAAATACATGGCCTAAACGCATAAAGATTTCAGTCAAGCAATACAAACCAAATAGGTTAAGACTTGAGACACAAAAATTTGGAGACCTATACAATTCACTGTGCAGACTCAAATAAATTTATCATAAATCAAATATCTATTTCTATCCGACGAAGTGGAATAGCTCAAGTGTCTAGAGCACCTATGCCGTGAGGTCATGGGTTCGAGTCACCATTTACCCGATCAAAAAGAAAAAAATCCATTTCTATCCTTCTTTAAACAGGAGGAAAGAGAGGGCTAACACAAGATCTTGAATCAATTACTTGTACAACAACAAAAATTTACATTTTGAGTAGGATTAAAACCTCTATACATACTAGATCACAAAATAATGCCAGAAACGAATATCAAGCCCTACCATTATTATCTCGGCGATGGCTTCTGAAGTAGCTAAGAAGTTGTTGAGCCTGTCACAACAGAATAAAAATAAATAAGGGTCACAAGTAGATAACTTTTGGAATAGTATCGGGCTTGGTCCCTAAAGTTCACCTTTTTTCCAGTTTTGATCCCCGACCAAGTTTGGTAGGGAGTGAAAGAGGGGGACCGAAACTGGATAAGAGTAAGCATTTGGGACTAAAACTGATTTTATCCCCATTTCGAAATGAAAGCAATTTAGTTTTTGTAAATTTTACCTTTTCTCTGGCTCTCGGTGTCCCTGAATGAGACAGCGCGACTAAAGGGGGAACAGCGCCTTCGTGAACCACCATACTACAAAATCTACTGCTATTCGTGCATAACTGCAAAAGAGCAGCAGCAGCATTTTCTTTGCCTCTTCCAGACCCCAGTTCAACCACTTCAACCAAAACGGGAATTCCCCCTTCTTGACCAATCGCAGCTCTCCCCTCCTGAATAGTCGAGAGATTGGATAAAACTGCCACTGCCTTATCAGCCATTCCGAAAGCGGGGTCCATTAACTCCACGAGACGTTTCACAGCACCCGCTTGGACAATACGGGGCTTGTTCTCATGATGAAGAGACAAATTGAACAAAGCTGTGGATGCATCTTTCTTGCCTCTAGGAGTTCCATTCCCCAGTAGATCAACCAAGGGCTTGATTGCTCCTGACCGCCCGATCTTGATCTTGTTTTCTTCCATCACAGAGAGGCTGAAAAGAGTAGCAGCAGCGTTCTCCTTGGCCTCGGGGGTCCCAGATTCAAGTACGTGGATCAGGGGTTCGATCGCATCAGCATTTGCAATGGCGGACTTGTTGTTATCGTTGATCGATAGGTTGAGAAGGGCAGTTACGGAATTTTCCTGTACAGTTGAATCTGTGGAAGATAGCAGATTAACCAACAAACTGATCACACCACACTTTGCGATTATAATGCGATTATCCATGCTATGCTTAGCTAGTAACCTGATACGCGTTGTGGCATTTATCTGCACATCGAGTGAACTACTCTTGAGATTCTCAACGAGATTCTTGACTTCAGCCTCGATTTCCAAAAGTTCAGTCCTCATTTCAACGGTATTAGAAGAAACCACTCTTGGAACAAATCTATCCGATGGTTTGCGCCAAAATGATTGGTTACGAGATCTCGTCTCCGGCCTAGATGGAAAACTGGGCTCTCTTTGCACAGGGCTTACAATAGCAGGAGTTTGTGACCCCTCTTCATTGCCTTCTACTGCTGTTTCTCTTGAGAGGTTACGAGTGATTGGGGCAGAATTAGTTCGGTTATGGCGCAGCGATGATGAGGATATCATGAGCAGATCATCAGATTTCAATCTTCTCTCTCCAGACCTGTCTTCAGAACTTCCTCTGGATACTCTTTCAATCTCCAACTTACTTCCATTTATTGCAGCTACTGTCAAAGAATCCTCAGACAATGAACGAGGATGATGCGGAGATGTCTCTTTTGCAGAAGAATGCTGATCTGAGATTGTTGATTTTGCTGGATAAGGTAGTTCCATTTTGTTTTCTTCACACCAATGTGCAATTAGTGCCTTAACAGTGTAATTAGGAATGAGATTTGTGTGTGCTAGAGTTTGCCTTGTCTTGGGGCAAACAGTGAGTCCAAGATCTATCCACTTCCTTATAAAAGCCCGTTCATATGTTTGTCCAGATGAGACGATAACAGGATCGGACATGAGATTGAGGGAAAGAGGGCAACAAAAATCGGCAGGTATTGAAACAGGATTAGAGCTCTGGGATTGTGTCTTTATAACAAGGCAATCATGCATGTGGGAAACCAGGGAAATCATTTGTTCTATATACTCAATTTCAGCAGCCTCAGCTTGTTCTGCATTTTCTTTAAGTCTCTCAAGGGCCACAGCTTCGATTAGAAGTTCCTGGTTAGATTTCAAGCACAATTTATCAGCAACCTTTTCTAGGTTGTCTGAACTAGCTTCAGAGCCCTCCTCATGATCCTTAATAGCATTAATAATCATTGGTGATATTTGTTCTGATCCCATTAGCTTGATTTTCTGAACAGAGAAAGAGACGGCATTAATATCCACACCATCCATCAATTCTGATATTTTTTTTCAGGTGAAGTGAACAAGTTTAAGAAAATAATTAGCCTAGCCATTACCTCAATAGATGCAACGATGAGTTCAACAGGTAGGAATTGATGAGATTTAAGCAACTCGAGACTTTCCTCACCATGAGTTTGAATCTTCACTTTAAGTGATTCAACTTGTAAAACCTGGGTAATCAAGTAAAAGTTAGTCACGAGAAACCTAACATGTCAAAAAAGCATTATAAGTAAAGAATTATTGAGAAGACTAGTATGCAAAATTCCTCCCTCCACCACTTCCATAAAATTTCCCACCCTTTGTCACATATATAGGTCACAAACCAGTTAATGACTAAAGTCAAAGATTCGTATCGCATACAAAGTAGAGTTTACTCATTAGTGGCTGCCAGTTTTCGAATATATCTCTCAATTCATCTAAAGATTGGTGGAGTTCTGAAAATTCATTTTGAAGCATCTCAACTGAAGCAACTTCAGTATCAACAATGGCATCAAGAACTTGTTTTAATAACTTCAGTATCTCTTCAATCTTCTGATGATACTTCTTCACTAGTTCGCACGATATGCTTTCACTAGATGATGACTCCAAAAGGCGACTGATATTTTCGAGAAGCAATTTCAGCAATGGTATCTCCATTACCTGCCAAATCAAAACAACTAGTAGTGTCAGAAGAAAAGAAGAATAATGAGATGTTCTCCAATCGATTTGAATGAAAAGAAAAACAAGGAAAAGTTATTGCTTATTTAGAACAAAAAAACAACTAGATTTTGTAAAAAAGTATATTCTTTAAAACAATCATAGGAACACAAAACAATAGAAAAATTAAAGAGTGGGAGATGATGGGGCAAAGTGAAAAAATAAGTAGAATCACGCATCCATAATTTTACACATATCTATGAGGCAAATTCATGCTTCATCCGCATCCGAACTGGTACAGAAGCCAGTAACAATATTTAATACTTTCACACATTTAAAACTCTATATGACGAGTGGAGAACTAAATATATAAAGATGTCATCAGCTATTTGAAACCACCACTAGCTCTACGCCCCTAACACAGATGCCGTTCCTTAATCCTCCACAAGCTTTTTTCCACTCCATGATTATAAGAAAGCATCTCATCAGAAAAATAGGCTTTTATGTGATTATCAATCAGTATTACGAGTTGATTCTGTTCTTCAGACACTTGAGAACACTAACATTAACAAACAAAGAAATCTCTCACCAAGGATCCTACAGAATCTAAGTTCTGATTCATGTGAACTAATATAAACATATTACCTTAATATGCTGCAGGGAACGAGTTTCCAAAGAAATCAAATAAAAATTGATAAAAATCCTGATTCTATTCTTCAAAGAAAAAACACCAATGAGCACTAATGTTAACAAACCTTCCGCATCAAGGATCCAACAGAATCTAAATTTTGATTCATGAGATCTAATATGACAACTATATTAGCCTACTTGGGTCTTCTGCACTTGCAGACAATACTGAGGGGCCGCTTGGTTCAAAATTCTTCACTCCAAATAATAATGGAAATGAGTATGAGGTAATTGTAGTGATTAATGAGAACAAAAGATGATCCATTCACACTCATATACTTCGAACGGGGCAATGAGTCTCAAAATAATTAATCATTATCTCATTTTAATTAACTACCTCCCCTCCTATAATCAAAATTCCCCAATCCTTACATTCCTAGTTTATGCATCCCGTAAAACTCAATTAGCAAAAAAACTTCCAGTGCACTAAACTAACAACATTGAAAATGCTGACATCACACCATTTCAGCTACAACTGCATATATAGAAGCCCTAATTCCATACATATTTGAAATAAGACTCTCTAGAGGACTAAAATACATTTCCAAACTCGAAGTAATAGCAACCAAAAACAGAGAAGCATTTCCACCACCACGAGCCACAAAATTCAAAATCAAAAATTAAAATAATCCATCTGCAGAAACGGAAGCAAAAACACATTCCATCAACAATAACCCCAGAACAAGGTAAAAAAACTTACCCTAAAATCAGTTTCCCAGAACGTAAAGGCGCAGAATCAGCAAATGATCAATGAAACCGCCAGTCACCACTGCCCATGCACAACTAATCCAATAAAAAAAAAGCAAACATTAGCCATCAGAATCACTTCCATTACTCACCCAATAACAACGACCGCGAGCTTACCAGTTCATGCAAGAGATAAATTGGCACTACAACAAATTACAGGAGGGTTTACTGCCCTAAAAGAACAAGTAAAAAAGAATAAATTGAATAGAATGATGTGAATTGAATTGTATATATATAGTAGCGGAGGTGTAATGGTCAAGAGATTAGGGTTTGGAGCAGAGACCAGAAATCACTCGGTTTCTCTTGCTCTGCTCTGACGAATTCTTCGGTACGTGTGATGGGTTTTACCAATTCCGATTTCTTTGTGCACCAACATTCGGGTTTTGATCACCTGCTCCGCGTCCACGTGTCACTAATTCATTGGGAAATAAATTCCCCAAAATATTAGTATAAGAAAATTCGCGCTCCAAATAATTCCAACAAGTTTATATTAGCATTTTCTAAATTTGGAATGTTAGGAAAATTATTGGTTCATGTATTAAAAAAAAATCATATATGAAAATTATATACAAGCTCATATATGAAATCTCTCTACTAGTTTGTAGGTTAATATTACTCCGTCTCAAACTTCATTAAATATATATCAAAAAAGTAAATCCCAAATTTATTTAAACATTTTTATAAATAATAATAAAATATTTTTTTTCTTTTTTACATATATTTTTCGAACTTCAATATTACGCTTATTACTTTTTCAATATGAAAGTCAATTTTATCTCATTTAACTTATATGAATGTCACTACTTTGTCAATTTAACACCCATCAAAAAATAATTTTATCCCTTTTAATAATAAAAAATAACTCTTTTTTTAAACTCATGCATACATAGGTACAAACAAGATTGTAAATATAGTTAAAGATGCACACTAAAGTGCAAATGTACCTATGTATATGCAATTATTTTATGCTTATTAGTAACTTGTAATTTTGAAATGTATCTATCAATTAGTTTTTCTTAATTAAGTATGTTTTATTTAGAATGATTGTTTTTTTTAAAGAATCCAATTATATTGACCTAAATAATGAGTCTAAACCATTCTTTAATGATGATTGTTGGTCCCGGTGCTAACGAGTCTCACACGTGTATGGGGGGGAATACACGTGTTCAGTGATTTTTAAAACTTTTTCTTTCATCGAGGTCGGAAGTCGGAGTTATCCCGATGATTTTGCCTCGAGAAGACAGATTACCCCGAAATAAAGTCTCATCGAGACAATGATCCCGAAACCGCTTTGAAGCTTTCAGATTAATGCCCAACCGAGCCCGAGTTTATCGGGAGATCCCGAGGCGCTGATCAAATAATTATCTTCTTGAACCCTCAAGAGTTAGTTCGGTTTTGGTAACTATATGTTCTAAATACTCAAGTGTGTGAAAATGGTTGGCCCTAAGTTTATACTGTTTTAGCTTTTGTTGAAAATCTTCCTTTCAATAAAATAGTGATTAAGGTTGTGATCAATTTGATGCAAGTTCAAATGGATTGGTTCCAACCGAATATCGATGAACTATGCTTTCAAAGAAAAACATGCAAATGATAATAATGCAAAGACAAAAAAGTAAAACAACACAAAGAATTATAGTGGTTCGTAGACTCAAGCTCCACGCCCACTCTCTCTCGATCTTCGAGAAATTCTTAACCACTTCCTAAAGCTTTACGATAACTCAACCGTAGCTTACTACTTTTTCTTACCTCGAGTTTTCTCGTCGACTTACTAACGTGTTCGGACTACCACAAGTAGCTTACTTAACTTCTTCTCTAGAGTTTTCCGCTAACTTCAAAACATTCTTTACAACTCCAACTCACCAACAAAAAACACACACAAACTACCTTAACAAGGGGTTTGGGTTTTGGGTTGGTTTCAACTAGGGTGAGATATCCTTTACAATAAGAACTAATGCAAAAGCTATGATATCTCTTCTAAGCTTTGGATATATCTATCACTCTAGGCTTAGAATGGTGAGCTCTCTTCAATATGAAACACTTGAGAAATTCTAGGTTTTTCGAAAGTGCTTCAATTTGCAATAATACGAATGAGCTCTTGAGTTGCTTTTGAAATTTCCCGTAACCTCTCAATGAAAAGGGGTCACTAGCATTTATAAAACTAACTTCACAAGGTCACTCTTGAAAAAAACTATCCGTTGGAAGAGATTTCATGAGTTTTCTTTATGGTGTTTGATGAACAACTATATTTAGGGTTTGAATACTCTCTTTAGGAAATATCCAACTCATGTAACAAAATCACCAATTTTGCGAATGGAACTTAGTACTAACGACATGATTCAAAGTCCCATCGTTTTGGGTTTTGTCTTCCTCTCTCGATTGGTTCTTGTCTTCAAAGTGAATGTAGACAAACAAAACGGCTTTTTTGGTCAATCTCTCCGAATAGAGAAACCTTAAACAACACTTAGACTTAGTTCCTTTTTTTGTCTGGATATCTCTGTTTTTGGGCAATTCTACTTTTCCGAATATTTCTTATTCTCGGTTTTGTAGTCTTAGAAGATATTATTCAAGCCTCTCTTCACATATGAAATCTTGAGTATTCAAGATCTTCTTCGAAGTCTTCAATAACTCTTGGTCTTCTTCTTCTTCTTCTTGAGAATCTTCGAGTCTTGATGTCTTGATGACTTCTTGAAGTCTTGATGTCTTTAGTGACATACTGAGTCTTCAGTGTCTTTAGTGACATCTTGAGTCTTGATATCTTGCCATTACTTGAGTCTTGATGTTTTAAGTGACATCTTTGAGTCTTGATGTCTTTAGTGACTTGATCTTGATGTCTTGATTACTTCTTGAGTCTTGATGTTTTTAGTGACATCTTGAGTCTTGATGTCTTTAGTGACATCTTGAGTCTTGATGTCTTGATTATGTCTTGATTTTTTAGTGACATCTTGAGTCTTGATGTTTTTTAGTGACATAGTTGATGTCTTGATTTTCTTGAGTCTTGATGTCTTTAGTGACATCTTGAGTCTTGATGTCTTTAGTGACATTAGTCTTGATGTCTTCATTACATCTTGAGTCTTCAAAAATCTAACTTTGATCTATATCTGTGACTATACATAGTGCAGATAACTTCTGAACAATCTATCTTTGAAACATTTCGATCTATCAAAATTATCCTGAACATGTCATACTCAGGGTTTTTGGGATCTAATCAAAACTTCTTTATTAAATTCATCTCCCAACAATTTCCCCATTTTTGATGATGCCAAAACCATCTTGTTACATTTAAGAAAAACTAACTTATCCTCAGGTTTCAGTTTATCTATTACAACCAAAAAGGTAATTCTCCCAACAATTTCAAAACATAGGGCATATCAAACATAAAAGACATGTAAAAAGATAATGAGATATTATCTTTGAACATAAAGATAAAATTTTCATTAATGTAAGATAAGAGTTACAGATTACAATGAAAACAAAAACAAAAACAGAAGTACAAAGTCTTCAGTCTTCTTCCACTTCATCCTCGGGCACTTCCAGGTTGAACATCCCGTAGTATCTCTTCTTCAGTTCATCTCTTGCATTGATGATTTCAGGGTTGTTTCTTGTTAGGCCTAACTGGATGGCATACTGGGCTATTTCCTGAGAAATGGCTGCCTCATTTACATAGTCATTCTCAAACCTAGGAGTTGGGTAAGTGTATGGACCAGGGGCTACTATCTGAGTATTTCCTTCATCTGCCAAGTTGAGCCAACTTTGCAGGTACTTAGGATAGAATGTCAGTAAGTATTCAATGAAGGCTTCATTCATATCCGAGTTGCTCCCTCCATTCTCTCGTATCTCATAATAGAACCGTAGGTTCTCTTGATCTCCTCCATGCATCATTGAACTTAATAGGCATCCACTTGTCAATGTGCGGCCATTTCTCGAAGTCTTTTTCAGTACCCTCATTTTGCTCAAAAACTTTTTAAACCACATCTTATTTTTTTTCTTTTTTCTTTTTTTTTCCCGATCAAAGGAACACGACCGTATAAATAGGTCTTCTTCTCTTTTTCGATTTGAAGGGTTTTCAGAGTTTTCTTGGTATTGAAGACTTCTTTCTGAATTTTAGTTTCTTTTTTTTTTCAGCTTTTTCCTCAGATTCTTCAAAATCCATTATCAATTTCCTCTGAGTAGGCTTAGAAGCTTTAGCTCTTTTCTTCTTTTCTTGCTCCACAAATGCAACAGCCTTTCTCTTTTCAGGTCTGACTTGATCTTCACCGGCTTTGCTTGTCTCAATCATCCTTCTATCACTCAGTTTCTCATAAATTACTTCCTGGACGGTTTGCTCAGATGTTTGAGTGAAGATAGGTTTCTCAGCTTCTTTGAATTTTAGCTTCTCAGTGGCTTCAACTTCTTTTAAGGCATCAGCAATTTTCTTTCTTTCAGCTTCTTTATGAGCCTTTCTCTCCAAGGTTAGTGCCAACAACTCACTTAATTTGCCACCAGGCCTTTCCCCCTTTTTGGCACCATACCTTGGGAGTAGTTGAGTTAGTGCAGTATCCATATGGTATTGCTCTTTGCTTATACTTCGCACTTCCCCTGCCAATTGATCATGCTCATCCTCTAGCCTTCTCATGTAATTCTTAGCCATTGAGAACTCATCTGAAAGAGGTACAAACTGATTTGAGAAGACATCATGCATCATCTCTGTCATCTTGGTCATGAGCAGAGAGCCCATTTCCTCAACATCTATTTTGATCATCAGATCATTCTTCTCAACCAGCTTGGCTTCAAGATAGGCAGTTCTGGTTTGATACCTTTGCTCCATCTCTGCATTGAGCTCAGTTTTGACTACATCAATCTTTCCTTCCAAAGTAGTCATTTTATCTGCAAGAGTTGTTTGTAGTTGCAGCATGTCTGAAGATGAACTCAGATTTTCCAGCTTTTGAGATTGTCTTGACAAGGTTTCTTCAATTTGAGTCACTTTCTCCACCATTGGCACCACCTTCTCCAATTTATCCAGGATAGGACTGAAATCAATTTCTGGAGGCAAAACAATTGTCTCCAACTGAGCTGGTTGCTCAAACTGAGCCTCAGTTTGCATATCATACATAACAGATTTAAAGATAGGAACTTCAGTAGCTTTGGCATAATGTATAATAGTGCCAAAAGATACCTGAAGAGTGTTAACTTCAAATCGAGGATGTGTGATATCGATCATCTTGAAGATCGGTGTCCTTCTCCAATCCGACTTTCGATCTTTTTTCTTTCTCGATGATCTGTCTCGAGGTTCCTTCTCCCCTCGCATTGTTTTTTTCGGATCATCTTGTTTGTCACCCTCTTTATCTTGATCCTCATCTCCTTCGATTCATAGAACTGGAGGCATCAACATCACATTTCCTTTTCTCAGCCACCTTTCTTTTTACTAGCTCATCAAAGTCAGCAATTTTCATTCTGAGCTTGGTCTTCCTGAACCCAGAGAACTCTGTCAAAATAGCAGTCTCAGCATTCCACCAATCTTCTCCTCTAAAGGAGGCTATATTCAAAGATCTCCTAAGAGTTTGATTCGTGATGTAGACCGTGGTTCTGAGTCTGAAGAAGAGATCCCAAGGTCGATATATGCATTAAGCTTCAAGGTATCTATCCGTAAATGAATCGTTCCCCCCTTCTTTGCGCTACTCGGTTTCTTCGCCTCTCCTTCTTCAACTTTGGGCTCTCGGACAAGGGGATCGGATTGTATGAGTTACGTGTCGATGGATCAAGAAATGGTTCATTTAGAAGTCGCGTCCAAGTTCAAAGAAACTCCCGAGGTTCAAACCGATCTGAAGTCCGAATGTCTCTCTTCTTCGATGGAATCGAGGTCCCTTGAAGATTTCTGAGAAATTTTATCCGAGCTCGAGAGAGGTTTGAGTACCTCGGTGAAAACTTGTTCCTCGGTTTCTTGCTCTGCCGCGAATTGTTACTACCGAGCAAGAACACGAAGTGGAGATTTCAACCCTTGGCGGGCCTTCGTTTGAGTTTTCTTGATGTCACCGGCCTCCTTCTCAGCAATAGATTGAAGCCTTCTGCGCTTCTGAGGAGCCAGTGTTTTCTTCTTCAGTTTTTCTCCTTTCTCTCTTTTAACTTGCATCAGGGCTTTCCCTCTGGCATGTCCGGCTTCTTCAGCAGTTTCTTCTTCAGCAGTCTCCTCCTGAGACTCAGAGTTTTTCTCTTTCTTTCCTCTCAAAGACTTCTTTGTTGGTGGTTTGAACATGATTTTTGACTTTCGAAAGGAAGTGGAATTGGCAAAGATGTCCTCCTCTTCTCTGCACATTTCCAAGATAAATGCAATCTTGGTTGCATGTAGAATCTTTCCTTTGACAACTACAGAGCCATTCACCTTCTGAATTTGTTTGGCTTGATCGCTCACCACCTTGATCAAATAGTGCGACCCGGTTGAATGTCGTGGAAGGTGAATCTTCAATAGCCGCCATTAGCCTTAACTTAGGCGTGCTTATATCTGCTCGGTTACCAGATCTACTCATGATGCATTTGCTTACAATATCCAACAATACTCGATATTTAAGCTTCAAATGCCTCTTATTCAGAGTAGCTTCAAACTTTACTGGATGCTCAGTAATTTTATCTAAATATTGTTGTTCCCTACCCATCATGTATACCGTAGGGTCTTCGCCTCTATCACTTAACTCATATATGGCATTTAGATTCTTAGGAATAATATATAATTCCCTAACAAAATCCACATATTTCGAACCATGCTCCAAATCTTTGCGAGACCCAGAATCCGAGATTCTATGCACTTCTCATCATCTAAATGCATATTAGAGATAAACTCAATTACCTCTTTTCGCGATATTCGGCCCTCTGGTTGATTCGCGACCCGAACATGTAAGCTTTGCCAAACGAATCATATCAACGCCTCCTCGCGAGTTGTATTGACGAGCTTTCTAGAGAAACGACATATTTGTACCAAGGTTTATTGAAATGGCGAGTTTGTCGATATCTGAAAGTGTATTTTTGGAGATTTTTTTTACGGTGAAGGGTTTTGAGATAGGTTAAAATTTCTTAGGCAATCGAGGTTTCGAGCGAGTGTTTGTGAAGATGAAGGCTTTTTGGAATAGGGCTTTGAAGGAAATTTTTCAATGGATATAGGATTTTGATTTATGGAAAATCGCGTAGATGAAGAAATCGACGGTTGAGATTAAAAACCGACTAAAACGGGTATATGAAAGGACGATTTCGCAAATACTAAGCCGTCAATTTATCCCTATTGGTGATTAATGAACAGTGCATTTAATTACTGTTCCTACAGACCATTGACTTTTCTCGTGTATTTCAAAGGTCCCGCCCAAATATTCCTTCAGGTGTTTTGTCATTTATTGTTAATGATTACTGAGATTCAGTTAGACAATAAATGTGTTGCATGAGTCAATACGTCTTCGACTAATTTTCTCCATCGGTCTTCTTGAAGTTTTGACCTTGATAAAGTGTCGATTATATAATATCGAAAAATCGATCTTGGGATAACCGAGTTTACCAAGACTCAGTGTTCAGTATTTTCAATTTTATCCTGAATTTTTCAGTAAAAACCTGAGAAAACTTCATGCATCTGAAAACCTTCAATTTTTCAGATTTGATTTATTCACCTGGATCCAACATACCTAATTCAACTGATAGTTCCTGAAATCTTGATTCACCCGAAAGGTTTAGTCAAGATATCGACTCTCTGCTTATCGATGTGAATTTTCTCCATTCTCGATGTCTTTCTTCTCAACATGATCTCGGATGAAGTGATGTCCGATATCAACATGCTTACATCCGGTATGCAATCTGAGATTTTGTGTAATAGCAATTGCACTATTATTATCACAAAAAATAGGTACTTCATTGGCTATAATCTTATAATCCCTCAATTGTTGTCCGAGCGAAAGAATCACATGCACAACAAACTTCCTGCAAATCATGTATTCAAATTTTAGTAATCTTGGTTGTTCTTGAGGTTTATTTCTTTGAAAACCATGATATCGGTTTACTTCCAAGAAATTGACAAGTTCATGTGGTAGACTTCCCATCAATTTATATCCTCCATAATCAACATCCCAATAACCAATTAATTCAAGGTTATCATCAGCTGGATACCATTATCCTCTATTCATAGTGCCTTTAAGATATTTCAGAATCTTTTTGGCAGCCTCCATGTGACTAGCCTTAGGATTAGTTTGGTATCTTGCACATATCCCAACATCAAATGTTATATCGGGCCTACTTGTCATGAGATATAGCAAAGATCCAATGATCCTCTATAATCGATTGTGATTTACTTGATTTACCTTCGTGATCGGGATCCATCTTGTAGTTAGTATTCATAGGAATTCTAACCGCATTGCAATTCTCATACACCATACTTTGCAATCGGATCTCCGGTGTATTTTGCTTGATTGATGAAAATTTCTTCCTTAGTTTGTTTCACACCAAGTCCAAGAAAGAAATTCATCTCCCCATCATTGACATCTCAAACTTTCCTTTCATCGGGGTAGAAAACTTTTCACACAAATTGATGATTTGGAGATCCAAATATGATGTCATCTACATAAATCAAACAAGTAAGATGTCTTTCCCATCTTCTATCCTCGAACAGTCCTATCAACAGCCTTTGATAAAACCATGGTCAAGAAGAAACCGAAAAGGGTATCATACCATGCTCGGGGTGCTTTGCTTAAGACCATACAAGGCTTTCCCGAGCACAGAAACTTGGTCATTTTTATGCGAAACCGGAGGTTGTTCCATATAAACCTCTTCCTTAAGCACACCATTCGAAATGCACTTTTCACATCCATCCGATAGATTGTGAATTTCATGTGGGCAAGATATGCAAGAAACAATCGATGGCTTCTAGTCTTGCAACATGTGCAAAGGTTTTCATCATAATCCAAGCCTTCTTCTTGGGAATAACCTTGTGCAACTAGTCTTGTCTTGTTTCTCACAATGTTGTTGTTTTCATCTCTTTATTCTTGAACACCCATTTAGTTCCAATCACATTGTGCCTCTTAGGTCTATCCACTACCTCCCATACTTCATTCCTTGAGAACCGATTCAAATCTTCTTGCATAACAAGAATCCAAAATGAATCTTGTAGAGCTTCTTCAATCTCGATGGGTTCTTTTTTTCGGATAGAAGCGTGAGAACAAAGCACTTTCTCCATGGAACCTTCTTGTTTTTGACATCATCTAATAGATCACCCACAATCGACTTGTAGGATGACTATCCAACCATTTTCTCTGGATGTTCCCCCTTCAAGAGTATCCTCAACATCGAAATGTTAGGTTCGTAGTTCATTAAATTCAGGAACAACGAAAAAAGGAGAAAGAGAATCATCTTCCTCGTGGAAAATCCATTCGAACATTGTCGAGACATTTGTTCCCCATTGGTTGATAGATTCGAGTTTGCCTCACCGTGACCACATCTTCATCGGCATTACATACCCGAGTCCGAATCGGTGTATGTTTTAGATTGGTCGACCTTCATTGTGTTGGCTTTCCTTCAAAGGGAGAATTTCCATCCCGAATTTCACCATCCCGAGTTTTTCCATCCTGAAATTCTTTGTTCGAGTATGATTCACTCCATTCATAGAAATTGACCGACTTCTTCTTTTCGTGTTTTAGAGGATGTTTTATCATTCTTTTTCAAAGCTAAGTCCGGTGATTCTCTTGATCGGTTCTCCCGAAGTCATGTTCATGTTTCTTCTTAACACAAGTAGATTCATCAAAAACAACATGAGGTGTTTCTTCCACAATAAGAGTCCTACATGAGCTTGTAAACTCTTAAGGCTTTTATGACTTCATAATATCCTAAGAATATCCCTTCATCGGTTTTTGCTATCAAAAGTTTTCAACCGATCTTTACCATTATTGTGTATGAAACACTTGCAACCAAACACACAAAAAAAAAAAAAAAAGAGGCTTCCTTTCATTCCCACAAAATTCATATGGAGTTTTTCCTTGGTTCTTGGTCAACATGGATCTGTTCCGAGAGTAGCATGCAAAGTTGATAGATTCAAATTTCAAAATCTCTTAGGAATATCAACTTGAAAGAATCATTGTCCTTGCAAAACTTCTTTTCGAGTCCTATTTCTTCTTTCAAAGAACACCATTCTCATTTGTGGGGTCCTTGCGGTGATGTTTCATGAGCTATTTCATTTGTTTTGCACAATAATCGATATGATATGATTGATAAACTCGGTTCCTATCCGATCTAATTTTGACCACACTCGATTCTTTTCAAGATCTTGAGCCTTTTTCAATGGATTCGAGACAATTTTGTTGCGAGTCTCTTTCTTCTTGAGTAAGAATATGACCCATGTGTATCTAGAGTAGTCATCAACTACCACAAGTGTGTATTTTCTGTCATTAGTGCTCACGGGTGTTCTTGGACCAAAAGATTCATATGTAACGGTTGTAGTATTCTATCGAGATAAACATCTACTTTGCTTTTTGAAAGATGCTCGATTTGTTTTCCTTTCTCGACAAGCATCACATACATGATCTTTATTGAACACTTCATTGGGTAACCCCTTACAAGTGCTAATCTTGCAAGTTTGTTCGTGGTTTTGAAGTTTAAGTGATTCATTCTTTTGTGCCACAACCAACCGGTATCGATGGAACGTTTTTGCAACCAAACATGCATCTTTAGGAGTTAAACTCCAATCAACAAGATACACATTTCCTTTTCTAGTACCAACAAGAAAAATTTTACGTAAGTATTGTCTTTTACATAACATAAGTTCTTTGAGAACTCAACACCGAATCCTTTGTCACAGAATTGACCGATAGAAAGCAAGTTATGCTTTAGACCGGATACATATATGAAACACCATGGATATGAACAGAGTCAACTTCAAGAGTTCCATATCCTTCGGTTTGTCCTTTTGAAATTGTCTCCAAATGTGATTTTAGGGCCTTTTTGTCAACATCCGTCGGTGATTACCATATCCTGGTCATATGTCTTGAACATCCACCGTCCCGCCAATTCATTTTCAGCTCATTTCCACTCATCGATCTTATGTTGTTTTCATTCATTTCGAAGTGCCCTTTTCCTTCACCGAAAAAAATATATCGGTTCTTAGGTACCCATTTGGTGTAGGGTCCTACCGTTTAAATTTGTACCTTTTGGAACCCAAATCGCCTAACAACTCTAATTACTTTAGAGTGGCTAATTTTGTCTCCCAAAACATCTACATGCACATTCACCACCCTAGGTGCCTTGGCAGTATCCTGTGCATGATTGTCAGCCTTAGCATGAACATGAGCCTTAAAGTTCTTCTTGGGTTCAGGCCTTTTGTTCAAATGTCTTAGCTTTTGTGCAGCTGGTCTCTATCTCTGCTGACTTGGGTTCAGGAAACCTTTACCCTTAGGCAAGTGGGGTTTAGGTTGCCTGTACTAAAATTGGGGTCTTTCAGTAATCTGAGGACTTGGTCTTTTCAGTTGAGAATATCTCTGCTGAGTGTTTCTCTTCTGAAAATTCCTCTGATGGTTCAGTGCAGATCTCTTTAGGTTGGTATTCTTAGCCTGAGGCTTTGAAGTACTGGCCTGAAAATTTCCTACTGAGTGTTCAGGTTTTCTAGTCTTTTCCTGAGGTTTGGGCTTTCTTCCATGAACCTTCAGTTTTTCTGAAATCATAGGTCCTTTACCCTTGTCTAAAACTCGGCGCTTCTTCTTGAAGAAGATTAGATGCCACCGGTTTAACAAATCATAAGTCTTGGTGCTACTAGAAGCGAGATTCAAGACCTTGTGAGGTTCCCCTCGAATGTATCCCAATCCAAATTTTTTATAGTTCTTGGTCTTTGATAACTCTCAATTTCATCTATCACTTTAGATGCGAGAATTCAATAGAGTTAACTTTCTCTGCAAGACTATCCTCACATTTCTTTAGAGTTTCATGATTTTCTCAAAGAGGCCATTGAACTCGGCTTACGATAAGTTTTGATCTCTTTAGTGGATTTTTCTAATTTTCCATTCAGATCTCTATCACCTTCTTTTTTTTCGAGAGTTGTACTTTCGAAACATCCAGTTCATCGAGAGTTCCCATCAATTGAGAAGTGATCTCAACATTTTTAGAGTCTTTCCACTTGATTCTCGTGATCGGTTCCTTTTTTGTTCTCGCTTCTTGAGTTTCAATGAGTAGTTCTTGTAACACGTAATAGTCCTTCATAAGATTCTCAAACGAATCCATCAGTCAAAGTTATCACATAAATTGAACTTGAGAACTCATGTGCTTGTGTAGGAGCAACAACAGAGATAGAATAATTTACCTCCTCCACGGCCCATAAAAGACGACATCATCATTGTCCACATGCGAGAAAATTTCATCTCGAGGAAATGTAACCTTCTTCGAGAATTTCTTCCTCTTCTACAATCATAGCTTTCTTCTTTGGAGATCTTCCTGTCTCTCTTGGCTTGTCTTTTTTTTTTCTTTCTTTAGCACTCGGCTTCGGGACAATCATATTGAAAGTGATCTTTCTTCCTTACAACTTGTAGCATCTGTTGGTATCATCATCCTGATCACTTTCCTCCTTGATTTTGGAGTTCTTCTTCTTGGATGAGGATCCTTCGACTTTCTACGGTCCTTTCTTTTCTCGGTGTATCCGTCCTCGAACCGAGTCTCTCTTGTACTGTGATTCCCTGTAATATTTCTTATATTTCCCATATCTTCTATTGAGTCTTTCAAACCTCCTTGCCATCAGTACTAGCTTTTCCTCCTGCTCATCCTGATTTTTGGCAAGTGAGTTCTCAGACTCTCTAGACTTACAGGATTTCTCTTTGGCTTTGAAAGTCACATTCTTGCTAGATGAAGAATAACCTTTCTTTGTCCGATTTTTAGTTTTCTTGTCAATCACAAACTCATAAGCTTTCAGCCTCGGAGAAAACTTGTTGATATGGCATGGAATCAATATTTTTGGTGTTTTCAATCACCACAAAGATGTATATCCCATTTCTTAGATAATCCTCTAAGAATTTTCGGTTACCACTTCTCTCTCTGGGTATCTTTTCCCAAGAGCACTCGGATCATTCATGATCTTAGTGAATCGACCTCAAGTTTGTCAATGGATTCACTATATTCCATTTCAAAGCTATCAAACTTTCCAATAAAGAACAGAAAAGTTTGTTTTCCTTAATATGATTTGTGCCTTGACACATAATAGCAAGTGTGTCCCATATTTCTTTTGCAGTTTCACAGTGAGAAATCATCCCCATAACACCATCATTAATAGTGTTATACAAAGTATCTTTAGCAATGTAGTCCAGATTGACTAACTTTATCTCATCAGGAGTAAGTTGATCATCAGACTTTGGAAATTCATCTCTGGGATCATTCCTCTCAGTATCAGTGATTATGGGATTCACAACAGTAAATTTGAATGGTCCTTCAGAAACCACTCTCCACATTCTTTCATGTTTTGAATACGAGATGAGCTGCGCATTCTCAATCTCCATAGGTCATAGCTCTCAACAGAGAACATAGGAAGTTTCTTAGAAGGCATGATGATCGAGACTTGTAAGATATCGACAAAATGATCTATTCAAGAGACCACCAAAGTCTTTCAAAGAAAAATAGATTATGGCTACCAAAGCATGTGGTCAAAATGAACCAACGCTTGCGATACCACTTGTTGGTCCCGGTGCTAACGAGTCTCTCACACGTGTATGGGGGGGAATACACGTGTTCGATGATTTTAAAACTTTTCTTTCATCGAGGTCATAAGGGGTCGTTATCCCGATGATTTTGCCTCGAGAAGCCGCAGATTGCCTCGAGTCAAAGTCTATTGAGACAATGATCCCGAAACGCTTTTCGAAGCTTCGATTAGCCCAACCGAGCCTCGAGTTTATCGGAGATCCCGAGGCACTTGGATCAAATAATTATCTTATTGAACCCTCGAGAGAGAGTTAGTTCGGTTTTGGTAACTATCTGTTTCTAGCTACTCAAGTGTGTGAAATGGTTGACCCTAAGTTTATACTCATTTTAGCTTTTGTCAAAATCTTCCTTCAATAAAACAATGATTAAGGTTGTGATCAATTTGATGCAAGTTCAATGGATTAGTTCCAACCGATTATCGATGAACTATGCTTTCAAAGAAAAAACATGAAACAGAGATAATAATGCAAAGACATAAAAGCAAAATAACACAAAGAATTATAGTGGTTCGTAGACTCAAGCTCCTACGTCCACTCTCTCGATCTTGAGAGAAATTCCTTAACCACTTCCTAAAGCTTTACGACTAACTCACCACAGTAGCTTACTCGCTTTTCTACCTTGAGTTTTACGGGTGACTCACTGCGCACTTACTAACTCAAACACACACAAGTTTTCGGACTACCACAAGTAGCTTACTAAACTTCTTCTCTAGAGTTTTTAAAGCTAACTCAATTGTAGCTTACTAACTCTTTTTACAACTCCAACTCACCAACAAAACACACACAAACTACCTTAACAAAGGGTTTGGGTTTTGGGTTGGTTTCAACTAGGGTGAGATATCCTTTACAATAAGAACTAATGTAAAGGTTTGGATATCTCTTCTAAGCTTTGGATATATCTATTTTCTAATTAGAATAGTGAGCTCTCTTCAATATGAAACACTTGGGAAATTCTAGGTTTTTTGAGTGCTTCAATTTGCAATATCTGAATGAGCTCTTGAGTTGCTTTGAAATTTCCGTAACCTCTCAATGAAAAGGGTCCTTTGGTATTTATAGTTCTTGTTCACCAAGGTCACTCTTGAAAAAAAAACTATCTGTTGGAAGAGATAAAAAATGAGTTTCTCTTTATGGTGTTTGATGAATGACTATATTTAGGGTTTGAATACTCTCTTGCATGTTTTAGGAAATATCAATCATGTAGCCAATAAACAATTTTTGGCAATATCTTAAGATTATTGACATGATTTGCGTTATCCTATCGTTTTGTAGTCTTGAATAGATATTATGTTGTCTTCCTCTCGATTTGGTTCTTGTCTTGATGAATGTAGACAAACAAAACTTCTTTTTGGTCAATCTCCGAATGAGACAACTAACCTTAAACAACACTTTTAGTTTCTTTTGTCCGTCTATGAATGTTTTGGGCAATATCTACTTTTTCAATATTTGCGTTATTCTTTAATTTGTAGTCTTGAGATAGATATTATTGATAACTTCTGAACATTCGGTTTATCTTGATGTATTAAGTGATCTTCTTGAGTCTTGATGTCTTGATTCTTCTTGATCTTGATGTTTTCAGTGTCATCTTTTCATCGAGTCTTGATGTCTTTAGTGACATCTTGAGTCTTGATGTCTTGATTACATCTTGAGTCTTGATGTCTTTAAGTGACATCTTGAGTCTTGATGTCTTCGATTACTTCTTGAGTCTTGATGTTTTTTAGTGACATACTGAGTCTTCAGTGTTTTTATTGACATACTGAGTCTTCAGTGTCTTTAGTGACATCTTGAGTCTTGATGTCTTGCCATTTTTGAGTGTTTTTTTTAGTGACAAACTGAGTCTTCAGTGTCTTTAGTGACATCTTGAGTCTTGATGTCTTCGATTCTTTATTGGTCTTGATGTTCGAGAATCTAACTTTGATCTATATCTGCGACACACATGGTGCAGATAACTTCCTGAACAATCTATACTGAAACATGACTCAATCTATCAAGATTATTCTGAACATGTCATACTCATGGTTTTTGGGATCTAATCAAAACTTCTTTATTAAATTCATCTCCCAACAATGACTGATTGATCACTACAATTGACAATTTATAACTTACTAATAGATACACAGGTATAAAAAAAATTACACATAAACAGGTACATTTGCACATTATGTACAATTTTGACTGCATATATAAAATTATTTTATACATATTAATAATTTTTAAAAAAAATTATACCTATTAATAATTTGATTCAAAATTTTGTAACCAACAATAATTATTTGTTTTTTTAATTCCCATTGCATGCAAACCCTTATGCCTTTTTGCATGTGGATTGTGGGAGCATCTGAAAAGGCTCATGTATCAAAATGGACAGGCTATTTTGAAACACATTTAAGCGGTAGAAGTGTTTTTATAAAATAAGTGTGACCCGATTTAAAATTAAAAAAAAAAATATATTATTTTAGTTTCGTTTCAAAACACACGCTTAAATATGTGATTATGTTCAAACTTAATTCCTTTTCAATTGAATCATTGACCTTCTTTCAATCTCTTTAAACTACCATTATTGAATTTTTCATGCTACATTGCTAACGACCAACTTTTGTATCTCGTACTGAAAATCAAGGGTCAACTCTACTAGTTGAATTCGAAACTCTAGAGATGTACTTTTAGACATGTTAAAACTATTAAAATTAATATATTTAAATTTTAAAATCGAAAATCTATGATTCTATAAGTTCAGATTTATAAGAAAATGTTCTCATTTAATTTATTAATTAAACTCATAAACTACATCGAAAAAGAAACAACAAATTCTTATTATGGCCAATCCCACAATCCACCCATTTGTAAATTAGCTGCAAATTAATGTCGACAAAAGTATTTACAATTAATAAATTCAGTGGAGTGCTTTTTAAAATATATATATATATAAAAGCAATTTAATAAAACAAACCTACAAATTTGATCATATCTTTGCAAGGTAAACTTATATCTTATTTATAAAACATATGGTACAATACATATATACGGTCATCACCATCATTTAATTAATTTATTTAATTAATTCAATCTTCTCATTTATATATATTCCATACTTTATTCAATTTCATTAATTATATTAAATTTTTTTACCCGACCTGGACTCAATCCGACCCGAATCCAAACCCGGCCCGAGTGGTTCATGGTTCACCCGGCCCTATGGTTCATGGTTTAGGGTTCATAGTTTAGGGTTTAGGTTTATATAATTAATTTTTTTCACGACCCGAACCCAACCCGATCCGAACTCAGTCCCGAATGATTCATGGTTCACCCGGCCTTAATGGTTTATGGTTTAGGGTTCAGGTTTATATAATTAATGAGAAGATTAAATTAATTAAAGAAATTAATTAAATGATGGTGAGACCAGATATATATATTGTATACACATAAATTTAGACGTATAAATTTTTTTCACTTCACTGTAAGATATGATCAAATCCGATCAAACCTAATGGGCAATTTCTATAATTAATAACATCTCTTTTTAGTTACTACTATTAAATATTTAAAAAAATTAATTTCACCGATCAGTTTAAAAAACCTAACTCAAAATGATATTCTGCACCTTACAAATTGTAAAAGTATTTAAGAAATTACAAGTCAGGTTTCAAAAAAAATAAAAAATAAAAATTACAAGTCACAAAGTTTCTTAAATAACTTGATTTGTCAGTTTTACAACAGTCACTATGAAAACCGTTTTTTACAAAAAAAGAAATGACATGCCAAGAAATTTTTCTGCGAAGAACTATTTACTTTAAAATCAAACATACAAATTTTCTGGTCAATTAATTCTGTCAACTTATATTACATGTGAAGTTGAATCATTATATTATGTAATACACACAGCATGTATAAAATAACATTTATCATTATAATTACCATGAATTAACAAAACAGAATACAATACAAATATAGAGAATTTCCTGTTATATAATGAAAAATCATAAAACTCTATTCCTAAAGAACATGCTTGAAGTATTAGCTGCTATAGCAGTTAACAAAATGAAGAAACATAATTTTTTTTAATTGATAGTTCAATCCTATCATACAATATTAGTTATCCAGTCTCCAGATGCACAAAATAGAAACCCTATGGTAAATTAAAAATGGCTACATAGCAAAAAACAAGATTGGTAGTCAACATGGCCTTGATAAACCGTCACAAGACCGTCGCCATTTTCAGTTATTCTTAACCGAAAATTTGCTCTCCAATTTACTCATCATCAGAATCATCGAACTTAATTTTCACAGCTTTTGGAGCATTTGAATCGATTTCTCTAAAATGGGCACCGTATAACTTGGACTCCTGCAAGAATGACATTTAAAAACGATGTATCAGCAAAATGATACTTCATCTCTAGATATGAACAAACCAGATAACAAATGACATATCTATTAGTTCTAAACAGGACTTTCTTGTATTACTTTCCTGTAATTGTGTGGTTTAGTGTATGATTAAATAAAATTACCGATTTCGTGTGATGTTTACTGATAGATATGGAAAGCAAATTGAGGTAGTAATAGTATATTTCCTTTCATATTCAATGAAAAGCACTTCCTGGGAGAAGAATCTTTGATGATGTCAAGTTACTATGTTGTGGTTAATAAGCTCAAAACTCTCAACATCATTTATCAATTCAAAGAGGGTATATCTGACCTTTTTCTTGACGTGAGTCCCGAATTTCAGTAAGGCATCAGGTACAACCTGATTAGCTTCCCTGAGAACATTTACCAATTCCCCAGAAAGTCCCTGAGAAGAATTTATTCATCCAATTAACTAGTAGTCTAATATAATATATATGCATATATAATGTACATACTTCTCTCTCTATGTATATAGATATTACAGACTATATCAGCACATTTTTACTACTAAAATTGAAATGCATACCTTATTATCCTTTGTAAAGAAGGTGTGAGCCACTCCCTTCTTACCAGCTCTACCTGTACGACCAATTCTGTGAACATAATCCTCTGTAGTAAGCGGAAAACTATAATTTATTACAACTTCAACATCCGGAATATCCAGTCCTCGAGCAGCAACATCAGTTGCTATCTGCAATTAAGAACACATAAATACATAGCTGCGCAATTGTGGCATGAACAGGCAACATATATAATTTCCTTAGATTGAGGGGTTTAATTTGATGAGGGGGATTTGGGGGAAGGATCTCAAACAATGTCATATAGAGTGGAATTATTTAAATCCATCAGAATAACAAAAATAATAATTTGAATTGAGCTCTATGAACCATGTTCAACACTGTTTTGTTAGACTGAGCTTATCATATAATCTCTAATGGTTGAAATGGTCATTGACTCATTGTTTACAGTCCCACAAAGATAGGCTTGCTTTCTATTTGAGTGCATCCCTCAAAGACAGGCCACTTACTATGTACTATCATTCATTTTTTATTTCCAACTTTACCCTTATTTAATGTATCTTTTTTTTTTCCAAATCAATATCTAGATACCAGTAACGGTCTTGGAAAATGAGTAGACATAAGGGCGAAATGGGAAAACAAAGCAAAAAATTAATGCTAAAACTGTATTAACTTTCATTCGTTAATCTGTGTGAAAAAACCCGTAAGCCTATCTTTGTGTGACGGAGGGAGTAGTAATTAGTAAAAAGAAAAACCCTTGAGCTATCTAGATGAGAAGAAATACTCATATGTTACATGCCAATACTACTCAATCTTCTTCAGTCAATGCTTCAGAAGAGAGCACACGGAAAAATGGTGTGTGGGGCCAGTTAAAAACATGTACAAAGAGAAAGCTAAGTTGGAATCAGTGAAGTGAAAACTATGCATGATATGGCTATCATAAAGCACAGGAACTATCAGCAAGTAACACCAGGATAGGTAGCGTCAACTTCTTTATCCATAAACGTTCAATACAAGAATGAGAACCACAATGTCAACAGGCAGTAAATACAAAGTTCATGATAATGATAAGGTGTATAACTAGCAAAGAAGGTCAGAGTCAAAAGAAAGAAAAAAGGAGCCTATGGTCATAGATAAATGAGCCAATAATATAATAAGGCGAACAAGAACTTGAAATTGCTAAAGCCAATTATTAAAAAAAATGCCTAGTTCGTACCAGTAGAGGACAAGTTCCCTCCTTAAACAACGACAATGCTTGGGTTCTTGCATTCTGTGCTTTGTCACCACTTATAGAAACGGCTTTCCAACCCCTGGCAAAAAAAAGTGAACAAAATAAACACCAAATGGAAATATTACAGCATTTTAGATTATATGCCCCATATGAAAATGACCACAGAGGAGCAGAAGAGCTAAGTGCTATGTGTCACTTGTTAAAGCAATCAAAATGTGAAATTACTTTCTCTGAAGCATATTCTCCACCCTCGATGCTTCTTTTTTGTATAAAACAAATACCAATACTCTGTTCCTGCATAAAATTATAGTCCCAGAGAGAAGAATCAGAAAGCACCCACAGGCATTCTAAAGTATAAAATATCATTGATATAAAAAAATAAGTAAACTGGAAATGTATGACTTGCAACATCAACACATACTTTCTCGACTTGTGGTATTTTTCAAGCAAAATCTGCAAGCGTTCATCACGTGCTCGATCTTCCAACACCTGCAATATAAAGGAATGCTATCCTTTTTATACTAAAGCAAATAGATTTCATTTTTATACTAATGTAAATAGAGTTCATTTTTATACTAATGTAAATAGAGTTCATTTTTATTTAGGGAATACCAGTTCATGCTATTTTCCTCACTGATTTATATTAACTATCCCTGCACCATCTTTTCCCAAAAAAAAAAAAAATTACCTCCACTATTTGCATGACATCATGGTTGGCAGCTAAATCTTCTGAACCCACAACCACCTGAAATATATTTAGTGTAAATTAAAGAGAGCAGAAGAACGTCGGCAGTAAAGGTAATTCTCTAAGATAATGCACACCTTAACAGGGTGGGGATCCATAAACTCCTGAGCTAATTGATGCACAGCAAGAGGCCATGTTGCACTAAACATTACCATTTGGCGAACTGAAAAGCATGTCATTCGAAATTATTTTATACCCGGAGTATTAACAATTGAATGAGTAATGAATATTTTTAAGACAAATAATCGTGCAAAATGCAATATATGTTTTCTGCAATGGAATAGAGTGGCATATGACCCATTGACCAGCTAAAAGTTATGAAGTTATGATTGTGGTAAACGTAGAAGATTATGAAAGATGATAATTCAAAAGGTTAAAACAGATATCATATGCCCCATATCATACCAGAGCATGTTTGGCTTAATATCGAGCGAACATCTGGTTCAAATCCCATGTCAAGCATTCGATCAGCTTCATCTAGGACCTAATGAAAGATACCAGTTAGAATATTTGTGTTGTAAAAAAAGTAATTAAAGAAAACTACTAGGTACAAGAATTACAACCAACAAAATAACTAAAAAAAAGCATATACATGTTACTAATAGGTAGGTGGCTAGGTACTTAGCCACTTTGAAATAGGGAATATTACCAGTATACAAATGTTATTCTTGAAGTAACATCAAACTGTTTGTACTATATATAAATTGATATTTAGCTTCCAGAATGGTAGTTCTTCCATGAAATTAGTGAAGCATTCCTTTAACATGCTAAAAGAGTGATTTCTAAAAAAAAGTATGTCCTTTTTAAGGTAACTCTAAAAGTTATCAGCTTCTTTAAAATTATAAATTTGAATAAATTTGTGCACTAACCTCCAATAATTATAGAGTTATGTTTAGAAAGTTAAGAATGCATTTGGAGGAGATATTTATTATAATTTTACTAGGGGAAGTGTGCTAACAATGCTGAAACTAAATTGCATTGTATCATAAAACCAGGAACTTCGAGATTCATATCAAGCATATGAATGATTAAACCATAAGGCCCGAGTATACTGATGAGTATCAAGCATTAACATAATCATGTCCACCTGAAAATTTCAGAAAATCCTGACAGTTTCTATACTTATAATTCAAGTTTGTGGCAGCACCTTAAGCAATTTCATGTCACAAAATATATTTTGCATATCATTACCTAATTTTGTTCTAATAGTTGTAACCAACCAATAACTGCAGACATTTAAAAGTTAGATGACTTGTGCTCCCACTCATAGATACTCATCTAAAAAAACAATTCCTTAACAGAAACTAAAAATCCGATGCAGTAAACGAGAAACAAGCACACAGTTAATCAGAAGATATCCAGTCTTTTATTACATATAACGCAATATCTACTTACCACGTAAGACACCTCCTTTAGGTTACACATTCCCATTTCAATCAAATCTTTCAAACGGCCAGGAGTCCCAATAACAATGTCCTGCATAAGACCACATAAAAGCTTCAAGAATTGATGCATAAGACCAGCCCCTTGGAGCCAATTAAAGATAAGTACAAAGAGACTAGATATCCCAAACAAGAACACAAGACACTCTTAACTCTAACAATGTATGATACAGAGAAGGTTTTCAAACATTAACGGACATTAACCACCAAGCAGAAGTACTAAACTTAATTCCCACACTTCTCTCATGTTTCCTCGCTATCTTCGAGTAATCTTTCGTTCCTTTGTAGACATAAAGACCAGCAGCAATATTGGACAAGAACAATGCCAATCATACCCAGATTTTGAGATTATGTTTTTCCCTTTTAGATTACAAAATGTAGCATAACTAGGGAGAAATTTTTGTATCATCCTGAGAAAGGAAAGGCTTTCTCAATACACAAATGCTAACTACGACCACAAGTAACTTATTTTCCGCTGGCCTCATAAAACTAAATAGACATACGCGCTAAGATTATGCAATTTTCTTCATAAGTCCATCCTACTTATTTTCATGCCAGAAGCAAAGTTCACCATTAACTTATTAGAGATCAAGATTTTGGAACACTTACCACACCAGATTTTAGAGAAGATATCTGGGCCCCTTTATTGTGATTTCCTCCATATATACAAATTGACTTCACTCCAGTAGGCTTTCCAGCATCACAAATAACATCTGAAATCTAGCACAGATATGTGTCATCATCAGTCCACATGCTTTATAGAGCTTACCATAGCAATATCTTAAAAATGAGTGTACAAGAATGAAAGCACGGTTCTTGACATATAGTGGTCATTATTTTAGTTCATGGTGCATGAAATCTTCATACACCTTTCAAAAGAAAATGCAAATGAAATATAAGCAAAACAGAGTAAATCTGTCAGGTTAACCAATAGCATGTGCCGTAATAACCAAATCAAGGACATACTTGTTGAGCTAGCTCCCTCGTAGGCGATAGAACAAGGCAAAGTGGACTTTTTTTCTTAAATGTTTGAGTCTTTCGCTTGCCCAACACGTGCATAATTGCAGGGATTCCAAATGCAAGTGTTTTCCCTGAATCAAACGCCAAATACCAGTCACAAAAACCGCAAATAGATAAGCTGAATCAAGCAATATCACAACAGAGAGGATCAAAAAACAATTACTCACCAGAACCAGTTTGTGCAATTCCAATTAAATCGCGGTCATCAAGGAGAAAAGGCCATGAATGAGACTGAATTGGCGATGGCTTATCAAACGTCTTGCAGCATTCCAAGACATTATCAGGAAGCCGCGATTCAGTAAACAAATTAAGTTCCTTGTATTTCGAGTCATTTACATTCAGTCCAGATACCACAACACCACCACTGCTTTCTCTCACCTCCTCCTTCGTGCTCACGGTCACCTTTTCTTCTCCGTCCTTCTCTTTTTTCTTCTTCTTCTTCTTTCCAGATTCTTCAACTGCTCCATCACTCGCAATCGCCTCTGACTTGTCTTTCTTCTTCTTCTTTTTGGAAATTTCCGCCGATCCGTCGTTCAAAGCCTCCTCATTCTTCTGATGCTTCTTCTTTTTCTTGGAAATCTCGACCGAGCCATTTAGGGCTTCCCCCTGTTCATCCTTCGTCTTCTCCTCTTTTGCATCTTTCCCGGTTTCTGCAACGAGTTCGGCGTCGATTTCTTCAAGCTTTCTCTTTTGCTTGTTCTTATGCTTCTTCTGGAGCTTGGTTTCGCCATTTTCCATGGCGTTTACGACCTGCGCTTCGATTTCCTGCTTCTTTTGGCCACCCATGATTAAGGAATTATAGCAACCCAAAACCCTAGTAAGAAGCGGTTGAGATTGTAGGTTTTGGGTGTGGAGGCAAATTGGGCGAAGGCCAAGAAATGACCTTTATAGACCTTGTTTGGAGCATATAATTTTCTACTTTATATGCGTCTTTTTATTTATTCAACAAATATTAAATATCATGTAATAAAAAAAAAATAGAAATAGATATATGTATTCCAAATAGACGCGTTTCGTCATCGTATTTTTAAATATATAATTTATTATATTAAAAATATAAATTTATTTAAATTGAATCATGTAACTATTTTTTCATATTAATAATTACATGGTTCAGACTTCAGTGTAAACAAGTTACATCTTTCAATATAACAAGCATGTTTTTAAAGTACACTATAAATCTACAGTGCACTTAAATGTATACAAAACTTAGCTTAAAAAATATTGAGGATTCGCCATTTTCCATGGAGTAATATAATTGGAAAAGTATTACACTTCTTATATGAGTACATTTTTTTTTGTTAATTAAATGAATGTACAATTTTCTACCCCTAATAGTTTTTTCTTTGTACTTGTTAATTTAATTATTCACAAACACTCTTATAAACTTTGTTTATTGCATGAAATTGATATTATTATATTTATAAGTTGACATCACCACTCCTGTAAATCAATACCTAATATTTAATATCATGATCTTGATTTATAAAGGTAATGGAATCAAATCATAAGTACAATTGTATAAATTTTATACTATGAACAAGTTTCACGGAGACTTAATCTTAATGAGTAAGGTCTCAAGTAAAACTTGTTCATGACATGAAAATTATATCATTACACCTATAAACTAATATTATAACACTTATCAATTGATACCACTTCGTCAAAAAAAATCAATTGATACCACTTATCAATTAATGATATAATATCAGTTTATATGCGTAGTAGTATCAGTTGATTAGTGTAATAATATAAATTTTATAGTATGAACTAGTCTCACACGAGAGTTTATGTATGTATATTCACTCTTGTTCACAATCATAATTTACTTAGAAAATTTCAAAAATATTGTTGTTCCACCAAAAATAATGTTATAACTTATACTTGAAATGTTCAAAATTTCAAGAAAGTTGCTTCTTGGTTAGAAAAGAAAGGTTTTTCGGTCTCATATTTTATCTACTTCTATTTTTCATCCTATAAAAATTTAATGTCCAATTTTAGTTCCACATTTAAATGGATTGTCCAATTTTGGTCTTATTTTCACTGAAAATTTGAGAAAAATGTCGTTTTCGGTCTCATGCAAGTCACGTGACGGTAAAATTTTGTTGTTCTTACATTTACAAATTTTAAATTTTAGTTTTGATTAAATTTATAGAATTATTTATACATGTGTAGTTTAATTGATTAAAAGACATAAAAAACAAAAAGAAAAAAATAGTCAGCGCTCACGTTATTGAGGGTATAGAAAACCCCCAAATTTTTCCAACACGTGACTTATATGTGATCAAAAAGGCGTTGTTCGCAATTTTTCAACCAAAATTGGACAATTAATTTAGTTATGGGATCAAAGTTGTATAGTTAAATATTTTGGAACAAAAAATTGACAATAGATAAGTTATGAGCAAAAAAAACTTTTTTTCTCTTCTTGGTATGTAGACTCTTGTCTTCTTGAATTTCAATACATTAATATTGTTGTAAAATATGAGAATAATGTTAAAGGAGAAAGCAAGAACACCAATTTGTTGACCCAGCTCGTCCAAAAGGACTACGTCTGGGAGGGCGCCAAGCCAGGAGGGTTTTCACTATAATTCTCTGTAGACTCACTCTTCTGTTCTCTCTATCAAATGACGGTACAATAGAATATGCATATATATAATAGGTATTGGGTTTTAGCCCTAAAAGCCCTAACTCTAAGCCCACCACAATAAGTAATGTCCACTAATACTAATGTATTTACAACACTCCCCCTTGGACATTACAACGTGGTTTTCATGCCTAACTAAAATTTCGCTACAATAATTCAAAGAGAGAAACTTAGTAAAATAAGAAAATGTACAACTAATGATCTTCTAAATTCAATCTTCAAAACGCTCCCCCTGAGGACAACAGTCTTCCAAGCCTTTTGTATTATGTTTTTCCACTCTTCTGGAGTTCATGCAGGTAAAAGAATTTTAGGGGATATTTGTTTTGTCAAGTTCCCTTTAGCATTCCTATTATTCATACGGGCAACAAAAATTGCATTTTCCTCATAATGGATGATAGGAGATACATCATTATCACATGAATCATAAATGTATATAAACCAAAATATTGCAAACGTCGAAGATACTGAACATATGCTTTAAAGTTTTACAATGTCTCCTTATAGGAGAAACACTAACTTAATCTTGCAAGCAAAATCAATATAAATTCAATATTGAATTTGTTGCAGTTCTTAAAACATTGTAATGCACTAATGACACTCTAATAAGGAACCTCTAGTCCTAAAATGTCATAACAATTACTAGTGTGCTAAGTAGATGAAATTTAATATAAAATCTCTCCAATACCTTCTCCAAGTAAGATGATTGGTATATAAAGATTCATTTTGCTTTAGGGAAATGCTCGATCTGTTGGTCGAGACAATACTTGATTTCACCAACATTTTATTTCAAAATTCAATCTCTAAGATTAAATTAGTTTTCTTTGATTTTCTTACTTGTTCCAATAATATTTAGATTATCACCAGAAATCGAGATAATAAAAACACCACCAAAGTAATTTCTTTGTAAACACGTAAGAAAATATTTTAATGTTTATTTATTCCTCCTTCGGAAGAATGAATTGAGTCGATCGTGGAATATTCGACCCAAATATTTTATGTCATATAATGACCTTTGTAATTTTAATATTGTACTTAATACGATTTTCACCATTCTTCATATGAGGAATTTTATATCCATCAGGGATTTTCATATAAATATTAATATCAATTGATCAATATAAATATGCGGTTACAATGTCTATCAACTGCATTTCTAATTTTACTAACTGTCAGAGATATTAAGTAACGGAACTTTATTTCATACATAACATGAGTATATATTTAAAATCTATATCGGGTCTCTGCAAAAATCCATGAGCTTCTAATCTCGCTTTGTACCTCATTACATCATTATTGTCATTCTCTTTTTCGTACAAAAACCCATTTATATCCAACAGGAATAACGTTTCAGGGTGTATGTACGATAAAGTCAAGAATATTAGTGAGTCAAGTTCTGCCTCAATTGTTTCTTCCTATTTTACCCAGTCAAAGTGCTATTGACTTTTGGGTACTGGATCCAGATTTTTAATAGTGAGAGCAATTATGGCAACGAATAAGTTGTCTACAACATTGGTAAATTTCTCTTGTATTTATAATTTGTATATTTATATCAACCAGATCTTCATCATTTCCCATAATATTTTGATCTGGTCATTCCACAATTCTAGTATTTTTACTATTTTGGGCACGTGCTTCATTACTAGAATTTTCGTCTTCGGGACGAATCTCTTCAAGAGGCTTCAAGAGTGATTGAATATATTTGCTAGCTTTAGTAATTACCGCGGATATATGTCCTACATAATAAGGGGTCCTTTACGCTTCTGGCGTGTTGGGGCATTAACATATATAATTGTCTAAAATTAGCACATTTACTCTTTGTGGTGCATTTACAACAAGTATATGTGCTTTAGTCACTTCTTTATCATTAGTAAATTAATCTGGCAGGTCACTTGCTAAATATTGCAAGTTAATTTATCATTTGAACTTCCAGTTCATTTTGACTAGTGCGTGAATTTTCATATTGAAGATCTTTTATATTCCACGAAATTTCTCGGCATTCATTGAATTTTAAATTCTTATCTCCCCCTAATGCCGAGAAATGATCTTCATCAAATGTGCAATTAGCCAACTGGGCCGTGAAGTGAGGTACACTGTGGTGGTGATATTGAAAACAAATGTTGCACATTATAATATTTGCAGATGGAAAATGTTTAGTTCTTAAGCACTAGTTATAAAAGGGGAATAATCATGATATGCAGTGAGTCGGATTTGAATTAGATTAGCACCATGTAAAATTTCATGCCCCCAACATGAAATAAGTAAGTTGGAATTCTGCAATAATTGTTAAGTAATTGCTTTGCTGAAGTCTATTAGTGATTCAGCTGAACAATTTTAGATGTGGACATAAGCGACTGAACCCTCAACTTTATTTCTCAATGTCATATAATAATCATCGATGTGAATTTTATCGAATTAACCATTCAAATAGATTTATTAGATAATCCAAAAATATAAGTTCAATAATATTGACAATAAATTTGCTTCAGGAAAATAATATCAGTCCACAAGTATCTTCCTAACTCTATTCAAGAAATATAAAAGATACGATTCCAACTTTAGTAGAAGAATGTCGTATTATAATTTTTCCTTTTCTTTGCACAATCCCCACAAATGAATTAATTTACATAAGGGATAAGGGGTTACGTTGTTCGACATACTATGTAAAATAGAATTTGCCCAAATCCGACTTATCATATTTTGAACCGCTCATGTCATAATTTGAATAAATTTGCTTCAGGCAAATTAGCACATTATTCAAAGAATCATCATTTTCAATTTTTCAATGTTCCTATTTGCTTCGGGCAAACTAGTACGATGTGATTCTATTTTGCTCATAATTATATAAGGAATCAATTTTAGTGGAGAATTTTCATGTATGATTTAAACAGTTTTCACTCAAAACAGGTATAGCAGGGTGAATTTCAACATGAAAAGTTCAAGTCAAGAAGTAATGCAGTAGAACAAGTTTGATAGTTTTCCTTTTAGTTATACAAGATAATCTTTTACTATAAATGACCATAAGGAAAGCTTGATATAAACTTTTATATGTCGTTCAAATTAAATAAATTTTCACGAAACAATTAGCCGTAAAAATCAATAATAATATGCAAATAAGGAATTTCTACACAAATTCTAATTTCTACAGCAAATAATTCTCAAGCCTATACTGCGACAAGCAGTTCTAATTGCTGAAATTTAAAAAGGATTATGTTTCTTTACCAGAGTGGAATCCTTGGGTAAGGGTTCCAATATCTTCTTATAATACACTTGGCTCGCATCGAGAGCCCGCTCCATGAGAGATCCAGGAGACGAAAATATGCTTCCTTGTCTCATAGATGGGGATAGTTTCATCGATTTTAGGCATGTCTCCAGCAATCGAATAGGTGCAATAGCCAATATCGAGTTCAAGAGAAAAACTCAATACAAAGAAAGGTTAGCCAAAAACAAATTATAGCAAAATTTAATATAACCATTTACTCAAAATTGTAACTGCTTAAATAAAATTTTCGTGCCAATACTTGTTACTTGGTATTGATTTCATACGTACACAAAGTGAAATAAAAAATCATAGAAGCAAAAATTTTATTATTCATACCAAGTAAATAAGATATTCGAGAAATTACAAAATCGCAATCAACTACAATATCCGTCAATTAAGAAGAGCTGAAGCATAAATCAATACGCACAAATCTTATTAATCAATCAACTATATATATCGGTAAAAAGAAAAAGGAGGTATGTACAGATCAAAAGATCTACTATGCTTTTAAGATAAATTCCTCATATTAGACAAAGCTATCAATCAACAAAATAATTAATATTCTTGTGGAATTCGCAAGCCTGGATTGAATATATATTTCCTAATCATACATCAAGAAATTGACACTGGAATTGCATAAATTCAGAAATAGACACGTCAGTTCCTTCATATGATAACAATTTTAAAATATTTTCAATTCACTCAATTCTAGTATCGTGCCGATTAATCAAGAACCCTTTTAATCGGCCATATAAGCAAATTTCTAAAAATCACCCATAAACACATAATTTGGCTATGAACAGAAACATAATCAATTTAAATAAACAATGGGAAATGATACATTCTATGAACAACAATGATTCCCGAATCAATGGAATAAGGATACATCAATCGCGTGAAATTGATTAATAAATTAACAATCAACTTTAAGGGATTAAAGGAATAATTCATAATATTGATTAATAAATTAATATAAATTAACAGTGACCTTGGATCTAAAAGTATGTCATCATAACCCAGATTGAATCAGGTAGTAACATGGTTGGGTAATGGGGAAAATCGAAATCATTGATTATCTAATTCAAATTGAATAATTCATTTCGAATCATTTTGCCATCGAGTGGATAAAAATTGAATTTTCACTGCATAACAAGAAATTACACAATTACCTCCATCTTTCGTTCTGTCCTAATTGTCTCTTTCGACTTCAACAACTAATGGAGTAGAACATTCGTGTTGATAACGTGTTGTAAAATATGAGAATAACGTTAAAGGAGAATGCAAGAACACCAATTTGTTGACTCAGTTCGTCCAAAAGGACTACGTCTAGGGGCGCCAAGCTAGGAGGGTTTTCACTATAATTCTCTGTAGACTCACTCTTCCGTTCTCTCTATCAAATGACGGTACAATAGAATATGTCTATATATAATAAATATTGAGCTTTACCCCTAAAAGCCCTAACTCTAAGTCCATCACAATAAGTAATGTCCACTAATACTAATGTATTTACAACAAATATTTGGCAAATTAAAAGACAACAAACAAAGAAGACCAAGAATTGGCTGTTAATCAACAAAAACTGAAAAACGTGTCCATCCTGCTCAATTAGTCAAGGGTTTTAATTTGGGTTGGGCTAATTTGGCAGTGACTTCGCTTTTGGTGGGCTAGTCCGTATATTTAATAATTATAAGGTCCAGGTTATTCGCACCCCCATTATTAGTTAGTACACCTACTAGATTGGTACATCGTACACCCATCATCATATTAGTACACCTCCATAAACTTTCCACGTTACCCTTCTTCTTCCCCACGTTCGTTTACACTCCCAAACTCGGATTTCTTGTTGGGGTGGAAAGAGGCAGAATTTAGAATGTAGGATTTTAATTTGAGGAGTAATACAGTTATTTTATTTGTAATTTTTTTTTTCAAATTTTTAAGAGGTGTATTTCCTAAAAATGGGGTGTAAGTAACCTATGCCAAAATATAAAATGTTATCTGGGTTTTATTGGGCTATGGTCCATATGCACATTCGCCCACTCACAATCACAATTTACATTGGAGATTTTCAAGATCTAATTGTTCCTAAAAAATGAAAATATGCATTTACTCATTGATTTGTAATCATTTATATCAGATATCCATTTATACGGATTTGATCATATGCCCGCAGTTGGACACAAACTTATATATTCACTGCCTATGTGATGCGCCACATATGCAACGTTCCCACCATTATTTAATTAATTCAATATTCTCATTAATTATATAAACTTAAATCCTAAACCATGAACCCTAAACCCATGAACCATTCGGGCCGGGAGAACCATAAACACTCGGGTCCGAATTGGGTGAAGAAAATTTAATATAATTAATAAAATTGAGTAAAATATGAAATATATATAAATGAGAAGATTAAATTAATTAAAGAAACTAATTAAATGATGGTAGATACCTTGCATATGTGGTGCACCACATAAGCGATAGGCATATAAGTTTGTGCCCACAATTCATCCATTTTATAATCACAATTTAATTCCACTCCATCCTTTTAACAATGTTTAATTCCACTTTGGAGTTTTTTTTAAGGCTGGGTAGGTCTTCCGCGCTTGGGTTGCATAATATAATTTAAATGTATTTTTAAAATATTCATATTTTAATCAAATAAATTGTCATATTTAAAAGATATACTTGATTCGGTGCATACATGATACAAGACCTTGTCTTATGCGAGTCATAGTCCATCATTTCAATAAAGTATTTGTCATTTCAATAAAGAATTCACTGTTTATTTTTTGCATCCTATAAAGTATTTGTCATTTCTTTAATATGTAGTTTATGGTTAAATACATATAATCTGCATTCTGATAGTGGATATAGGCGATTGGTAAATTAATTAATTCCAGTTTAAGATAATATCTTCTCTAAAATTCGCCATTTCAATATTCATCATGACTAGACATTTTTAGAATTTTTTTTCTATAACTTCTAAAATGGAGTAGTAATTAAAATTGAGTTGGTATGTTGTGAAACTTGTTCATCGTGAAATTGATTCATTTTTACACTTTAGTTATCACGATCACACCACTTAATAATATAAGTCACACTCTTCAGTTATCACGACTACACTCTCTGCTGCAATATACGTTACACTGACTCATACCCTTTATTTTTATGAGTAATATTTTTATAGTAAAAGTCACACTCTTCAGTTATATAACTAATACCCTTTAGTGATATAAGTCAATAATATACTCTTCAGTTAGGGAAATTAAAACAAACGAATTCATTCAATAACTCTCCACAAGTTCAGACTTTTAGATGTGACAGAAATCTTTCATAGTATTAGATGTGATACCCGAGCCTCTAACTACTTATTAGCCAATATAATTCATGCATTGCGTACATTTTATATTATTCATGTGTTATCTGTGATGCTGCATTATTTATTTGCGCTTAAATTGCTTAAAGATTGAATTATTTATTATACTCATACGTCATTAGTGGTGGAGAAAATCCTAAAATAATTTATTGGGGTTTGGTGATATTTGAGTACACATTACAAATTGTGGAATTATTTATACTAATTAATAATTAATGACTACTATTAATTAGATATATAAATTGAAGTAATTAAATATATGAATATATAAAATATATACTTAATAATGTCATGTGTATATCTATATGTGTGTGCACCAACTAGTGGCTATGTGATAAATTAAGAAACTACTAGATTAATATGTATATGTGATAACAACTTAAAGATAAATATTAAAATAAAATTAAACACCGCCTCCACATTAAGTAAACATGAGGCGATTAGTATTTATATAAGGGTGTATATATATATCCACGCATCTCCGTAGCTAGAGGGTTTAGGAAGGCAGAAAAGATAGGAAAATGGGAGGCACGTCGCGGGTTAGCAGGGGAGAAAAGAAAAAAAAAAAAAAAAAAAAGAAAGGAAGGAGGAGAGGTCGAGGCGGGGACGTGAGGGTTGTGCAACCGACGAAGGTATTTATGTAGATTTTAATTGTATGAATTTTTATAGGTATATATTAGCTAAGTTGAATTAGCACCTTTAGGGTTTTGAATATTAATTTCAAAGAAGTTAATAACTGAGTTAAATTTAGAATTTCATGAGTAATTTATATGTTAGTTAATAATGCTACCTGGCGATTTGTATAAATTTAATTTATGTGGCATATGTTGAATTAAGTCAGGTAATTAGGATTTATCTATGAGTGTAAAATTATAGGATAAAGTCAATAAATATAGAAAGTGTTGATTAAGTGATGTAATGGGGTTTTCATAATGTTAGGTTGTTTATAGAATGAAAATTTGAATCGGAATAATATTGATGGTTTATTGTTATCAAATTTGATAGTTGAATTCGATAAAGCAATTTAGGAGTGCAGGATAGCGATATTGTGCGGATTCGAGGTAAGTAGAAATTCATTTGCAACTACAATGCATAAACCTAACATTATGTGTTTGTGAGATTTGATTGATATTCAGTGATCACAGTGAAAAGCGCTGGTGAGCTCGATATTTGATGTGAACTGGGTATGTGAAATGTGAAATTTGTGAGTTAATCTGTGCTGCATTGCATCGTGCATATCATGAATTATCATGAAATGAGATTTGATCAAATGATGTGATTTGGCACCGAGGACGGAAGGGGCGACCTGGGAGTGGTAGTGACCAGGTAACTCCTGGCGGGCTACCCAGAGTAGGCCAACGCCTTAGTATCACACGGAAGGGGGCGACCTGGGAGTGGTAGTGACCAGGTAACTCCTGGCCGGCTACCCAGAGTAGGCCACCGTAATATGATCATGGAAGGGGCGACCTGAGAGTGGTAGTGACCAGGTAACTCCTGGCGGGCTACCCAGAGTAGGCCACCGTTTTATATATATTATGAGCTCATGTCGGTGTATAACAGTGAGTCAGGGCCCTGCGAGTGTTTCATAAATAAATTGGTGATTTCAAAAGAGAGAGCATGGGAAGGATTTTCAAATGATTCACAGCATCATGCATAATTTCTGCTTACTGAGATTTATATGTCTCACCTAGTTTATGCATTGTAGGTAATTCTGATGAGTTGTGACGAACTGGCCTTACTGTGGCAATTATCAGCAAAGCCGAGAATCTGGACTGGCTGGGGATGATCAAGAAGAGGATTCTCAAGGAAGCTATGAAGTTTGGTCTGGATGATAGCAACAAGGTCATTCTGACCTCTAAATGTTCTTACATTCACAAGATCTCCATCATCATTTCAGACAAATTGCCAGACAACTTTGAATGGAAGGAAGAGGGCACGAAAGTGTATTTGGCTAGACAGAAAGCCATACTCCGGCTGGACGAGGCTCTTCCCGATACCGATAATGATCCGAACCCATATGCTCCCAAGCCCAGAGGTGAAGGCAAGGGTGCCAAAGCTGCAGCATCGTCTGTGTAATCAGAGACGCAGACTGCCCCCAAGAAGATGAAAAGAAAGGCTCTGGCCAAGAAACCAGTGGCAGCGGAGAAGAGGCAGAAGAAGATAACTTCTATTCTGCAGAAGGCAGTTGTGGACCCATCTGTGCCAATATCAGAAGGAGGCGAGCCTGAGCTGATTGAGAAGGGAACAAAACTGATTCATCTGGAATCAGATGTAGAAGCGACTGCGAGTTCAGACAAAACTGCTAGCGTAAGCAGAGGTTGTACAGGAGGAAGTAATGGTGGAAGGTGGATATGAAGGAGAATGAGAAGGTAGAGGATCATCTGAGGGGAGAGAGCCATCTGATTTCGTACCACTCAACACGGTGTTCAGGAGAGACCGTTCACCAACACCAACCTCTAAATCACCCTCACCCAGTCCACACAGATCACCTATCCACACTTCAACCCCAGCCTAGATAAAACGTTCACCTCCAGTTGAGACAATTCAACCAGATCAATCCCCATCTCAACTGGAAATCCCTCTTGTTCCCCAGCCTACAGAAATCCCATCTGCACCTCAACCCACAGAACAACATATAGATATTCCTGCACGTCCCCAACCCCAACCTCAACCAGATATGACCATTTAACCAAAAATACAACCACCTGAGCCAACTCCCTCTTCTGCACCTGAAACTGAAATTGTTGAGGAACCTGTTGAGACTACGCCCAGAGATGATCTCTATGTCTCGATGTCTCACAACCTCTTCAACATTAAGCTGAAACTTGACACTGTTGGGGTTATACGTGAAAGTATGCTTTTACTTTGTATAACCTATGTATTAAACACTTATTTACTGAAATAAATTATTTATCACTATTGCTTTAAATATGATTGAATGTTATATATATTTATTGCAAACCGTTCATATAATGACACATGTTACATTGTAGTTAACGTGGTGATACCAGATCACAGAAGATCACGTTAACAGTCCCTTGTAAACTAGTGCGTGTTTCACAACCTAGATAGACCCGAACAGTTTATTGGTAGAAGTTGATGTGTAAGTCTCAGATTGACTTGTCTTGACCAAGAGATTACACTAGTGCATTCGATGTGCTGAAGCGGACCTGCAGAGAGGATAAACTCATTCGCACTGACTTAAGGGATGAAGAGTTAGACCTCAGTGGTTGTTGATTTCTTAATCTCTGTCACTTAATAAGGACCGTATGTGATTAGTAATTATTGCTTTGACTTATAAATGGGAAGAGAATCATTGAGACTTCGATACCCTATATCTTGGGCAATAATATTAATTGTACGACGATTGCTAAGATTAATACAGAGAATAGTGTGCTTGCAAAGTCTTGCGTGATTGGTCCCCTTGGTGGGCTCGGAACCTTTATCATACCAAATCTTGCAAGTGGAATTAATTTTCCGGTATGGATAATAAAACTGGGCTGTCCTTACTCCAAGGATAAAGATATTAATTAATATAAAGCTTTTCAGTGGCTTAATTAATTAGTGGACTAAATAATCTTAAACACGGAAAATAATGATCGGGAGCCATATTATTGTAATATGGGTTAAGATTGGATAGTGCAATATTAATTATATAGTGGTATTAATTAATATTAATGAGCTGAATTATATTGTGGCTCAATATTGGAATTCAGAAGTCCATTGGAAGATCCATCTTAATTCTCCTAAAGGCCCCTCAAGTAGCCCAATTATAGTCCAATAAATACAAGGTGCTTAAAATAAAAATAAATTTTGTTGCCTAATATTTTTGTAATTTTCGAAATTAATAAAGAAAAGAGGGAGAAGAATTTTTCTTGAAAAGATTTTTTGGAAAGGATATACGTATTTTTGGAATACAAGATTATCTCATAAATTCAAGAAAATCTCCCACTTGGCTTCTTTATGGGTAATTTTTGAAAATTATGTAAAGAAAGGGAAATAAAGATTTTCTTGATTTTCTTGGAAAGATTTTATGGAGAAAGATATGTATTCTTGGAATACAAGAATATCTCATAAATTCAAGAAAGATCCAATCTTGCAAATCTTCTTGTAATTTTCGAAAATTTGGGATAAATAAGGGTGTGGAATTTTTGTGGAAAAATACACATGGAAAGAAGAATATATTGAGTATATTCAAGATTTCTTGGATACCAAGAAAAGATCTTTCCAAACCCTAATTTTGGACCCCAAAATTTCGAACCCTACTCCTATAAATAGGGGATGAATTCATTCATCCCACACCAATTCCATGTGCTGGAAATATTAGAAATCCACAAAGGTGGTGCAACAATTTTATTTTTCCTTTGTTTTATAAATCGTTCATCGGAGAACCTCCCACTGTGTTATTGAGCGAGGACTTGGGAATACTTGAGAAAGACTTTTGGTTGGTAGCCATATACTTGATCCTGTCCATCTCAGACTGTCTCTCCAACGGGTACTTTTACGTAAACTCCTAGATTTTTCGCATGCTAGGACTCTTTACGTGAATTTTATTTGCATGTCGTTGTTGGCGTAAATTATTATTTGAATTCACTTAGGTAAATTCATGCTAGTAATAATTGTTAATTTAAATTTGTGTTTATGAGGTCATCCCGATAGATCCTGGCAAATGTTATCCCAACAACTGGTATCAGAGCCCTGGTTCGGGCTCTGATCTTTTAAACTGCAATTTAAATTGTTGATCATTAAAATTAAAATTGGATAGTAGAACTGTTAGATCTGTTTTGCAGGTATCCAATTGTCATGGTATTTTAATGTGCTTATTTACATGCAAATAAATTGTGGTTTTTAATTCGATTCGTTCGGATTCGTTTTGCCTCGTGAGAAAATCCACGAGTAGATTAGTATTTGTTTGATTTGTTCAATGTTATAGACTAGTCTAGATCTAGGTTTATTTATTTTGTAAATAAATTGGAACCGGATCTTGAACAAAGACGAAGACAGAGAATTAAAAGTGGTCGTCCAAGTGCTCAGACGTACGCGAGCCAAGGCGGAGCACGCGGGCTAGACCGAACGCCTAGCAACCGCGCCCATCGCTAGGCGGGACGCGGACGGGACTGATGGGCAATGGGGAGCCGGGCGCGGCGCTCACATGGCGCGCGCCCGGGCTGGGCAACGCTGGGCGATAGGGCACGGGACCTCGGGCGCACTTGCGTCCGGGTTACGCCTCGTGCGCGCAAAGGCTGAGGGCGACGGGGGCGGGATGGCCGACTCAAACCGGGGCGTGCGCCGCGCGACTCGCGTTCCGGGTCGTGAGCTACTCATTTTCCAGACGTCGTCCTAACCCAAGACGGAAGACACTCGTTAAAGAATTGTTGCGGATTCAGTGGGAGCCTTTTGAGACGAACGATGAAGGCAAAAGAAGAGACGATTTCTCGAGATCAAGATATGAAATTTAAACCATGACAGTTGGATATATGTTCCCAACTTGATTTATTTTATCTTGATGCTTGTTTTAAATTCGTGCTATTTTATTTGTTAAATGTGTTTGCATGATTTAAAATTGTCTAAAGAAAATCTCACTTTCGAAAATTACTAAGTATGTTTTAATTGACTAATTTTATTCCGGATAATAAAATTACGTCAATATTGACCTCTATGATTTATTTATTTGTGAATTCTTTTGGAGAAATTTCCCCAACGGAACGGCCAAAAGATGGTTTTCACATGAATAAATTCCCAAAAGGATGATTGTGAATTATTATTAGTGGCGACGATGACCCTCCCAACGAGGCTCGTTCAAAACGAAGTAATAGTTCTGTATTTAATCATGGTTATACTTAGGTATAAAATTGATATGCATATACTTCTCCGAAGTCCCTGTCAATTTTATATTGGTCATGTGGGAGCCGACTATTAATTTTGAATTAAAGGTTTGTAACAGTTCCTGTTTGTAACCTGCTTGAATGTGTTTAAATAGACAGATCACCCAACATGACCTATTTAAACTGTTTTGATATGTCGGCTGATGCATATTCATATTGTTTTGAGATTTTGATATGAATAATGTGATCGAATTATCTGATAAATTTGTGCTTATACAAATTGTTATTTATTTCAATTCAGCATGTCGAAACCTTTTAATCCACTGAAATATATGCTCAAAGAACATCAACTTACTGGTGATAACTATATCGTTTGGAAACGAAAAATGAAAATTGTCCTTGGTTCACCGAAGCACATTTGGGTTCTAACGACACCTAAGCCTAGCAAACCAACTGAAAGATCAACTGATGGGAGAGATCTTTGTATAATGACTGGGAGCATACCAACGGACCTGTGAAATGTATAATCCTGACATCCATGTCTGAAGATTTGAGATACATTCACGAAGGGGTTGAATCTGCTGCGGAAATTATGCAAAGCCTCGAAGAAATGTTTTTAACAGAAAACCGCATGATCAATCAGTTTAATCGCGATGGTGTGGCGATGCTGCATTTGACAGAAGGAACACCCGCGAGGGACCATGTTCTCAAGGTCAAGCGCCATTTTGACAAGCTTGCTTATCTCGGTGCTAAGTATAGTGATGAGGCTCAGGTCGACTTTGTGTTCCTAACTCTTCCAAAATGCTTCGATGAGTTTTACTGTAGTTATGTGATGAGTGATCACATGTTGACTATGGAAACTCTACCAGAAGTTTTGGAGACGATAGAGAAGCATTTGGGACAAAAGGACCAAGCTCTGGTGACTAAAAATCTCTTATCAAAACCTAGGCCAATGGAAGGCAAGATTGATGAAGAAATAAATTGTCGCAACCAAAGAAACCTCAACACAAAGAGCAGTAGAGATAAGACAGTCAAATGGGTGGGTGTCAGAAAGGATCCAAAGGGGAAGTGTTTCAACTGCGGTGAGAAAGGACATTGGAGGTCTGTCTGTCCCAAGCCTAAGAGGAATGGGAAGAAAGGTAATTCTCACGCACTAGTTGTTGAAACTTGTTTAGCGGTGTATGCTACCCACTCGTGGGTAGTGGATACGGGATCCACTGATCATGTTTGTTTCACATTACAGGGGTTCAAATTAACCTGGCAACTTAGTGGAAGTGAGATCCTAATCACACTGGGCGATGCTACGAAAGTAGCAGCTGAATTAGTGGGAGACGTGCACCTGTCTTTTGAAGACAAGACTTTAGTTTTAAGAGATGTTCTTTACGTTCCTATTTTTCGTAAAAACCTTATTTCAGTTTCAAAACTATTTATTGATGGATATTATGTTCGTTTTTCTAAACAAGTTACTATTTTTCGTAATGATGTGTTTATCTGTCATGGAACGTTGCGGAACAATCTCTATACTATTAATTGTGCACACCACTCACAAAATGCATCTTATAACACATCGACTATTTCAAGCAATAAGAGAAAACATTCAGAAAAGGTGAACGAGACACTTCTTTGGCATCTTAGGTTAGGTCATATTAATCTGAATAGGATCCAAAGGTTGGTGAAAGATGGTTCATTGTCGGACCTACAGATGGAACCATTTCCAACCTGCGAATCATGTTTGGAGGGTAAAATGACCAAGAGGGCATTTGGAGCCAAGGGGAACAAAACCACAGAAGTGTTGCAAATCGTTCACACTGACGTGTGTGGTCCAATGTCAACCAAAGCTAGAGGTGGTTATGAGTATTTTGTGATATTCACTGATGATTACTCAAGGTTCGGATACATTTTCCTGATGAAACACAAATCGGAAACCTTTGATAAATTCAAAGAGTTCAAAGCCGAAGTGGAGAATCATATGGAAAAGAGTATCAAGTTTCTACGATCTGATCGTGGAGGTGAATACCTCAGCGATGAGTTTTTGAACTACCTGTCAGACGAGGGAATTGTTTCCCAGTTGACTGTACCCGGAACCCCTCAACAAAACGGGGTTGCAGAACGAAGAAACAGAACACTCTTAGAAATGGTCAGATCCATGATGAGTTATTCAGATCTTCCCAAGTCGTTTTGGGGTTATGCCTTGAAAACAGCGGCTTATGTTCTAAACTTGGTGCCATCCAAATCGGTTCCCAAAACCCCTAAAGAGTTGTGGACCGGGCGCAAGCCCAGTCTGAGACATCTTAGGATTTGGGGGTGTCCGACATACGTGCTAGACAAGGAAGCCGGTAAGTTGGATGCACGTTCGGAACTAAGGTTGTTTATAGGATATCCCATGGGAACGAAAGGGTGTATGTTCTATGGTCCCGAAGATCAAAAGGTGGTAATAAGTACACACTTTAGATTTTTGGAAGAAGACTTTATGAACAATAGAAAGCCCAAAAATGAGATTACCTTACACGAAACAAGAGGGCAAACTCCTATACCAAATGTACAAGTTGATATACCAAGCGTCACACCAACACAACCGGAACCTCGACATAGTGGGAGGGTTGTTCGACAACCTGAGAGATTCATGGGGATAGGAGAATCTTCGGATTTGGTCCCCGGGGATAATGAATCAGACCCCTGGTCCTACAAGGAGGCGGTCCAAGATAAGGATTCTGAATCCTGGCAAACTGCGATGGAAGCCGAGATGGGCTCAATGGATCATAATCAAGTGAGGTAGCTAGTGGAACCACCCAGTGGGGTAAAACCCATTGGATGCAAGTGGGTCTATATGAGAAAAAGAGGGTCGGATGGGAAGGTCGAGACCTTCAAAGGTAGGCTTGTGGCAAAGGGATACACTCAAAAGAAGGGTATCGATTATGAAAAAACCTTTTTGCCTGTAGCCATGCTTAAGTCCATCCGTATTCTCTTGGCAATAGCTGCGCATCTAGATTTTGAGATCTGGCAAATAGATGTCAAGACAGCTTTCCTTAACGGGAGTCTTGACGAGGAAATCTACATGCAACAGCCCGAAGGTTTCATCGCGAAAGGCCAAGAACACCTTGTTTTCAAGCTAAGGAAGTCCATTTATGGACTAAAGCAAGCATCTCGGGCTTGGAACCAATGTTTTGATCATGTAATCAAGTCTTATGGATTTGATAAAAATGAGTTTGAAAGTTGTGTGTATAAGAAGTGTGACGGAACTGCCTTGGTATTCTTAGTACTATGCGTAGACGATATTCTGCTCATCGAAAATGATGTAAAGGTTTTGTCAGACGTAAGGGTATGGCTGTCAAAACAGTTTGATATGAAGGACTTAGGGAAGCCGGTCATATTCTTGGGATTAAGATCACTCGAGATCGAAAGAAAAGAATGATCGGCTTATCGCAAGCTTCATACATAGACACTGTTTTGAAGCGATTCAGCATGCAAGATTCCAAGAAAGGTTTTGTACCCTTCAGGCACGGAATCCATCTATCGAAAGACATGTGTCCCAAGACACAAGGGGAGATAGATGACATGAAAGGCATTCCTTATGCGTCGGCAGTAGGGAGTCTTATGTATGCAATGTTGTGCACGAGACCGGATATTTGCTATGCCGTTGGCATGGTAGCGAGATATCAAAGTAATCCCGGAAGTCAATACTGGACTGCAGTAAAGAACATTCTAAAGTATCTGAAAAGAACTCGGGATAGAATGTTAGTTTACCAGTCGGACAGTTTGTTTCCAGTCGGATACACGGACTCGGATTTCCAATCAGATATAGATTTCAGAAAATCTACCTCGGGTAGTGTGTTTTGTCTGGGGGAGGAGCTGTAACATGGAGAAGCGTTAAGCAGAAATGCATCGCAGATTCTACCATGGAAGTCGAATATGTAGCTGCTTGTGAAGCAGCGAAAGAAGCGGTGTGGCTCAAGAACTTCCTAGTGGACTTGGACGTTGTTCCGAATTTGCCCAGCACAATCACGGTTTTTTGTGATAATGCCGGAGCAGTTGCAAATTCAAGGGAACCGAGAGCCCACAAGGCCAGCAAACACATAAAGGAAATACCATCTTATACGAGAAATCGTTAAGAGATGAGATATAGAGGTGGCAAAGATTGCGTCGGAAGACAACTTAGCTGATTCATTCACAAAGGGTCTGCCTCTGTTAACATTCGAGAGACATGTGAAAGGAATGGGTGTCAAGAGCGTTGCCAATCTGCTTTGAGTATAAGTGGGAGATATATTATTAGGTTGATGTAGGTGACATTAGATGTCACTGTATAATACATTAGACATAATGTGGTATACTTAAAAGCGGACTTTGAGTATAAGTGAGAGATTGTTGGGGTTATACGTGAAAGTATGCTTTTACTTTGTATAACCTATGTATTAAACACTTATTTACTAAAATAAATTATTTATCATTGTTGCTTTAAATATGATTGAATGTTATATATATATTTATTGCAAACCATTCATATAATGACACATGTTACATTGTAGTTAACGTGGCGATACCAGATCACAGAAGATCACGTTAACAGTCCCTTGTAAACTAGTGCGTGTTTCACAACCTAGATAGACCCGAACAGTCTATTGGTAGAAGTTGATGGGTAAGTCTCAGATTGACTTGTCTTGACCAAGAGATTACACTAGTGCATTCGATGTGCTGAAGCGGACCTGCAGAGAGGATAAACTCATTCGCACTGACTTAAGGGATGAAGAGTTAGACCTCAGTGGTTGTTGATTTCTTAATCTCTGTCACTTAATAAGGACCGTATGCGATTAGTAATTATTGCTTTGACTTATAAATGGGAAGAGAATCATTGTGACTTCGATACCCTATATCTTGGGCAACAATATTAATTGTACGACAGTTGCTAAGATTAATACAGAGAATCGTGTGCTTGCAAAGTCTTGTGTGATTGGTCCCCTTGGTGGGCTCGGAACCTTTATCATACCAAATCTTGCAAGTGAAATTAATTTTCCGGTATGGATAATAAAGCTGAGTTGTCCTTACTCCAAGGATAAAGATATTAATTAATATAAAGCTTTTCAGTGGCTTAATTAATTAGTGGACTAAACAATCTTTAACACGGGAAATAATGACCGGGAGCCATATTACCGTAATATGGGTTAAGATTGGATAGTGCAATATTAATTATATAGTGGTATTAATTAATATTAATAGGCTGAATTATATTGTGGCTCAATATTGGAATTCAGAAGTCCATTGGAAGGTCCATCTTAATTCTCCTAAAGGCCCCTCAAGTAGCTCAATTATAGTCCAATAAATAAAAGGTGCTTATAATAAAAATAAATTTTGTTGCCTAATATTTTTTTAATTTTTGAAAGTAATAAAGAAAAGAGGGAGAAGAATTTTTCTTGAAAAGATTTTATGGAAAGGATATAAGTATTCTTGGAATACAAGATTATCTCACAAATTCAAGAAAATCTCCCACTTGGCTTCTTTATGGGTAATTTTTGAAAATTATGTAAAGAAAGGGAAAGAAAGATTTTCTTGATCTTCTTGGAAAGATTTTATGGAGAAAGATATGTATATCCTTGGAATACAAGAATATCTCATAAATTCAAGAAAGATTCAATCTTGCAAATCTTCTTGTAATTTTCGAAAATTTGGGATAAATAAGGGTGTGGGATTTTTGTGGAAAAATACACATGGAAAGAAGAATATATTGGGTATATTCAAGATTTCTTGGAGACCAAGAAAAGATCTTTCCAAACCCTAATTTTGGACCCCAAAATTTCGAACCCTACTCCTATAAATAGGGGATGGATTCATTCATCCCACACCAATTCCATGTGCTGGAAATATTAGAAATCCACAAAGGTGGTGCAACAATTTTATTTTTCCTTTGTTTTATAAATCGTTCATCGGAGAACCTCCCACTGGGTTATTGAGCGAGGACTTGGGAATACTTGAGAAGGACTTTTGGTTGGTAGCCAGATACTTGATCCTGTCCATCTCAGACTGTCTCTCCAACGGGTACGTTTACGTAAACTCCTAGATTTTCCGCATGCTAGAACTCTTTACGTGAATTTTATTTGCATGTCGTTGTTGGCGTAAATTATTATTTGAATTCACTTAGGTAAATTCATGCTAGTAATAATTGTTAATTTAAATTTGTGTTTATGAGGTCATCCCGATAGATCCTGACAAATGTTATCCCAACAGACACACCAGAAGAGGAGGAGGATTCCACGCTGTACGTACTAAAACAGCAAGTCAAGTCCTATCTGGATGAAATTTGTCCAGACTTGATCAATCATCCTGGTCTCCAGCCTAAGATCGAAGAAATTGTATTCTGGAGGGATGTGCGATCAAAAGAAATTGAAGAATTTCTTATCTTAATGGAGGTCCTAGGTGCAGACTACTTCGTCGACCTAGAGACCAGATGCTTGGAAATGGCTGGTGTGGAAAGTGTTGCTGATCTAGCCACCGATGACGATATCAAAAGGCTCATCCATGACCATTTTGGTATTCAAGAGGTTGCTGAGGTAGGACGAGAAGGGGAAAGGATGGATGTTGAAGGTGAATGGGAAGTTGCCGATAAACCAAGATTGGGTGCTGCAGATGAGACCCATCTTGGCGAGGCATCAACATCTAGGCAGACTACTGTATTGAGTGCTGATACCCTATATCAAATCACATCTAAGATTCAGGATGGGGTAAAAGCTTCAATTGATGCTCAATTCACAACTCTTACAGCAGCTCTGATGAAGAAACTTGAGGAAGAACAGAGTGGTCTGCTTGACAAGGAAAGAAAGCTGACCGTTGATAAGATCACTCATATGCATGATCAGATCCTCAGCTCTGTGATGAAGCATGTTGATCCTCTTGCAGAAAAACTAAGGACCCAGACTGCATTGCTTAGTGAGACGCAGATTCTGTTGGAAAGTATTTGGGGATCCTTAGAAAAGACTGAATCCTGCATGGATCTTGGCTGGAAACGCTTTGAAGGATCGGTTAACAAGTCCGGGAAGGCCATTGAATCTGGTTTGAACAGGCTCCTGAGTCTTGAACCCTCATTTGCCACGCCTCAAGCAGTTGAAGGACTTAAGGAGGAGATGACGAGTCAATTTGTGGCTCTGAACAACAGGCTGTCACACCTTTTTGATGAAACCAAAAAGGGGGAAGGACTAGAGACAGAAAAACAAATGCAGTTGGTAACAGTTTCTAAATTGCCAGAAGCCACCTCATCTGACATGCCTGTTATGCCTGAAGTCACTCCAGTTGAAGCTCTAGCTGCGACATCAATTGTCTCTGTGCAAGAAGAATTAATGCAAACAGTTGAGCAGCACAACAAGGAGATTGAGGCTCAAAGAAAGGATCTTTCTGAATAGAAGACCGCTCTGTCTGAGGTTGTTGCTAGAGTGGACAAGATTGAAGACTTCTCTTGTGCTGTTCAGAAGAGAATGGAATCTGAAGATCAGGCTAAGAGCCTTGAGCTTGCCGAGAAGATGATTGCAGAGGAGGAACGAGCGGAATCTGAACAAGCCTTGAAGAGGAGGAAATGCAAGGGCAAGCTGGAGAAGTCAACTGCTGAAACTCAGAAGCCAAGTCAGCAGATCACGATCAGATCCAGAATCCAGATAACCCCTGAACAGATTGAAGAGCAAAAGACCAGACAAAGGGTGATGGACGAAGCTATCAAGAAGCAGAAGATGGCAGCAGCAAAAGGTCTTAACACTGCATACATCAGGAAGAAAAGACTGAAGGAAGCTGCTGCAGAGGACATTGTCTGGGAAAAGAAAGCTTTTCCTGCTGCAGTCAGAGACATTCTCTGTGCTCGGAAAGATCTGCTTCCTGAGTGGGACCAGATAAGAGATGATTGGCTATGCGACGTATACATCCTGGAGAGGATTCCGATTCATCAAGACCAAGTTGCAAATGATGATGAATTTCGGAACTGGCTAGAAATGAAATATCCCGATTTCTACCAGGTTGTTATGAAGGAAGGTAAGATCATGTCCTTGATACCAGAAGCACCTCCCTTCGAACAACTCCTACCACCTCTGCGTCCAGAAAAAACTCTTGATCCTATTCATTTTAAGAAAGCTTACTATGAGTTCGCAAAGAAAGGAGGGATCATTGGGAGAGACAATTTGGAGCAACTGATGCAGTGGATGTACAGACTGTTTGGCATCCCGAAGGAGCTCCAGAAATTCAAGCACAGATGATGAAGATCAGAAGACTCTCAGAATCAGACGATAGGTATTTTGTTGTAATCTGTAAACGCATATTCATGATAATAAAATATCCTATCTTTTTCTGATCCTAAGACAACCTCTCATTGTCTTCTGAACTGTGTGTTGTTATCTGTTTATTTACATTTGGTTATCTGTTTTTCTATTTGACTCTTCTGGTTCCATCAAAAAGGGGGAAATTGTTGGGAAATTTGTAGTTTCGATGGAATTTCCAAAACAGATAATGTAATAGGACCAGTCAGATCTGTTAGCTGAGTTATGATCTACATAGCAGATAAGATGACCAGCTAAAATGTATAGACAACTGATGTAACAGATAGGTCACATATTGAGGGGGAACTCAATATGTATAGGATAAGTCTTGAAGATCAGAAGATCAGATAAGTTGAAGATCAGATATGCTGAAGATCTGATGAATGAAGCAGACAAGTCGAGAAGCAGACAAGCAGAAGACCAGAAGACTTCAAGACAAAAGACCGTCCAGAAGATCTACATCAGATGACAGCAGGAAAGGTCAGTAAGTTGTGTTAAGGCAACTTATAATCAAATGACCTAAGTCAGGTAGACAGATCAGTGTTTGAACTGATTTGTGTCAACTCCATCAGGTGACTACTTCAATGTTACCTATGTTGGGGTTATACGTGAAAGTATACTTTTACTTTGTATAACCTATGTATTAAACACTTATTTACTGAAATAAATTATTTATCACTGTTGCTTTAAATATGATTGAATGTTATATATATTTATTGCAAACCGTTCATATAATGGCACATGTTACATTGTAGTTAACGTGGTGATACCAGATCACAGAAGATCACGTTAACAGTCCCTTGTAAACTAGTGCGTGTTTCACAACTTAGATAGACCCGAACATGTTGGGGAATAAGTTGCACAGATCTATTCGGGGTGAATATTTAAATACAATTTTAATTCTTATAATTATTACTAGCATGAATTAATCATATATTAATTCAAATAGTAATCCAACAATATATCATGCATATAATTAATTAACGTAAATCCTACGCATGCGGAATTCTACAAGTTTACGTGAACGTACCTCTTGGGATGACAGTGATCTGGCTGATTAGACTAACCAAAAGAACTTCCCAAGTATTACCTTAATCCTTGTTCGACTATCCGGTGGTAGGACACTTGTGAACAATTAACAAAAGGAAAATAAATTATGTTGCACCACCTTTGTGGATTTACTAATTTTTCCAGCACATGGAATTGTCCTTGGGAATGAAAGAGTCATCCCCTATTTATAGAGCATAGGTGGTCGAAAATTGTGGCAAAAAAACAATGTGGAAAAATCTTTTCTTGATCTCCAAGAAATTTTGAATATATCTCCCATATTTTTTTTCCCATAATTATAATATTCCACAAAATCCCACCTACTCTTTGTTATGGATAATTTCGAAAATTATGAGTCAAGATTCCAAGATTTTGATCTTCTTGAATTTATGAGATATTCTTGTATTTCAAGAAATACATATCTTCCATAATATCTTTTCAAGAAAATCAAGAAAATCTTTCTTGCCCTTAATTTATCAAAATTTTCGAAATTCTCTTATAGATAACCAAGTGGGAGATTTCTTGAATTTAATGAGATAATCTTGTATTCCAAGAATACATATCTTCATTCCATAACAAAATTCAAAGAAAATCTTTCTCCCCTTTTATCCATAAATTTCGAATTTAATGAGGAAAAATAAGCAACAATATTTATTTTATTTTAAACACCTTTTTCAGTTATTGGACTATATGTTGGGCTACTCAAGGGGCCTTTAGGAGAATTAAGATTGGACCTTCCAATGGATCTTGGATTATCAATATTGAGCCACAATATTATTCAAGCCCATAAATATTAATTAATCCCACTACATAATTAATATTGCACTATCCATCTTAACCCATATTACAGTCAATATGACTCCCGGTTATTATTTCCCGTGTTTAAGATTATCTAGCCCATTAATTAACTCAAGCCACTGAAATAGCTTTCCGTTAATTAATATCTTTTGTCCTTGGTCAAGGAACGTTTCAACATTATTATCCATAACCTAAACTAATTCCACTTGCAAGATTTGGTATGATAAAGCTTATGAACCTCCTAAGGGGCGTCGAACAAAGCGTGCTTGCACACGATTCTCCGTATTAAATCTTAGCAATCACATGTGACCAATAATATTGCCCAAGATAAAAAGTATTGAATTTCGTTGATTCTCTACCCATGATAAGTCAAAGCAATAATTACCAACCACACGTGATCCTATTTATCCTCCTGTAGGTCCTATTCAGTGCATCAGTCATGCACTAGTGTAATCTCTTGGTCAAGACAAGTCAATATGAGTCTTACACTTCAACCTTTCACGATGGATTGTTCATTTTCATCTAGGTCGTGAATGGTGTACTTTTAGTTACAAGGGACTGTTAATTTAATTTTCTGTGATCTGGTATCACTAAATTAACTACAATGTAACACGTATTATTTAATGAACAGTTATGCAGTAAATATATGTAACATTCAATGATATTTAAAGCATCAGTGATAAACAATTTATTTCAGTAAATAAGTCCGAAATTCAGTTTTGATTTATACAAAGTAAAAAATATCCTTTCCAGATAATCCCAACAATCTCCCACTTATACTCAAAGTCTGCTTTTAAGTATACTACAATATGTCTCGTGTAGTTCCTAATTCGTGACATCTAATGTCACCTACACGAACCTAATAATTTCTCTCACTTATATTCAAAGCAGATTGACAATGGTCTTGACACCCATTCCTTTCACATGTCTCTCGAATGTATTTAGAGACAGACCCTTTGTGAATGGATCTGCTAAGTTATCTTCAGACGCTATCTTTGCCACATCTATATCTCATCTCTTAACGATTTCTCGTATAAGATGGTATTTCATTTCAATGTGTAAAGCTGTCTTGACATCCATTTGCCAGATTTCAAAGTCGAGATCTTGAAAGAATCGATAAGAGAATCTGAGATGGACTTAAGCATGGCTCTGGTGAAAAAAAGTTTCCTCATAATCGATCCCTTCTTTCTGAGTATAACCTTTCGCCACGAGTCTTGCTTTGAAGGTTTCCACCTTCCCGTCCGTCCTGTTTTTCTCTTATACACCCACTTGCAACCAATGGGTTTGACCCCATTAAGTGGTTCAACTAGCCCCCACACTCTGTTATGAAACATAGAACCCATTTCGGCTTTCATTGATGTTTGCCAAGAATCTGCATCCTTGTCTTGGATTGCCTCGTCATATGTCCATGGGTTTGATTCGTCTTGCCAGGGAATCAAGTCCGAGGACTCTCCTATTCCCATGAATCTCTCAGGCTGTTTCACAACCCTCCCACTACGACGAGGCTCTTGTTGTGTAAGTGTGTCGTTTGGTATGTCATCTTGTACAGTTGGCATTGAGGTTAGCCCCCTTAGCTCATTTAAGGTAATCTCACTTCGGGTCTTCTTTTCGTTCATATAGTCTTCTTCCAAAAATCTAAAGTGGGTGCTTATGACCACCTTTTGATCTTCGGGACCATAGAACATACACCCTTTTTGTTCCCCTCGGGGTATCCTACAAACAACCTTAATTACGATCGAGGATCGATTTTTTCGGCTTCCTTGTCCAACACGTGGGCGGACACCCACAAATTCTCATGTGTCTCATACTAGGCTTGCGCCGGGTCCACAATTCTTTGGGAGTTTTGGGAACCGATTTGGATGGCACCAAGTTCAAAATGTAAGTTCTTTGTTTCCAAGGCATGACCCCGAATCGACTTGGGAAGATCCGCATAACTCATCATAGATCTAACCATTTCCAAAAGAGTTATGTTTCTTCGCTCTGCAACCCCATTTTGTTGAGGGGTTCCTAGTGCGATGGTTTGGGATGCAATCCTTCATCGATAAGTAGTTCAAAAACTCATCGCTTTGGTATTCGCCTCCACGATCGGATCGTAGAGACTTGATACATTTTTCCTATGATTCTCTGCTTGAGCCTTAAATTCTTTGAATTTCTCAAAGGTCTCGATTTATGCTTCATAAGGAAAATATAACCGTACCTTGAGTAATCATAAATAAAAGTGACAAAATACTCATAACCTCCTCTTGCTTTGGTTGAAATTGGACCACATACATCTGTGTGAACGATCTCTAACACTTCTTTAGCTCTATTCCCCTTGGCTCCAAATGCCCTCTTGGTCATTTTACCCTCCAAACATGATTCGCATGTTGGAATTGGTTCAACTTGGAGAAACTCCAGTGAACCGTCTTTCACCAACCTTTGGATCCTCTTTGGATTTATATGACCTAATCTCAGATGCCATAGAAGTGTCTCGTTCACGTCTGATGAACGTTTTCTTTTCTCGGAAATAGTTGATGTGTTATAGGATGCATTTCGTGAGTGGTGTGCACAGTTAATTGTATAGAGATTATTCGACCAATGTCCCATAATAGATACACTCATCATTTCAAAAAATGATGTCATTCTTATTAGAAGAAACTTAGTGTCCTTTAATCAAATTTTAGAAACTGAAAGTGAATTCTTTCCAAAAACTGGGGACATAAAGATAATCTTAAAAAAAACTTCATCTTTAAAAGACTGGTGCACTTCTCCCACTGCTTTAACCACTACTCATGTAGCATTGCAATATCTGCTACTTGCGTAGTATTGCAATAATCGTTACTTATCGTAGCATTGCAATATCTGCCACTTACGTAGCATTGTAATAATTGCTACTTTCGTAACATCGCCCAGTGTGATGAGGATCTCACTCCCACTAAGTTGTCGGATCAGTTTGAACTCGTGAAGCAAACATGATTAGTGGATCTCGTATCAACCACCCACGAATTAGAAGTATACGCCACTAAACAAGTTTCAACAACTAGTGCGTGAGAATTACCTTTCTTTCCGTCCCTTTTGGGGTTGGAACAGACAAAACCTCCATTGTCCTCTCTCACCGCAGCTTAAGCACTTCCTCTTTGGATTTTCCTTGACACCACAAGCATTTCTCATCTTACCATTGCCCTTGGCAACAGTTGAGTTTTATTGCTTATGGATTTTGGTCCTCTTCCTTTTTGCCTTCCTTGGCCTAGAAAATAAAGACTTACCACTTTCTTGCCGTAAAAGCTTGAGTTTGGTGCCCCATCAATATCTCTCGCCGAGACCAAAGCTTGCAACAAATCGGCTAGCGAGGCCAAAATGCTCGAAAACTTTTTGGCGAGAGTGAAATACCAAAAATTAAATGCGAGTCTCCGGTTATAATCTGCTTTCGAGAATCTCAAGTTTGTTCAGATGGACCATCTATTTTGAGGACGTAATCCCTTACGGGTTTGCCCTCCACCATTTTTAGCGATGACATCTCTCGCAAGGTGATCTGACGAGTCCCGCATTTTTGACTCGTCAGTTGGCTCATCTGATTTTAGTGTGTCAAGAATCCACTTGTGCTTTTGTGCAGTTAGGACAATTATAATTTTTCGTTTCCAATCAATATAGTTTCCATACATATTGTATTGACTTTAAGTATATTACCAGTGGATTAAAAGGTTACGACATGCTGAACTGAAATAAATAACTATATGCATAAGAACAAGTATATCACAAGGTTCGATCACATGCATCATATTTAAAATCTCAAAAAAAATATGAACATGTATCAGCCAACATCTCAAAACAGTTTAAATAAGCCACGTGGGGTGGGTCATTATTTAAACACATTCAAGCAGGTTACAAACAAGAATAGTTACAAACCTTTAATATCCGGATTAATAGTTGGCTCCCACTTTACCAATATAAAATTGACAGGGACTTCGGGGAAGTATATGCATATCAATTTTATACCTAAGTAATAACCATGATTAAATACAAGATTATTATTTCGTATTGAACGAGCCTCGTGGGGAGGTCATAAATGCCACTAATAATAACCCACAATCATCCATTTGGAATTCATTCATGTGAAAGCTATCTTTTGACCGTCCCCAAAGAGGAATTTCTCCAAAAGAATTCACAAATAAATAAATCATGGAGGTCAAAATTAATTCAATTTTATTATCTGGAATAAAATTGTCAATTAATTATTTAAACATACTTAGTAATTTTTTGAAGGTGAGATTTTCATTGGGCAACTCTCATGCAAACACATTTAAACAAATTAAATAAAGCATAAGATAGCACAATAATAAATCAAGCAAAGCAGAAAAATAAACATATTGGGCACAAATTATCCAATTGTCATGGTTTGATTTTTCTTGGCTTGATCTTGAAGAAACACCATCTTGAATTTCTCCCACTCGGTCGTCTCGAAAAGAATACTCTCGTCTCGAAATGCCACGCCAAGTAGCTCGCATGCCTGGCATGCACGCCCCTAAGCGATCCCGGCGGCTCTCGGCTGCTAAATTTCTAGTGTCTCGGCATGCCTCGGCATGGTCGGCCTAAGATCCTCGGATGGTCCCAAGCATACCCCATACCGAAGCATCCAAGACGCGATCCGCCTCGGTACGGTACGCAATACCGCCGCGCCGATCCCAGTCTTTCGCCTCCTTCGCCTCGACGCTGCCTTCCACCACCGATCCCAGCGTCTTCAAGACGGCGTGCCGTCGCCGTGCGTCCGTCAGGCGTCGATCTCTCGGTCGTGCTCGGTCCTCGGCCTCGCCCACGCTTGCCGTTACGCCCTAGCAGCAGATCGCGAAGCGCGTGCCTCCCTTGCACGTTTAAGCGCGGCCGCTTTCCTACGCTGGTTCGATTTTATCCTTTAATTCTTCGTCTCTGTCTTCATTTTCGATCCGGTTACAATTTATTTACAAAAAATAAATAAATCTAGATCTAGACTAGTCTATTACATTGATCAAATCAAACAAATCCTAATCTACTCGTGGATTTTCTCACGAGGTAAAACGAATCCGAACAAATCGAATTAAAACTACAATTTATATGCATGCATAAATAAACACATTAAATTCCATGACAATTGGATACCTGCAAAACAGATCTAGCAATTCTACTATCCAATTTCAAATTTAATGTCAGCGAATTAAATTACAATTTAAAAAATTGAGAGCAAAACCAAACCGTGGCTCTGATACCAGTTGTTGGGGAATAAGTTGCACAGATCTATTCGGAGTGAATATTTAAATACAAATTTAATTCTTATAATTATTACTAGCATGAATTAATCCTATATTAATTCAAATAATAATCCAACAATATATCATGCATATAATTAATTCACGTAAATCATACTCATGCGGAATTCTACGAGTTTACGTGAACGTAACTCTTGGGATGACAGTGATCTGGCTGATTAGACTAACCAAAAGAACTTCCCAAGTATTCCCTTAATCCTTGTTCAACTATCCGGTGGTAGGACACTTGTGAACAATTAACAAAAGGAAAATAAATTATGTTGCACCACCTTTGTGGATTTACTAATTTTTCCAGCACATGGAATTGTCCTTGAGAATGAAAGAGTCATCCCCTATTTATAGAGCATAGGTGGTCGAAAATTGTGGCAAAAAACAATGTGGGAAAATCTTTTCTTGATCTCCAAGAAATCTTGAATATATCTCCTATATTCTTTTTCCCATAATTATAATATTCCACAAAATCCCACCTACTCTTTGTTATGGATAATTTCGAAAATTATGAGTCAAGATTCCAAGATTTGGATCTTCTTGAATTTATGAGATATACTTGTATTTCAAGAAATACATATCTTCCATAATATTTTTTCAAGAAAATCAAGAAAATCTTTCTTGCCCTTAATTTATCAAAATTTTCGAAATTCTCTTATAGATAACCAAGTGGGAGATTTCTTGAATTTAATGAGATAATCTTGTATTCCAAGAATACATATCTTCATTCCATAACAAAATTCAAAGAAAATCTTTCTCCCCTTTTATCCATAAATTTTGAATTTAATGAGAAAAAATAAGCAATTTATTTTATTTTAAACACCTTTTTCAGTTATTGGACTATATGTTGGGCTACTCAGGGGGCCTTTAGGAGAATTAAGATTGGACCTTCCAATGGATCTTGAATTATCAATATTGAGCCACAATATTATTCAAGCCCATAAATATTAATTAATCCCACTACATAATTAATATTGCACTATCCATCTTAACCCATATTACAGTCAATATGGCTCCCGGTTATTATTTCCCGTGTTTAAGATTATCTAGCCCATTAATTAACTCAAGCCACTGAAATAGCTTTCCGTTAATTAATATCTTTTGTCCTTGGTCAAGGAACGGTTCAACATTATTATCCATACCGGAAACTAATTCCACTTGCAAGATTTGGTATGATAAAGCTTATGAACCTCCCAAGGGGGCAAATCGAACAAGCGTACTTGCACACGATTCTCCGTATTAAATCTTAGCAATCACATGTGACCAATAATATTGCCCAAGATAAAAAGTATTGAATCTCGTTGATTCTCTACCCATGATAAGTCAAAGCAATAATTACCAACCACATGTGATCCTATCTAAGGAACGAAGATTAAGAAATAACGAACCACTGAGGTCTAATTCTTCCTTGTTCAGTTCTGAAGAATTTATCCTCCTGTAGGTCCTATTCAATGCATCAGTCATACACTAGTTTAATCTCTTGGTCAAGACAAGCCAATCTGAGCCTTACACTTCAACCTTTCACGATGGATTGTTCATTTCCATCTAGGTCGTGAATGGTGTACTTTTAGTTACAAGGGACTGTTAATTTAATCTTCTGTGATCTGGTATCACTAAATTAACTACAATGTAACACGTACTATTTAATGAACAATTATGCAGTAAATATATGTAACATTCAATGATATTTAAAGCATCAGTGATAAACAATTTATTTCAGTAAATAAGTCCGAAATTCAGTTTTGATTATACAAAGTAAAAAGCATACTTTCCAGTATAATCCCAACAGAACAGTCTATTGGTAGAAGTTGATGTGTAAGTCTCAGATTGGCTTGTCTTAACCAAGAGATTACACTAGTGCATTCGATGTGCTGAAGTGGACCTGCAGAGAGGATAAACTCATTCGCACTGACTTAAGGGATGAAGAGTTAGACCTCAGTGGTTGTTGATTTCTTAATCTCTGTCACTTAATAAGGACTGTGTGTGATTAGTAGTTATTGCTTTGACTTATAAATGAGAAGAGAATCATTGAGACTTCGATACCCTATATCTTGGGCAATAATATTAATTGTACGACAGTTGCTAAAATTAATACAGAGAATCGTGTGCTTGCATTGCCTTGCGTGATTTGTCCCCTTGGTGGGCTCGGAACCTTTATCATACCAAATCTTGCAAGTGGAATTAATTTTCCGATATGGATAATAAAGCTGAGTTGTCCTTACTCCAAGGCCAAAGATATTAATTAATATAAAGCTTTTCAGTGGCTTAATTAATTAGTGGACTAAATAATCTTAAACACGGGAAATAATGACCGGGAGCCATATTACCGTAATATGGGTTAAGATTGGATAGTGCAATACTAATTATATAGTAGTATTAATTAATATTAATGGACTGAATTATATTATGGCTCAATATTGGAATTCAGAAGTCCATTGGAAGGTCCATCTTAATTCTCCTAAAGGCCCCCAAAGTAACCCCAACTACAAATCCAATAAATAAAAGGTGCTTAAAATAAAATAAATTTTGTTGCCTAATATTCTTGTATTTTACGAAAAATAATGAAGAAAAAAGGAAAGAATTTTTTCTTGAAAAGATTTTATGGAAAGGATATAAGTATTTTTGGAATACAAGATTATCTCATAAATTCAAGAAAATCTCCCATTTGGCCTCTTTATTAGTAATTTTCGAAAATCTTGTATAAGAAAGGGAAGAACGATTTTCTTGATTTTCTTTGAAAGATTTTATGGAAAGATATGTATTCTTGGAATACAAGAATATCTCATAAATTCAAGAAAGATCCAATCTTGAAAATACTCTTGTAATTTTTGAAAATTTGGGATAAATAAGGGTGTGGGATTTTTGTGGAAAAATACACATGGAAAGAAGAATATATTGGGTATATTCAAGATTTCTTGGAGACCAAGAAAAGATCTTTCCAAACCCTAATTTTGGACCCCAAAATTTCGAACCCTACTCCTATAAATAGGGGATGAATTCATTCACCCCACACCAATTCCATGTGCTGGAAATATTAGAAATCCACAAAGGTGGTGCAACAATTTTATTTTTCCTTTGTTTTATAAATCGTTCATCGGAGAACCTCCCACCGGGTTATTGAGCGAGGACTTGGGAATACTTGAGAAGGACTTTTGGTTGGTAGCTAGATACTTGATTTTGTCCATCTCAGACTGTCTCTCCAACGGGTACGTTTACGTAAACTCCTAGATTTTCCACATGCTAGGACTCTTTACTTGAATTTTATTTGCATGTCGTTGTTGGCGTAAATTATTATTTGAATTCACTTAGGTAAATTCATGCTAGTAATAATTGTTAATTTAAATTTGTGTTTATGAGGTCATCCCGATAGATCCTGGCAATTGTTATCCCAACAACTGGTATCAGAGCCCTGGTTCGGGCTCTGATCTTTTAAACTGTAATTTAAATTGTTGATCATTAAATTTGAAATTGGATAGTAGAACTGTTAGATCTGTTTTGCAGGTATCCAATTGTCATGGTATTTTAATGTGCTTATTTACATGAAAATAAATTATGGTTTTTAATTCGATTCGTTCGGATTCATTTTGCCTCGTGAGAAAATCCACGAGTAGATTAGTATTTGTTTGATTTGTTCAATGTAATAGACTATTCTAGATCTAGGTTTATTTATTTTGTAAATAAATTGGAACCGGATCGTGAACGAAGACAGAGACGGAGAATTAAAAGTGGTCATCAATGCTTTCCGGACGTCGCGAGCCAAGCGGGGCTGCCATGGCATCGCTAGGCGGGGGCCTTGAGCCAGGCCGATGGGACAACGGAGCGGCGCTGTCTTGGCGTAGGGCGCAGTGCCAGTCTGCGGGCGACACGGCGATGGGGCTCGGGACCTCGGACTTGCGTCCGGGCGAGCGGCCTTCGCCCGTATGGTGGCGAGGGGGGCCGAAGCGATGGCCCGACTTCGGATCAAGAAGGCGTATGCCCCTGGCGCCTGCGACTTCGCGATCGGGTTGTGAGCTACTCGTTTTTCGGACGTCGTCCTAACCCCGAGCGGAGGACACTTTCGTTAAAAAAATTGTTTAGGATTAGGTGGGAGCCTTTGGGGAGCGGTGAAGGCAAAAGAAGAGACGATTTCTCAAGATCAAGATATGGAATTTAAACCATGACAGTTGGATATATGTGCCCAACTTGATTTATTTTATCTTGATGCTTGTTTTAAATTCGTACTATTTTATTTGTTAAATGTGTTTGCATGATTTAAAATTGTCCAAAGAAAATCTCACTTTCGAAAATTACTAAGTATGTTTTAATTGACAAATTTTATTCCGGATAATAAAATTACGTCAATATTGACCTCCATGATTTATTTATTTGAGAATTCTTTTGGAGAAATTTCCTCAACGGAACGGCCAAAAGATGGTTTTCACATGAATAAATTCTCAAAAGGATGATTGTGAATTATTATTAGTGGCGACGATGACCCTCCCAACGAGGCTCGTTCAAAATGAAGTAATAGTTCTGTATTTAATCATGGTTATTACTTAGGTATAAAATTGATATGCATATACTTCTCAAAGTCCCCATCAATTTTATATTGGTCAAAAATGGGGTTCTAATTATTAATTTTGAATTAAAGGTTTATAATCGCTTCTGTTTTGTAACTTTGTTGAATGTGTTTAAATAGACAGATCACCCAACATGACCTATTTAAACTGTTTTGAGATGTCGGCTGATGCATATTCATATTGTTTTGAGATTTTGATATGAATAATGTGATCGAATTATGTGATAAATTTGTACTTATACAAATTATTATTTATTGCAGTTCAGCATGTCACAATCTTTTAATCCACTGTTTGCTATACTTAAAGATCATAATTTATCTGGTGAAAATTATGTTGATTGGAAACGTAAACTGATAATTATCCTAACCGCACAAAAGCACAAGTGGGTCCTTGATACCCCAAAACCTGATGAGCCAACTGGTGAGTCGAGTAAGGCGGAAAAGAAAAAATATGATGACTGGGAGCATTGTAATGACATGGCAAGTGTACTATTCTGGCATCTATGTCAGATGTGTTGCAACACCAACACCAAGAATTTACAACTGCTGCGGAAATCATGGAAAATCTTAAGAAGATGTTCCAACATCAGAACCGCACGACTAACAGATCACCTTGCGAGAGATGCTCTCGTTGAAAATAGTTGAGGGCACACCCGTGAGGGATCATGTTCTCAAGATGATGGCTCATCTGAACAAACTTGAGGTTCTGGGTGCAGATTATGATCTGGAGACTCAGATAGACTTGGTGCTTCACACTCTACCTAAACGTTTTGAGCATTTTCAGCTGAACTATCAGATGAATAATCAGAAGTTCTCCCTTCTGACTTGCTGCAAGCTTTGGTCTCAGCAGAGAAGCTGATGGTACACCAGACTCAATCCTTAGTGGTTAATGGACCATCTTCATCTTCTAGGCCAAGGGAGGGCAAGAAGAAGAAGAAGGTCAAAGGCCAGAAGCAGTCGAACTCAACTGTTTCCAAGGGCAAGAGCAAGATGAGGGATGCTGAGGGTATCAAGAAGGATCCAACGGGGAAGTGCTTCAACTGCGGTGAGAAAGGACATTGGAGGTCTGTCTGTCCTAAGCCTAAGAGGAATGGGAAGAAAGGTAATTCTCAAGCACTAGTTGTTGAAACTTGTTTAGCGGCGTATGCTACCCACTCGTGGGTAGTGGATACGGGATCCACTAATCATGTTTGTTTCACATTACAGGGGTTCAAATTAACCCGGCAACTTAGTGGAAGTGAGATCATCATCACACTGGGCGATGCTACAAAAGTAGCAGCTGAAGTAGTGGGAGACGTGCACCTGTATTTTGAAGACAAGACTTTAGTTTTAAGAGATGTTCTTTACGTTCCTGTTTTTAGTAAAAACCTTATTTCAGCTTCAAAACTATTTATTGATGGATATTCTGTACGTTTTTCTAAACAAGTTACTATTTTTCGCAACGATGTATTTATCTGTCATGGAACGTTGCTGAACAATCTCTACTATTAATTGTGCACACCACTCACATAATGCATCTTATAACACATCGACTATTTCAAGCAATAAGAGAAAACATTCAGAAAAGGTGAACGAGACACTTCTTTGGCATCTAAGGTTGGGTCATATTAATCTGAATAGGATCCAAAGGTTGGTGAAAGATGGTTCATTGTCGGACCTACAGATGGAACCATTTCCAACCTGCGAATCATGTTTGGAGGGTAAAATGACCAAGAGGGCATTTGGAGCCAAGGGGAATAGAGCCACATAAGTGTTGCAAATCGTTCACACTGACGTGTGTGGTCCAATGTCAACCAAAGCTAGAGGTGGTTATGAGTATTTCGTGACTTTCACTGATGATTACTCAAGATTAGGATACATTTTCCTGATGAAACACAAATCGAAAACCTTTGATAAATTCAAAGAGTTCAAAGCCGAAGTGGAGAATCATATGGAAAAGAGTATCATGTTTCTACGATCTGATCGTGGAGGCAAATACCTCAGTGATGAGTTTTTGAACTACCTGTCAGAGGAGGACATTGTTTCCTAGTTGACTGCACCCGGAACCCCTCAACAAAATGGGGTTGCAGAACGAAGAAACAGAACACTCTTAGAAATGGTCAGATCCATGATGAGTTATTCAGATCTTCCCAAGTCGTTTTGGGGTTATGCCTTGAAAACAGCGGCTTATGTTCTAAACTTGGTGTCATCCAAATCGGTTCCCAAAACCCCTAAAGAGTTGTGGATTTGGCACAAGCCCAGTCTGAGACATCTTAGGATTTGGGGGTGTCCGACATACGTGCTAGACAAGGAAGCCGGTAAGTTGGATGCACGTTCGGAACTAAGGTTGTTTATAGGATATCTCATGGGAACGAAAGGGTGTATGTTCTATGGTCCCGAAGATCAAAAGGTGGTAATAAGTACGCACTTTAGATTTTTGGAAGAAGACTTTATGAACAATAGAAAGCCCAAAAATGAGATTACCTTAGACGAAACAAGAGGGCAAACTCCTATACCAAATGTACAAGTTGATATACCAAGCGTCACACCAACACAACCGGAACCTCGACGTAGTGGGAGGGTTGTTCGACAACCTGAGAGATTCATGGGGATAGGAGAATCTTCGGATTTGGTCCCCGGGGATAATGAATCAGACCCCTGGTCCTACAAGGAGGCGGTCCAAGATAAGGATTCTGAATCCTGGCAAACTGCGATGGAAGCCGAGATGGGCTCAATGGATCATAATCAAGTGTGGGAGCTAGTGGAACCACCCAGTGGGGTAAAACCCATTGGATGCAAGTGGGTCTACAAGAGAAAAAGAGGACCGGACGGGAAGGTCGAGACCTTTAAAGCTAGGCTTGTGGCAAAGGGATACACTTAAAAGGAGGGTATCGATTATGAAGAAACCTTTTCGCCTGTAGCCATGCTTAAGTCCATCTGTATTCTCTTGGCAATAGTTGAACATCTAGATTTTGAGATCTGACAAATGGATGTCAAGACAGCTTTCCTTAACGAGAGTCTTGACGAGGAAATCTATATGCAACAGCCCGAAGGTTTCATCGCGAAAGGCCAAGAACACCTTGTTTGCAAGCTAAGGAAGTCCATTTATGGACTAAAGCAAGCATCTCGGGCTTGGAACCAATGTTTTGATCATGTAATCAAGTCTTATGGATTTAATCAAAATGAGTTTGAAAGTTGTGTGTATAAGAAGTGTGACGGAACTGCCTTGGTATTCTTAGTACTATACGTAGACGATATTCTGCTCATCGGAAACGATGTAAAGGTTTTGTCAGACGTAAGGGTATGGCTGTCAAAACAGTTTGATATGAAGGACTTAGGGGAAGCCAGTCATATTCTTGGGATCAAGATCACTCGAGATCGAAAGAAAAGAATGATCGGCTTATCGCAAGCTTCATACATAGACACTGTTTTGAAGCGATTCAACATGCAAGATTCCAAGAAAGGTTTTGTACCCTTCAGGCACGGAATCCATCTATCGAAAGACATGTGTCCCAAGACACAAGGGGAGATAGATGACATGAAAGGCATTCCTTATGTGTTGGCAGTAGGGAGTCTTATGTATGCAATGTTGTGCACGAGACCGGATATTTGCTATGTCGTTGGCATGGTAGCGAGATATCAAAGTAATCCCGGAAGTCAACACTGGACTGCAGTAAAGAACATTCTAAAGTATCTGAAAAGAACTCGGGATAGAATGTTGGTTTACCAGTTGGACAGTTTGTTTCCAGTCGGATACACGGACTCGGATTTCCAATCAAATATAGATTTTAGAAAATCTACCTCGGATAGTGTGTTTTGTCTGGGGGAGGAGCTGTAACATGGAGAAGCGTTAAGCAGAAATGCATCGCAGATTCTACCATGGAAGTCGAATATGTAGCTGCTTGTGAAGCAGCGAAAGAAGCGGTGTGGCTCAAGAACTTCCTAGTGGACTTGGACGTTGTTCCGAATTTGCCCAGCACAATCACGGTTTTTTTTTATAATGCCGGAGCAGTTGAAAATTCAAGGGAACCGAGAGCCCACAAGGCCAACAAACACATAGAAAGGAAATACCATCTTATACGAGAAATCGTTAAGAGAAGAGATATAGAGGTGGCAAAGATCGCGTCGGAAGACAACCTAGCTGATCCATTCACAAAGGGTCTGCCTCTGTTAACATTCGAGAGACATGTGAAAGGAATGAGTGTCAAGAGCGTTGTCAATTTACTTTGAGTATAAGTGGGAGATATATTATTAGGTTGATGTAGGTGACATTAGATGTCACTGTATAATACATTAGACGTGTTGTGGTATACTTAAAAGCAGACTTTGAGTATAAGTGGGAGATTGTTGGGGTTATACGTGAAAGTATGCTTTCACTTTGTATAACCTATTTATTAAACACTTATTTACTGAAATAAATTATTTATCACTGTTGCTTTAAATTTGATTGAATGTTATATATATTTATTGCAAACCGTTCATATAATGGCACATGTTACATTGTAGTTAACGTGGTGATACCAGATCACAGAAGATCACGTTAACAGTCCCTTGTAAACTAGTGTGTGTTTCACAACTTAGATAGACCCGAACAGTCTATTGGTAGAAGTTGATGTATAAGTCTCAGATTGGCTTGTCTTGACCAAAAGATTACACTAGTGCATTCGATGTGCTGAAGTGGACCTGCAGAGAGGATAAACTCATTCACACTGACTTAAGGGATGAAGAGTTAGACCTCAGTGGTTGTTGATTTCTTAATCTCTGTCACTTAATAAGGAATGTGTGCTATTAGTAGTTATTGCTTTGACTTATAAATGAGAAGAGAATCATTGAGACTTCGATACCCTATATCTTGGGCAATAATATTAATTGTACGACAATTGCTAAAATTAATACAGAGAATCGTGTGCTTGCATTGCCTTGCGTGATTTGTCCCCTTGGTGGGCTCGGAACCTTTATCATACCAAATCTTGCAAGTGGAATTAATTTTCCGATATGGATAATAAAGCTGAGTTGTCCTTACTCCAAGGCCAAAGATATTAATTAATATAAAGCTTTTCAGTGGCTTAATTAATTAGTGGACTAAATAATCTTAAACACGGGAAATAATGACCGGGAGCCATATTACCGTAATATGGGTTAAGATTGGATAGTGCAATACTAATTATATAGTAGTATTAATTAATATTAATGGACTGAATTATATTATGGCTCAATATTGGAATTCAGAAGTCCATTGGAAGGTCCATCTTAATTCTCCTAAAGGCCCCTCAAGTAACCCAACTACAGTCCAATAAATAAAAGGTGCTTAAAATAAAATAAATTTTGTTGCCTAATATTCTTGTATTTTACGAAAATAATGAAGAGAAAAGGGAGAAGAATTTTTCTTGAAAAGATTTTATGGAAAGGATATAAGTATTTTTGGAATACAAGATTATCTCATAAATTCAAGAAAATCTCCCATTTGGCCTCTTTATTAGTAATTTTCGAAAATCTTGTATAAGAAAGGGAAGAACGATTTTCTTGATTTTCTTTGAAAGATTTTATGGAAAGATATGTATTCTTGGAATACAAGAATATCTCATAAATTCAAGAAAGATCCAATCTTGAAAATACTCTTGTAATTTTTGAAAATTTGGGATAAATAAGGGTGTGGGATTTTTGTGGAAAAATACACATGGAAAGAAGAATATATTTGGTATATTCAAGATTTCTTGGAGACCAAGAAAAGATCTTTCCAAACCCTAATTTTGGACCCCAAAATTTCGAACCCTACTCCTATAAATAGGGGATGAATTCATTCATCCCACACCAATTCCATGTGCTGGAAATATTAGAAATCCACAAAGGTGGTGCAACAATTTTATTTTTCCTTTGTTTTATAAATCGTTCATCGGAGAACCTCCCACCGGGTTATTGAGCGAGGACTTGGGAATACTTGAGAAGGACTTTTGGTTGGTAGCTAGATACTTGATCCTGTCCATCTCAGACTGTCTCTCCAACGGGTACGTTTACGTAAACTCCTAGATTTTCCGCATGCTATGACTCTTTACGTGAATTTTATTTGCATGTCGTTGTTGGCGTAAATTACTATTTGAATTCACTTAGGTAAATTAATGCTAGTAATAATTGTTAATTTAAATTTGTGTTTATGAGGTCATCCCGATAGATCCTGACAATTGTTATCCCAACAACCTAGTACATGCCAAGTGTTTAGACAAGAAGAATGTCAACCTTGTTGCTCATTCAAGCACTATAAGGTGTACTTGATAGCCAATGAGAAATCGACAACGCACGTACGGAGCATTGACAATCTGCAGGAAGGCGGTTCAGAGTTAAACGACTAGAAAGGACAAGCTTGCATGCTTTCGGCCATGCCGCCTCTGAAGCACGTTAAATCAGCCTGCAGACCTACCTAAAATAGACCAAAATTCGAATTGCTCTCCAACGGCTAGTTCGATTTCGTGCCTATATATATGAGATCAAACATTCATAGTAAGGTTATGGAAATTATCATCAAGCTCAATCACAAGCAAATTTCCGCACGAAGAACACTAAAGTGAAGCATATTTTCTAAGTGTTCATCCCATTGTTCTTAGCATAGAATACTTATCCTCTAGTTTTAGGCTACTTAGAAGATAGGATAGTATTCCAGTTGGAACATTACAAATCTTACACCCAAACAAAAGTTAGGTTAAGTTTGTTATAACAAGATTTCAGTCTAGGGTTTCTAGATCTGATTTCTGGGATTGGTTGAGTGAGAACTCGTAAAACATCTGTTGGTTGTACTGTGTTGGACTAACACATTAAACTAAGTCCAGTTGGTTAAGTTGGTGCCCCTGCTGATAGGGAATAGTGGACGTAGGACAAGTTGTCCGAACCACTATAAATCTGTGTGTCTTTATCTTGCTTTACACTTAACTGCACACTACTTGTTATCTGCATGCATATTCTGAATCTGGTTCAGATTAGCATCAAGCTACTGAACTGATCAGCTTGACACTTTAATCATCTGATCTAAAACAAATTGCTCAGAAATCTGATTGAGTAAAACTGGTTTTCACACGGGTTAACTAATCTTCCGCACCATTAGTTAAACTGATAGACGCCGAACTGATCTGGTTCATACAGATCTGTAAGTCGGATATCAGTCCATACGGATTCACACCGCACTCTGATCGGGCATACTTGCATATCACACCTGATCCACAAAAAGTTTTAGAAGTCTATTCACCCCTCCCCTTTAGACTTCCAGCCTCACTGAAACTCGTTCGGGACCTACACTTGAGTTGTTACATAAATGTAGGAATAATTTATTAATGTATTTTATATTATTTTTATGCCCCCGCTATAAAATATTTTTGGATCCTTCCCTGATATTGTTGATCAATACTTGTTGTATTTCTGATTATTCCTTGCGGTATTGTTGATTACTTCTTGTAGTGTTGTTGATTATTACTTGTGGTATTGGTCATTATTTCTTGTAGTATTATTAATATGATATTTTTTATTTTTGATTATGGTATTGCTCATTATTCCTTATAGTATTATTAATTAATGCTTAGTTTTACTAATTTTTAGTTATAGTATTGTTAATTACTCCTTGTAGCATTATTAATTATTGCTTATGAATACATATTTGAATTAAACAACTAGTAGTCATATTGAAAAGAAAAAAAATCAAATACTTATATTAGTTCAAAAGTTGATTATGACCATTATGTTTGGAAGTCCGGACATGATCAAACACAAAATTAAAGTTTCAATAAAAAAAATAAAAAAACTACAAAAACAAAAGCAAATAAAAAATGAAGAAATAACTCAATAAGTATGAAAAGGTATTAGTCTGTCCTAACCCATTTGCTATGGCATCAGAGTGCACACACAGCTTTGCGATTAATGTTTCTGTATTTTTAATTAAGCGTGTTTTTATAACCACTAATTGGGTCAAAATTCAATTCAAGTGGAGTTAAAATTACACTAATTATACAGTGTAATTGGTGCACTAAGTATAACTCTTAATAAAATTTATATATTTAAAAAATGGAGTATGCTAATTACACCAATTATATTTTTTTTTCTATAACTTCTTTAATTTGTAGTTTATGATTAAATACATATAATCTGCATTCGGCAGTGGATATAGGCGATTGGTAAATTAATTAATTCCAGTTTCAGTTAATATATTCTCTAAAATTCGCCATTTCATTATTCATGGCTACACATTTTTGGATTTTTTTGCTATAACTTCTAAAATGGAGTTCTAATCAAAATAAAAAATCAGTCTAAAAATATAGAATAATCCTTATAACTATTTCTAAAATCTACAAACTTATTAAATAGGGTTAATACTTCCTCCGTCTCAGATCAGTTTTCACAATTGACTTTTATACGCATTTTTTCGAGAGAATTTTGTATTATTAATCGAATTTTTTTAAAACCTTGTGGTACTTATGATATATCAATTAAGTTATATTTAGTCGAAAAGTTTCACAAAAAAATGAATCGAGATTGGAACTTGTATATTTTTACTAATACAAATTGCATTTTGTTTTAAAAAATAATATAAATTATACTCCATCCGTCCCATTTTATTTATCTCGCTTTCCTTTTATCAGTTCATATAAGAAAAAAGTAACACCCCATTAACTATTATTTTAATATTATTCCCTCACTTTTCATCCCAATTACCCCAAATATTTTCACTTTTCATTCATTAAATACTATAAAGACCCATTATCTATTATTTTAATATTATTCATTAAATAATTCAATTAAAAGAAACACTTATATTCAAAGCTCTCAACTTTTAAAAATAAGTGCTTCTAAAAATTATTTTAAAATATTTCAAAACACCCCCTAAATATTACACTTTAATGACCCAATTTACGAAAACATTCAAACCTACGCATGAAATATGTTTGACCGACTTCGTTCTTGATTAGCCGCCGCCCCCCACGGCGGAGCAACGCCGAGAAAAGAATCCAACGGACAAAACCTGCAAACCCAAGTCAAAAGTCACAAGAAAGGAAGAATTGCACTACACTTTTCAACGCAAAAACAAAAACCTCGATAAACTAAAACCACAGTCGTAAAACCACCACTTTTATCACCACCACCTTACCAAATCCAGCATAATCCACTTCACACAATACCAACGAAGAACTAACACACCGAAAGATAAAAAGGAAAGAAAAATATATTCTTTTCCTTCCCTTTCATCTTTCTTGAACTTTCTCTCGCAACCCTTTTCATTTCCTGTTCTTCTTTTCACAAATTTCCGGTTCTTGCTGTTTTCTTGAATCCCAATAGAAAAAAGATGGCGACTTTAGGTGACATAGGGGTTTCAGGGCTTATCAACATTTTGGGGGCGTTTGCGTTCTTGCTTGCTTTTGCTTTCTTGCGTCTTCAACCGATTAATGACAGAGTTTACTTTACCAAATGGTACGTTTGTGGGAAAAGGAGCAGCCCCAGCGTTGGAGGGGTGGGCAAATTCGTCAATCTTAACATCAGGACTTATTTCACTTTCCTCAATTGGATGCCTCAGGCTTTGAAGATGAGTGAGGCTGAGATTATTAGCCATGCTGGACTTGATTCTGCTGTTTTCTTGAGGATTTACATACTAGGGTACTTGCAAATTTCTTTTTTCTAATATATTTATATATATATTGTACATGTAAGTTTAATTTTGTTTTAAATTGGATTGTTGTGGTTGGTGGTTGTCACTTTTGAAGGAGTTTATGGGATTTTGTTTTTTAGTAGAATAATCTGTCTTTCTTGCATGACTGGTCCCCGTTTTTGTTTTGGTGGAGTCTTTTTGAGGTTGATTGAGGCCCTTTTGAGTTTGTTTCCATAACTATTTTTGTGGCAAAACTTGGGTTTTTGCACAAAGTTCATTGTTGGTAAATAGCAATTCTCTCCACTTATTCTTCTGAATGAACTTTAGGCTATGTTCATAATTACTCTGGAATTTTTCAATTATCATGACTTAACTTTGAGTCTAATCTACAATTCTGGTATATTGACAATTTTTCAATTATCACGTAGAGTGTAAGCACATAAATAAAATCCTTGTTTTGTATTAGAGAGGAATTTATTTAAAATAGGTGGGATGGACATATGAGTTGGTGTAGAAATGAGACTGTAAAAGTGTGACTGGGACCCTCAGGATTTCCAAGCAAGATTTAACAAAATTGACTTATATATATATATATATATTATTTTATTTTGAGAAGAAAATTTACTTATATTTGAACTTAAAGAAACTTAAAAACTTATATACCTTATAGATTTACTTTGGTTATAAATTCTAATACCCAGAAGTTATAAGTTTGGTATTTAAATATACTGAACATTAGATGTCATTGTAGTTGGTCCTCGAAATCGAATAGTGAATTACAATATTTTTGCCGGAGGAATGTTTAGAGTCTACAATCACACGAATAATTTTCGTGAAATTGTGAGTTAATCTGCTATATGAGTCGGAAGCTTATGTTTTTACTATCCTTTTTCTAGACTGAATCTAGTGTGAATTTTACCATCCTTTTTCTAGACTGAATCTCCTTCTTCAATATCAAAGCTTATGTTTATATTTGATCTCTGTGTCATGTTCTACGGTTTTACCTATCATTTGAAAATTTTAAAAAATAAAATTTCTCACTTGCTTACATTTCTTTGTATTTTATCTCTGACAGATTGAAAATATTTGGACCAATAGCCGTTGTAGCATTACTTGTTCTGCTTCCAGTGAATGCAACTGGTGGCACTTTGTTTTTTCTACGGCGTGACTTGGTTGTCAGCGACATTGACAAGCTTTCTATATCTAATATTCACGCAAAGTCTTATAAGTAAGTTCCTTTTTGCTACAAAAGATAAATAACAATTGTCATTCATGTTTTGCAACTGTTTATCTTTATGAGACTATGTTTATTTTGCGCCATCACTTATGTTACTTATCAGGTTTGCTTTTCTTTACTCGATAGTTAAGCATGTGAGGTTACGAACTTTAGCAATTAGGTAGTGCATTTTTGAACGACTATAGCTACAGGGAGAAGCACTTTTTTTTTAAAGTTGATGAGACTCAACTTTTTCAAAACATTAGTGCTTCTTGAGTGCAAGTTGTGTTTTAAAACACCACTGTAGTCTAGCCACTAGTTATGAGATTATATCATAATTTACAATCCTGCCAGGTTATCAATAGTGTAAAAGAGATAGTTGTAATCGAGCCTCAAGTCACACAAGAAGGTCGGGCCGGGCCTCAACCAAGAAAGAAAAACCCTTAAGAGGAAGAATCTATGTATTGTTGTGTATATGATTTGATATAGACTCTTCTATTTATAGTGGGAGAAACACCTAGTTTTATAATCAAAATATGGGAAGAAGAAACTACGATCAACCTCATAAGAATGATTAAACTAGATGTGACCCCTTATTTTTCACTTTCTTTTTTAATATACTACTCATTTTTAGGTCTAGGAATGATTTAATAAAGATGATAACTCTTATAATTGAATTTTTCAGATTCTGTCCACATATCGTTGGAGTACTTGTTCACATTTTGGGCTTGTTACATGCTTTATAAGGAATATGATAGAGTTGCATCAATGAGACTAAACTTTTTGGCTTCACATAGCAGGCGCCCTGAACAATTCACGGTTAGTTGAACTATCATGTCTATTCAGATATCATGTATTATTACCATTTTTTGTTTGTTAATTATCTTGTTTACCCATGTTGGCAATTAATATACTCTTTTGAATATAAAAGAACTAAGAATATGCACAAGTAAAAGACAGCTTACTACTATGGAAGATAATTTGACTGTACAAGAATTTTACCACAGAATGCTGAGATTTGACTTTTCAGTTAAAGCTATGTTTTCAGATTCTGTACAAGAATTTAATTTTCTTTAACTGGGGTTGACATGTAATATATTGAAACAAAAATAACCACCAGATGCTTTTTAAATAGTATTAGTTGTTTCATTAAAAGGTATTATTTGATAATATTAGCTGTTACTAAAAAAGTATTAGTTGTACGGCAAAGCTATTTTACGTAAGGCCAAATTAATTTCAATATGTGAGGTTGCTGAGTCCAGTTTCTACGTTTTTTCGTGTGAACTACCCACAAGTTCTAGTTAGATATGTGCCACATGTTTCGGGGAGCTCGATATCTGATAGTGTTGACAGCTTCTTTCAGAGAAACCATCCAGAACACTATCTCTGTCACCAGGTAATGGACTGCTCCACATCCAAAATTTCTGATACTGAAACGACTGATTCATAGAATTCTGAATTCTTGAGGATACAATTTTTTTTCTCCTTTCTGTCTATAATATTCTTGTTTTTTCTTGACTTGTTAACTGGATTTGGTTGTTTGGCCTATCTTTGCCATCCAGGGTGTATACAATGCTAAGAAGTTTACGAAACTGGTTAAAAAAAGAAATAAACTTCAAAATTGGCTTGATTACAACCAACTTAAGTTTTAGAGAAGTCCAAACAAGAGGCCTACAACAAAGGTATACACCATTTGCTTCAAAATGTACATATTAACACAATTTCTTTTACTTAACTTACACTGTTTATATCATTCAGAAAGGATTTCTTGGACTCGGGGGTGAAAGGGTTGATTCAATTGACTACTACAAAGAGGAAATCAAAGATCTTGATCAAAAAGTAAGCAATCGCACTATTAGTTTTAAACGTTTAATATATAGGGAAAACACTTATTTTAGTCCTGTAAAGTTACCCCAATTTTGGTTTCAGTCCCATCGACTTTCACGAATTGAAAATACTCCCGTAACTTTCAATTTTTGGATATATTAGTCTGGTAACCGGCTATAGGAGGTGAAACATCTAGTTGACCAATTAGACTCCGCCGCGTGGACAAATCAGACCCTGCCACGTCAACATCTATAACCGATTACCGGACTAAAATGTGGACCAATTGAAAGTTGACGAACTATTTTCAATTCTTGAAAGTCGACGGGACTAAAATGGAAATAGGGGCAACATCCAGGACTAATAAAACCATTTCCCCTAATTTATAAAAGCTGGTTTATATATTTTGGTGGATGAATTAACTTGCTTGTCTTAATCACCTCTAATTGCACTACTTCCTGATAGAAATAATTTCTTCTTCTTAGTTGACATTGGAACGCGAAAGAATTATGAAAGATCCTAAATCTGTGACTCCTGCTGCCTTTGTGTCCTTCAAATCAAGATGGGGAGCAGCATTTTGTGCTCAGACAACACAGAGCAAAAACCCCACATTGTGGTTAACAAACTGGGCCCCAGAACCCCATGATGTGTACTGGAAGAATCTGGGAATACCTTTTGTATCCCTCAGCATTCGGAGACTTCTGATATCAGTAGTTATGTTTGCATTGGTCTTCTTTTATATGATACCAATTGCTTTTGTACAATCATTGGCCAATCTGGAAGGACTGGAGAGGGCTGCTCCTTTCCTAAAGCCGGTTATCGAATGGTAAGAGATGATCAAAGGATAATATCATGGTGCAGTAGACTGGTGTAAATGTCTTGGTGTTCTAATTAGTTTTAATCTAAAAATGGTTTGTATTTGCTTTAAAACTGTAGATAGTTGAGCGATCTGATAGACTGTGCAACCAAAGGGTGTGAAATAAATGATGGGCATATGCATTCGAGTCATTTAAGAATTTGATAATTTCTAGCCTTATGATTTTCTTGGTAGTCTATATTCGGAACATTTTTTATTTAGGCTCATAACTTTGGGGGTAGCAACTGTAGGACACTGTTTGTGGGCCGACACATTTAGGCCACTATATTATAATTTTTGCACGTTTAGGCGAACTTAGCTCGAAACCTCCAATTCGTGCTAAAAGTGCGAAATTTAAAAAATAATGGCCAAAATTTGCCAGCCCGAAACACCCAATTTGGCTTAAAATGTGCGAAAATCAAAATTTACGGGCCTAATGTGCCAGCCTGTAAACATATTATATTATTATCCTACAATTGCCACCCCCATAGTTACACTCAAAAAAAACAAAAAGAAATCCCTTCTATGTTCACATTGAGAACTTCAGAGTTCCAGTATCAGATTTTTAGGGTCAGATTATATACATCCAAGTTTTTGGCTTTCCTACTTCATTTAATTTTATTTTATTCAGTAAAGCAATTGATGTGTTTTTGCAGGAAGCTTGTGAAGTCATTGCTGCAGGGTTTCCTTCCCGGTCTAGCTCTTAAGATCTTTTTTTTTTGTTCTTCCCGTAATTCTAATGATCATGTCCAAAATAGAGGGGCATGTTGCAGTTTCAGTATTAGAACAGAAAACTGCTGCAAAATACTACTTGTTCATGTTAGTTAATGTGTTCTTGGGGAGCATAGCAACGGGGACAGCTTTTCAGCAACTTGATGCTTTCCTTCACCAATCAGCTACTCAGTAATGTTCCCTATATCTCTTATAGCGTCAGTTATGATTCAATAATAAAACTTTTACTTTATTGCTAATATCATTGTGACCATCTGATGCTTTTCGTTACTTGTCTTAATCTGAGTCGAACCTGTTATACTTGTTAATTTTGTACTGATGACGCTGATTTCAAATTATGTTGATAACACGATCAAGAATTTTCTTGAACTTCTAAAAAAGTAGAGTAACACTCTTGTACGCCAGTTGTGCGGTGCAACTGTACACAACTAATACTTTTCAGTGAAAACAACTAATACTGTTAAAAATACATTTGAGTTGCATGGTGCAATGGGTGTTACAAGTTGTCGTCTAAAAAGTAAGGATTTCGGGTTTTTGAAAAATGACTTCGTATAATATGTTGAGTTCTAAACTGGGTTTTTCTTGGTTTCAGAATCCCGAGAAATATTGGTGTATCAATACCAATGAAAGCTACCTTCTTTATCACATACATAATGGTGGACTGTTGGGCTGGAATTGCTGGAGAAATCCTCCGATTAAAACCATTAGCAATTTTCCACCTAAAGAACATGTTCATTGTAAAAAATGAAAAGGACTTGGAGAAGGCAATGCACCCTAAAAGAATCGATTTCCCAGAGGCTTTACCTAGCCTTCAGTTGTATTTCCTTCTGGGCATTGTGTACATGGTTGTTACTCCTATCCTTCTTCCTTTTATTCTCGTATTCTTTGCCTTTGCCTACTTTGTATATCGTCACCAGGTTAGTTTACTCGCTTTAATTTTCTTTTTTAAACATATGTTGTACTTTTCAAGTTTTTAAATTACAAAATACGTTAATTTGCAATTCGATACACTACCTTTCAAAATTGTTGCAATTCTAACATGACTATTTTTCGGCAAGTCCTGCTAACGTGGCAGTGTATGTGTATGAAATTGCACAAAACTTAGAAAGTTGTGATTAAAAAACAATAACAAAAGTTTGTGAATTTATTCACAATTTTTTTTTAACATTTTCCGGCTGCCATGTTAACATATATTGCCGGAAAATAATCCTATGATACAATTGCAAATTTTGAAAAGTCTGTGTATCGAATTACAAATTTTAAGAACATATGTCGTAATTGAAAAAACATGAAATTGTTGTGATGTTTAATGCAATTACACCTTCTGGATAAGACAGGCTCTGTTATTCATTCCATAACTTTATCCCTCATTATTGAGCAGGTGATTAATGTGTATAACCAGAAATACGAGAGTGGTGCTGCGTTTTGGCCTCATGTCCATAATCGCATTATAGCAAGCTTAATAATATCACAACTGCTACTAATGGGCCTGTTGAGCACGAAAAAGGCTGCAAACTCGACTCCTCTGCTTGTAGTTTTACCTATACTAACTTTCACCTTTCATCAGTATTGCAAGCATCGCTTTGAACCAGCATTCAATAAGTATCCTCTTGAGGTAAGAATCATACTTAGATTGTATCTATCTTGAAAGAAATACCACTTTCGTCCATTACTTTTGTGTGTTAGCTTTAGAAAGTCTTCACGTGAATTTGGGATATGTAGCCAAGCCTTATCGAACTTGTCTTAATTGAATTACTATATGTGTTTAAATACTTATATCTCTAAAAAAAACTAAGCTCAGTCGAGCTCAAGGTTGAGCCTAACACTGTGTCTACTTGACTTGGCTTGTTTTCACCCCTAAGCTAAGTTCACACACCTAAAGCAATGTTTATAGGAAAATTACCAAAACTCCCCTTGAGGTTTGTCCAAATTACCATAAGAACTCGGTAATTTGAATAATTACCAAACACACTCTAGAAAGTATATATTTATTTTTTTTGCATTTCTGAGTCACTCAATCAATTCTTTTTACTTTTTAGGGTGGGGGTAAATAAATATTTGGTAATTTTTCAATCCACTGAGTTCTTTTGGTAATTTGGACAAAACTCGAACGGAGATTTGTAAAAGAGGTAGTAGTAGTAGAGAATTCATGTATTGTGTTTGTAAAAGAGGTAGTAGTAGTAGAGAATTCATGTATTGTGTATATTATCGATGTAGAAGACTCCCCCGTTTATAGTGGGAGAGAGACGGTTACAATCAACATATAACATATGAAACACAATAAAAACAGAAATAACATAATCTTTAACAGGTAATCTATCCATGTTTGTAATACAAAATACACATTTTCAACCCTCTTGTCTCAACAACACGATAATTCCTTGTGTTGTGATCATTTGTTGTGATTCACTGATTCTTGCTCGTCTTTCGCCTCTTCAGGAAGCCATGACCAAGGATGCACAAGATCATGGCGATGAGGCGGATGCCAACTTCAAATCTTACTTGGCTGATGCATACTTGCATCCAATCTTTCACTCCATTGAAGAAGTAGAGTTAGCTGAAGTCAGAGTCGACAAAACCAGGCCTACATTGCCAATTCTTCTGTAGGCGGTCTCAGTGCTCCGTCCCCACATTATGTTCATGATCGCCATGAAGTCGTTACAAATCATAGTGTGCACCAATATCAATTTAAATCACGAAGTGAGATGTATAGCTACGACATTGAATCAAATCGTAAGGTCTAGCGTTATCAATGTGGATCGGTATTTAGGTGATTTTAGCATGATGATAGAGGTATCAGATAGGTTTTATCATTTGATTGAGTTCAAGATTTAGTTTCTGTTGGTTTGGTGTGATTAATGTAGTGCTGATTTATGTCAACTTTTTTTTGTTAATTATTTCGATTTTTTGGAGCATTTGCTTAATTCTTATAGTTCTTGATTTTGATATTCTTTGCAAAAGAGAGAGAAGAATTCTTGTGTGAAAGTCTGAAAGATATGGGTAAATGTGATGTATGTTTTTTTTTTTTTTTTTTTACAGGAATTTTTATTTTTGTTATTTATAATTATCTGAGAGTGATATTTAGACATGGGAACAATTGCTAGGTTATGAATTTAAACTAAATGTATTTTACTTCATTATATGCACTTTTTGTTCGATCTAAATGATGAATTTTGGCAGTTTAAACTGTTTTACATTTAATTTACAGAATATCCTAATTTTAACAAAATATTATAATGATAAAAAAAATTAAAATATAATGGAAATCAAGAAAAAAAACTAAACCACACAAATCATTTCATCCTCTTTTGGTGTTCTCAATTCACCCCAATCTCTCTCCCTCTCCATATATAAAAACCAAATTTTAGCAATTAATTCTTCTTGATATTTTCTTGTGCCTTCCCATTTCGTGCAAGGAAAAGGGAGGTACGTTATAATTTTCTTATTTTCTTTTTTCTTGTATGCTGCAAATTTGTTTTTCTAATTGTTCTTGCACTCTTTCCCCTAAAATGAAAAAAGTTACAATGGCAAAAGAATTTCTTTGATCTAATTGACATATATGCATATTTAGGTTTTTCGAATTAGGGCTTCGTTCTATTATTAATTCTGATTTTCTTTTTCATTTTTTGGGTATTCATGTTTTATCCAATTAATAAACGTAATGCATTTTATGATGTAATATGTGCTATTATATAATTTGGGCATATTCATCGTCTATATAACAAACACTCACATTAATAAATGTATATATGATTGCGTACTAAATTGTTCGATAACACGTTAAATACGATTTATTTTTCTTTCAAAACAACGTTAAGTATGATTTAGGTAATCCATCATTTGCAGGACTCAAATTTATGTTGAGTTTTAATTTGCTAAAAATATAATTCTTAACAAGATTGGTGGACAAAAATGCTATCCATTTTATTTGCCTTTTTATCAATGTTGGCATGTTTATTATCTAAGGGTTTCTCAATTTTTGTTGGCATTTCACCTGTTTGGACAATTTATATATATATGGAGCTTGTATATTCATAAATTAATAATTTTTTAAAAGATTATGGAGTATTGTTTATTTTAAGTCAGTATTTCTCATATTTTTATTCGAATATGCAACAAAAATACTTAGGCTCATATACAATTTTCAAGATTGAAATTAGAAGAAAAGTGAGTTCATAAAAGGAAAAAAAATGACATTTTTGAAAACATGAAGGTGTTTTTGAGGATATAAAATTATTTTCGAAAGCATTTTTCACTTTTCATGCAAGTTTGACCAAATTTGATCGAATTGTGAGTATACTAGACATTTTGTGGGTGTGAATAACATTACAAAATTGAAATTATTTAGGGCAACTTACACATAACTATAATTAAGGAATGCAAACTTTACACAGGTATAAAAAATTGCACATAAGCAGGTATATTTGCAAATTCTGTGCAACTTCACTGCATATATGCAATTATTTTGCACATGTACACCTCACCTTATACGCATGCATGCAAATTTCAAGAGTATAAATCTTGTACAAATATTCACTTGATCAAATATTTCAAAATTGAAGGCAAGAAGGAAAAAGAGGCGAATTAACTGAGTCTACTAGATAGACACCACCACCATCACCATGGGGTCCATCAACACTGCATTACTGCTCCTCGCGGTGGCATTCACCCTCCTTTTCGTCCAGAGCGGTGCATCCAATCCAAAGACCGTCATTGTAACCAACAACCACACGAACTACCTAAGCATCCGCTGCTTCTCGTTCAATGACGAGTACGAAGTGAAGCACTTGGCGCCGTGGGAGCACTTCGAGTTTGGTTTTCATAAGAGCAAGTTCTACCCTTCGTCCACCATGTACAACTGCTCCACCAATATGGGCACGTTTGTGGCCTTCAAATACGACTACGAGTGCAGTATGAATAGATATGAGACGTGTGATTGGAGATTTGATGAGAATAATGCTTATAGATAGGAACCAAAGTCCAATGTTTGGGTCACAGCTGATTATGCTCCAAACTATGAGTCTCTTGATAGAGGTGGTGTTATCAAAGGCTACTTTGCTAATTAACTAGATTTTTTTTTGATTTTTTTATGAAAAAAGTTGATTAATTAGAATCAATTATGTATTCATGAGTGCATACTAATTTCTAGCTTTTGTAATTCGATTTTGATGTGGAGATTGTTGTGGCACATGGGACGTGTATTTACATACACGTTATGATATTAATTTGTTTGTATTGATCGATGAGTGAGTCTTATGTGCATGTAGGTGCACTGTGCATTCATTGTATATTTTAAAATTATGCAACTTATTATATTGAAAGATGCAACTTGTTTACACTAAATCGTTCAACTATTTTTACATATTAATAGTTGCACGGTTCAATATAAAAAAATTGTATATTTCTATAAAGATTTGGCCTTGATCAATATATATGTATTTAAAGAAGAATAATTGCATGGTGTAATTAGTGCAAAATTAATACTTTATAATAAAATAATTAATTTTATTTAATGAAGTAGCTAACACCTTTTAAAAATACTTATTATTTGTGGTGACTATTAATGTACACGACTAATTTGGTATTAGCGAGAGTTGTAAAGGTATTAGTATTTTTTAATAAATAAAACACTTAAAATTTAAACGGAAGAACTGTAAATATCGAGAAGGCGATCCAAAATAATTAAAGACTCGACCCAATAATAAGGACTTTAAAATGACCCAGATTCCCTAGCAAAACGATGAGACAAGTCATTGACTTTTCTACGAATAAGATAAATTACGTAATCATTAATCTGCTTTAGTATAGTTTTACAAGCTATCTTCATCATGATATATTCACTGCAAACACCCTCCACTATTGATTATTCCTCTTGTCGATTCACAACAGTTACAGTGCAATCAATACCCCTTTATCTGATTTTATTTTCGAGGTCTATATTTGTTAACAATTTGACAACAAAAAATTATCTTCACAAGACTTCATTATAAAAAACAAGATCAAAACTCTCAAATAAGAAGATAAATTAAACAAAAGACACTCAACTTGGGAGAGGAATCAGACACTCTCAATTAAGGAGATAAATCAAGGGTAGCATGATCTTGAAAGGCGGCGGGCAACAACATTATAATATAATTACAACAGGAATTGTGCAGATAACTCGAATTTAAAACTTACAAAAATTATATACATTATAAAAATTTATAAAAATTAAAGAACGATCTACCCTTTAAGGGTCCTAAATCGTATTAACGCGATCTAAAACCCCATTAATATTGATAGATGAATAGATATGATGGGAAGAAGATTGCTCTAAACCTTGTAAAGTTATTAGTTCGTAACTCTAGTTGTAATTTGATTTTGATTACATACTTGATTTATATTGAATATATATTCATATTCATTGTTGGTCATATCATTGTCAGCAGTTGCAGGAGAACATACATGATTATTTAGATTCAGTGTGATTGGAAGTTTCAAATATTCATGACCTCTCCTTTTGATTTTTTTTAGACGACCACAATTTTAACTTTATTTTGTGATAGTGTTTTAATAAGAACAGGTGTTATGTGCACCAGGTGCACCAAGATGTTCAACTTATTTATATTGAAATATATAATTTATTAAGTGTAAAATAAATTTTAGTACAAATAAATTGAACATTTAAAAAACACAAACTTTCTTGTGAAATTTGTTCATACTATGAAATTAATACTATTACATTTATAAATTGATATCATTACTTTAATAAATTAGAATACTTATAACATTTAATGTTATGATATCAGTTTATAAGTGTAGTGATATTAATTAATAAGTGTAATGATATAAAATTTCTACTCTAAATAAATTTTACCGAAAACTTACTTTTTAAAAATGCACTAGAATTACTTATATCATTCATCCATCCATCCACCATTTATTCTCCGCACCATCTCCACATTACTAATTTTCAAATATTAAATTATTTAAACACACTCTAACAGTGATTATCATCCACACCTTTTATGGGTATGTCATCGACTAATTTTTACCTATTTTTTTTGTAAAATAATATTTTCTCTCTCCATATATAGATGTTTGGATGGATGCACTCTCACTTCAATTTAAAGATCATTCATAATCCAAGCTATTATAAAAAGTGGCTTGTTGAAAAATATTTTTGGACCACTTTGTCCCTTCAATATTTTACACATTGCAAATTAATCCCTATAAACCCTCCACTTAACCCCTCCAATATTTTACATACCACAATTAATCTCTACAAGCACTCCCCAAACACTTTATATTAATCCATGTACTCAATCCCAAAATAAATAAATAAAAACATATTAATTCATAAATAAATTAATAAAATACACTCATTTGAACAATCAAACAATATGAACATATATATACACGTGAAAATTTAACGATAAAAAAGGAGCTTTCCTTTATTATTTTTTTTTTAAAAAAAATTGTTGCCTATTAATGAGAAAAAATAGTGCACTTGCCAAAAAATTGCTCCTACTGATAAGCGTCCCCTGTTTTCAAGAGAGAAGCAGCGAGTGAGACTTTTCGTAGAAAAGGAGCCTTCATCATTTTTCACGTAAAAAAGAAAACGAAAAACCCTATCTTTCTGCATTTTTAATTTCTGGGTTTTGTACTTGTATTTGGTTCGCCAGGATGTGCATTCAGATCTGGAAATCGATATAGTCCATTTTCTCTCTAATTATTGTGGGTTTTGAATGATAGGGTTCTGAAAAGAGAAAACTGCGAGCTGGGATTATGTGATATGGTCCTAGATTAGATTATGAATGCCTTTTTGTTGCATAGCTCAAGTATCGACTCAATAGAGAAGATAGGATAGGATGTTAGTTTTGGGAAAAAAATTATGCTCATTTTATCACTGTAGTTATTCGAATTAATAATTTCCTTAAATTCGATTTGTTCTTGAATTTCACGTTGCTGGAGAATGGTACTGATATTTATGATTAATGCTTAGAGTAAGGAAGGGTTCAGTACTTCATCTTAGAATTGTTAGGGAATTGGAGAGGTGCTTTACGTTTGCTTCTTTCGTGTTTTCGCTTTTTTTTTTCCCTTAGTTTATTTAGGTTATTAGTGGGAATTCGCACTGGAGTGGTTGGGGATACCGGGAGGCGTCACTATGTCGTCTTTGAGTCGAGAACTCGTTTTCTTAATACTGCAGTTCCTGGATGAGGAGAAGTTCAAGGAGACTGTCCATAAGTAAGTTTTTGATTGCATGTGACATGTGGTTGTTTATCTCTCTTGAAATGCATTTGTTGAGATTCAATTGATGAATGTTGATGAAGTTAAGTTTTGATGCTTCAACAGAAGGAGTGAACATCTACTTTCTTTTTACATTTTCAGTTGTTTTTTTATCCAAACGGGCAATGGAATGCCAATTTATTTAATTTTTGCATGTGTAGCCAAGTAATTGCTTACAAACGTAAAATATTAAAGCTGCTGTTGCTTGGACAGTTTGCTATTTCCTTACTATGACTTTGAATTTGGAACCAGAAACCAATTTGTTCAATTGTTCTTAATTATGTCGGGTATAATTGGCATAGGTTGGAGCAAGAATCTGGCTTTTTCTTTAATATGAAATACTTTGAGGATCAAGTCCAAGCTGGTGAATGGGCGGAAGTTGAGCGTTATTTGAGTGGATTTACCAAAGTTGAGGACAACCGCTATTCTATGAAAATATTCTTTGAGATTAGAAAGCAGAAATATCTTGAAGCTCTTGATAGGTATGCTGTATTCAGTATTATCATTTAATTTTAAAATTTTGTATTTGCCCTCAACACTGTCTAATATCATGCAGGCAAGATCGAGCAAAGGCTGTTGATATCCTTGTTAAAGATCTGAAGGTGTTTGCCTCTTTTAATGAAGATCTATTTAAAGAGATCACCCAGCTATTGACTCTTGATAATTTTAGGTAAAGTTGGGTACAATTGTAACTATACATTTTTCAGCTTTTGTTCACCGTCTAATTGTTATGAGAAATGCATTTATAGGCAGAATGAGCAGCTCTCCAAATACGGGGACACAAAGTCAGCACGCAACATTATGCTGGTTGAACTTAAAAAGCTGATAGAGGCTAATCCATTATTTCGTGACAAACTCACTTTGCCTTCTTTTAAGGCTTCAAGATTAAGAACACTCATCAACCAAAGGTATCACCAACAATCTAGGGTTGGCGTGTATAATTTGAATTCTATCTTTGCTAAATCTTGTTTTGATTCTACTTGGGCATGTTTATTTGTTTTTGGTTTAATTGTAGATAAAATCACAACCTTTTTGCTAATTGCAATCTAATCTAAACTATTGAATGTTGGTGAAACAAAACCTCAATTAATTTTTTGTTTTGCAATTCGAACCAACAGGCAGAATCACTCCTGCCCCAATTTGAGGATTAATTATTCGTTGCCATTTGCCAGCCGAATCATTCTAAACATGTAATACAATTATTTGTTCGTTGCAGGGTAAGTGACACATCTTTTCCTGGCATGAGAGAATTTGCCCATTGGTTTGAATTGCAAAAAAAAAAAGTTTTAATTGAGGTTTTGTTTACAAAGATTCAAAAGTTTAGATTAAATTGCAATTTGCAACAAAGTTGTGATTCTGTATGCAATTAAGCCTTTGCCTTTTCTTTTTCATATATAAAATTCCATTACTTTTTAAATATCTTGCTGAACCTTTACAATGTTTAATGCTTACTGTTGTTTGTTATAATATTTTTCTGGTGGTTTTACAGTCTTAACTGGCAGCATCAGCTGTGCAAGAATCCACGATCAAACCCTGATATAAAAACACTCTTTACCGATCATACTTGCTCTTCGAATAATGGACCACGCCCTCCACCTCCTATTAATGCTCCCCTTTCGGGACCCGTTCCTAAGCCCGGTGTTTTTCCTCTTGGAGGCCGTGGTGTAAGTTAATTAGTTACTTTTTTCACTGCACACTGAGAGTCCATTTACCTGTGCTTATTAGCTCCTTAAAACAAATTTTAAGATGTTTAGTAGCTTAAAAGCTCTCAAAAAGCGTGGTAAAAAAAAATCTTCAACAGCTTAGAAGACCTTATTTCTCTAAGATCTTTTAAGCTATACTTAAAACGCCTCTGTCCCATAAAGATACGTTTGCAAGGTCTTCCACACAAATTAAGAAATGTAAGTTATTATAGTTAGAACATTAATATTTTGCCTTTTTTTCCCAGTATGCCCTTATGTCTTACTCGTTTTCCACGACAATCACTAGTACCTAGATATTGATTTGGAGAAAAAAAGATACATCAAGTAGGGGCAAAGATGGAAAAGAAAATTAAATACTCCCTCTGTTCCACTCTTATTTGAACATTTGCCAAAAAGTTCCATCCCGAACTTGATTGAACATTTCTATAAATAGCAATAAAGCAACTTTTTCCCTTTTATCTATATCCCTCAAATATCTCAAAGTTACACCCTATGCCACTACTTTTTCCACACTAAAGTCAACTTTATTTCATTTAATTTATACAAATGCCATTACCATTTAACCCCCATCAGAAAGCAACTTTATCCCTTTTAATAATAATTAACAACTCCTACATTAAAACCCATGCAAATAGTAAATGTTCAAATAAGAGCGGGATGGAGGGAGTAGTAACTGACCTATCTTTGTGGGACAAATGAAAAGGAGAAAGCAAGCCTATCTTTGTGGGACGGAGAAAATATATTTTTTTAAACATAATTTTTATAAAACAAAAATCACCCCACACACCGCAGACTGACATTCATTTCTTTGGCATCTTACCTTTCGTTTATTTTTGCAGCCTTTCCAGCCTGTTGTTTCTCCTCCTCCGAATGCTATGGCAGGTTGGATGTCAGCAGCTAACCCATCTATGCCTCACGCTGCTGTTGGCCCCGCTCCTCATGGCCTTGTTCAGGCACCTAGCTCCGGTCAGATGTTCAAATGATCAGCTTCACTTATTTGACTGTTTGAAGTTCCTTCAAGTTTGTATAGTTACTGATTTATGATATACATTTGTTTGCCCAGCTGCCTTTTTAAAACATCCCAGGACTCCTCCAGGTGGCCCTGGAATTGATTACCAGACTGCCGATTCTGAACATTTGATGAAACGTCTTCGTACTGGACAACCCGATGAGGTGTGTGCATTTACATATATGATTCCATTCAGTACTCTCCCGTGCGATGCACATTTTGAATATTGATAATGTTTATTGTGAGATAGATTGTGATATGAATTAAAATTGAGTTTATTTTGTCTACCTACTAATTGATTTTTATTAATTTCTTTAATTTTTTTATTAATATATGAATTTTGCGAGATAGTATATCTGTAAGTTTCTCACAATTATTTAATTAATCATTTGGTTTTCAATTATGCACTGAATTTACCACAAATACTAAAATTCAACAAAACATAGATAATAAAAAATTGATTCAACTCACATTCTGAAATCAGTAAACAAACACTTTCTAATGATAAAGCTAATATTTTAAAGTTGATTTTTTTATATATGTGATATGAATGCCAAATTAAAAATAGTAAAAAGACGACTACTTTTATTTGATATATAGTTTGTTAAAAATCAATTTAAAATGAAAATTTTATTCAACTTCAGAATTCTGGGGGAAAAGTAAAAACGAAAAAAATATGATTGGCTTTTGTAACACCAAATCAGTCTCCTTGGTACTTTCTGATTCATTCATTAAAAAAAACAAACAGAAAAAATTATGATTGACTTCCATTCAGTACTGAAGTTTGAATGATAACACCTTATCAACACACACTTTTGGTATTTTCCAGGTGTCATTTTCTGGTTCTACTCAGCAGCCTAATATCTATTCACCAGATGACCTTCCCAAGACCGTTGTACGGAATCTTAATCAAGGATCTAATGTTATGAGCATGGACTTCCATCCTCTACAACAGACTGTTCTTCTAGGTTGACCAATAACTTTTTTTTTTTAATTTTCTTTTATTTGATGATTGGTTTATTTTTCGTTTTCTTTAGATAACTCTTAATTTGTGGTACGTTATAAAGCTCTGTGAGACAAACTTTAGAAATGAAATTGTCATTTGTAGAAGATGAAAATAGCTAATCTTGGAACATGTTACTGACTATGCCCGACTGTCGTCTTACATCATAGTTGGAACAAATGTTGGTGATATTAGCATTTGGGAAGTTGGCTCTCGAGAAAGGTTAGCACTAAAAACCTTCAAGGTTTGGGACATATCAGCTTGCTCAATGCCATTCCAAGTGAGTTTTTAATGTGCTTGACTACTTATGTGTAGCCGTAACCTTTAACTTTCATATTGATTTTTCCTCTCCTTATTAAAAATATAATTTTAATATCTCATTTACTGTTCTTTAGACAACTCTGGTTAAAGATGCAACTATATCCGTCAACAGATGCGTATGGGGTCGAGATGGATCTATACTTGGTATGAAAAATTGTTATGTTATCAGCTTGCACTTAACTTTTACACTTCTGAACCAACCTTGTTTATTAATTGCTCATATTTTTTATGCATTAATCTTGAAGGTGTTGCATTTTCCAAGCACATAGTTCAGATATATACCTACAATCCAGCTGGAGAGTTAAAACAAGACTTAGAGGTGAGAATTCCCTTGAATTCTTCCTGTAATGATGATTATTGTAGCTAAATGTACTGATCACTTTCCAAATTGTAGATTGATGCTCATATAGGTGGTGTGAATGATATTGCTTTTGCCCATCCCAATAAGCAGCTTTGCATAGTTACTTGTGGAGACGATAAGACAATCAAGGTAGCTACTATTTGAATTATTAATGTTCTTAAACATATAAACCATTTGAACTAGTAGGGTATGTTTGATTTGGGATTAAGTGGATTTTGAAATCTGGATTTCAAAATCCTAATAAATAGTAATGGTGTGTGCATGTCTTGAGTTTTAAGTAGGGTAGGGTTTAACTTTATGTCGAATTGATGTAAGAGTGCGTGATTTTGTATTATTATATTGTTGTTAATTGTAATTATAATGATCGAATGACTGTGTGATAAATAATGTTTTTCATTGGAAGTTGTAAAAGTGAGAAAAGAGGTGTGAAAAAAGTGATAAATAAAAGAAGGGTGAGAATAAAAAAATATTTTTCATCAATAAGTCTTTGTATAGAGTGTGATGGAGAAAAATGGTATTTTAGGGTGTATGTTAAAATTTGTATTGGTGGATATTGGATTTTCAAAATCGGGATTCTAAAATCCCAAATTAGAATGGTATTTAGATTTCGATGAAATCCCAAATCCGGCTTTCAAATCCCAAATCAAATATACCCATAAAGTCTCTCAATCTGGTATCTCTGCTTTTCGTATTTGATATTGTCTTCTAGGTATGGGATGCAGTTGCTGGACGCAGGCTGTATATGTTTGAAGGTCATGAAGTTCCTGTTTATTCAGTCTGCCCTCACTATAAAGAGAATATTCAGGTTGGTTATTTGCAGACTGATTCATGCCCTTTTTTTTTACTGAGATGCTACTTTTTAAGTATTATTGAATTGTATAGGTGTCTTTCTATGTATAAAATTTATAAGGTGGCTATCTGATTTTAGTCTGTATGCAGTTTATTTTCTCTACGGCCATTGATGGGAAAATAAAAGCATGGCTTTATGATTCATTGGGATCAAGAGTAGATTATGATGCCCCTGGACTTTGGTGCACAACAATGGCATACAGTGCTGATGGAACCAGGTACTTTAGAAACCATGTGCTTGATCGGTCCTTTTCTTTTCTTTTTTTTTTTTTCATCCAGGAAAGTTTTATAACATGCAGTTAGGGCAAATTAAATACGTATAGCAATATGGGGATCAAAAGTGTTCAAAGTTGAACTTAACAAAAACTATGTAAATGATCTCTGATCAAGTGGAGAAGCTTTCCGATAGTCTAGTTCTCATTCTCTTCATAAGTAAAACCACAGCAACAGAGATAAGATCAGATGCAGTATAACATGTTTGACACATATTGTCCCACAAAATATAGTTCACTACCACATAACATCAGATAATAATACCCAAAAGTCAACCAGTGAACATTAGAACATAATGTAAACATGAAATAAACAGTAAAGTTGTGAACTTAGACTCCATTAACACACAAGAATCATCAAATGTAGCCAAGGCAGCATTTGAATCAATAGTCTAGTTCTCATTACACTTGATCAACATTACTGCTGCTCATTCTTTCAATTAGCTTGAATTGCATGTTCTTCAGGTAAAATGCACAGTTATATATATTTATATATGGTTTTCAGGCTCTTCTCTTGTGGAACCAGCAAAGATGGTGAATCTCACCTGGTTGAGTGGAACGAGAGTGAAGGAGCCATCAAGAGAACGTATTCTGGTTTCCGGAAGCGTTCTTTGGGTGTCGTGCAGTTCGATACAACACGGAACCGTTTCTTAGCAGCTGGTGATGAGTTTCAGATAAAATTCTGGGATGTCGATAATACCAACATGCTTACATATACAGATGGCGATGGTGGACTGCCTGTTAGTATTTTGCACCCTACAGATTTTTTTAATTGTAGCCTAGATAACTATAAACCCGGTATGTTTGTTTATGGATTGGGTTGGATTTCAAATCCAGTAGGGTGGATTTGATAAATAGTAAAAGGTGTATTTGGATTTTGTATGTGTTTGGGAGTGTGGATTTTGTAGGATTTGATAGGGCAGGATCTTAAAAATTATGTGAGATAGATCTTAAAAATTATGTGAGATAATTGATTTGTGTATTGGATATTGTGTGTATATAGGGTAGGATTTTAAAGTTATGTGATATATGATTGATTTGTGTATTGGAAATTGTGTGTAAAGTAGGGGCGAGAGAGAGAGAGAGAGTCCGTGTAAAATTAAAAAGGATGGAGTGTTGAGTTGGGAATATAATAATAATTAAAAAGTGGGTGATAGACGATTGATATTTGATAATGTATTGGAAATTGTGTTTGGAAAAGATAAATTAGGTGTATCATAGGTATTGTAGGGTAGAATTTTAGAGAATTTGAAATCCTATACCAAAATCCAGATAAACAAACGAGGATTCGGATTTGATATAAAGAAAGTGGGGTGGAAAGCTGTAAACAAACACGTCCTTAAGCTGGTTCTTATTATTTTCAGGCAAGCCCTAGACTGAGATTTAATAAGGAAGGCTCGTTGCTGGCTGTTACAACCAGTGACAATGGAATCAAAATCTTGGCTAATACTGATGGGCAGCGCATGTTGAGGATGCTAGAGACTAGAGCATTTGACGGGGCTCGTGGTCTTTCTGAAGCAGTCAATGGCAAAGCAAGTTTTCCTTCCAATTTACTGTTTTTTCTTTAATAACATGGTTTATGTATCCTTATATTTGTTTGTCCTGTTCTACTTTTTCCACAGCCTGCTATTTCTGGTGCATTAGGTCCTGTTGCTAATGGTTCCACCTCAATGTCCTCAGCGCTTGAGCGTAGTGATCAAATCCATCAGCCTATGTCTCTTCTGGTAGTGCTTCTGTAATTCACTTGATAAAACTGTCTTATTTAAGACCAACTCTTTTTCTTCCAGTTATACTAAATTGTCTTTTTATCTGAACTAAATTACAGGCTGTAATGGAAGGCAGCAGGGTAGCTGATGTAAAACCAAGGATTCTTGATACCACAGAAAAAAGTAAAAGCTGGAAGATCCCTGACATATCTGATCCTTCTCAACTCAAGACACTGAAATTGCCTGATCCTCTGACACCTAGTAAAGTATGTCATGTGTACCACATGTCGAACAGTCATGTCATCCTCCTTAGATTTAATGAGTATTTGTGTGATAATTTGTTATATTTTTCTTTATTGTGCTCGTTTTGGTTATTGAACTAAAATGCATCTTGTAATTCTCAATCTATGCCAGCCATTTTATCTTTTACATTTTTATTTCTTCAAATCGAACGAGTTTTGTGTGAACTGTATAATGTACTGCAGGTTGTACGGTTGTTGTACACAAATTCAGGCATGGCTGTGCTAGCATTGGCTTCAAATGCTATTCATAAGCTGTGGAAGTGGCAACGGAATGAACGTAATCCATCTGGAAAGGTCAGAAGTTGACTGATATTTTTTTCAGTGGCCTTTTTTTTTATTTGTAGGCTTTACTTAATTTAGTTAAATGATTTGACTTGTACTTTCAGTCTTGTTCCTCTAGTCTGCCGCGGTTGTGGCTGCCTCCTAATGGGACTCTCATGTCTAATGACGTGAACAATGCTAAACCATCTGAAGAGTCCGTCTCATGTTTTGCGTTGTCTAAAAATGATTCTTACGTCATGTCTGCATCAGGGGGAAAAGTTTCCTTGTTCAACATGATGACCTTTAAGGTATGTTGTTAACATTCACTTAGGTTGTGTTCAAGGTTCAATGAGAATTGTGTTTGTTTTTTAATGGTAAAAGGTGTATTTGGATTTTGTATATGTTTTGGAGTTTGGATTCTGTAGGATTTGATAGGGTAGAATTTTATAAAGTATGTAATAGATGATTGATAGTGTATTGGGAATTGTGTGTAAAGTAGGAGAGAGTGTTAAGGCAAAAAATGAGGAGAGAGTGTTTTTAGTTTGGTAGGTAATATTATTTAAAAAGTGGAAATTGTGATTGAAAAAAGTAAAATTATATGTATTATACTATGCCAAAATCTAGATAGACAAGCGAGGATTTTGGATTTGAAATTAAAGAAAGTGGGGTGGGAAGCTGTAAACAAACATGCCCTTAGCGTAAGTCTCCTGTACAGCAGTTGCATGGTGCAACTATACACAACTAATACTTTACACTGATCAACTAATAGTTTTTAGTAAAACAGCTATAACCCATTTAAAAAATGCACTTGAGTTGACCTGTTGCATACAAGACTTTGTCTAACTGTTATAATTCTTGTGCTGTCATCTACATCGTGGGTTGATGAAGAAAACCTAAATATATTGATTCCTGGTCAGGTAATGACAACTTTCATGCCACCACCTCCTGCAGCAACATATCTGGCATTTCATCCTCAGGATAACAATATGGTTGCTATTGGAATGGAAGACTCTACGATACAGATTTATAATGTCAGGGTTGATGAGGTAAATCCTTGGTTGAGATTGTTGTATTCTTAGTTGCTCATCATAGGGGTGATAACCTTTTTTTATTGAGGCAATCTTGTGCCTATGAATATATCACTTGAATGATTATGAGGTATATGGCGAAGCTTATTTTTCTGCCCAAAAGGTTCTGGATGTTCAAAAGCTTATGATATCTTTTAAAGTTTTTGGTATAAGCTTGAAGTTGAAAGTCCTTTAGAAAATACATTAGAACTATAATTTATGCTCTAAGATCCTAACAGCGATTATTTATGAAATGTTATGACTGTGCTTGTAGCCTTATGATGTTTAAACAATTTAGATTGTCTTAAAGTTATATTATTCTGACAAATGAAAAACCTCTTATTTGAAAGTAGGCTTTTGAACAATAAAAAACCAAGTATACTTTTTCGATGATACTCAAATAAATATGCTCACTTTTATCATCCACAATTGGTCTAGTTTAGGTAGTCATATATAAACTTAAGTAAATAGATTGAGTTGTTACTCTTTTGCAAACTCCTATGAAAGAATTAAATTTCTTTTCCTCTTATAAAAAAGAAAATATTTCTTTTGCCTATGCATGTGTGAGGCTCTTGTTTCTAAGATCTAATATCTTATACCACCCAAAGCATCTTGATTAGACCTTTAAAAAATGCTTACCCCATCATCCTCGATATTGTTCTTGCAAGATGATAACTTAGTACCTGTTCTTTTTTACTAGTTGCATGGAAAATAACCAGAAGTTTTTTTTTTTTTTTATCATTATGTGAACATTGTTCTTTCCATCTTCCCCTGATTTTTGTGAAATAGAAAAAAATGAAAATGCATAGTTTATTATTTTTTATAGTTTTTGGGCTGCATAATATATCGGCTACAATTTGTCCATTCTTTACAGTACGTCCTGTAGATATTCTATGCAGTCTTCCATGCTGTTTGTCTACCCGGATTTGTTTCTATTTTTTCCAATTGTGGTGAATTTAGTGACTGATAATTTATTAATATATTTGGTGAAATCACTGTCCTTGAAACAGGTTAAAACCAAGCTCAAGGGCCATCAGAAACGAATTTCAGGGCTTGCATTTTCTCAGAGTTTGAACATATTGGTGTCTGCTGGAGCTGATGCGCAGGCAAGTACCATCAAGGATAGAACTGTCTTTACCCATCTGCCATGACTATTATGAGTAACACTTGGGTGCATCAATTGCACCGAACAACTTGTGCAAAACTAATACTCCCTCCGTCCTAATTTTGATTGGCCATTTCCTAAAATGGAAATAAAACAACTTTCTTAACTTAAAAATACCCCTTACAAACATCTCTTATTTACACTACATGTCACTAAAAGGACATCCATACCCCTCCACTAAACCCACTTTACATTACATAAAGTTAAAAGGACATCCATACCCCTCCACCAAACCCATTTTACACAATTTAATACTAATAAACAATACTTTTATTTAAACCCTTGCCATTTACAAATGGCCAACAAAAACAGGATGGAGGAAGTATTGTTCAATGAAAATAACTAATACTGTTCAATGAAAATAACTAATATTGTTCAATCAGAACTAATACCGAAAAAATAATACCTTTTGTATAACAACTAATACCATTTAAAAATGCGCTTGAGTTGCACGGTGCAACTTGTGCATAGGAGTATTTGCCCTAAATTATTTATGTTAAAAAAACATGATGTTTAACTTATGGGAATACCAACTGCCAACATGGTTACTTCTCAACTTCAATTGCAGCTGTTTATGTGGAGCATTGATGGCTGGGAGAAGAAGAAATCACGACCCATACAGGCACCTCCTGGACAACAAACTCCCATGGTTGGAGAAACTAAAGTTCAGTTTCACAACAATCAATCTCATCTACTGGTTGTTCACGAAAGTCAAGTAGCAATTTATGATGCTCAACTGGAATGTATACGATCGGTATGTGTCTAGTTTAACGTTTTCATTTTCTTCCCCCTTGGTTCTTTTTTTATAAAAAATAGCCATTCTCCTGTGTGATGCACAATTAGTATATTAAAAATTATTTTGTGTGAAATTGTGTAATTTGAGACATATCTAAAAGATACAAATTTAAAATTCAACAAAAAAAAAACACTTCAAATCACAATAGATTTATATTTTAAATTCTATATATATGCAATGAGGATGTCAAATTAAAGATCGTAAAAAATCTTTAATTTGATTTCTTATATGCTGAAAACGGGCTTGAAATCAAAAAGTTATTGCAATGTAAATTTTAGGTGAATTAAAGTAAACACCGCATTTTCTATTTTTGGAATGTGATATTGGCTGGATAAAATTTTGGCAGCTATTGTGTTTTTTGATATAGATATTTTTTCCTGTGTTAGATATACAGTAAGTTGGTCACACTTCCATGCAATATCTGTAGCATCCGTTCCTTAATAATACATGCGAAGTTGGCTGTTCATACCAAACCACTGTTTACGAAGATTCATATTGCAGGGATATGTAGTAGTATTAATTGAAGGTTGGAATTAAAACTTTTTTTTTTCTGCCAACGATGTGCTTCCATTTATATATCTGGAATGGGTGGGTTCGTGATATTAAAATTTACAATATTAGATGCAATACGAATTGCCATAGGGGAGCAAAAGTTAGGCTATTCTGCTGCTTCTGCTAGTATATTCATATCTGGTAATGTTGTTTAAAATTTAATTTGTTATCATCCTCCCATGTCACTAAATTTAGATTTCAAGTAAATGCATTGCCATTTATATATATGTATATATGTATGTACAAATACATCATTGGTGATTTGGTCCATCCCTGTGAGGTTTAAATATCAGGTCCGTGACTGATAGTTTAGCTAAAATAGGCGGATATTCTAGTACCTACTCTTTAATTTGATGCTTCTTTCTTTTTAAAATATAATATTGCTTTCACCTGCTCCAAAGAAATTGTTTCAGTTACGTAATTATTCATTTGCAGTGGTATCCAAGAGATTCTCTCTCCTCCCCCATCTCAAGCGCTATATACTCATGCGATGGCCTGTTGATTTTTACTGGATTTTGTGATGGTGCTGTTGGAATCTTTGATTCTGACAGTTTGAACCTTCGATGTCGTATAGCACCATCAGCTTATATTCCCAGGTTGGCAAATTGGGACGAACTCATAATATCCTCGAAACTTTTTGATGCTTTTCACCCTTCTCTTAATCTTGATTTATGTTTTGTTGGAATCAAGTTGTGTCAGTTTTCATAGATACCAGAAAAATTTATGTTTGATCTAATCTGTTTCAGGATTTACGTTAAGAAAAATTGAAAATTGTATATTTGTGTCTGCACTTGAAGTCCCCAAATTAGGTTTCTGTAACTTCAAGTTTTTCATTTATGAATTGGACTCTTTCTATTGGGTCTTTTATACCACGTCCTTACTATCTGGATTTTATATTTTCCTTTGCTTTAAAATTTGGTCCTTGTGAAGGTACCAAGGGGTGTTTCTAATTTTTTTTAAAGCTTCTCTTTCTCACAGCTTTAGTGCCTGTTTGCAAACTCTATTGAATTAGTAGAAGCTCTTTTTATTTCTAAAAGTTGTGTCTAACAACTTTTAGAATAACCGCTTCTCAACCACTTTTTAGAGTTTGCAAGCAGACACTTATTATAAGAAGTGCTTTTAACCAAAATTTATCCAATGTTCATAATTTATAGCTTAATTTTTTTTTTCTTTTTAAATTAGTCATCTTATTGACCTCATTATCTCATTTTCTGCAGCAATGGCAATGGCTTTCCGGCTGTAATCGCAGCACATCCTATAGACCCGTATCAATTTGCACTTGGCATGAGTGATGGTGCAGTTCACTTGATTGAACCATCAGACTCAGAGACGAAATGGGGTGGGTCAGCCACTCAAGAAAATGGAGCTTTACCTTCAATTCCTTCAAGTTCTGCAATGAATAGTCAGCCATCAGAAACCCCATCTAGGTGACGTGGAAAGGGGCCTAAGATGATACAGAAAAAACGAGCTTGCTTTCTTTCTCCTTAGGCCTTCTAATGTAAAATCCATCTCTGCTTTCTTCCCCCACCGAGTAATTTGTGAGAAAGGGGAGGGTTATAATTACCACAGTACAGGTTAGGTTGCATCCTTGCATTTCTTAGTCCATTTCTTCTTCCTCTTCTCTGTTTATTATCTTTCATATTAAATATATTTGGTTGATTCTATTTCATAGTCTGTTGTCATGTTGTCAGTTGATTTTGGTGGAATTACCACACCAACCTGGTAAATGAGCAAAAACTTTACTTTAAAGGCAGTGAAAATGATACTATCTGAAAAAACTTGTTATATTGTTTGGCCTTGTACTTGTACTTAGATTTTGAGTATGAGAATTTTAATATCGATATATTTTAGGGTTGATACATTTTTCTCTCTCACTGTGGAGTTAAAATCTATTTTTGTTCCGTAACTTTGGCCTTTACGCAGTAAGTCCTTTAAAGTAAAAAGTCTCGTTTTTTTATCCCAAAGTTGTCTGATTTTGAAGTATCTTGATTTTGGCACACGAAGTGTAAAATTGATCCCATAGTATTTGCCTACTACTAAAAAGGTTTCGGCAAATGCGTCCCAAAACGAAGAGGTACTTAAAATACTGGTTAAATTTGGACTAAAATGGAACTAATTAAGGATTCATGGCTGGGCTAGTCGAAAATTTACGTGAAAAGAAATGTTTGTCAAGAAAAATGCTTCATAAACATGCGTTGTTGGAAATGTTTATTAAGAAAAACGCTTTATAAGCATACGTCGTTTGTTAGGCCAGACTAATGGAACAAAAGGCTTCTGTTCTGTCAGTCCAGTAGAACAAACAACTCTTGCTCGATTGATAACGTAACACGTTTGACTTGTTCGACAACACTATGCTATTTTAATCACAATAAAACATCAAATCATGACCCAAAATGAAATTTGGGTCTATCGAATGTTAAGACTTTACTTCTCATTGATCATTTTTTGAAGAATTTTTAGGATTAAAATTTCAACTTTTTGAGTGAAAGAAATTGAGGAGCGAGTGTATTTAGAAACACAATTGTTGTTCTACATAAATAATACTTGTGTAATTTGATTCAATATTTGTCCCTCTTATAAAAATAGTCTACCAAAATTGTGTATGTTAGGATTCAGGGTCGATTGTACAAATCAATAGAGTTCACGAATAGACAAAGTCTTGGGTACAAATTTGCATGTATACAAATCTTTAATTTTGACCAAATTGTATACAATTCGCGAAAAAATGTAGCTGTCATGTCGAGGGCAGGGTTCAAACTCAGTATCCCGAGAGCAAGACAGAGAAAGCCTGACCACTAGGCTACACAACCTTATGTTACAATATTGAATTTTTCGGTATATGTATTTGTATTTGTCTATTTTAATTAAAATTTATATTTAACAAAGAAAATTTTAAATTAATTAAAAATGTATATTTAATATAGAAAAAAAAAGGTCAACCACTTTACCTACATTGGTCGAACCTTACCACTATAGTACAAATTATTAAATAATTTAAAATTGAGACATTTTAAATAATAAATTGTGTTTAATAATTTTAATTAAGTATATATATTTTAATTATTTGTAGATTATATTTACAATTGATTGATGAATGAAAAATTGAGTTAACTCTAGTTGATTCAAGTATATAAGGAATTTTTTTTTTATTATTGCTTCTGCTTACAAATTGTATCGTATAATACATTTAAAATTATATATTTTATTGTAATACTGTTATATTTTGCATCTAATACTGTTCCGTTTTGATTAGATACTCTTCATAAAATACCTTAATTTTCTTTATGTTTAGAATGTTCGTTACACTTTTTTTTGTAATACTAATATATTTTTGCATGTAATACTATTATCCTTTGTTTGTAATACTGTTATGTTTTTACTTGTAATACTACTTCAATTTCCTATTTGAAATTAAAATAGAAGGTTGTTGATTATGAATTTTAATACTGCTTCAACTATGCATTTAATATATTTCAAATTTTTTATTTTTTCTTATTTTGGATGTAATAATTTATATTTTAAATTCATAATCAACAATCATTAATGTCTTCTTTTGATTTCAAATAAGAAATTGAAGCAGTATTACAAGCAAAAATATAATAGTATTACAAACTAATAATAACAGTATTACATGCAAAAACATAACAGTATTACAAAAAAAAAAAAAAAAACGATATTATAGTCTAAACATAAGAAAAAAATAAGATAAGTTATGAAGGTTATCTAATCAAAATAGAACAGTATTAAATGCAAAACATAGCAATATTATAATAAAAAAATAATTTTAAATGAATTGTACATACAAATTTGCAAACATAAGTAATAATAAAAAAGATTTTCTTATATATTTGAATCAACTAAATAACTAATTAATTTTACTTTTCATTTACCAATCAATTGTGAATATAGCTACAATTAATTAAAATATTGTCAAAAGTTACAATTTTTTTACTAAATTATCAAAAGTATTACTAATATTCACTTAACATAAAACATTATATCGAATCGATGCCAAAATTATTAAGTTATACCTTTTTAGTTCAGTGGTAAAGCTTCTTGTTGGTACACTGGAGTCCCAGGTTTGAGTCTTGGTCAGTGCGATTTTTCGCGAATTTTTTTTATTTTATTTTTGCTGGAGATCCAAGTTTTTTTTGGCTGGAGATCCAGATTCGAAACCATTTTCGCGATTTTTTTTTTTTTTTTTTACTGGAGATCCAAGTTTTTTTTTTTTAAATCAAATAAGGAACTTGATTTTTTTTAAAATAAATAAGGAATTTGGTCAAAATTAAAGATTTTTATGTATCTTAATTTCTTGTATTTGAGCCTCTTTCTCACGAATATCACATTTGTAAACTTCTTACAAAAAAAAAATATTACCCTAATATACAAAATTTTCCAAATATTCCAACTTGTACCTTAATTTTTTTTAAGGTATTTTTTTTTTAAAAAAAAAATGATAGCACATATTAATTATAATTGGTTGAGGTACCCATCCTTCGATGAATTGAAAATTAGTGATACAATTTTTTAAAAAATTGCACCAAGACTAAGTGTTTCTAATTCGTGACCAAGTTTTTTTGAAACAATTTTCCCAAATATATATAGAGGACAGATCGTCATAACTCATACACAACTGGCAACATAGTAATAAACTCGTTGCACATGAAACCTCTGTTTTCACTTCCATTGAAGCAAATTTCCTCTGTTTCAAGAATCCGTTTCCACTTCCAACCATTTTCCTCACACTCGGAAAAATGGAACTCAAATCCCAACCCAAAACTCGTAATCTCACACCCAACTCTTCTTCTCATAGAGTCCTGCAATTCCATGTCCCAAGCCAAGCAAATCCAAGCTCAAATGACCCGCACTGGTTTAATCTTTCATCTCTTTCCCATCAGCAGACTTCTATCTTTTATCGCATTGGACAAAAATGGAGACTTTCGCCATGCGATTTCCCTTTTCTCTCAGATTCACGAACCCAATGTGTACATTTGGAATACAATCATAAGGGGGTGTATCAAGAAAGGGTATTTCGAAATGGGGTTCTGTTATTTTGTAAGAATGGTTAGGGGGTGTTTGGATATGGATAAGAGAAGCTATGTTTTTGGGGTGAAAGCTTGTGGGGGTTTGGAGGATTGTAGAGTGGGGGAGAGTGTGTATTGTAGGATTTGGAAAGTTGGGTTTGCAGGGGATGTGATTGTTAGGAATAGTTTGATTCATTTTTATTGTGAGAGTGGGGAAATAGGATGTGGGAATAGAGTTTTCTATGAGAGTGAGGTAAGGGATGTGGTTTCTTGGACTAGTATTATTGATGGGAATGTGAAGAATGGGATGGTTGATTATGCATTGAAGGTGTTTGATGAAATGCTTGAGAGTAAAGTTGAGCCTAATGATGTTACCATGGTGGCTGTTTTGTCTGCCTGTGGGCAAAAGGGGGATTTGAGGTTGGGGGAGAGGGTTCTTGGGTTTGCAGAGAGGAGAGGGGTTGGATTTAGTTTGAACACGACAAACACAATGTTGGATATGTATGTGAAATGTGGGGGGTTGGAGAAGGCTAGGGAGATCTTTGAGAAGATGGGAGTGAAGGATGTGTTTTCATGGACTAGCATGATAAACGGGCATGCGAAGAACGGGGAAGTTGAGTTTGCACGGAACCTGTTTGATGAAATGCCCGAGAGGAATGTGGTTTCTTGGAATGCAATGATAGGAGGGTACTCGCAAAACAATAGACCAAAGGAGGCGTTGGAATTGTTTCATAGAATGGAGAGTGAAGGTTTCGTTCCGATGGAGAGTACTTTAGCTTCGGTGCTCTCTGCATGTGCTCAATCGGGTTACATGGATATTGGCCAGCGTGTTCATGATAACTACGTTAAGCAAAAACGAATCCCTCTAACCGTTATACTAGGTAATGCATTCGTTGATATGTATTCCAAATGTGGGAACATTGATATGGCTAGAGAAATCTTTGATAAAATGAAGCAGAAAGATTTGGTTTCCTATAACTCCATGATTGTGGCTTATGCATCACATGGTGATGCAGATAAGGCCCTTATCCTATTCGAACGTTTACTAGATTTGGGATTCAAGCCCGATGCTATCACATTTGTGGGCCTTCTTTCGGCTTGTGCTCATGGTGGATTAGTCCAAAAAGGTTGGGATTGTTTCAAGGATATGGAATCATTCGGATTAACTCCTTCAATGGAACACTATGCTTGTATGATTGATTTACTAGGGAGAGTAGGGCTCTTGGAAGAAGCATATGGATTGATAAAATCGATGCCAATGGAACCCGACGAAGCTATTTGGGGCGCTCTTCTTAACGGTTGTAGAATGCATTCAAATGTCGAGCTGGGGAAACTTGCTGCTGAGAAGCTTATCATTTTGGATCCAAAAGATAGTGGGACGTACGTGCTTTTAGCTAGTTTATGTGCTAATAAGAGGAAATGGGGCGACGTAAAGATGGCTAGAAGTATGATGAGAGAGAACGGTGCTAAGAAGACACCGGGGTTTAGCTTGATAGAGGTGGAGGGTGAGTTTCATGAGTTTTTAGTCGGGGATGAATTGCACCCCGAGTCTAAAGCCATACACAAAGTTTTGGCTGAGCTTTTGCTGTTTTCAAAGTCGGATCAGCATGTTTTCGTGTAATGTCCTATTGTTGTTAATTATAAACGTTATGAAACATGCAAGATACAGATATATATTTCTTCTTAGCAGCTTAGCCTACTTTCTTTTAGGACAGAAATTACCAAAAAAGCAGATAATGATGTCTGGATTTAGATCATGTAGAACTTTATAAGTTTGAAGGATGCAAAGAAATAGGACTCAGCTTGAGTTGTAATTCCTACTAGAAATATCATAAATTGTTCAAATTACATCTTTAAAAAAAGAACAGTAGAAGGAAAAACTCAAATCAGCAGATAGGAAATGCTAATCTTTTTTTCTTTAGCAGCAAAAGATGTTGATAGAAGGAACTTATATAATGATTAAATCTTCTCTGATTGTGGAACTATAGAAACCAATTAAGCTAGATATGTTATACCAGATGATATCTTTCTGAAAATAACTTCCACAGGAACACAAGTTTGGCTCGATGCTGTTTTACCTTGATTGAATTGCTTCGTATTCTTCATATTTTCTTCAGCGTCTTCACTACCTTTCGTAGCCTGAACTTTCTTGGAAACGTGGGAGGAAGGCGAATTCGTGACATAGCAGATGGGAGTTCTTTTCGAAGTTCTCCAAACAAGCTGATGCACTCTGCTCCGTTTGTCACCAAATATCTTACGAGCAACGCTTTCCTTTGAAAGAACTAGACTTGTTTCGGAACCATCTGCCATTTGTCCGATTTCTAGAGGATATCCCAAGATCGGTTTACCATACGATTCACTCGTTAGACAAACAAACGGGACCTTCTCCCCTCGATGGCTCGCTTCAACACTCAAATCTACATCCACTAATTCAGATTGAAGCACCTCAAATCCAAGAAACTTTGCTGATCATTATGAGTATTAATCCCCTGTTTCTGCTTCAAATCTCCCTTCACATTCAACACCTTCAACCAAAAGTAACCAAACTCAGTTATGGCATTACAATTGTACACAAATTACAATAAGGCCAAATTACTATTGTACACAAATTACAATAAGGCCAAATAGTTGGTGTACCTGAAGAATCACATTCTGTTGATTTAAAAGTTTCTCTGCTACTAGCTATTTCCTCCACTTCATCTACTACTACAAATTTAGTTGCATTTTTGTCAACAAAATTGAAGAATAAAATCAAAACACATCATAAGGTTGTTTGAATCTCTTTACCTTGTTTTTGCACCCCTAACATAGAATCACTAGTTTTCCTTGTGCATTCATCTAACTCATTGCTTCTCTGTTTTTTCTCTGGCTTTCTTTTCCTGAAATTAAACCATAGTTGAGTACTGAAATGTCAGTCAAGAATGGGGATTTCACTCTAAATACATTAATTCGTTGATAAACTGTTTTGAAAAGAAAATACAGGGATAATTTAGAACATTATCTTATTCCTCCTCCTATTTTCCCCAAAAATCAGGCAGAAAAACTGCAACAGAGAGAGAGAGAGAGGGAGAGAAAAAAGTTACAGTGAAGAGTCGTGTTTGCAGGCATGGCGTTTTATGGAGTTGTCTGCAGTTGCTCTCCGCCTATACACAATGATGCCTTCCACCATTTTTAGGGCTCCTTCTTCTTACATGAATTCAGGGTTTTCGGTTTTGAATTTTTGATTTTCTTGAGCCAACTTTTGCTTTGCTTTTGGGAAGAAAGAGAGTTGCAGAATGCATATGTGCAGAGGTAGTACTAGTACTGTTTTTGTCTTTATCCTTTTAATTTTATTTATTTTTTCTATTATCTGAAATTTTCCCTCTCTTTTTTTCTCCAAATTGGTTTGAAAAATTCACTGATTTATTCACCAATTCTTCCCTGTCTGTGTGTGTTTAAAGCTCATCTTATCCGTCGATATTTTATGAAAAAACGTACAGATATCAGTTTATAACTTTATACCATGTAGGAGAATATTATTTTTGGCTAAGTGCATTTTAGAAAAACATACAAATTATTATATTGAAATATGCAATTTATTTATATTGAATCGTATAATTATTAATATGAAAAAAATAATTACACGGTTCAATGTAAATAGATTGTATTTTTTAATATAACAAGTTGCATGATTTTGAAATGCACTATTAGTGCATGGTGCCCCTGGATGTACATGAGACTCACTCATTATTTTTATAAATCATTTTTGTTTTTCACACACTGATAAATTGATAATTTTATAATAATTGTCTCCATATTCGAAATTACGAGAAATATAAATCATCAATATATGAAATTAGAGCGGTTAAGGTCTCTAGTTTTGTATCATATGGTTAAGTTTTGCACTTTCGTATCATAGTAGTTATGGTCTTTGTGGGTAAGACGAATATCATAACGGTTTAGTTATTATTTGAGTCTTAGTTTACAGGTGAGACATAGGTCTGAACTCTATTCTTTCAAGAAAATAATAATTGTGAATAAATTTTATGCTAGGGATTCGTGAAATTGAATGAAAAATATGAAGAATATTAGTCATAATAATTGGAGGTGTAATTTATTACATAAAAAAGGACATTGTTCGTGATATTGAAATGTATGTTTTAGTATTAGTCATAATAACTGAAAAGTATGCTTTATATTACAAAATAATATTAATTGTGATAATTGAAAGACCAAGTTTGTAAATATGAAACAACTTTCGCATTGAATAAATTTTACAATAGGCCTACTCATTCTTCAAGCATCACTTTTATATATATTGTATACACACTGTCTATATTGATATTGGCTGAGTCTGGTATGCACCAGACGCACTGTACACTTTATAGTGTATTTTAAAATTACATATTTAAGAGTAACAAGTTGCATGATTCTAAAATAAATTATGAAGTACACAGTGCACCTAATGCACATAAGACTCATCCATCACTATTGCATCTATTATGTATAACAATGATAGTGATAGACACGTTGAACTCAAATTCACATTTACCCTCTGGCTAAGTCTTGTATGCACTCAGGTGCACCATGCACTCATAGTGCATTTTAAAATCTTGCAATTTATTTATACTGAATTATGTAACTATTAATATGAAAAAATAATTGCACGATTCAGTGTAAATAAATTGCACCTTTCAATATAACAAATCACACAATTTTTAAATACAAAATAAATGCACGGTACTTCTGAATGTATAGAAGACCCACTCGTACCCTCTACATAAGAAAAGAAAATCTCCCACCACCAAACATAGGCTAGATCTTATATACACCCAGGTGCACCGTGCACTCATATTGCATTTTAGAAGCGTGCAACTTGTTTTGTTAAAAAATGTGACTTAATTACACAGAAAAGTGCAATTGTTAATTTGGGAACATAGTTGCATTCTTCTGTTTGGAATAATTGCACGTTTTTATTTGTATAGTTGCACACTTCTAAAATGCACTATGAGTGCACGGTGCACCCGGGTGCACATGAGACCCACTATACCATAACTAACATTTTTTTTTCTAATCTTTAAAGAAACTATCACATTTTCATGATACTGCCCTTTCCAAAAAATAAAAATAAAAATTCACCGGTTAAGTCTTGTATGCATTTAGATGCATCATACACTTATAGTGTATTTTAAAATTATACAACATGTTATATTGAAAGGGGAAATTACTAAAAACTACAAAAATTTACACACTAATACTAAAAGCTACAAACACTATTTGCATATTACTGAAAACTACAAAATAAAAAATTTAAGACAACTCTACCCCTTACTCCACACCGGTTGAAATACATACTCCCAACACTCCATTCTTAATTCCTGAATTTGAAATTCAAATCATCTCTCATTCATGCTTCTCTCATTTTTCTATTGCCACATATTCCTCTCCACCGAGTTGGCTCTACACCGAGAATGTCGCCGACGAATATTTTGAGCAGCCGGTGGCACACGATATGAGACCCGATGAAATTGATTTGGTTGTGGCGGCATCCCCAACTCCACACTCCACGACGTTTTCCGGCATCCCTGCCTTCGGATTTGTGTTCGATGGCGCCAGATATGGTTTCGGCCGTCACCGGAGAAAACAACCATTTTCATCAAATTGGTCCCAAGCGAGAACAGAGTACTATATTGGAACCAAAATAAGTTGAGTCTTTGTTCGACAACGGCGCCTCCGCCACTCACCCAACCGCTCTTGACATCATTTGCTTCTTTCATTACTTCATATTATTTATTTAATTAAATTTTGGGGATTTTGAATTTTGATTTCAGAATTTTGGGGTAAAAGATGAGAAGTTCATCACCAGTTTGTGGTGGTGATGGTGGTTGAGTGACACGCCTTATTGATCTGTGGTGGTGGTTGGACGATGCGGCTTATGGATCTATGATGGTGGTTGGATGATTAACGTATATGAGTGTTAAGGTTAGGCCACCCATTGTTAAATATTTTCATTGTAAAAAGTCATGTTTTTGCTGCACTATTTTGTCGATTTAGATCACCTGGACATGGTAGTTGGATTATTTTAATGTGGTTTTTGGTTTGGTTTGAATGTTGATTTTGGTTCAATTTTGAATGTGTTTTATTATTTTTCTGGATACTTTTTTATTTTGAATAGGTTTGAAAACGAACAGTTGTACCTGAACATGTTCCAAAAAAAAACTAAACATGTTCAGATTTCTGAACATGTTCAGTTTTTGTGCATAAATATACAGTATTTGTGCAGAAATTGAACTGAACATGTTCAGTTTTTTCTGAAGTTTGGTTTTTAATTTAAATTGAGTGCATAAATATATTATTTTTTTGTACAGAAATTGAACTGAACATGTTCAATTTTTTTGTTTGTTGTTTTAGGATTATTTGCCCAAAAATGAAAGGCCCGAAGCAAGAATAAAGGGGCCCAAAAAATAGAGGCCCCGAAAAATAGAGGCCAGGGGGCCAAAAAGAAAAAGGGGTCCCGAAAAGGTCTTAAAAAGCAAATGACCCGAAAAAGATAGGCCTGAAAAGCGAAGGCCTGAAAAAATATTTTTACACAATCTATGATATATTTTTGTACATATTAACTTGTGTAATTATTTGTTCTTGTTCTTGTTCAAAAAACTATAATTAAACATGTACAAAAAAAATTGAACAAACACACATTATTTATTATTTTGTGCAGAAAAAAACTGCACGTATGTAGAAACTATTTTCACCATTTCAGTTTGAATCTCAATTATTAATACATTTTGAAATATTGAACATGACAAAACATGATGGCGAAAAAAATACTGAACAACACTTTTCAAAATTGTATGAACCGTTCCAACAACAAATTACCATAAATTGTGGGAGAAATTGTATGAACCGTTCCAACTGAATATGTGCATACTGAACATGTTCAGAAAAAAATCTGAACAACAATTTTAAATGTTGAACATGTGATGATAAATACTGAACACATTAAAAAAAATTGAACAATAGTTTTATATGCAGTATTTTTATGCACAAATATATCAAATCCTATCAGTTTACAAATTTACTGATCTCAAACAAAATTTACATGTGCGTAAAAAAATCAAACTCCATAAGTTCACAAATTCACAAATCTACAGATCTCAACAAATTTGTTATGCACAAATTCACAAACTTCTAAAGAGGATGATAAAAATAACAAAATTCTTATACACATTTTGTTATTAAAGGATTCCGAGTTCTTCTGCAGAAGGAACATTCAAAGAAGGAAGAGGTTGAAGGTTATAAACCTGCACAATATTCCTATCATTAATACACCCAAAATATTTATGAACAATAGTATCAAAATGCTAAACAAATGTATACGATTTCTGAACAAATTAAATTACTGCAAAAATTAAGTGGTTAAACAATCTAATCTTCTTCATCTTCTTCAGCTCTTTTTCTTTTTCCAGCTTTAACAACTTTTCCAACATTACAACCATGAGCATTTTTCTTTACCATCATTGCTATGTTTGAATGTTTCAAAAAAAAAACCTAAGAACAAAGAAAAAACCATAGTCAACATAACAACATATAAAAAAAAAAGAGTAAAGAACAAAGAAACTAAACAAATCGAAATCGTCTTTAAAATCTTTCAAAATCGTCCAAAATTCAGACATTACCTTTAAATTGAAACCAAAATCGTCTAAGATATCATCTTCAAAATCGAAATCATCTTGAAATAGAATTTTGAATTGAATTTGGGGAGAGAATTTTTTTGGAGGTGGGTGGTCTTGTTTGAATTTTGGAGTGAGAATGGGGAAAAGAGGTTGAGTGCAGCTAATTAAGCTTTCATCGGTAAGAGAAAATCGGTCAAATCATTACTTTTTTCTCTTATATGATAATTGAAAAAAAACGTTGATATTTGTTGAACATAAGGGTGAAATGGTAAGTTTGTAGTTTTAGGTAAAATGAATAAAGTGTTTGTAGTTTTTAGATATAGTAGTAAGAAAAATATAGATAGTAGTAATTGACCCTATATTGAAATATGTAATTTATTTACATTAAACTGTACAATTATTAACATGAGTAAAATAATTGTACGATTTAATATTAAAAAAATTATATCTTTTAATATAATAAATTGCATAATTTTTTTAATATTCATGTTTTGTATATATTGCAGGGAGAATTGAGGTAAGTAAGTTGAGTTATGTTTATATATACCAATTAATTAGTATAACAATTTAAATTTTCAAAGATAAAATTATATATCAAATTTTGCGTAGATATGATTAGTTATAACTCTTTAAAATTGTTCAAAAAATTAAATTTTCTAGAGATTTTTTGTAAAATATACAAACAATTAGATTTTATTTTCAATTTTTTTTATAATAAATATTTGTCTGAAAAAATTATGTATCAAATTTTGTGTAGACATGATTAGCTATAACTTTTTAATATCCTTCGAACAACTAGATTTTTCAAATTTTTTTAATCTTAATATTATATATTGGTAAACCTAATTCAGTTTATGTGGCGAAACCACGTCAGTCTACGCAAAGCCCAATTCAACCAGATTATTTCGTTTTAAAATCGTGCTCTCTCATTTAAAGTTAATTAAATACTAAAAATTAAATTTAATACGTTTAAATCCATGTATCTATATATCATATATTAAGTATAAGCGTTTAAAATACGTTTATCTATATACATATCATATATTTTTTTTATCTAGACGGCAAGAGATCAATATCAAAGTGGAATTTTTTTTATGAAGTGATATTAATGACAGTACTGGAACCTTGCCCAGATTAAATTTCGTAGCTTGCCAGTGCCAAGCATCTGGCTATATCCTTATAAATTAAGCTTCTAATTAATAAATCTTTTAATTTTATTTTATTTTGTATATTGCATGGAGTATATATCAAGGTAAGAGTTCTGAATTAATTGGGGATGAGTTTTTTTTTTTCTGTTCATAATTATTCTTCTAATTTAATGAATTTATTAATTTAATTTTGTTTTAAATATTGCTGAGAATATTAAGGTAAGTAATTTAAGTTATAAATTGGTAATGAATGAGTTTATTCTTTTCTGTTCATAGAGATTTTTTAATTTGATGAATTTGTTAATCTGATTTTATTTTGTATTGCAGGGAGTATTGAGATAAGTAATTTCAGTTTGAATTTATTATGAATGTTTGTTTAAATTGTGTAATTATTATGTATATTGCAGGGAGTATTGATGATTTATTTTGTATACTGGATGGAGTATTGAGGTAAGAGTTCTGAATTGGTTGTGGATGAGTTTTTTTTTTTTTGTTCACAGCTATTCTTTTAATTGGTGAATTTGTTAATTTGATTTTATTTTGTATATTGCATCGAGCATTGATGTTAGTAATTTAAGCTATAAATGAGTTTATTCTTTTTTTTTTCATAGCAATTCTTCTAATTTGATTAATTTATTAATCTGATTTTGTTTTTTATATTGCACGGAATATTAAGATACGTGATTTAAACTTTTGAATTGATTATGAATATTTATTACAATTGTGTAATTATTATATATATTGCAGGGAGTATTGATGAATTTGTTAATCTAAATATTCATATTTTGTATTTATTTTGTATATTGCATCGATCATTGAGGTTAGTAATTTAAGCTATAAATGAGTCTATTCTTTTCTATTTCATAGCAATTCTTTAATTTGATCAATTTATTAATCTGATTCTATTTTTTATATTGCTCGAAATATTGAGATACATGATTTAAACTTTTGATTTGGTTAGGAATATTTATTACAATTGTGTAATTATTATGTATATTGCAAGGTGTATTGATGAATTTGTTAATCTAAAATATTCATGTTTTGTATATTTAATATTATGTAATTCTTATATATATTCACGCCAAGGCATAGAAATCTTGGTTATCCAATTTGTTCTGCTTCTCGCCATACTTTTTCCGAGAAGAAAAGGTTGTGTTTGCGTGTTCTGCATATTTGCAACATGTATACATACGTAATGTTAAATAATTTTGGACATGATTATGAAATTTTAATTCTCTTTTTTTTGGCAGACAATTTTGATGAGATACATTAAATTAAAGCACATATGTACAAAATTTTGTAGCGTGATTTTGTGTTGTATATTTATTCTGGTTTTATTTTTTATATTGCAGGTATTGAGATAAATAATTTGAGTTATGAATTGATCATGTTTATTGTAATTGTGTAATTATTTTGTACATTGTAGGGAGTATTTTTTTTTAAATATTGAACGGAGTATTGAGATAAGTAATTTGAGTGTTGAATTAGTTGTTGATGAGTTTCTTTTATTCCGTTCATAGCGATTAATTAAAATTCACGTTTTGTATATATTGTACAGAATATTGAGGTAAGTAATTTGAGTCATGAATTCATTATGAATGTTTATTTCAATCGTATAATTATTTTGTATATTGTAGGAAGTTTTTTTTATATTGCAAGGAGTTTTGAGGTAAGTAATTTAAGTGTTGAATTAGTTGTGGATGAGTTTCTTCTAATTTGTTCATAGCGATTAATATTCACGTTTTGTATATATTGCAGAGACTATTGAAAGAAATAATTTGAGTTATGAATTTCGTTTAAAATTTTATGAATTTTTTAATCTGATTTTGTGTTCTATATTTAATTTAATTATTTTATATTGCAGTGAGTATTGAAATAAGTAATTTGATTATGAATTGATTATGAATGTTTATTGCAATTGTGTAATTATTTTGTATATTGCTGGGAGTTTTTTTTTATTGCACGGAATATTGAGGTAAGTAATTTGAGTGTTGAATTAATTGTGAGTTTCTTATAATATGTTCTATTTAATCTGATCTTATTATTTTATATTGCAGGTAGTATTAAGGTAAGTAATTTGAGTTATTAATTAATTATGACTATTTATTACAATTGTGTAATTATTTTGTATATTGCAGGATTTTTTATATTGAGGTAAGTAATTTGAGTTCTGAATTGATTTTATTGCAATTGTGTAATTATTTTGTATATTGTAGGGAGTTTTTTTTTAATATTACACGGAGTATTGAGGTAAGTAATTTGAGTGTTGAATTAATTGTGGAGGAGTTTCTTTTATTCTGTTCATAACGATTAATATTCACGTTTTGTATATATTGCAGAAAATATTGAGGTAAGTAATTTGAGTTATGAATTTATTATGAATGTTTATTTCAATCGTATAATCATTTTGTATATTGCAGGAAGCTAATATTAAAATTATTTTAACCCCGCTTAATACGCGGGTATACAAACTAGTAATAAATATTTGTCATTTACAATAAAAATAAATAAATTATCTTTTTGAATTGCAAAATCTTTCATAATAAAAAAATACAAACTTTAGAATTTCTTTTTATAACATCAACACTGTTTCAACCCCGCGTAATACGTGGACATAAAAACTAGTATAGTATATAGACATTAGGCGGTCTTTTTCTCCGTCGCAACCACCTGAATAATAACTGAACACAAAACCTCCGTCTGGGTTTAATAGGGTTTAAGCTTCCCACCAATTTCATTGGCCGCTGCTGCAAGATTCTTGCTTTCCAAAACGACATCCCCAATCCTCTCACGCTCCCCCTGCCCCTGTCGTTTTAACAATTCCATCCTCACAAGTCTCCAGTCCTTTCTTTCTCGCGAATCGTATTCCCATTCCCGAAGCTTCTCCATCGATGCCTCATCGGAATCCATCGCCCAAGACTTGAATTCTTCTGTCTCCGCTGCTTTGAATCTCGACAATCGTGTTCCGGCCACCATCATCACCGGTTTCCTCGGCTCCGGAAAGGTGCGTATTCATAATTAGGGATATTATCATTGCTTGTACTTTTATATTTAGGCAATTGGTTGTATTGAATTTTGGTTGAATGGGAGATAGAAAATATTTAATTGTTGGTTTTGAATTTTGATTTTTCGCATGCCTTAGCTTCTTTGTGTTTCTACTGTTGAGCAACTGTGAATAGAAGTTTGTCTTTTTGGGATTTTTGTTCCTGCCGTGGATAGAAATTTAGCTATCAAAATTGCTATTTTCACTATCACAGAGATACTTATAGTGTGTTTTGAAAAATTGTACTGTTGCAGACCACTCTTTTGAATCATATATTGACATCTCAACATGGAAAGCGGATTGCTGTCATAGAGAATGAGGTATGACTTTAACCTCCAATTCATCTTGTGTGAGAGAATTAAACAACATACTTATGAAAGCGAATAAATCTTAACGGATTTTGTTTCGCGAAAGCACAAACCTTTTCTCACAAAAATTACATCTCTAGTCTATATCATTCCAGATGAAACTTTACATGTGCGAGTGTGTGGTTCTAGAAAAAATGAAAAGTGAATCAGATATGTGTGGGCATAGGAAAGATTTTATATTATGGCTGCTAATGAATAAAATCGGATGGAACACTCGTTCAAGCTTGTTTCGAACTTCAATAATTCAAGATTGAGGAAAACATCATCAGACAATGGAAGATCCAAAGAAAAGCCATTTATCATTTGTTTATTTTTAGTAATTTAGGCTGGTGGCCGGAAAAATATGGTTGGTGAAACTGGAAAAATGATTGCAAAATAACATACTTAGGCTACATGCTAATGCTATAAGCCTAAAAATAATAAAGTCCTAGGTTGTTAGAGTTAATCTTCAGCTGCAAATAAGACATTTATTGTACACTTAACTGATCATCTCACAAGAAGTCCTTACCACTCCGTACACAATACCACAATACATACATATTTACCCAGCATGTTTATTCTACGGCATAAATTCCTTTATTCACCTTCAAACTTGTCATATTACTAATGTTTAAGGCTTAAGATACAAAAAACCCACATTATTGGTTGATTAAGCCCAAAGCGGAATGATCAACCAATCAACATCTTGTATCCCTATGATTAGGAAAGTATAGAAGTCTCAAGAAAGTGGTCCTTTGAAATAATTTGTAAAGTCAATTGTTTTTCCATTATGAGGGGATGAGATCATGCATGAGTTGATGCTGGTTTAGTGAAGTAGGATGTCCCATTATTTATATTTTGCTTTTTTTAATATCGTGATATTTATTGAGTGCAGTTTGGCGAAGTAGATATTGATAGTTCACTAGTTGCTAGTCATGCTTCATCTAATGAGGACATTATCAAGGTAAATAATGGCTGTCTTTGCTGTACTGTGTTTGGGGATCTTGTTAAAATGCTTTTGGAGTTGGTGAACAAGAAGCTAGACAGATTTGACCACATTGTTATAGAAACAACGGGTATGTATAGAAACAACGGGTATGTATAGAAACAGCGATTATAAATAATCCAGTATGCTATTGGGTCTTCTTCTTCCAATTCCTTCGTAATTTTATTATTGTTTTGCACCTTCACTGCCTTCTTTTCCAATGTTGTTTCACTATGTCTTGGGTTATTTTGTTGAAGTAGATTATGCACGTGGCTTTTATGTGAAAAGAATATTCATACAATTAGTTTCAATGTATGTAAAAGCTAGTTTTTTATGTTCTGTCTCAATCCTTTCTGATTGAAGTTATCTGGTTTGTGGTTTATGTTATTCAGGTCTTGCAAAACCTGGTCCTGTGATTGAAACATTTTATGGTGATGAGCTGCTCTCACGGCACGTGAAACTTGATGGGGTTGTTACTTTAGTAGACTCCGTGAATACAATTAAACATTTGAATGAAGTAAAGCCTAGGTTTGTGGTGAACGAGGATGTGGAACAAATTGCCTTTGCTGACCGCATTATAATGCATAAAGTATGCAAAATCCCTATTAATGCAGATGACTAATTCTTTCATAACTGTAGCTGGTAGTATGCTCCTTTGAAGACTTTGGGAAGCTCTACGTTAATGTACTTATTTTATTCAGTTATTTATTGACAGATAGATTTAGTGAGTGATGCTGAAGTTGAGGCACTAATTGAAAGGATTAAGGTACGTGTTTCTCTAACGCAAAGAATAAAAAAAGGTTCTGAAGATGATTGGCATGCTCCATACTTGAATTCAACTAAACTGCACTTGCTATTTTTATTGTCAAAATGGGAACTTTTAAATCTTCCATGATTTCAACTGTCTTATGGTTGTGTTATTCCACCTTTTATTTATAGGCGTCATATTGTATATATCCCACACGTGTTAGAATCTATTTAAATTTTCAAGTGAAAACATTGAACAATTATTCTACCTTGTCGCCATTATATACAACTGTTATTTAGTAGTACTTCTCTTCAGTATAACACTGCATTTTGCCCTGGTTGGTTTTTGGCACTACAAACCAATTAAGACCTATATCTATATCTGTTGATGGGAGTAGTTCTTACTAGTTAATTGATATTTGTAATCTTTTATGCTTTTCTTCTTTCTTATTTATGCCAATGATGGTTGCAGTTGATAGATTGCAAAAACATTTATATTGCTCTCAACTGTCACTGTCTCTATTGCTTTTGCTTGTTTCACAAGCATATTTTGGTTCACTTTTCCAGTCTATCAATGGGATGGCACAAATAAAACGAGCCAAGTACGGGGTAGTTGGCATGGACTTCGTTTTGGGAGTGAGAGGTTATGATCTTGACATGTATTTTATTTCAGTTCATTTGAAAAGTAAAACCCTATTATTGCAGCATCTATAAGTTTCTTGAAGTGTCATCTTTGACTAGATCTTGTGATTTTTATTTTATTGATCATGGTTCGTAAACCGCTTCTCTAATATTTAAAAGCATTATTGTGCAGGATTGAGTCTGAAGTTAAACCAGATGATTCCCATTGTTCTCATCATCATGAAACTGGACATGGTGTGTGTGCTATACTTGCTCAGTCTTATTCTTCATTTCCTCTTTATATTATGCATTGTTCCTATTCAATGTATGCATGCATCAGAAATGGAAGAGAGAAGGAAAACATTGTTAAACAGGATTGCCACATTAAACCACTAATACAGCTGAATTACATTGCATGACATTTTAGAAAGAAAAAAAAAGGTATATATTTTAAAGGCATTTGATGGTGTTTCATCTTGAATTGAGTAAATCCAAGTTAGGACATCCATTTGAAAGCCGTTAACAACTTTGTGGAGGTTCTTCGTAAAGGGTGAAACTCAAACAACTCATACTACTAAGTTTTATATATTCCATTTTTCTATAATCGGAAGTTCAAAAACCCGTATTTACTGATAAAAATATATGTTTCCTGCATCATCTTCTTCTCTATATTACATCAAATTCTCTATATTACTATCACATGTAAAATTTCCCGTCAGTCGTAGGCTGTACAGTTGAAAATATTATCCCACAGATTTGGTTGTTTACTCGTTTCTTATAATTCTGACTCCTATTTTCCTTTATTAGATCATCATCACAAAGGGCACCATCATGATCACAAACACGACTCTGCTGTCACCAGCGTCAGTATTGTCTCTGAAGGAACCTTGGACCTTGATTATGTAAGATGATTTCTCTTCTTGCTCTGATTTTATTTAACATTTCAGAAAAATGTTATGCATAGACCACTGCCGCACTCCATTATTAATATCATCATGTAATAACATTAATTTCATAATATTTGCGGGGGTGATTCAGTTTGATGATTGGCTGGAAAGATTGATAGAGGAGAAAGGAGACTATCTTTACAGGATGAAAGGAATATTATCAGTTACCGATTCTGAGCAGCGCTATGTTTTCCAGGTTATCTTCTCTCTTGGGTCATTAATTTTTTTTCCAACATGGAACATTTCTAGATTTATAAAGGATATGTTGTCTTATTAATATATAATTCCAGGCAGTACATTCTATTTTTGATGGGTGCCCGGGCAAGGAATGGGGAGCAAACGAGAAAAGGATAAACAAACTTGTATTTATCGGGAGGAACTTGGATGAAACTGCCCTCAGGAAAGGCTTTAAAGGCTGCTTAGCGTGACGTTTCTCCATCATCATCGTCTAAACACCATACTAAAAACTGTTATTCTGCTGCAATGTCGATGAGCTAGACATTGATGAAAGCGTCCCTCATAACAACACGTGTGGAAACCTACGGCAGGCAGTGTGTCCAGAAGGGTGTGCAGCTATTGTAAAATTTACAAAATGATTTTAGAGGGTGCGTTTTTCTAGATGAGATGAAAGATGATTGTACAAGGATTTTTGTTGATTGATTGTGTTTATGGTTAACGATAGTAATGGTTTTTCTGGATGAGATGAATAATGATTTTTTTTTTTCCTGTAAAATTGGCCAAACGAATTTTTAGTTATTTTTTGGTTTTCTTGAAACATAATCTCTTTATTAATTTGTCTACAATGCTTGTACTAATTTTTCTTTTTGATTATTTAATATATTTTGAATATCTCATGTTGGATAATTTTGATAGTTTCTTGGATTTCCGGTGCAGAATTTTTCCAACAAGACTATGGTTCGGTTCAGTTTCCAAACTCGAACGCAGTTCAAAACTGAGCTTGATTAACAGAATCTTCAAATCTTGGTTGATAAATTACATTTTATACCTGTAGATCCCGAACGGGTTTTGTGAGGGCAGAAGTCTAGAGGGGAAGGGTGAATAGACTTCTGAAAACTTTTTCGTGCAGATCAGGTGTGATTGTAGTTTGCCTGATTAGAGTGCAAGTGAATCAGTTTGGACTGATATCCAACTTACTGATCGCCTGAGGACAGATCAGTTCAGTATCTACCAGTTTAACTGATTGTGCGGAAGCTAATTTATACCCGTGTGAAAAACCAGTTTATAACAAATCAGATTCCGAAGCTATTTTCAATCAGATGATTATGGAGTCAATCCGATCAGATCAGTAGCTTGGTGCTCGCTGATCCTAACTCAGAATATGTATGCAGATTTAATTAAGTTGTGTGCAATAGTGTGAAGCAGTTAATCAATCAGGTAAATGCACACAAAATTTATAGTGGTTCGGACAACCAGTCCTACGTCCACTCTTCCCTATCACAAGGGGCACCAACTTAACCAACTGGACTTAGATTATTGTGTTAGTCCAACACATTACACCAACAGATATTTATAGAGCTCTCACTCAACCGATCCCAGAAATCAGAACTAGAAACCCTAGTCTGAAATCTTGCTAAACAAACTTAACCTAACTTTGGGTTTTGGGTAAGATTTGTTGTTTGTTCCAACTTTGAAATATATTCTAGTATTTAAGTAGTCTAACAACTAGAGGATAAGATTTCTGTGCTAAGAACTATGAGATGAACACTTAGAAAAATAATCTTCAAGGTTGTGTTCTTCATGCGGAAATTTGGCTATAGTATGAGCTTCTTGATAATTTTTGTCGTCTTTACTCTGAAGAGTAATCCCATATTTATAGACCCCGAAATCAAAGAGCCGTTGGAGAGCAATTTGAATTTCTGGCTATATTTGGTAGATATGTAGGATTTGATGTGACGTGCTTCAGGGACGGCATGACCGAAAGCATGGATAGTTGTCTTTTATAGCCGTTTGACCAAGCAGCACCAAATCCCGTATTGTCGGCTCCGTTCATACGTGTCTTGTTCTTATTGGTTAACAAAAACACTTGTTGGTCCCGGTGCAAACGAGTCTTACACGTGTATGGGGGGGGGAATACACGTGTTCAATGATTTTAAAACTTTTTTTTTTCGAGGTCGACTTGGGTCGTTGTCCCGATGATTTGGTCCTGAGAAGCACATATCGCCTCGAGTCAAAGTCTACGAGACAAAGTGATCTGGAAGCTTTTCGGATACCTCGGATAATCCCAACCGATCTTGAGTTTTTGAGAGATCTGAGTTGCTTGGATCGGATAACTAACTTCTTGAACCCTCGGAAGAGTAAGTTCGGTTTGGTAACTATCTCTGTTCTAAATTTACTCGGATGTCTTGAATGGTTGACCCTTAGTTTATACTTGTTTTAAGCTTTCTTTGAAAACCTTCCTTTTTAATGGAATAATGATTAGGCGTGATTCGATTCGGATCTGCAACTTGATGGATTGGTTCCAACCGAATATCAGTGAAAATATGCTTTCAATTCAAAGTAATGCAACAATTAATCAAAGGAATACAGAAAGCAAAGAACACAACAAGTTATAGTGGTTCAGAGACTCAAGCTCCTCGTCCACTCTCTCTGACTCTTCAGAGAAATTCACTAATCACTTCCTAAGATTTTACGACTACCTCTCGTAGTTTACTAACCTTTCTATTTTGAGCTTTACGATTACCCCCCTTAGTTTACTAACTCAAAAACACACAAAACTTTCGACTATCCAAGATAGTTTACTCACTTCTTCTCTAGAGCTTTACGACTATCTCAATGTAGTTTACTAACTCTTTACAACTCCAATCTCACCAACAATCACACTCAAACAACCTTCTGAGGGGTTTGGGGTTTCTTAGTTGGTTTCAAACTAGGATGAGATATCCTTTACAATTAAGAACAATCTGAAAGGCTAGGATATCTCGACTAAGCTTTGGATATATCTTATCAAGCTAGGCTTAGTGAAATGAGCTCTCTTCGATATAAAATCACTTGGGAAATTCTTGGGTTTTCGAGTGCTTCAACTTCTTAATAATAAGTTTGAGCTCTTGAGTTGCTTACAAATTTCCGTAACCTTCAATGTAGAGGGTCACAAGTATTTATAGGCATACACCAAGGTTACTCTTGAAAAACTATCCGTTGGAAGAGATAACCGTGAGTTTCCTCTTATGGTGTGTGATGAACGACTATATTTAGGGTTTGAGACTCCTAGCACGTTTTAGGTAAACTACTTTTCATGTAGTTGGTCATCACTTTTTGCGATGCGGAACATAGTACTCTTGACATGTTTGATGACTTTCATTGTCGATGTCGATGAGTCTGATCTTGTCTTCTTCTTTTTTGACTTTTGTCTCGATTAAAGGTAGACAAACTCAGCGGCTCTTTTTGGTCACTATCTCTGGGTGATATAACCTTAACAACACTTTGTCTTAGTTCATTTTTATGCTGCATGAGAATGTCTTGAGCAATATCTATTTTTTCTAAGCAATCGCGTTTTTCTCGATATTGTATCCTTGAGATAGATATTTTTTGATTACCTCGGAACATTCGAGTTTATCTTGAGCATTGATTACATTCTTGAGTCTTGATAATTCTTGTGCCTTGATATCCTTGGTCTTCGATCTTGATCTTACATGTACGTGTCTTGAGTCTTACGAGTCTTGATGTCTTACGAGTCTTGATGTCTTCGAGTTTTGATGTCTTCCGTCTTGATGTCTTGAATCTTCTGGATATCTTGGCCCGATATCTCTTGAGTCTTCATCTTTGAGTCTTTAGTTTCTCAGTTTCTCACTGAGTCTTCAGTATCTCAGTTTCTCACTTAGTCTTCAGTTTCTCAGTTTCTCAGTTTCATTCTTGATTTCTCGGTTTCTCATTCTTGATTCTCGGTTTCATCTTTGAAACTTGAAACTTCGATTTCATCTTGAAACTTGAAACTTCGATTTCATCTTGAAACTTCGGTTTCTTGAAACTTATCGAGTCTTGAATCTATCTTGATCTATATCTGCGGACTATACATTGTGCAGATAACATACTGAATACTCTAAAACTGAATCCTGACTCAACTATCAAGATTATCCTCAACATGTCATACTCAGGGGTTTTGGGATCTAATCAAAATCATTATTTATTAAATTCATCTCTCAACAATTTCCCCCCTTTTTGATGATGCCAAAACCTATCTTGTTACAAAACACTTAACCTATACTCAGGTTTCAGTTTTACCTATTACAAGATTGATTTATCTCCCAACAATTATCTTAGCAATGAATTTCCCAACAATTTCATCACCAAACAATAAGTCTCCCAACAATTTTCTCAGAGACAACATTCAGGCATATCAAAAGCAAAGACATGTAAATTAAGATAATGAGATATTATCTTTTGAGCATAAATGATAAAGTTTCATTGATGAATGGTAGACAGTTACAAATTACAATGAACTTATCTGAAAAACAAAATCAAAAAGACAAAAAGATAAGGAAATTACAAGAGTCTTCTGAGTCTTGATCTTCAGTCTTCTTTTGCTCTTCTGCTCGGGCTCTTCAGTTCTGTTCTTCCACCTCATCAGCAGGCACTTCAAGGTTGAACATTCCATAATATATTCTCTTCAGCGCATCTCTCTTTTTGATGATATCAGGATTGTTCCCTGTCAGGCCCAACTGAATGGCGTACTGAGCAATCTCCTGAGAAATGATTTTTTCATTCACCAAGCCATTCTCCAGCCTAGGAGGAGGGTACGAGTATGGACCAGAGGCATTTATCTGAACCTTTCCTTCATCCGCAAGATTGATCCGGCTTTGAAGATACTTCGGATAAAAGGTCAGGAGATAGTCTATGAAAGCCTCATTGAGATGAGCTCTCCCCTCTCCATTCTCTGAGCACATCATAGTAGAACCAAAAAGTTCCCTTGATTTCTTCACATGCATCGTTGAACTGGATTGACATCCACTTGTCAACATGCGGCCATTTCTGTGCTTTTGTGTTCCCTCTCCTTTTGCTTGCAAATTTCTTGAAACCACTCATTCTCTTCTGCTCTTCTTCCATCTTCTTTCTGATCACGGGCACACCAGAAACAGAAGCAACAGTTTTCTTAGCTTGCTCTACTTGGAGTGATTTCAGAGCACTTCTGGTATTGAAGACCTTCTTTTGTGGCACTTCCTCAGATTCTTCAATATCCAGGATTAAATTCCTCTGAATTGGCTTAGAAGCCTTAGATCTTTTGCCCTCAGGCTCTTCAAACGCCACAACCTTTCTTTTAGTGGGCAATTCAGCTCCAGCTTGGCTTGTTCCAACTCTTCTACCACTCAGTTTCTCTGCAGCAACTTCTTGCATTGTTTCCTCTGAAACCTGAGTGTAGACTGGCTTCTCTACCTTTTTGAACTTAAGCTTCTCAGTGGCCTCGACTTCTTTCATGGCTTCATCAATGATTTTCTTTTCAAATTCCTTGATAGTCTTGCCTTTCAAAGTATGTTCCAATAACTTCCTGAGATCAGCTCCGGGTCTTTCCCCCTTCTTGGAACCATACTTTGGCAGAAGCCTGGAGAGTGCTGTGTCCATATGATACTGCTCTTTACTGACACTCCGCAGCTCCCCTGCCAACTGATCTTGCTCCTCTTCGAGCCTTCTAAGGTGGTTCTTCGCCACTGAGAATTCTTCAGACATATGAGCAAATTGGCTAGAGAGAGATTCCTTGAACATATCTGTCATCTTGGCCATGAGCATTGAGCTCATCTCCTCAACAACATTCTTCACCAGCATCTCATTCTTCTCTACCAATTTAGCTTCAAGAATTTTAGTCTGTTCCTGATGCTTTTGCTTCAGCTCTGCACTTATCTCAGCTTTGACCCCTTCCATTTTCTCTTCCATCTTTCCTTCTATGGAGGTCAGCTTCTCAGTCAGAGTGTTCTGAAGTTGCAACAGGTCTGAAGAAGAACTCAAGATTTCCAACTTTTGACTTTGGTTGGCCAATACCTCCTCCATCTGAGCAACTTTGTTCAGGATTGGCTCAACCTTCTCCAACTTCTCCATCACTGGGGTGAGATCAATCTCAGGAGCATATCTGATCTGCTGTGTCTCCTGAGCTGGCTGTTCAGCCTGAGTCTCAGTCTGAACCCGAGCTTCAGTCTGAACTGGGGCTTCAGACTCAGTCTAAGTCTGGGATTCACCCTGAGCTTGGGTGTCCATCTGAGCCTCAGTCTGCATATCAGACATTACAGAATTAAATATAGGTACTTCAGTAATCCTGGCATAATGTTTAATATTGCCAAAAGTTACCTGAAGGCTAACTTCAGTCTGAGGATGTTTGATAGCAGGCTCTTCAGCATCAGTATGGTCTTTCTCCTTCTGAGATTGACCCTCATCATCCCCTTGTTGGTCCCCATCCTGAGATTTGTCTTTGGAGCTCGGGGCACCAACTTCAGCATCCTTTCTCTCAGCAACCTTCCTCTTAACCAACTCACCAAAATCAGAAATTTTCATTTTGAGCTTGGTTTTCCTGAATCCTGAGAATTCAGTGAGCAGGGTTGTTTTCTCGTTCCACCAGTCTTCGCCTCTGAATGAAGCTATGTTGAGCATTTCGGGAAGAGTCTGGTTGAGGATGTAGACCGTTAACCTCAATCTGAAGAAGATGTCTTGGAGGTCAGGGAATGATCTAAGCTCAGGGTAGCGGTCAAGAATGAACCGTTCCCCCCCTTTGCGCCATTCGGTCTCTTGACTTCACCCTTCTTGAGCATCGGGCTCTCGGGTTCGATGAAAAAGCCTCTTTGAAGGATCAAGCAATAGATCACTCAGGAGCTCATCAAAGTTCATCTGCTCCTGAGGCTCAGAAAAATCTGAGGTTTGGGCAGGCAGCTCCTCAGTCTGAATATGACTTGGTTAAAGGTCGAGGTTAGGCGCCTCCTCGATTAGGAATCTGAGTTTGCTCAGAAGTGCGGCGGGCACTTCCTGTGAGGATCTGGCGATTTAAGGTCTGCGGCGGATGCTTCCTCAGCAGGAATCTGAACTTGCTCTGAGGTCTGAGGTCCTTGGAAAATTTCTTGAGAGAACTTGTCAGAGCTTAGTGACGTCTCAAGAACCTCAGAGAAGACTTTGCTCCTCGGTTGCTCTGTGCCGTTGAGATAGCTTTGAGCGATACATGTAAAAGCGATTTACGAGGTTGTTTGGCTCTCGGTTGAATCTCCTCAGTCTCACTCTCCTCCTCATCAGTGAGAACCACCAATCTTTTGCGCTTCGGAGCAAGGGTCCTCTTCTTCAAAGTTTCACCCTTCTCCCTCTTGGCCTCCAACAAAGCCTCCCCCCTGGCTTGTTGGGCTTCTTCAGTAGCAACAGCAGTAGGTGATTCCACCTTCTTCTCTTTCTTCCCTTTGATGGTCTTCTTGGTGGCAACCGGCTTGAACATCACCTTAGATTTTGGGAATGGAGTGGTGTTGGCAAAGATATCCTCCTCATCTCGACACATCTCCAAAATAAAAGCTATTTTGGTGGCATGGAGTATCTTACCTTTGATCGATATTGCACCATCCTCCTTTTTTATGACCTTGACTTGCTCACTCACCACCTTGATCAGATACTTCAGCCAGTTAAAATCCTTGGTGGGTGAGTCCTCTATCGCCGCCATCAATCGGAGTTTGGGAGTGCTAATCTGCTCAAAACTCCCCGATCGACTCATAATACACTTGCTCACAATATCCATCAACACTCTGTATTTTGGCTTTAAATGCCGCTTATGTAAGGTCGCCTCAAACTTAACAGAATTCTCAGTAATCCTATCAAGATACTCTTGCTCCCGACCTAACATATACAAAGTGGGATCATCTCCCCTATCGCACAATTCAAAAACATCGTTTAAATTTCTAGGGACTATGTACAGCTCCCGAACAAAATCTATATACTTCGATGTATGCTCTAGATGCGAAATAGAAATTTTGGACTCAATATTATCATCCTCATCTATTTCCATATTAGAGACAAACTCTATTACCTCGCGAGAGTATTCTGCCTCCGGTCGGCTTACGATGAGGTTCGTCAGTTTTGCCAAACGAATCAAATGAAGCGCCTCTTTTTCATGTTTAGCGTTGGAAGTACTCTCCAGAGATACAACGTACTCATACCATGGCTTATTGTTTTCAGCCAATCTGTCGAATATGGATAGAGTCATTTTGAAGAATTTGAAGGTTAGGGTTTCGGGACGATGAAGATTTTCTGGGAAAAGAGGGGTTTTATTTGCAGAGTGATTTTGGGAACTAGGGTTTATAAAATGGCTTGAATGTCTTCCAAGAGAATATATAGATCGATTTCGTGGGAATCAACGGTTGAGATTGATTATCGATTAATCGGGTATGCGAAAGGACTCTCACAAAAAGTAAGCCGCCAATTTAACCTCATTGGTGATTAAAAGCAACAGAGCATTTAATGACTGTTGACCTTCCTTGGAATTTTAAAGATCCCACCCAAAAACATTCTTCAGGTGTTTTGTATTTATTCTGAAATGATTCTTGAGTTTCACTTTCAGGCAATAAATGAGTTGCATGAGTCATTACCTCTTGAGACTAATTTTCCTATCAGTCTTACTGAGTATTGACCTTGATAAAATGTTAGTATGATCTTTAAATCTTGAATCGGGTTCGATGTAATCTTAATCTTGACCTTGAAGACACCCGAGTTTCTCAAGACTCGATTCGATTTTCCAATTTTATCCTGAGTTTCTCAGTAGAATCCTGAGAAAACTTCATGCGTCTGAAAACCTTCAATTTTTTAGATTTACTCTATACACCTGGATCCAACATCCCTAATTCAACTGATAGTTCCTAAAATCTTGATTCAGCCAATGGTTTAGTCAAGATATCGACTCTCTATATATCGATTATGAGTTTTCTCCATCCTGATGTCCTTTTTCAATATGATCTCTGATGAAGTTCCTTCTTCAGCTTGATTTCTCCTGAAGTCCAAGAAGGAAATTCATCTTCCAACAATGACATCTCAGATCTTCTTTCAATAGGGCTAATGATGTCTTCATTCAGCTCAGTGCCCTTTTCTGTTTACCTGAAAACAAATTAGATCTGTGGTACCCATTTGGTATAGGGTCCTACCAGGTTAGCTGTACCTTTTGGAATCCAAATCTGCCTCACAACTCTAATCACTTTAGAGTGGTTGATCTGTCTTCCATAAACATCTACATACACATTTACTACTCTGGGTGCCTTAGCAGTATCCTATGTATGAGTGCTAGCCTTAGCATGAACATGAGCCTTAGAGTTTTTCTTTGGTGCAGGCCTTTTGTTCCATTGCTTTGGCTTCTGTGCAGCTGGTCTGAATCTTTGTTGACTTGGGTTGGTAACCTTTACCCTTAGGCAAGTGGGGTTTAGGTTACTGTCTTTGAAATAGGGTCTTCGATGTCGAGGACTTGGTCTCTTCAGTTGAGAATGTCTCTGCTGAGTGTTTCTCTTCTGAAGATTCCTCTGCTTTGTTCGGTCTGAGATCCTTTCGGGTTTTTCATTCTTAGCCTGAGGCTTCGAAGTACTTGCCTGGAATTTTCCTACTGAGTGGTCAGATTTTCTAGCCTTCACCTGAGGTTTGGGCTTTCTAACCTGAACATTCAGTTTTTCTGGAACCATAGGTCCTTTTCCCTTGTTTAACACCTTGTGCATTTCTTCAGTTCGAAGTGTAGGTGCCACTGGTTTAACAAAGATTGTCTTTTTGCTACTTGATGCAGCATTCAGATGACCTTATGAGGTTCCCCCTGGAATGTATCCCAATCCAGATTTTATAGTGGCAGGTCTCTGATAACTCTAAATTTCATCTATTACTTTAGATGTAGTATTCAATAGAGTTAGCTTCTTTTGCGCACTATCCTCACATTTCTGTAGAGTTTCATGCTTCTCAGAGAGGTCATTGAACTTAGTTCTGATCATCTGAATCTCTTCAGTGGATTTCTCTAGTTTTTCATTAAGGGTCTCTATCAACTTCTCTTTCTCTGAGAGTTGTGCTTTCAGAACATCCAGTTCATCCGTAGTTCCCATCAATTGAGAAGTGATCTCAGTATTACTAGAGTTTTTCCATTTAAGATTTTCAGCAGTCAGTTCTTTGTTCTGCTCTTGAGTTTCATTCAGCAGTTCTTGTAAAATAGCATAATCCTTCATAAGACTCTCAAAAGAATCCATCAGGTTAAATTGACTGTTTACAGTAGAACTTGATAACTCTTGTGCTTGTGTAGGAGCAACAACAGAGATAGAAGAACTTACCTCTCCTACAGCCATGAGACAGATGTTATCACTGTCACTTTCTGAGCATATTTCTTCTGAGGAGCTGGAACTTTCTTCAGACTCCTTTTCTTCTTTAGCAATCTCAGTAAGTGTATCCCATATTTCCTTTGTATTCTCACAACGAGAGATCTTCCTCATAACACCATCATCAATAGTGCTATATATTGTATCTTTGGCAATATAGTCAAGATTGACTAACTTTCTCTGATCAGGAGTAAGTTGATCATCTGACTTTGGAAATTCAGTCCTGGAATCATTTCTCTCATCTTCAGTAACTCTGGGATTCACAATAGTGAATTGGAATGGTCCTTCAGTAACCACTCTCCACATTCTTTCATGCTTAGAATACATATGAGCCTGCATTCTTAATTTCCACAAATCATATTTCTCAATTGAGAACATTGAAAGCTTCGTAGAAGGCATGATGTCTGAGATTTATAAAATTTTAGCAAATATTTTTGTTTAGAAAACCACGGGAGTCTAAGTAATTTAGACTTTGGTCAACAAAGCTAGTGGTCAAGTGAACCACTACAGAGACGGGGTTTTAAAAATTTGGATCAGTCCAGGTGATCACCTTAAAATAGTGATCTTTTGAACTCCCGCTCTGATACCACTTGTTGGTCCCGGTGCAAACGAGTCTTACACGTGTATGGGGGGGGAATACACGTGTTTAGTGATTTTAAAACTTTTCTTTACTGAGGTCAGCTTGGGTCAGGTTGTCCTGATGATTTGGTCCTGAGAAGCACAGATCGCCCTGAGTCAAAGTCTACCTGAGACAATGATCCTGAGCTGCTTTCAGATACCTCAGATAATCCCAACTGATCCTGAGTTTTCAGAGATCCTGAGCTGCTTGGATCAGATAACTAACTTACCGAACCCTCAGAAGAGTAAGTTCAGTTTGGTAACTATCTGTTCTAGCTACTCAGATGTGCGGAATGGTTGGCCATTAGTTTATACTCGTTTTAAGCTTTGCTGAAAACCTTCCTTTTAATGGAATAGTGATTAGGCTGTGATTCAGTTCAGATGCAACTTCAGTGGATTGGTTCCAACTGAATATCAGTGAAAATATGCTTTCAATTCAAAGTAATGCAACAGTTAATCAAAGCAATACAGAAAGCAAAGAACACAGCAAGTTATAGTGGTTCAGGGACTCAAGCTCCTACGTCCACTCTCTCTGACTCTTCAGAGAAATTCACTAATCACTTCCTAAGGTTTTCTGACTACCTCTGTAGTTTACTAACCTTTCTATTTTGAGCTTTCTGACTACCCCTGTAGTTTACTAACTCAAAACACACACAAACTTTCTGACTATCCAAGATAGTTTACCCACTTCTTCTCTAGAGCTTTCTGACTACCTCAATGTAGTTTACTAACTCTTTACAACTCCAATCTCACCAACAATCACACTCAAACAACCTTACAAGGGGTTTGGGGTTTCTTGATTGGTTTCCAACTAAGATGAGATATCCTTTACAATTAAGAACAATGTAAAGGCTAGGATATCTCGACTAAGCTTTGGATATATCTTATCAAGCTAGGCTTAGTGAAATGAGCTCTCTTCGATATAAAGCACTTGGGAAATTCTTGGGTTTTCAAGTGCTTCAACTTGCAATAATAAGTTTGAGCTCTTGAGTTGCTTACAAATTTCTCGTAACCTTCAATGTAGAGGGTCACAAGTATTTATAGGCATACACCAAGGTTACTCTTGAAAAACTATCCGTTGGAAGAGATAACTTCGTGAGTTTCCTCTTATGGTGTGTGATGAACGACTATATTTAGGGTTTGAGACTCCCTAGCACGTTTTAGGTAAAAGCTTTTTTTCATGTAGTTGGTCATCACTTTTTCTTTGTGCGGAACATAGTACTACTTGACATGTTTTAGATGACTTTGTCGTTGTCGATGTCGATGAAGTACAATCTTTGTCTTATTCTTTTTGACTTTTGTCTCCGATTAAAGGTATACAAACTCAACGGCTCTTTTTTTGGTCACTATCTCTACGGTGATATAACCTTAACAACACTTTGTCTTAGTTCCTTTTATGCATGAGAATGTCTTGGGCAATATCTATTTTTCTAAGCAATCACGTTTTTCTCAGTATTGTATCCTTCAGATAGATATTTTAAGTACCTCAGAACATTCAGGTTTATCTTGAGCATTGATGCATTCTTGAGTCTTGATAATTCTTGTGCCTTGATATCCTTGGTCTTCGATCTTACATCTTACATGTCTTACGAGTCTTGATGTCTTACGAATCTTCTGAGATATCTTGGTGATATCTTTGAGTCTTCATCTTTGAGTCTTGATTTCTCGATTTCTCCTTTGAGTCTTGATATCTCAGTTTCTCACTTAGTCTTCAGTTTCTCAGTTTCATTCTTCAGTTTCTCAGTTTCTCACCGAGTCTTCAGATTCTCAGTTTCATCTTGAAACTTGAAACTTGGTTTCATCTTTGAAACCGGTTTCTTGAAAACTTCTTGAGTCTTGAGAATCTATCTGATCTATATCTGCGGACTATACATTGTCGCAGATAACATACTGAATACTCTAAAACTGAATCCTGACTCAACTATCAAGATTATCCTGAACATGTCATACTCAGGGGTTTTGGGATCTAATCAAAATCATTCTTTATTAAATTCATCTCCCAACAACACTTTTCAGTGTTTGTTCTACCAACTAATGTTGACATTATTCTTGTTCAGATCAACAACGTATGACTTGGTGAAATATCGATTACCACGGTGTGGTGACTTCGATTACTAACGATCGATATAGAGTCTTCGGTGCCGATTGTCTTAGCTCAACTAGCGATTCGGTGATGTAGGTTTTACGGTGCGATCTTACGGTAGTCACCGATCTTGGTCTTACGAATTTGAGCTTCATGATTTCACTCTGATCATCTGACTTTATCAGATCGTCTGATCTTGTCTTTCCCTTGCCTTCTGACTTCAGCTGGTGTTTTGTTCTCAGCTGGTCTTTAGATCTGACCTATACATATTGAGTTCTCCCTCAATATGTGACCTATCTTATACATCAGTTGTTCTATACAATAAGTATCAACTGGTCATCTTATAACCGGTATTTAAAAACATCAATACCTAATTAACGATCGTCTTCCTCTGTCTACATGTGTTTTGGAACTTTCATCAAAACTTTAAATTTCCCAACAATTTCCCCCTTTTTGATGAAACCAAAACACTTGAGAAACCAACACATTTGATAAATATAAGACAGTAAAGAACACATAATCAGAAGACAATGAGATTTTGTCTTAGGATCAGAAAAAGAATAAACTTTTCATTCAGCAGATTTATCGATTACAGGTTACATCAGAAAAGTTTGAGTTTAAATTCAGCTGATCCTAAACAGTCTTTTGATCTTTAATCTCTTGGATTATATCCCTCTTGTTGGGGAATTATTTGCCCGGATCTATTCGGGATGAATATTTAAATACAAATTTAATTTTGACAATTATTACTACCATGACATAATCCTATATTAATTCAAATAATAATTCAACAACAAATCATGCATATAAACAATTCACATAAATCCTACGCATGCGGAATTGCTACGGGTTTACGTGAACTAACCTCTTGGAGTGGCAATGGTCTCGTCGATTAAACACACCAAAAAGCCTTCCCAAGTATTCCCTAGTCCTTGCTCAAATCGAATCCGGTGGAAGGAAACTCACGAACAATTAACAAAAGGGAAAATAAAATTTGTTGCACCACCTTTGTAGATTTACTAATTTTTCCAGCACATGGAATTGTACTTGGGAATGAAACACTCATCCCCTATTTATAGAGGGTGGTGGTCGAATTTTAGGGAAAAAATAATGTGGGAAAATCTTTTCTCGATCTCCAAGAAATCTTGAATATATCTCATATATTCTTTTCTCCATAATTAAAATATTCCACAAAAATCCCAACTCCTCTTGTTATGGGAATTTTCAAAAAATAAGGACCAAGATTCCAAGATTTGGATCTTCTTGAATTTATGAGATATACCTTGTTGTGTTCGATATAATTATTCAGCATTAATCGAACATGTAAGAGAGACACGTGTAATATTTATTAAAATAATCATGCCCGATGGACAAGTGTGCTTTCATGCATTTCCGACCAAACAAGTTTGTTTGACCAGCTCGCCACTTGTCAACTAAGCGAACATACTCGCTTATGAAGTAAGTTTTTTTCGCCAGTTTTCCATTTACCAACCAAAGTTGCTCAACCAGCCTACCGAGCAAATAGGCATGTTCACCACTCAGATCAGGAAAGAAGGAATCAAATAAAATTTGAGTCAAGTGATCGAGGACTCGAGACAAACACGAGGGCTCGGACAAGTCCGAGGACTCAGACAACCTGAATGCTCAGATATCCTGAAGGGTCAGTATGCTCGATACTCAGATATCCTGAAGACTAAGACATCCTGAGGGGTCAGTATGCTCGATGATCAGATATCCTGAGGGCTCAGACATCCTGAAGGCTCAGACGACCTGAGGGGTCAGTATGCTCGATGATCAGATATCCTGAGGGCTCAGACATCCTGAAGGCTCAGACGACCTGAGGGGTCAGTATGCTCGATGATCAGATATCCTAGGGCACAGACATCCCCAAAGGCTCGAGATAACTTTGAGAGCTCGAGACAACTGAAGAACTTCGGACATGCTTTCGACAAGGACAATATTCCGATATAAAATTGATATGGTTTAATGGGGCGAACAAAGAGGTCAGCCGAGCAAAAGATTGATTTGAACGACCAAAAGAGTGCCTTATAGACAAGCAAATGCAAATATCAACCAGGAAGACAAAGTTGGAAACATGGCAGCATTACATGAGTTCTTGCATGGCCCGAAGTCTCCAGCTCATGCATGCCAAACCAGCTCATGCTTGTCAAAGTGCTATAAATAGAAGAAAAAATAACAAGAGATGTGTGACAAAAAAAATTCCCAAATAGAGGTGAGGTATAGAAAAATTCGAGAGTTGTTCATGCACACAAAAACTCTAGCACTCATATACCAACTTTCCAAATCATCTTCATCCGTAGCGATTCATCTTCATGAGACGTATCATATATTGTACATGTAAAACTCGCAATACTACATCCCTGGCTTGGTATGCCCCCAGAGTAGTCATTTCTAGACGAACTGGGTTAACAAATTCTTCTTATATACAATTTATTTTACACGTGCATATTTTGTTTGTGAGTTGTCACCAAATTAGCCACATAATAATCTCCAAATAAAACGACTCACAACAATTGGCGCTAGAAGGAGGGTACCAAAAAACCAACCCATACACAAACTCGTAGTTAGCGAGGGTAAAAAAAAAAATATAATGCCTCAATCTAGGAATACACAAACAAAGAGGTCGGGGCAAAGTCAACCTCACGACCGGAAAGAGGCTCAGCGCCAGCCTCACAAAGATCAGATAGTGGAGACCATCAATCTTGAGGATATTTCCAATGATCCGGCGGCCACAACAAAGGCCATCACTTTCTTGCTACGAGCACAAAAAGAGAGGGCCGAAAAAGAGTTGGCCAAGTTAAAAACTAAAGATGATGAAGAATGACGCTCGCATACACCTGATAGCGAGCAAGTTAAGATAAAAAAAAGCAGCGGCGGACTAATAATAAAAAAAAAGATAATCGTCGATGACGAACAACCTCAAGGGTCCAGACCATCAGCGTTTGGACGTTTGAGGCTCTCCGCCAAAGACCGAATTGGCAATAATAGGCGACAGGATCCCGGAAAGGAACATCAGATAAACATGCCCGCACATTCAGATCCTCATGATCATCCTCATGCCGAACAAAAATCGGCGGGAACAAAATTGTCTATCCATCATCGATTGGGTAGTCAAGCACGAACTTGGAAAGGGGGACTACCCCATCATGAGCATGACCCACTGGGTCCTCATGATGGGAAACAACCCCGATCCAAGTCTGTTAGTTCCACAAAATTTGCGGAAATGAGGAAAGCCATCGAAGGCTTACAAGCCGACCTGGCCGCGACCAAAGGACACCCTCGGGCGAGCACAATACCCTGCTCGCCACTATTACCGGCGATCATGGCGGCCAAAATACAAGAGAAAGTGGCGAAGATCTGACCACCAATCCCCATGTTCAATGCTGAGTCTGACCCACATGTCCATCTCAGCAAATACTCAGACTTTATGATTGCCATGGGTGCCCGCGAGACCGACCTTGATCTTGAGATCATTCCCCATGACTTTGGGTGATCGGGCACATAGATGGTTCTCTACTTTGCCCGCTGCGTCCATCACATCTTTCGCTCAATTGGGACAACAATTCCTGTCCCATTTCTCATCCATGTGTGCTCGCCCAGCGCCAAAACAAAGGTTGGCGCATTTTTCCCAACTAAGAGGTGAGTCTGATCGAGAATACATCGAAAGATTTGATAAATGTTTGTATGATGGGGCCCCGGTTGAAGAGGATGCCAAGATCCTCGGTGTGGTGGGAGGCGACCTTGAATCTTGACATGTGAAAGCCATGCATCAAGACGGCGAACACATATTCGAGAATTTCGAGAGAAGCGGCGGCAAGATCATAGCCATGCAGATCTGCTTTCGCCCGATCCACGATTAGGTCGAAAACAACAACTAAGAAAGTTTTTGGGAAGAAAGTGATGAATGAGGGGGTACAAACCCCGAGCTCTTTCAAACCATTTGAAGAAAGAAGAAGCAAACGCCTCTGAAGTCTTACAGGCGTTTAAATGTAAAACAATTTTAACCAAATCAAAGATCGGGACATGTTAGATAGACCTCGAAGAATCATAATGGACAAGCATCGGCTTAATGCTTCCAAATATTGTAATTATCACGAGTACATCGGGCTGTCTCTGAAGATTGTCGCGATTTACTTCCGTCAACTTTGGAAGCTATCACGAAGATAATCGTCTTACTCGGTTCTAAAAAAAAAAGCGAGAGGCTCCCGAAAAAAAAAAGAAAGATCGTGGGGGTAAAAAAAGCCGAACAAACATCGGCGGTGATCCCGAAGAATCCGTAAGAGGTCTGAATTACCTAAAAGAGGGCCTCCTACTGTGGGTAGAGGTTGAGAAAGTCAAGAGATCCACATGATACGTCCTGAATATGGTCTAGTGGGTGGATGTTATCAGGCACCAACATTATTGAACAGACGAAAAGAAGATGGAGATGCGTGCCATGCAAAGCATCCATCAGGTGAAGGTGGCGAGCACATCAGCTAGCACGCCACCCTCTCACCAAATTATGTTTTCAGAAGACGATCTCGACGGTATAATCAACCCCCACAATGACTCCTTAACCATCAGTGCTCGTCTCCTCGGGTTGAAGGTGCACCACCTCCTGGTCGATACCGGAGCATATGCGAACATTTTATTTGTCAACACTCTGCACCAAATGGAAAAGCAAGTTGGGGACTTGAGCAATTATATTGAACCATGTGATCATACCATTATGGGTTTCGGGGAATCTGTAACCCAACCCTATGGTATGATTAGGTTAGGAGTTGAGTTAGAATCAACTCTAAATCCGGAGATCTGACAAACTAGAATGCTAGATTTTGTAATCGTCGATGCTCCGTCCACTTATAACGGGTTCCTAGGACACCCGTTCATCCAGGAATTTAAAGCGGCCTGTTCTACTTATTATTACTATGTTAAATTTCCAACACAAGATGGAACGGGTAGCGTAAAAGGAGATCAGAAAAAAGCTCGAGATTGTTTGCTATCATGCGCACCAAAAAAGTAAAATATCGTTAACATGATGGAGCAAACATGGGAGATCGGAGAGTCAAATAACAGAGCAAATCTGTTGCCAAAATATCCTTTGATGAGCACAAACTCCTTGCTTGTAACTTCTGAGAACCCTTGAACAGAGAGTCCGAAATGGTGACTCATGTCCCAGATCTCCCAGATCTAATGAATATTGATCCGCCAAACGAGCTACCGGACCTAGAACCTCGCATAGGTTTTGAACCTATGGAGGTTGATGATGAACACTGGGGGTCGATCCAAGATCCTCGGTGGAAACAAAAAAGAAAGCGAGCAACACCTGTTGAACAACTGGAGTCTATCAATATCGACCCGAACAGACCTGAGTTAGAAGTGTTCATTGGTTCGAAATTACCTGAACCAATTCGAACAGAAATGATTGCTTATCTTCAAGCAAACTTGGATGTGTTAGCTTGGTCGCACAAGGACATGGTTGACATTGATCCCAAACATGCATGTCACTCCCTCAACCTTGATCCAACCACACTCCGGTTATCGAGCGCGAAAAGTTCAGTCCGGAAAAGTATGCGGCAATGAACAGTGAAATCAAAAAGTTGCTCGACAATAAACTGATTCGAGAAGTAAAATGCCCAAGATGACTTGCGAACCCTGTGCTCATCCGCAAGTCCAATGGATCTTGGAGATTATGTATTGATTTCACTGATTTAAACAAGGCATGCCCGAAAGATAATTTCCCGATGCCGCATATCGACTATTTGGTCTATAATACAGCGGGCCATGAGCTCATGAACTTCATGGATGCTTTTGCTGGTTATCACCAGATACCCATGCATCCGGACGATCAAAAGAATACGGCATTCTGCAGTGAAAGGAATATGTACTGTTGGCAACGCATGCCATTTGGATTAAAGAATGTCGGGGCAACATATCAACGTTTGGTGAACAAAATGTTCGACGAACACATCGGCTGAACAATTGAGGTATATATTGACGATATTGTGGTAAAGAGCGAACACAAGAAAGACCACATCACCCACCTCGCACAAACGTTTGATATACTCAGGGAGTACAACATGAAGCTAAATCCGAAGAAATGCAGCTTTGGGGTTCACTCAGGAAAATTCCTCGGACATATGGTCAGTCAACGGGGGATTGAAGCGAACCCATCAAAGATTCAAGCCATGCTCGATATGCAGGCCCCCAGGAGTGTGAAAGAGGTCCAAAAATAAACTGGACGTTTAGCCTCCATAAGCCGGTTTATATCACGAACTGGGGACAAATGCAAACCTTTCTTTGATGCATTAAAGAAAGGGAAATTCCAGTGGACCGAGCATTGCCAAAATGCATTCGAATCATTGAAGTAGTACCTTGCAGATACTCAGACACTGTCAAAGCCTGTCCCAGGCGAACAACTCTATTTGTATCTTGCTGCATCCGAGCATGCAATTAGCGATGTGCTCGTACGAGCAGAAGGGACGACCCACTTGCCCGTTTACTATGTAAGCCAAGTGCTCAAAGAAGCCGAGCTCCGGTACCCTCCACTGGAAAAATTAGCATATGCTCTCGTTATGAGTGTTCGAAAACTGCGACCATACTTTTTCGATCACTCAGTCGAGGTACTGACCACATTCCCATTGCGACAAGTCCTCCACCGACCAGACACTACAGGCAGACTACTCAAGTGGGCGGTGGAGTTAGGATAATTTGGCATTACGTTTGCCCCGCGAATAGCAATGAAGGGCCAAGCTATGACCGATTTTATGGTCGAGTTGACATATCCACAAATGCCAGAAAAAGCTGTCGACCAACCATGGCATATATATGTTGATGGCTCATCAATAAGTTCAAGAGCCGGAGCAGGAGTAGTTCTCATCAGCCCAACTAGACAAACGTTCACAACAACCATCTGTTTTGATTTCCCAGCTACAAATAATGAAGCTGAGTACGAAGCTTTGATCGCTGGACTACAGATTGCTATGACAATGGGAATTCAAAGGCTGATGATTTACAGCAATTCTCAGATAATTGTTTATCAAATAATGGTGAGTCTGAGGCCCCGAGGCGAAGCGGATGGCACAATATCAGCAACTAGCAAAGGAGTTGCTCGAGCAATTCGAACAAATTTTCATAGAACAATTACCACGATTGGGTAATTCGTTCGCTGATGCTTTGGCACTCCTGGCAACATCAGAAGGAGTGATGAACACAACGGACATTGTGGTCGTCACAACTTGTTCCCCATCAGTTCCTAGAGTTTTGGTCGCCCATGTGACAAAGTGAGCGAAACTGGATGACTCAATCTGAGTTACTTACAAAAGGGACTTCTCCTCGAGAATAAGGCACAAAGCTACTGCGCCTCAGATTACAATCTTCTCGTTATACAATCTTAGGCGAGCATTTGTACAAAAAAGTTTCTCACTTCCACTATTGAAGTGTATTACTCTGAAGAGGTCACGTAATTGCGAGCAAATCCATGATGGAGTATCACGGAAACCATACAGTGGGCTTGTCTGGCACATAAAATAATCGAACAAGGTTATTCTTGTGACCCCTCAAAAAAAAAGACTTCATTTCGCAGATGCTCATGGCGTGCCACAAGTGCAGTACATGCCCCACTTATTCATAGCCCACGAGAATTAGTGTCGGTTTATAGCCCATGGCCATTTGCTAAATGGGGGATCGATTTGATCGGCCCATTTCTTCTTGCACATCGGGGAGTAAAATATGATGTGGTTCTTGGTTGATTACTATACTAAATTGGCGGCGAAAGCCATTGTCAAAATCACCGAACAAAGAACGTGGAACTTTGTTTGGAAGAATATCGTTTGTCGTTTTGGGCTTCCCCAATCATTAATAACGAAACTTGATTCGATGGAAGTGAATTAAACAACATTGTGCTTTCATTGGGGCATAAAAAACATTATTCAACTCCGTATTATCCCCATCAAATGGACAAGTTGAAGGCCGTTAATAAAATTATCAAGCATACCCTCAAGGCCATACTTGATAATTCGAGGGAGGAGGATGGATTTGAAGAGTTGCGAAAATATTATGGGCCTATCGAACAACTTTGAAACATCAACTTGCGAAACCCGTTTTGCCACGGCATTTGGTGCGGAAAGTTGTTATACCGCGAAATCAAAATTCAGAGTCATCGGACAATGACTTTCGGAGAGCACATCAATGACCAGGCGCTTGCCCTGAGTGCAGACCTGTTAGAAGAAAGAAGGACAAAGGCTGATATCAAGAATGCCATGTACAAAAAGAGATAAAAAAAGTTCTATAACTCCAAAGTCCGAACACGCAGTTCAATGTGGAAGTGGTTTTAAGACGAACAACGGGGGGTATCGGGTGGTGTGTTCGGCCGAGCATGGGAAGGTCCATTCGAGAGTTCTGAAGCGTCTTTTTAAATGGGGACATATGATTTGGAAGACCTGAATGGAGTCCCATTGTCCTACTCGTGGAATGCGTCAAATTTGAAAAAAATATTATCAGTAATGACGAGCATAATTGGCCGAACATAATCAGCCACACAGCTGAAGCGAGCACAGTTGGCCGAACATAATCGGCCACGTAGCTGAAACGAACATAAATGGACGAACATAAATGGCCGAACATATTTAGCCATTCAGCTAAGACGAGCAGGATAATCATGAAGGAAGAACACATTGTGTTCGACACAAATCTTCTAAAAAGAAATGCTGGCCAACACTATTGAAAGATAGAAGATACGTGTCAAAACAAGTCGAGAAGTGGTGGCAACCGAAAAAGGAACGTGTCAATCCTTGAATAAGAGCTGGCAAAAAGCCAAACAGATGTCAAAAGAAGGATTCAAAGCGGACAAATGTCAAAAGGAGGAATTAAAAGCAAGAGGGTCAACACCAACTAGCTATGCCAGCACCAGCTTGGGATAGTACTATAAATAGAGGCATATTGATAGCTGAAGAAAGCAGAGAAAAAAACAGATGAAAAAGAAAAAAATACTACAATTATCGGAAGAAAGTTGGTTCAAGATGCCTCAGGGCGAAGAATCCGGCTTTTCGATTCAAATATCATTCTCGCTTGAATCGAGCATCTATCTAATCGAGCTTTATACCACATATGACACTTCGAGCACAGGTTGAAGCTAGTTGCGGACACAAGATGCTCGACAGAGTCATGGTTGCCACTCCACGTTACTCACTGCTTATGCAGTAGTAAATCACTAGTCCCCTATGCATCCCCAAAATCTCCTCCGAAGGGGAGGGATGTCGTGGTATCCGCTCTCGAAACAACATCACGGATCTTTGATGCTCGAGCATCTCTTGAAGGGGACGAATGAATAGTGCGGTGAGGATTTTGCTTTCGCTTTGATATAAGCGGCGGCGTGCTGCCACATGCTTCATGTCGTGACTGCTCGCATAATCACAATTTGTCCAGGAGGGACAAATGCTTATGCTGCTGCTGCTTGAGCATGTTATTTAAAAAGGGTAACATGATGATCGCGCCACATGCTTGTCAACATCAATTCCTTGAACAAGGTGAGGTGAGGCGATCCATGTTTACTCAAGACAAGGTTTAAATTCAAAACCATAGTCTGATGTTTATAGTTGTGTAATAGACAGTCTTCTTCAAATGTAAAGGTTGTAATAGAATACAACGTGTTGCAAAAAAATATTTTTGTTTGCAAAGATTTTCTAGTTGAAGCTTATTAGAGGTCGCGCCTAAAATTCGGCCCGAACAAAACGAATGAGCCCGAACAAAAACGAACGAGTTCATACTCTAATTCCCGACAAAAAAAGCGAGTAATGGATGCGTGAGTCATAAAAGACGACTCGTGCTTACAGATACCCGTAGCAAAAGCGAGTGATGAGTGCGGGGTCGCAGCTAAATAAGACGACCCTAGTACAAAGTGATCGCTCCTAAATAAGACGATAACGAACCAAGAAAGGGGGGATTCATAAAGTTAACCCATCTGGTCGCACCTAAATAAGACAATCAATCGATTGCAACATCAATAAGACAATCAAAAACAAAAGAAGTCAGGCTCGGTCATAGGCAAACACAATGTTCGAATTCATTCAGAAGAAAAGAGGCATAAACTAGAAAGCAACAAGGCAAACATCGAGAGCAAACACAAGCATCAATGAATCATCATCAACAACATTCATCCTCAACAATCAGGTTAGAAGAAACAGTTCAAAATATAAATTCAACCATTCAGTTTTAAGTTGTTCGAACAAGATAGAAGAAAGCAAAAAATTATACAAGTACAGAAGAAACTGTTCGACCAAAAAATGAAGAAGACAAAAAATTACACAACATTTGTTCAGCAAGCAGGAACTATACTAAGGGACAAATTCATAGTTGGGGGTGGACGGAAGCAAAATGTCGAACAAATCATGCTCGGCCCCCAAAGAACGTTTCCTCCAAATATGGTCGAGTCCAAAGATGCTCGCCAGGAGGTACACTTTGCTCGGTCACAGGAGGTCCCCTTTGTTCGACCTGCACCTGATCGGACCCGGACTCAGCTCGGAGAGTTTGATCAGCAACATCAGCAATATTCACATCTGAGCCGTCTTCCTCATCTAGGATAGGATCATCAATCTCGATCCCTTCAGGAAGATTGGAGAAATCACACAGATCGTTCAAGTCAGACATCGGAAGGTTGTGATCTGGTGGGTTGTCGATCAGGTACTGCTGGAAACTGGATATGAGTGGGGCAATTTGTTCGCCAGTGAGCGTGTGGCGAGCAGACCGGATGACATCGGCAAAGGCACAAATGTAAGAGAAGTTTGACATGGAATCAACATACTCCTCATTGTGCAATCTTGAATTTTTGAGACCCAAACGAGTGTTGGTCTCTTCAGTAATGATGAGTTGTTGGCCGAGCGAATTCTTCTCACTTTCCATGACCTCGACATCAGTACGGAGTTTACGAAGTTTGACATTCATCTCGTTCTGAACTCTCCGTATGCCGACCACCTCCTCCTGAGCAAGGTTTAGCTCCTCCCTTGCCTGGCGAGCAACTTCCTGAGCCTGGCGAGCACTCACTTGAGCCTGGCGAGCATCCTCTTGAGCCATATGAGCATCTGCTTGAGCCGAGGATATCTGACCTTGAGCCAACCTCAGATCATCCTGAGTTTTGCTCAGCTCGTTCACCTTCTCTTCAAAACTTCTGATCAGAGCTAAGTAATTCGCATGAAGATTGGCACACTCAGCATACACTTTCTCAAGGATGACCAAAGATTGGCCCTGATGTACCAGGCCAAGTCGCATATTTTCCAAGGGTGTTAGACCCGTGGTGGTCTCTTCCAGCTCGGTAGTCCATGCTCGAATAGGGTCTCACACGCCTTCTGGACATGCTCGGGAATGCCAGGAACCTTGCGAACACTGGGCGAGAAGTAGTAGTTTTTCAAATTGGGCATCAAGGGCGTCAACCTGCTCAATCTACACATACACCCGAGCAAATAAACATGATAATGTGAACAAAATTAATGAAAAGGGAAATAAAGCGAACAAAATGTACCTGTTCGCCCGAGCCGGATCCCATCCCAAAAAGGATTTATCCTCAGGGGACCGGAGCTCAGGGTTCAAAGGGGTCCAAGTTCGGGGCCCAGCAGGAGGTGGAGAAGATGTGCCAATCTCCATTTCAACAATCTATGTGACCGGACCAACCATGGAGGCGGCCGTTCTGATTGCCTCGGCGATGGGTGCAGGTTACCCTAACGAAGATCGATTAAAAATCGTCGAGTTTGTTAAACAGCCCCCTTTCGCGGGTTTCCATCCTTGGTCTTTTTGGAGATGGAGCTTGTTAAAACAAATCCCCCCTTTCGGCGAACGAGTAGTTCTTTTTTCGGCTTTCGATTCCCCAGGCAAACGCGGATGCTTTCGGCTCACCTTTCTCCACCTGCTTCGGCTTCTCCGCCGATTTGCTCGCTGAGCCTCCCGCTCGGCTTGAATTCGAGCGAGCTCCTGAGGTCTTTTTCTTAGAGCCATCTCGGTATGCTCGGATGTACTCACGGAATAGTAACAACAGGGAAAGCTATAAGCAAAATAATTCATTATGCAAGAAAGGGAAACAACGAGCAAAAGGTACAAAACTTATGCAAATGTAAGAGGCAATCCTTATAAGCGGGATTAACAGCTACAAGATGGTGAGGGGGCATGTACAAGCCTCCTTTCTCCCTCTGTTCGGTGGTATTCAGAGTCTTCACAGATCGTTCTGAGCGAGACTTGAGATCGATTTGCCAAACGCTGCTAAAATAGCCGTCTTTGGTCACTTTGTTCCGTCGCAGCTGGAATTCCTGAAATGAAGAGTAAGTTAAAATCAGTTCAAGCTGAAGAACAAAAGACACAAAAATACTTAATGCGATAAACCCCAAAATCAGTGGGGATGTCCAAACGAGCATCTGGTTAAAACTCCGAAGCCGGGCTCTTCCAATCACCCCAACGAACGAATTTCTCTTTCCATCATCGATTTTGTTAAGACACACCCTCAATGATTTTGTACTTGGCATTGGCCTGCATGAACAACCATCCGTGTTCACCCTTCGGACGGGTCAAATGCACCAGTCGAGCAAGTTCAGCTGCTAAGGGATATTATCTGGGCTTCATTTTGCCGAACAAAGTCAGGAAGCTCATAATCATGTGCCACCCATTCGGCTTCAGCTGCGTGATGGTGATGTTCCATTCCACAAGCAAACGAGTGATAGCCGGATGGAGTGGGAATCGAAGGCCGGCTTCCATTGTGTCCAAATTCACAGCAACACAACCCTCAGGGGGTTGGTGCCTTTCGCTTCATCGGGACCGTGCCCGAAAAAAAGACATCTTTTGGGGTTTTAAGTAATTTCTATCTGGTGTGGCGAGCATATCTACATCAATTATGCTCGCAATCTTGCTCATTGGGTACTCATTCTCAACTCTAATTCTATGAGGTTTGTTAAGACCCAATCAAAATTATAACGAGCATTATACTGATTATATGTTGGGCTATGAGGGACACCAACGAGGGATATCAAGTTCGATATTTTGCTGCTGCTTTAACCTATCCCTATGTTCGACTCATCGACATTCACAGCCATCAAGATTTCCCCCCTCACATTAATATCAACACTATCTACAACCCCAAACCTAATTTGGGGTTGGGGCAAAGAATCATCACTCGAATCATCCAAAAAATCACTACGGGCTAAGTCCCTATCCAATTCGTTTAGGGCTTCATCGGAATCGGAGGAAAGAACGGCAAACGGTTGCCAAACTTGCCAACGAGACCCTGAACCCGAGACATTCGTCTCCGATGCATTAGCGTCGCTACGGGGGATTCTACCGACAGAGAGGGAAGAGGAACTATGGTGGTCCGATTATATTGAAACAGAAGAGTTTGAGCGAGAAGCCATAATCACAATGAGAGAAAGTATGCAATGGTTACCTGAGTAAGATCCTTTGCCCGGAATGATGAAGCCCTTGCTGGAATGTTTAGACGCGAAAGAGATTGAAGACAGAAAGCAAGGAGAAGAAGAAAAGAAAGAAAAGAAATTGAGGCGGCGAAATGAGGTATTTATAGATATCGGATTCAATTTTAAAAATCGTACGATCAATCTAAACGACGTCTACAATGGCCCAATCAGATTATAACAGCCGAGCCCCATGATGAATACAAAGCGACCCGGCTGGGGGGTATTGTTGTGTTCGATATAATTATTCAGCATTAATCGAACATGTAAGAGAGACACGTGTAATATTTATTAAAATAATCATGCCCGATGGAAAAGTGTGCTCGCCGCTCGCCGACCAAACAAGTTTGTTCGACCAGCTCGCCACTTGTCAACTAAGCGAACATACTCGCTTATGAAGTAAGTTTTGTTCGCCATTTTTCCATTTACCAACCAAAGTTGCTCAACCAAATTCACCGAAAATTAATAGGCATGTTCGCCACTCGGATCGGGAAAGAAGGAATCAAATAAAATTTGAGTCAAGTGATCCGAGGACTCGGACAAACCCGAGGGTTTCTCGGACAAGTCCGAGGACTCGCATAACCTTTCGATATCCTCGGCGGGTCAAGATGCTCGATACTCAGATATCTTGAAGACTCAGACATCTTGAGGGGTCAGTATGCTCGATGATCAGATATCCTGAGGGCTCAGACATCCTGAAGGCTCAGACGACCTGAGAGGTCAGTATGCTCGATGATCAGATATCCTGAGGGCTCAGACATCCTGAAGGCTCGGCGACGACCGAGGGGTCATGCTTCGATGATCGATATCCCGAGGGCATAGACATCCCCAAGGCCTAGATAACCTGAGAGCTCAGACAACCTGAAGAACTCAGACATGCTCGACAAGGACAATATTCCGATATAAAATTGATATGGTTTAATGGGGCGAACAAAGTGGTCAACCGAGCAAAATATTGATTTGAACGACCAAAAGAGTGCCTTATAGACAAACAAATGCAAAGATCAACCAGGAAGACAAAGTTGGAAACATGGCAGCATTACATGAGTTCTTGCATGGCCCGAAGTCTCCAGCTCATGCATGCCAAACCAGCTCATGCTTGTCAAAGTGCTATAAATAGAAGAAAAAACAACAAGAGACGTGTGACAAAAAAATTTCCCAAATAGAGGTGAGGTATAGAGAAATTCGAGAGTTGTTCATGCACACAAAAACCCTAGCACTCATATACCAACTTTCCAAATCATCTTCATCCGTAGCGATTCATCTTCATGAGACATATCATATATTGTACGTGTAAAACTCGCAATACTACATCCCTGGCTTGGTATGCCCCCAGAGTAGTCATTTCTAGACGAACTGGGTTAACAAATTCTTCTTATTTACAGTTTATTTTACACGTGCATATTTTGTTTGTGAGTTGTCACCAAATTAGCCACATAATAATCTCCAAATAAAACGACTCGCAACATACCTGTATTGCAAGAATACATATCTTCCATAATATCTTTTCAAGAAAATCAAGAAAATCTTTCTTTCCCTTATTCTTTGAAAAATTTCAAAAATTTCACCATAAATAACCAAGTGGGAGATTTTTTGAATTTAATGAGATAATCTTGTATTATAAGAATACATATCTTCATTCCATAACAAAATTCAAAGAAAATCTCTCCCTCTTTTATTTATGATTTTTGAAAAATGAGGAAAAATAAGCAACAAAATTTATTTTATTTTTAAACACCTTTTTCAGTTATTGGACTTTATCTTGGGCTACTTGAGGGGCCTTTAGGAGAATTAAGATTGGACCTTCCAATGGATCTTGAATTATCAATATTGAGCCACAATATTATTCAAGCCCATAAATATTAATTAATCCCACTACATAATTAATATTGCACTATCCATCTTAACCCATATTACAGTTAATATGGCTCCCGGTTATTATTTCCGTGTTTAAGATTATCTAGCTCATTAAGTAATTCAAGCCCTTTTAAATAGCTTTCCATTATTTAATATCTTTTATCCTTGGTAAAGAAACGGTTCAACATTATTATCCATCTGAAAACTAGTTCCACTTGCAAGATTTGGTATGATAAAACTTATGAACCTCCCAAAAACCGGGCAAATCGAACAAAAGCGTGCTTGCACATTCTCCATATTAAATCTTAGAAATCGCATGTGACCAATAATATTGCCCAAGATATAAAGTATTGAATCTCGTTGATTCTCTACCCGTGATAAGTCAAAGCAATAATTACTAACCACACGCGATCCTATTTAAGGGACGAAGATTAAGAAATAACGAACCACTGAGGTCTAATTCTTCCTAGTTCAGTTCTGAAGAATTTATCCTCCTGTAGGTCCTCTTCAGTGCACTAGACATGCACTAGTGTAATCTCTTGGTCAAGACAAACCAATCTGAGCCTTACACTTCAACCTTTCACGATGGATTGTTCATTTCCATCTAGGTCGTGAATGGTGTACTTTTTTATTACAAGGGGACCATTAATTTAATCTTACGTGATCCGGTATCACTAAATTAACTACAATGTAACACGTCTTATTTATTGAAACAGTTATGCGCATAAATATATGGAACATTCGATGATATTTAAAGCATCAGTGATAAACAATTTATTTCAGTGAATAAGTCCAAAATTCAGTTTGATTATACAAAGTAAAAGCATACTTTCCAGTAGAATCCCAACACCTCTGGCATTTCTCGTTGATCCTGAGGAACGTTGAATATCCCAGATAAACTTCCATTTGGCATCATTGATCTGCCGAGGATCGATTATGAGAGCTTTGTTCGGGATGTCAAAATAGAACCTTTGAAATCCATGCCAAATCATCAAATGAGCTATCCGCCTTCTTTGTTAACAAATAACTATAAGTTCGAGTAGTCCATCACGTCATACTCTTGGCGAGATATTCTCACATTGATTATTCTCGCCTCATTTTCCGGATATTTGAAAAAAAACGGGTGCTTGTTCTCCAACCCGGTTGAGAAATTCGCGATCTGGTGATTCTTCTTGTGGCACTAGGTCGAAACAAATGCATCCGAAGCCATTCACTTATGATCTTATTCCATTCCTCGAACCTATCGGCATGAAAGCGGCCATCGGTTTTGGAATGATTTCATCAACTCTTCTTGCTAGTGGCAAGAGGACTCGAGTTTTACACTCCAGATTTTCCCCTCTAACTTTCTTCGCCCGATCCAGATTTTTTTTTTTGGTCTTACGCCTCTGCCAATTTTTTCACGCCTTCTTTCTTCTTCACTAATATGAAACTTCTTGTGAATCGCTCCTTAGTCGGGTTTCTCGGCCTTTTCATTATCGGCTGTATCAAATTCTAGTTTGTTTTCTTGTGACTCTCTTAGTCGAGTGGGTTGGTCAGTTTTTGATGTCCCAAAGACCAAGAATTAACTTTCTTGCCTTTGACTTCTCCATCTTCCCATAAACTTCATTAGCAAACAGATCCAGATGGTTTAGTCTCTGGCCATAGGATTCAACTGTCTGAATCAGTTCTTATGTTGTTCTGATGAAGTTAGTTGGTTTCTCAACCTGTCCTTCCCCCTTTTTGGTTTGATCAAAAAGAGCATTGAGGTGGGAAGTCGAGATCCAAAGTTGATGATATGGCCTTGTTAAGATCTTCAAATGAGATAAACCTTGAGCTTGAGTAGATAGATTTTGAATCTTTGAGATCGACTCAATCTTGGCCAGTCCAACGACGATAGAGAGGGTAAGAATGAGTTTATCAAGTTTTTCTTCAGTCATTTCAAGCTTTTCAGTGACCATCAGAAGATAAACTTGTTGTTGATCAACCTGGACTAGCTTGTCATCAACTGTCTTTTTAAATTAAGCAGTCAGGTTGGTCACAGTTTGAGAGAACTAGTCTTTGATTGCTTCAATCTGGGAAATAGCCAATTCTCGTTGATCCGTTATTTCTTTGAGGTCAATCTGCCTCTGATCAGCTATTGTGTTGCTAAGTTCATTAGCCAACACTCCTCAACTTCTTCTTTTCGGAAGATCTTTAAAACAAGATCGATCTCCTTAAGTTGATCGATGGTGATGTGTGTTCGGAAATATTTTGCATCACCCGATCATTTCCAGATTGTTTGCGCCTCCAATGGGTGGGTCATGAATCGCTATGACACCGGTTCCACTATCATCGGCAACTCCCACATCCTTCATAAGATCATCTTCCTTAGGAGTTTTCTTCGAATCTCCTCGAGCTCAACTTGTTCAATTATTCCCAACTTTCTGTGGATCAGAGCTTTGATTGCTTGGCCGTTATCGATTCAAATTTGGAGATCCTACCTGAGCAGATTTCTTCATGTCGAAATCAAAATCTGCGAATGCATCATCACCTCCCATCTGTTCAATAATGATCATGAAATCTGAGAAGTTCTTCAAACGAAGATCTTTCCAGGTGAGGATCTCCATTAATTCTTCCCGAATAACATGATGGGCTTCCAACTCAGGGTACAACTCATCAATTTCGCGTTCAATTCTCATTCGACCATTTTCCCCTGATGGTCTCTTGGATGATCTGGACTCAGGAATCAACTGTTCATATCGACCAGGTTCAGGTTGATGAGATGTAGAGGGTTCTGGTGGCATCTGAGTAGGCGGATGTTGGGTTGATTAGGCTCCAATGAATCTGCAGAGGTTCTAAGCCTAGGGTTGGGTTCTTAGATGGCGACTCTTGCGAATCGGTTCTGCGGCAGGTGATCTTACGGGTTCCAAACCCTATCAGCAGGTGAACTTTCGGAGTTATTGAAAGCGGTGAAGGAGAAGGAGAGATATGCTCAGTAGCTAGAAGTCTGAGTGGTGAATTAGCGCTAGATTGGGGTGATGGAGATCGGGGTGATGGAGATCTTTCATCCCTTGCTCCGCCCTCTGATTGCTCTGGCGAGCTCTCAACTTAGGAAACTTTCTCGTCTGTCGATTTTTGGTGATCTCGTGGCGCTTTGTCAGGTGATCTGGCGCTCCTTCTTCATCTGACTCGTCTTCTAGAAAAAGAGTCATGGTGGTCTGTTTTACTTTCTTTGGCCTCTTCTCCTGGGCCTTTATCAGTTTTCTCTTCTTCTTTTGAGGAGCATCGATTCTGAGAGCGTAAAGCATTTGCCTCCTTTTCTTCCCTTTCTTAACCTTAGGGGAGTAGGCGCGTATCATCATCTGTCGGCCCATAGATGGCGATTGTGGTTGAGAGAAAGGCCTTGTAGGACTTGACCCGTTCGATCCCATTCGGCGTTGGGCATCTTGTCCTTCGTAATATGTTTGACAACCTTGTTGAGATTCTTTGATTCTCTTCTTGAGATAGACTTGTCTCTGTTCACTAACTCCAAATTTGTTATGTTCTTGGAGCAGAATAGCCTTCAGAAAACCATGCCAATTAATATTTTTGGCTCCATCGATAATAGCGGTCATACTATACATTTTGACAAAGAATCCATCTGGCTGAAAGAGATACCCATAATTGTTTTTGACAGAATGTCAAACAACATACGGTATTTCCTTTTCAACATGGGCCTTACAAAGCCTACGGTTTGGTGTTTATCAGCCTCTCTGAAGAGTTCATTTTTGATCAGTTCATCTTCATTCTCCTCAGAGTGAAGCGGGAGAGATTTTTCCTTTGGGCGGGTTGAACGATCGAGTTATATCGGCATTTGTAAGTCGATATCCTCTCCATTCTTGAAGAAATCGATTTCGTCTCCATGATTTTCCGTGTCCACCTTCAAATTCCTCAAAAATTCTAGTGCCTCATCTTGCATTCTTGGATTGCGGTGAAAGCGTATGATATTTTTTCGAGATCGCAACTTCTCAGAATTTGTTCCTGTTGGGATTATACTGGAAAGTATGTTTTTACTTTGTATAATCAAACTGAATTTCGGACTTATTTACTAAAATAAATTGTTTATCACTGATGCTTTAAATATCATCGAATGTTACATATATTTCTTTGCATAACTGCTCAATAAATAATCGTGTTACATTGTAGTTAATTTAGTGATACCGGATCACAAAAGATTAAATTAACAGTCCCTTATAACCAAAAGTACACCATTCACGACCTAGATGGAAATGAACAATCCATCGTGAAAGGTTGAAGTGTAACGCTCAGATTGACTTGTCTTGACCAAGAGATTACACTAGTGCATGTCTAGTGCCTTTGAAGAGGACCTCTGAGGAGGACAAATTCTTGAAAGAATCGAACTAGGAAGAATTAGACCTCAATGGTTCGTTATTTCTTAATCTTAAATCCCTTAAATAGGATCGCGTGTGGTTAGTAATTATTACTTTGACTTATTACGGGTAGAGAATCAACGAGATTCAATACTTTATATCTTGGGCAATATTATTGGTCACATCACGATTGCTAAGATTTAATCTGGAGGAGAATCGTGTGCGAATGCGCTTGTTCGATTTGCCCCCTTGGGGAGGTTCATAAGTTTTATCATACCAAATCTTACAAGTGGAACTAGTTTTAGGTATGGATAATAATGTTGAACCGTTCCTTTACCAAGGATAAAAGATATTAATTAATGGAAAGCTATTTCAGGTGGCTTGAATTAATTAATGGGCTAGATAATCTTAAACACGAAAAATAATAACAAGAGCCATATTGACTATAATATGGGTTAAGATGGATAGTCTTGATATTAATTATGTAGTGGGATTAATTAATATTTATGGGCTTGAATAATATTGTGGCTCAATATTGATAATTCAAGATCCATTGGAAGGTCCAATCTTAATTCTCCTAAAGGCCCCCAAGTAGCCCAACATAAAGTCCAATAACCTAAAAAGGTGTTTAAAAAATAAAATAAATTTTGTTGCTATTTTTTCCTCGTTTTTTCTAAAAATATGAATAAAAGGGGAGAAAGATTTTCTTTGAATTTTGTTATGGAATGAAGATATGTATTCTTGAAATACAAGATTATCTCATTAAATTCAAGAAATCTCCCACTTGGTTATTCATATGACAATTTTTGAAAATCTTGAAAGAATAAGGGAAAGAAAGATTTTCTTGAAAAGATATTATGGAAGATATGTTTTCTTGCAATACAGGTATATCTCATAAATTCAAGAAGATCCAAATCTTGGAATCTTTATCCTTGTTTTTTCAAAAATAACCATAACAAGAGAAGGTGGGATTTTATGAAATATTTTAATTATGGAAAAAAGAATATAGGAAATATATTCAAGATTTCTTGGAGATCAAGAAAAGATTTTTTCCTCCCTATTCCATGATGAAAAATCGGCCACCACCTCTCTATAAATAGGGGATGAATGTTTCATTCCCAAAAGAACACAAAAATTAGTTTTTTGGAAAAATATCAGCGTCGATAAAATATCAAATATTTTGAAGAATCGACCAGTTATATATTTTCGAAAAAACGTCGATTAATGTTCATGTACAATTCCATGTCTTTGGAAAAATTAGTAAATCCACAAAGGTGGTGCAACAAATTTTATTTTCCCTTTTTGTTAATTGTTCATGAGCTTTTCTTCCACCGGATTAACGAGCAAGGACTAGGGAATACTTGGGAAGGCTTTTTGGTGTGTTTTTATCGACGAGACCATTGCCACTCCAAGAGGTTAGTTCACGTAAACCCGTAGTAATTCCGCATGCGTAGGATTTATGTGAACTGTTTATATGCATGATTTGTTGGTGAATTATTATTTGAATTAATATAGGATTAATTCATGCTAGAAATAATTGTAAGAATTAAATTTGTATTTAAATATTCATCCCGAATAGATCCGTGCAATTAATTCCCCAACAGTTCCACCTCCATTGATTCTGGATCCCGTGTAACACCAAACCTTACAAATTTGTCTTCAACAATTTTGGTTGCCAAATCTGCATAGTTACACATAATTTTGCCCAATCCGTGAGTAGCCATCTACAACAAGATAGATTCGATTAAAATTTGTGCATAACTATAAAGATATCACATATTGATTATCAGACCTAGTAATGTAGATGGATACATACAGATACCAAGAGATGATAAGGCATAACACAGGATAACATAAATAGACGTAATCTATATGATCAATGGATTTTAGGAAAGTAATTCATCAAATAACCAGAAATTACCAGATTCTGCTTTTCGATTTTTAAATAGGTTGAATCGCAAGAAACACTTTGAAGCGCAGAAAGGTAATTGTGAGTTTGCAGAGAATAAATCGCAAGAATTTTGAGAAAAGTGTTCTGGTAGGGTTTTGATGAAGCTTATAAAAGGAAGGAGGGAAAATCGAGACTAGAAGATCAAACGTTTGAAAAGGATAAACGATCCAGATTGAGCGGTTTTGATCGTGTGGTCAGGATATGCACGCTCGATTGCCTTTTGGATTTAAAAACACATATAGTGGCATTTAATACATATACCCTACGTCCGCATTAAATACTTTGCAGGGTATGTGTCACAAAAAGTATGTGTCTGATAAAAAGCAAAATATTATCGGATAATTTCGGATATGTAGCGATAAACAAAAAAATCAATCGTGTCGGTTGGTGATATTGTAATCAGTCAATACCACTTGAAGTCTGTTTGTACCACTTGTTGATCTTAGTTTTCTGTCTAATCCTTATAATTTCCCAACTGTCCCGTTTAACTGATCCGTTCCACTTTGCGTCTGATAATCCCTTTTTCTGATCCTTCCTGATCAGTTGAAGTTCCCCCTTCAACTGTTATCATTGATTATTTATTGACTGATTTATCTGATTTGTTGAGGTATCATACTCAACTGATCTTCCTCATCTGATCAGCCTCTTATCTAATCAGATTTCAGTTGACCTAATCTGATTCTACTCAGACCAAGTCAATTCTTGGGATAAGTGTTACCGCCAAAACTTAGTCTTGGAAAATCGAATAGTCGTCTTGATTCCCTAAGTCTGCACGATTTGACATTCGTAATAATAGTCTGGATAATTTGGGATATCAATCGCCGTAAGCTTATCCAATAATCAGTCGCGGTGCCAATTTCTCTAAAAGGCTTTGAGAAATCAAATTTGCATTTGCACCCCTGCTTATAAATTGGACCAATGATTTACACAACATAACCCATTCACCATACTTATCTTCTTTAAGTGTTGTAAACCATGTATTCCGGTGAACCCTTATTTAGGTTGAAACTTAAAGCAAAAAACCTTTAACCCTTTTCAAATGATTTGAACTTCTCAAATCAACCACATGTGTCACTTTTATTCTTTGCTTTAAATTATGGCTATGATTTTAGTCATCGAAGATTACACATACAATTATTGCTTAAGCTTCTACCACCACCGAATATACGGCGGATCTGTGCTATCGCAAATGAGAAGACACTTCTCCTAACCGTATGCACCTTGTGTGCGCATCGAGATGATGAAATTAGCATCAACAGACTCATTCTGATACAAAACATGAGTTTGGTATTCAGTCTTGATCAGACAACAACTGATCATCGTATATCAAACTCAATATTTGCATGTGACACTTGTGGCCAGTCTTTGCACCACATCTTTGGCACTTGTGTCCCATTTAACAGTTGGAGAGCCCATTAATTTTAGGACTAGGGGCTCCTGGATTAGAAATCCTTCAACGCCTCTCCTTTCTCAATTCTCCAAAAGCTCGAGGGTGGCTTTAGGATTATTTCAAAGCCTCTCACACCCCTTTTAGGGTTAGGGGAAAATGAGAGCATCAGGCTCTAAAATCTTTAAAGCCTCTCTCTCCCCCTTTCTTAGGTTAGGCTTAGGGTTTATAGTTTAGGGTTTATGTACTGACCTCCGGGTCCTTTTGTACTTGTAACTTGTGTTGGGGAATAAGTTGCACAGATCTATTCGGGGTGAATATTTAAATACAAATTTAATTCTTATAATTATTACTAGCATGAATTAATCCTATATTAATTCAAATAATAATCCAACAACATATCATGCATATAATTAATTCACGTAAATCCTACGCATCGCGAATTCTCACGAGTTTACGTGAACGTCACCTCTTGGGATGGCAAAATTACACGTGCAGCCGATTAGACTAACTAAAAGAACTTCCCAAGTATTCCCTTAATCCTTGCTAGACTATCCGGTGGTAGGACACTTGCGAACAATTAACAAAAGGAAAATAAATTATGTTGCACCACCTTTGTGGATTTACTAATTTTTCCAGCACATGAAATTGTACTTGGGAATGAAAGAGTCATCCCCGATTTATAGAGCATAGGTGGTCGAAATTTTTGGTAGAAAATAATGTGGGAAAATCTTTTCTTGATCTCCAAGAAATCTTGAATATAACTCATATATTCTTTTTCCCATAATTATAATATTCCACAAAATCCCACCTACTCTTTGTTATGGGATATTTTCGAAAATAATAGGCAAGATTCCAAGATTTGGATCTTCTTGAATTTATGAGATATTCTTGTATTTCAAGAAATACATATCTTCCATAATATCTTTTCAAGAAAATCTTTCTTGCCCTTTTATATTTCAAAATTTTGAAATTATCTTCATGAATAACCAAGTGGGAGATTTCTTGAATTTAATGAGATAATCTTGTATTCCAAGAATACATATCTTCATTCCATAACAAAATTCAAAGAAAATCATTCTCCCCTTTTATCCATAAATTTCGAAAATAATGAGGAAAAATAAGCAACAAAATTTATTTTATTTTAAACACCTTTTTCAGTTATTGGACTATATGTTGGGCTACTTAGGGGGCCTTTAGGAGAATTAAGATTGGACCTTCCAATGGATCTTGAATTATCAATATTGAGCCACAATATTATTCAAGCCCATAAATATTAATTAATCCCACTACATAATTAATATTGCACTATCCATCTTAACCCATATTACGGTCAATATGGCTCCGGTTATTATTTCCGTGTTTAAGATTATCTAGCCCATTAATTAATTCAAGCCACTGAAATAGCTTTCCGTTAATTAATATCTTTTGTCCTTGGTCAAGGAACGGTTCAACATTATTATCCATACTGGAAACTAATTCCACTTGCAAGATTTGGTATGATAAAGCTTATGAACCTCCCAAGGGAATCAAATCGAACAAAGCGTGCTTGCACCACGATTCTCCGTATTAAATCTTAGCTATCACATGTGACCAATAATATTGCCCAAGATAAAAAGTATTAAATCTCGTTGATTCTCTACCCATGATAAATCAAAGCAATAGTTACCAACCACACGTGATCCTATTTAAGGAACGAAGATTAAGAAATAACGAACCACTGAGGTCTAATTCTTCCTTGTTCAGTTCTGAAGAATTTGTCCTCCTGTAGGTCCTATTCAGTGCATCAGTCATACACTAGTGTAATCTCTTGGTCAAGACAAGCCAATTTGAGCCTTACACTTCAACCTTTCACGATGGATTGTTCATTTCCATCTAGACATACTTTTTGTTACAAGGGACTGTTAATTTAATCTTCTGTGATCTGGTATTACTAAATTAACTACAATGTAACACATATTATTTAATGAACATTTATGCATTAAATATATGTAACATTCGATGATATTTAAAGCATCAGTGATAAACAATTTATTTCAGTAAATAAGTCTGAAATTCAGTTTTGATTATACAAAGTAAAAAGCATACTTTCCAGTATAATCCCAACAATCTCCCACTTATACTCAAAGTCTGCTTTTAAGTATACTACAACATGTCTCGTGTAGTTCCTAATTAAATGACATCTAATGTCACCTACACGAATCTAATAATTTCTCCCACTTATACTTTCAAGCAGTTAGCAACGGTCTTGACACTCATTCATTCCACATGTCTCTCGAATGTATTCAGAGGCAGACCCTTTGTGAATGGATTTGCTAGGTTGTCTTCTGACGCTATCTTTGCCACATCTATATCTCCTCTCTTAACGATATCTCGTATAAGATGGTATTTCCTTTCAATCTGTTTGCTTGCTTTGTGGGCTCGTGGTTCCTTGAATTTGCAATCGCTTCCTCGGCATTGTCACTATAAACAAAGATTCTACCGGCAAATTCGAACCACATTCAAGTCCACTAGGAAGTTCTTGAGCCAATCGCTTTTTTTTCATGCCTGGCAGTTAACATATTATTCTTTCCATGGTAGAATCTGCGACACATTTACTGCTTGACGCTTCTCCATGTCACGGCTCCTCCCCATGCAAAACACACTACCGGGAGGGTAGATTTTTTATTGAGTCTATGTCCGATTGGAAATCCGAGTCCGTGTGGCCAGATGGGGATTGGACCATCGACCGATAAATCAACATTCTATCCCGAGTTCTTTTCGGATATTCTTGGAATGTTTTTAATCGCCATTCAATGTTCTTTCCTCGGGTTACTTTGATATCTTGCCACCATGCCAACGGCAAAGCAGAGGATATCCTGGTCTCAGTCATGACATTGCATACATAAGGCTTCCGACAGCCGAAGCATAAGGAATGCCTCTCATGTCATCTATCTCCTTTTGCGTCTTAGGGCACATTTTCTTGGATAGATAGATTCCATGTCTAAAAGGTACGAAGCCTTTCTTGGAATCTTGCATGCTGAATCATTTCAAGACAGTGTCTATGTATGAAGCTTGCGATAAGCCTATCATCCTTTTCTTGCGATCTCGAGTGATCTTGATCCCAAGGATGTGTGCGGCTTCCCCTAAGTCCTTCATATCAAACTGTTTTGAAAGCCATGCCCTTACGTCTGATAACACCTTTACATCGTTCCCGATGATCAGAATGTCGTCTACGTATAGTACTAAGAATACCAATGAAGTTCTGACACGCTTTTTGTACACACAACTTTTGAACTCATTTTGATCGAACCCATGAGACTTTATAACATGATCAAAACATTGGTTCCATGCTCTGGATGCTTGTTTGAGTCCGTAAATGGACTTCATAAGCTTACAAACTAGGTGTTCTTGGCCTTTTTCAATGAAGCCTTGGGGTTGTTACATATAGATCTCTTCATCAAGACTTTCGTTAAGGAAAGCTATCTTGACATCCATTTGCCAGATTTCAAAGTCGAGATACGCAGCAATCGATAAGAGAATTCGGATGGACTTAAGCATGGCTACGGGCAAAAAAGTTTCCTCATAATCGATCCCTTCTTTCTGAGTATAACCTTTCGCCACTAGTCTTGCTTTGAAGGTTTCCACCTTCCAGTCCGGTCCTCTTTTTCTCTTATACACCCACTTGCAACCAATGGGTTTGACCCCATTAAGTGGTTCGACTAGCTCCCACACTCTGTTATGAAACATAGAACCCATTTCGGCTTTCATTGCTGTTTACCAAGAATCTGCATCCATGTCTTGGATTGCCTCGTCATATGTCCATGGGTCTGATTCATCTTGTCCGGGAATCAAGTCCGAGGACTCTCCTATTCCCATGAATCTCTCGGGCTGTTTCACAACCCTCCCACTACGACGAGGTTCCGGTTGTGTAAGTGTGTCGTTTGGTATGTCATCTAGTACAATTGACATTGAGGTTAGCCCCCTTATCTCATTTAAGGTAATCTCACTTCTGGGTCTTCTTTCGTTCATATAGTCTTCTTCCAAAAATCTAAAGTGGGTTCTTATTACCACCTTTTGATCTTCAGGACCATAGAACATGCACCCTTTTGTTCCTTCGGGGTATCCCACAAACAACCTTAATTCTGATCGAGGATCCAATTTTCCGGCTTCCTTGTCCAACACGTAGGCCGGACACCCCCAAATCCTCATGTGTCTCAAACTAGTCTTGCGCCCGGTCCACAATTCTTTGGGAGTTTTGGGAACCGATTTGGATGGCACCAAGTTCAGAATGTAGGCTGCTGTTTCCAAGGCATGACCCCAGAACGACTTGGGTAGATCCGCATAACTCATCATAGATCTAACCATTTCCAAAAGAGTTCTGTTTCTTCGCTCTGCAACCCCATTTTGTTGAGAGGTTCCGTGATACGTAGTTCAAAAATTCATCGCTGAGGTATTCGCCTCCACGATCAGATCGTAGAGACTTGATACGTTTTCCTTATGATTCACTACTTGAGCCTTAAATTCTTTGAATTTCTCAAAGGTCTCAGATTTATGCTTCATAAGGAAAATATAACCTTACCTAGAGTAATCATCAATAAAAGTGACAAAATACTCATAACCTCCTCTTGCTTTGGTTGACATTGGACCACATACATCTGTGTGAACGATCTCTAACACTTCTTTGGATCTATTCCCCTTGGCTCCAAATGCCCTCTTGGTCATTTTACCCTCCAAACATGATTCGCAGGTTGGAATTGGTTCAACTTGGAGAAACTCCAGTGAACTGTCTTTTACCAACCTTTGGATCCTCCTTGGATTTATATGACCTAATATCAGATGCCATAGAAGTGTCTCGTTCACGTCTGATGAATGTTTTCTTTTCTCGGAAACAGTTGATGTGTTATAGGATGCATTTCGTGAGTGGTGTGCACAGTTAATTGTATAGAGATTATTCGACAACGTTCCATGACAGAGATAAATTTATCAAAAAGAAATGGTAACAACATTATTAAAAGTAACGAATATCCATCAAGAAAAAGTTTAGAAACCGAAATCAAATTCTTTCTAAAAACTTGGAACGTGAAGAACATCTCTTAAAATTAAAACTCGTCTTCAAAAACCAGTGCACTTCTCCCATCGCTTCACCGCCACTCTCGTAGAATGTTCGCTCGCCCGGTGTGATGAGGATCTCACTCCCACTAAGTTCTTGGGTCCGCTTGAACCCTGTAATGTGAAACAAACATGATCGATGGATCCGTATCCACCACCCATAAATGGGAGGCATACGCCGCTAAACAAGTTTCAACAACTAGTGCGTGAGAATTACCTTTCTTTCCATCCCTTTTGGGTTTGGAACAGGCTGACCTCCAATGTCCTTTTTCACCACAGTTGAATCACTTCCCCTTAGCTGGCTTGTTCACTCTTCCACCCTTCTTCACCTTTTCTTTGCCATTGGCAACACTTGAGTTCACTTGCTTGTGGCCTTTGTCCCTTTTCTTGTTCTTACCACCCCTTGGCCTAGAAGAAGAAGAAGGTCCACTTGCCACCAAGTCTTGGCTCTTTTGCCCCAATATCGCCTCCGCCGAGACTAAAGCTTGCAACAGATCAGGCATCGAGAACTTCTGATTATTCATCTGGTAGTTCAGCCTGAACTATTCAAAACTTTTCGGCAGAGAATGGAGCACGAAATCGATTTGGGTGTCAATATCGTATTCAGCGCCAAGTACCTCAAGTTTGTTAAGGTGAGCCATCATCTGGAGAACGTGCTTTCCCTTGCGTTCCTCCACCATTTTCATATAGAGCAAGTCCCTCATGGTGATCCGACGAGCCCACACGGTTACGATGTTGAAACATCACTTTAAGACTAGTCATGATGTCTGCAATGGTCTCAACGTTCTGGTGTTGGTGTTGCAACACATCTGACATAGAAGCCAAGATGGTACACTTTGCCATTTCGTTGGAACGCTCCCAGTCAGCATACTCTTTCTTAACCATTTTAGTGGACTCATCTTTTGGCTTATCCGGTTTAGGTGTAGTGAGAACTCAGTTATGGCTTTGTGCCGTGAGGACAATAGTAAGTTTTCGATTCCAATCAACAAAGTTTTCACCAGTAAGCAAATTGTCTTTTAAGTATATTGAATAGTGGATTAAAAGGTTGCGACATGATGAACTGAAATAAACAATAATATGCATAAGCACAAAATATATCACAAGGTTCGATCACATGCATCATATTAAAATCTCAAAAAAATATATGAACATGTATCAGCCAACATCTCAAAACAATTTAAATAAGCCACGTGGGGTGGGTCATTATTTAAACACATTCAAGCAGGTTACAAACAAGAACAATTACAAACCTTTAATATCCAGATTAATAGTTGGCTCCCACTTGACCAATATAAAATTAACAGGGACTTCGGGGAAGTATATGCATATCAATTTTATACCTAAGTAATAACCATGATTAAATACAGGATTATTATTTCGTATTGAACGAGCCTCGTGGGGAGGGTCATCGTCGCCACTAGTAATAATCCACAATCATCCATTTGGAATTTATTTATTTGAAAGATAACTTTTGACCGTCCCGTGGGGGGAATTTCTCCAAAAGAATTCACAAATAAATAAATCATGGAGGTCAAAATTAATTCAATTTTATTATCCGAAATAAAATTGTCAATTAATTATTTAAACATACTTAGTAATTTTTGAAGGTGAGATTTTTCATTGGGCAACTCTCATGCAAACACATTTAAACAAATTAAATAAAGCATAAGATAACTCAATAAGAAATCAAGCAAAAGCGAAAAAATAAACATATTGGGCACAAATTATCAATTTGTCATGGTTTGATTTTTTCTTGGCTTGATTTCAAGAAACGCCGTCTTGAATTTCTCCCACTCGATCGTCTCGAAAAAAACTCCGCCTCAAACGCCACGCCAAGTAGCTCACAAATGGGATCGCCCATCCGTGAACCACTTTGCCGAAATGATCACGCCCGTGAGCCTTAAGCGTCTTGAGATCACCAAATTTGGCTGGCAGCAGGCATCACCGCGTCGACCTCGGCGACCTCCTCGGCGAGGTTCCGATTCAGCGGCGCGGCGTGCGTACCGCGGGCATCCACGCGTCGTTCGCCAACCTTGCCTGCGCCCGCGGAACGGTAGGAGACTGTCCCCCTCGCCAGCCGCATCCGCCTCGATCGCCACTTGCCCGGCGCCGCGATGCAGCGTCGCGCTTTCGCCCACTTTGTCTTGTGCGGCACGATCTCCTTTCGGCCCTCGGCCTCGCCACTGCGCTCGTCGTCGTGCCCTACAGCAGCGTCCCATCAGCGCGTGCCTCACCAGCGCGTTTGTATGACGCCTTACCCCTACGCTTGGGTTACGAATTTTATCCTTTAATTTTTTGTCTCTCGTCTTCATTTTTCGATCCGGTTACAATTTATTTAAAAAATAAATAAACCTAGATCTAGACTAGTCTATTACATTGATCAAATCAAACAAATCCTAATCTACTTTTTGGATTTTCTCCGAGGCAAAAACGAATCCGAATCTAATCGAATTAAAAACCACAATTTATATGCATGCATAAATAAACACATTAAATTCCATGACAATTGGATACCGCAAAAAAGATCTAGCAATTCTACTATCCAATTTCAAATTTAATGACAAATAATTAAATTACAATTTAAAATTGAGTCAAACCGTGGCTCGATACCGATTGTTGGGGAATAAGTTGCACAGATCTATTCGGGTGAATATTTAAATACAAATTTAATTCTTATAATTATTACTACCATGAATTAATCCTATATTAATTCAAATAATAATCCAACAACATATCATGCATATAATTAATTCACGTAAATCCTACGATGCGAAATTCTACGAGTTTACGTGAACGCCTCTTGGGATGGCAACGGTGCAGGTGATTAGACTAACCAAAAAGAACTTCTCAAGTATTCCCTTAATCCTTGCTAGACTATCCGGGTGGTAGGACACTTTGCGAACAATTAACAAAAGGAAAATAAATTATGTTGCACCACCTTTGTGGATTTACTAATTTTTCCAGCACATGGAATTGTACTTGGGAATGAAAGAGTCATCCCCTATTTATAGAGCATAGGTGGTCGAAATTTTGGGTAGAAAATAATGTGGGAAAATCTTTTCTTGATCTCCAAGAAATCTTGAATATATCTCCTATATTCTTTTTCCCATAATTATAATATTCCACAAAATCCCACCTACTTTTGTTATGGGATATTTTTCGAAAAAATAATAGGCAAGATTCCAAGATTTGGATCTTTTTTAATTTATGAGATATTCTTGTATTTCAAGAAATACATATCTTCCATAATATCTTTTCAAGAAAATCTTTCTTGCCCTTTATATTTCAAAATTTTTGAAATTATCTTCATGAATAACCAAGTGGGAGATTTCTTGAATTTAATGAGATAATCTTGTATTCCAAGAATACATATCTTCATTCCATAACAAAATTCAAAGAAAATCTTTCTCCCCTTTTATCCATAAATTTCGAAAATAATGAGGAAAAATAAGCAACAATATTTATTTTATTTTAAACACCTTTTTCAGTTATTGGACTATATGTTGGGCTACTTAGGGGGCCTTTAGGAGAATTAAGATTGGACCTTCCAATGGATCTTGAATTATCAATATTGAGCCACAATATTATTCAAGCCCATAAATATTAATTAATCCCACTACATAATTAATATTGCACTATCCATCTTAACCCATATTACAGTCAATATGGCTCCCGGTTATTATTTTCCGTGTTTAAGATTATCTAGCCCATTAATTAATTCAAGCCACTGAAATAGCTTTCCGTTAATTAATATCTTTTGTCCTTGGTCAAGGAACGATTCAACATTATTATCCATACCGGAAACTAATTCCACTTGCAAGATTTGGTATGATAAAGCTTATGAACCTCCCAAGGGGGAAAATCGAACAAGCGTACTTGCACACGATTCTCCGTATTAAATCTTAGCAATCACATGTGACCAATAATATTGCCCAAGATAAAAAGTATTAAATCTCGTTGATTCTCTACCCATGATAAATCAAAGCAATAGTTACCAACCACACGTGATCCTATTTAAGGAACGAAGATTAAGAAATAACGAACCACTGAGGTCTAATTCTTCCTTGTTCAGTTATGAAGAATTTGTCCTCCTGTAGGTCCTATTCAGTGCATCAGTCATGCACTAGTGTAATCTCTTGGTCAAGACAAGCCAATCTGAGCCTTACACTTCAACCTTTCACGATGGATTGTTCATTTCCATCTAGGTCGTGAATGACGTACTTTCAGTTACAAGGGACTGTTAATTTAATCTTCTGTGATCTGGTATCACTATATTAACTACAATGTAACACGTACTATTTAATGAACAGTTATGCAGCAAATATATGTAACATTCGATGATATTTAAAGCATCAGTGATAAACAATTTATTTCAGTAAATAAGTCTGAAATTCAGTTTTGATTATACAAAGTAAAAAGCATACTTTCCAGTATAATCCCAACAACTTGTAATGTAAATTCGACGTTCGGGTCTTTATTAATAAAAAGTTCTATTATTTCATTGTTGTGTATTTTCTGTTTCCTTATGCGATTGAAGCTTTAATCTTATGTAACTTGCTTGTTGAACATTAGCTTAATCGACTTACAAAGTATGAAATAACCAAACTGATCAGTTCCTATAATTTGATAATTCTTTAATCTGATCAGTTCCTTTAATCTGATAAAGCCTTCTCATATCAGTTCCTTGACTGATCTTCTGATCAGTTGAGATACCTAACTCAACTGATTCCTCTTAACCTGATTAGTCTCTTAACCAGCTGGTTCTGGAGATTAGTCCACCAAACATTTCTGGTGCATTTTCTCCAAGATCCAGAAGCCCAAGCTCATTGCATAATTCTATGAATCTGATCTCAGCTAGTGGTTTGGTTAAAATATCAGCTTTCTGTTTATCAGTATGGATCTTTTCCATTCTGATATTCTTCTTTTCAACATGATCTCTTATAAAATGGTGTCTGACATCCACATGCTTGCATCTTGTATGTAGAAACGAGATTCTCGAGTGATTGCAATAAAGACTATTATCGTCGCACGAATATATAGGCGTTCTTAGCTACAATGTTATAATCCCTCGATTGCCGACTAAGCGGGAGAGGTTGGGGAGCAATGAACTTCCCTATGACCATATATTATTCTCCTTGATTAGTAGATGTCGCAACTGATGTCTGCTTTTTTAAAAACCACGAGATCAGTTTACTACCTAAAAACTGACATGTACCTGAGGTTGACTTCCTGTCAATTCTGTAACCTCCATAATCAGAATCAGAATACCCACTAAGCTCTAGATTATCATCGATGGGTAAAATAAACCAAGGTTTATTGTCCCTTCGGATACTTAAGAATCTGCTTAGGCTGCTTCCGGTGGGCTTTGCATTGGATTTGCCTCGAAATCTAAAGACATACACCTCTTTGCAAAAAGTGATATCCGTCTCTGGCTGGCGATCGGTATAAAAAGATATAATGAGAGCCCTATATTCTTTACGATTAGTTTTTCGACCATTCTCATCTGGATCCATCTTGAATCCATCATCATAGGAATTAAAACCTTACGGTTTTGAACTCCAAACTTAGCCAACAAACTCTAGTGTATTTCTTTGGCGGATGAATATCCCTTCTGTACTTTGCTTAACTTGTAGACCCAGAAAGTAATTCATCTGACCCATCATGGACATCTCGAACTTCCCTTGCATCAGCTTGCTGAATTTATCACATAAACACTTGTTGGGAGATCCAAAGATGATGTCGTCCACATAAATCTGAACCATCAGAATATCTTCTCCATCTTCTATTCTGAATAAGGTTCTACCCACTATTCCTTTAGTGAAACCACTGTCTATCAAGAACTGAGAGAGTGTATCATACCAAGCTCGAGGGACTTGTTTCAGGCCATAAAGAGCTTTTATAAAACGGTACACCTGGTCGTCTTTTTCAAAGCCTGGAGGTTGTTCAACATAAACTTCCTCAACTAGTACCCCGTTTAAGAATGCACTCTTAACATCCATCTGATTCACAATAAACCCTCTGTGGGCAGCAGATGCCAGAAACAACCGAATGGCTTCCAGACGAGCGACTGGTGCAAAGGTCTCATCATAATCAATTCCTTCTGATTGTGATTACCCCTTAGCAACAAGTCTTGCCTTATTTCTGGTTATGACATTATTCTCATCTCTCTTGTTCTTGAATACCCACTTTGTGCCAATCACATCTTGATGGGTTGGTCTGTCCACCAGTTTCCAAACATGATTCCTCTCAAACTGTTCCAGTTCCTCTTGCATGGCTAGAATCCAGTTTGCATCTTGTAGAGATTCTTCTACTTCAGTTGGTTCCTTCAAAGACAGATAAAAACAATACATGGCACTTTTCACCAACTGATGTCTAGTTTTAACTCTATCGGATGGGTCTCGATGATCGGTCGGTTGGATGACCGTTACCCAGGTCCTTCTTTTCTGATTTGCATCAGTTTGGAGAACATCATCCTCTTCTGATAGTAGTTCATTACTAGTGATTGGGAGTGGTGCAGAATTATGATCCACTTTACATGGACAAGTCTCAGCTGATGTTGGACTCATCATGTGCTGATGTCTGTCCGTAGGAACTTCAGGTGTTCCCCCTGAACCAGATGGTTCGATTGATGGTATCTCAAATTGTGCGAACTTCTTTATTGACAACATGCGTACCTTAGGGTCTGATTGACCTGGTGAATCAGCAAGATCAAGTTCTGGAATATAAATTTTTACGTGTTCTGATCTTTTTTCCTTGATACTTAGCTGATCCATTTTACGTACATCGGTACCGATTGATCTGCATGCTTGCTTTTGCTTATTCGATAAGCACTTTCTCTTGTTCAGAAGATGTCTCATCAAAGACCACATGAGGTGTTTCTTCCACAACTAGGGTTCGTCTGTTGTAAACCCTGAAAGCCTTGCTGGATGAGGAATATCCTAAGAATATACCCTCATCTGACTTGGCCTCAAAAGTCTTCAACTGACTCTTCCCATTGTTGTGTATGAAACACTTGCACCCAAAGACATGGAAGTAAGAAACACGAGGTTTTCTGCCCTTCCACGGTTCATAGGGTGTTTTGTAGTGAGCCTTAATCAGAGAGCATCTGTTCTGAGTGTGGCATGCAATATTGATGGCTTCTACCCAGAAACGACTTGGTGTTGCATGTTCATTTAACATAGTCTTGAGCGAACTTCTTTGAGTGTTCTGTTTCTCCGCTCGCACCCATTCTGTTGTGGCGTTCTTGCAGCTGATGTCTCATGTTGTATACCAAACTTAGTGCAAAAATCAGTAATAAAAGAATTCAGAAATTCTGTACCTTTATCTGATCTGATTTTCACTATACTGACACCCTTCTCATTCTGTAATTTCTTGAGCAGCTCGGGTATCTTTGTTGTTGTCTCATTCTTCTTATACAAGAATACAACCGTAAAACTTGGAATAATCATCCACGATTACGAGTGTATTTCGTCCGTGAGATCGATTGGTGTAATCGGGTCCAAATAAGTCCATATGGAGCGATTTGCAATACTCATTGGATCTTTGGTCCAGGATTCCTTGAATGAGGCTTTAACTGTTTTTTCCCTTCCGACATGCGACACATGTCTGATCCTTAGAGAATACCTCATTCGAAGACCCTCAACCAAAGACATCCTTGCTATCTTGTTAAGAGTTTTAAAGTTCAGATGACTCATTCTTTTGTGCCAGAGCCAACTGCTACTTTTTGAACTCTTAACAATCAGGCATGCATTCTTGGACAACTGTTCCAATCTGCTATATAAATCGTACCTTTTCTTGAACCAGTTAACAAGATCTGCTGAGTAGCTTGATTCTTGATAGTACAATCGATCGATCGAGAACTCAACATCAATCCGTTGTCCGCAATTGTGAAACCGATAGCAACAGATTATGCTTTAAACCTTCGACATACGAGACTCCAAAGAAACTTTGTACATCATCATTCTCTAAGGTTAAGAATCCTCTGGTAAAACCAAAGTTATCATCACCAAAAAGTACACGCGGCCTTCTTTGTTACGTGTAAGAGCTAAGGAGATGTTTGCTTCCAGTCATGTGCCTTGAGCATCCACTATCGATGTACCAGATAGTTGCTTGTACACCTCCTTTGTTGGCCAAACCCACGCGAACTTGCAATTAAATCAGACTTTAGGTACCCCTTTAGGATTGGGTCCTGTGGGGTTAGAGTTGGTTTTAGGGATCCATATAAACATGGCACTTCTATTGTAATCAGATAGATCAGAAGGTCTGATTTGTCTCCCATAAACATCTACATAATCATACATCTCTTCATATGCATTCTGATCAGTATGATTATTTGTGCGAGCCTTGAGTGAATCAGAAGACTTGGGATTTTTCTTTGTTGTTTGTCTTCTTTTAACCCAGTGGGGCTCAGGTGCAGCAGCCCTAGGTTTCTGATTGTAAGGGAGGTACGACAGCTACCATTAAAAGATTCATATCTTTTTGGCATAAATGGTCTTAGCAGTTTACCTCTAGCTTGCTTGTTAGGCAGCTGACCCTAATTAGGTTTCAGATTAGATTTCCCTTTGACAGGTTGTCTTTTCTGATACCTAATCTGCTGATCAGGTTGAGGTCTCTTCAGAAGAACTGGGTTCTTCTGTTGATTCCTCGGCTGATGCTTAATCAGTTGGGGTCCAATTCTGTTCCCTTTCTGATTGGTCACTTGCCTTACTTGTTCAGCTGGTCTCTTTCCCTTATCAGATACATATTTTGTTTTTTGTGTATCTATATCAGAAACTCGTTTGATTACACCTTTTTGAAGTGAATCAAACGGAGCTTTTGAGGAAGTAGAAGGGTTTTCATACCCAATACCCTTCTTATTAGTTGTCGTGCAAAAATAGTTGTTCATATCCTGAACGGTTTTAGAAGATTTTGTGAAAACCTGTATTTTCTTACGTAAACTATCCTCGGTTAATTTCAGATTCTCATGTAGTCGGAAGAGTTCATCAAATTTAGCTTGTAAGATTTTAAAATCATCAGCTTGCTGTTTATTGATAGCTAGCTGTTCCTTAATTTGCTTCTCTTGATCAGAAGAATTATCTTTCAGAACTTTCAGTTCTTCAGTTATCATCTGGCGGCTTGATTGATTTTAGTTCACCGCTTTTCTTGACAAAGATTTCCTTAACAAAATTTGAGTATTTTCAATCCTTAGCTTATCGTTTTCGGCTTCCACTATCGTATAAGTGTCTACTGCGTTAGAGAGATCATCAAGCAATTGCTCAGAATAGAGCTGCAAGTCAATCTCTCCAGCAGGTGTGCTAATCATAGCTGGTGTGGAAACTGAAAGAACAGAAGGTTTAGAGGTTACCTCAGATTGGTCTTCCTCCTTAGCCATGAGACAGATGTCTTCATCAGATGAGAACATCAGATCATCTTAATGATAGAAATCATTAGCGTTGCTTATCAGACAAAAGTCCTCTACTGATGAGTAGCCAGAATCCTCAGAAGGCAGATAAGAATCATCGATCTCAGATGTATCAGCAATCATGGCTTTTCTGTCTCTGTATCTTTGTTCTCGTCTGTTCCGCTTTTCTTCTCTTTCTTTTGGAGTCAGGTCCGGGCAATCTGCGCTGTAATGACCTGGTTTCTCACAGTTGAAACATTCTCCACGATCCACGGAACTCCTTCTGCCAGGTGAGTCATTTCGTCTGTAGAATCTGTCAGGTGACTTACCTGTCTGATTATAATCTGAGTTTCTTCTCTCAGATCTGTTGTCTCTTCTTTCATCAGATCTGGTCCTTTCTGAATATCTGTCAGCTGGTCTCCTATCTCTTCCTCTGCTATTTTGATAATCCCTGTAAAATCTGCGATACTTACCAAGTTGGATGTTAGATTTTCCAAGTTTTCTGGTTAGCAAAGCAATCTATTCAGTTTGGCTTATAATATTTCCAACAGGTTCAGTAGACTTTGAGTTGCTGCTGGCTGCTTTGAATGCAACTAATTTTGATGTGGCAGTTGTGGCTTCAGCAGGCGACTCGTCTTCTTCTTCTTGCCCTCTTTCGATCAGATCGAACTCATGAGCTTTAAGACTCAGGAACAGGTTGCTTGGCTTCATCTTAGCAATATCTTGACAATCCTTTATTACAGTAACTTTCATATCTCACTTCTTAGTCAGAGATCTCAAGATCTTGTAATTGATGTCTTTATCTGACATTTCTCATCCAAGTTCCCGTAACTTGTTGACTGACATGGTGATTCTTCCATCGAGCTCATTGATGGTTTCATTTGATAGCATCTTAAGTTTTTCAAATTTCACCAGTTCAGCTTGCAGTCTGCTATCTTTAATCAGATCATTTCCTACACACATTTCAGCAAGCGTATCCCACATCTGTTTGGCTGTCTTGAGATACTTTATCTTTTCTCTGGTTATCTTGTCCTTAGTCTTCATGATTATGTGTCTGGGATCAACCAGCTGTAGGAGGTGATCCACACTTTCCAGTTGCTCATGTATATCGTCCAGTATGCATACTCATCAATGGAAAATTTAGGCAAATCATGATACATACCCGAAGTATTATCCATGTTGATCGTGAGTTTGAAAACAAATGAGAATTGAAAAAGGTTTTTCAAGATCAGTTCAAGTGACCATAAAGGTTCTTCCTCAAGAACCAATTATATTCAAAGCCAGTGGTCCGTAGAACCACTTCTCGATACCAACATAGGTCCCCTTAATCGGGTTTAAATGAGGGCGTAAGTCTAGAGGGGAGGGGTGAATAGACTTAAAAACTTTTTCTTGGTCGGTGTGATTGCGGTTTGCGATCAGAGTGCAAGTGAATCAGTTTGGACTGATATCCAACTTACTGATCGCCTGAGGGTAGATCAGTTCGGTATCTATCAGTTTAACTGATTGTGCGGAAGCTAGTTTATACCCGTGTGAAAAACCAGTTTATAACAAATCAGATTCCGAAGTTGTTTTCAATCGGATGACTATGGAGTCAATCCGTCGAGATCGGTAACTTGGTGCTCGTGATCCTAACTTCGAAATATGTATCTGATTTAATTAAGTTGTGTGCAATAGTGTGAAGCAGTTAATCAATCAGGTAAATGCACACAAGATTTATAGTGGTTCGGACAATCAATCCTACGTCCACTCTTCCCTATCACAAGGGACACCAACTTAACCAACTGGACTTAGATTATTGTGTTAGTCCAACACATTACACCAACAAATATTTATAGAGCTCTCACTAAACCGATCCCGAAATCGAACTAGAAACCCAATGCGAAATCTTGCTAAACAAACTTAACCTAACTTTGGGTTTTGGGTAAGATTTGTTGTTTGTTCCAACTTTGAAATCTATTCTAGTATTTAAGTAGTCTAACAACTAGAGGATAAGATTTCTGTGCTAAGAACTATGGGATGAACACTTAGAAAAATAATCTTCAAGGTTGTGTTCTTCGTGCGGAGATTTGACTATAGTATGAGCTTCTTGATAATTTTAAATGCGTCTTTACTCAAGAAGAATCCCATATTTATAGAGACCTCAAATCAAAGAGGATTGGAGAGCGATTTGAATTTACGGCTATATTTGGTAGATATGTAGGATTTGATGTGGCGTGTTTGAGGGCGGCATGGCCGAAAAGCATGGATAGTTGTCTTTTATAGCCGTTTGACCAAGCAACACCAAATCCGTATTATCGGCTCCGCTTCATACGTGTTTTTGTTCTTATTGGTTAACAAAAACACTTTTTCGGTGTTTGTTCTACCAACTAAAGTTGACGATTCTTCTTTGCTTCGGATCAACAACGTATGACTTGGTGAAACATCGATTTACCACACTAGTGTGAAATGACCTAATCGATTCTAACCGATCACCACCGATAGAGTCTTTCGGTGCCGTTTGTCTTAGCTCAACTAGCGGACTTCGGTGATGTAGGTCTTCCTGGCCGATCTTACCAGAGTCACCGATCTTGGTCTTCTGAATTTGAGCTTCATGATTTCACTCTGATCATCTGACTTTATCAGATCGTTTGATCTTCTGTCTTTTCCTTGCCTTCTGGCCTTCTGACTTCAGCTAGTCTTTTGTTCTCAGCTGGTCTTTAGATATGACCTATACATATTGAGTTATCCCTCAATATGTGACCTATCTTATACATCAGTTGTTCTATACAATAAGTTTCAACTGATCATCTTATAACTGGTATTTAAAAACATCAGTCAACTAACAGATCTGACTGATCCTATTACATGTGTTTTAGAACTTTCATCAAAACTCTAAATTTCCCAACAATACCCATTATTATAAACGGAAAAAACATTATAGAAACATAGACCAATCAAAAAGTCATATCCCAGTGCCACACATCACAGTCCACAAATGAAATATTTATCCTTAACAAAATCAAACTAGCCACAGGCCACAACTAGGAAATCAAATCAATCTTCACTTGGGTTTCAAAATGAGGTTACTAAATTCTCCAACCGTTGCTGGGTTTGCAATTCTCCCTTCATCTTCCTCGAAGCCAAAGGTTAGTTCTTTTATTTTTTTGATCAGAACCAAAGGTTATTTCTAATTTTGAAATCTTGAAAATTCCTGGGTTCCGTCTCTTGTTTTCTTTGATTATGTCATTCTTTCTTTAAAGATTATGCTGATTTGTGAGTACATTTTAATTAAATTTGGAAAATCAGAGAGATTATTACTTAGTAGGTTGGGTTGGGTTGAGTTGAATTCTTGTGGTTGAACATTATGTAGGGCTTTGCTTATAGAGGGTTTGGAATTGAGAAACAGAAAAGTAATTGCAGTCAAAGAAGGATTGTCCATAGATTTTCAAGAAATCTTGATTTTAGTGGTGCTGCTGCTACTGCTGGTGGGGGAAGTGGTTCATCTGTTGAGTTTGATGTCTCATTTCCAAGTGATTATTCTCAACTCCTTGAGCAAGTAAGCATATATATATATGGTTTTGTAATTCTATCATTAATTAGCTCATTATATATTTCTCTGTCCTGAAATCAATTGAACATTTATTGTTTGCACGAGTTCAATGTGAGAGTTATTTATTAATATAAGTTGCTTTTTATTGAGGGTTAAATGGTAAAATAATGGCATGTGGTGTAATATTTAGATATTTGAAGGGGATAGTTTAAGTTGATTGAGTTGTTTTATTGCCAATTTACGAAATGTCCAATCCAATCCGGGACGGACCTTTTTGACAAATGTTCAATTGAATCCGGGACGGAGGGAGCATTATCTTTGAACGAGATGGAATCATACTATTCAAAACCCAAGAGAGAAAACTGCTAAGCCAAACTGGTTCATCCAGAACTGTGTATCATGTACAAACAAAACTTCTAACAGACGTCGATGCTGCATATCGAACACAATCTGCATTGTGTCTCTGTCTTTTTATTCCTCGTTTGTGTAAACAAACATTTTTCGTTTATAAACCACATTGCCTTACCACAAGCCATTTGCATCTTCATTTACATGCTTGTTCTTTATACACACATATCTATGACATAATGTGCATAAAATCAGATTCACTTAACAAAATTTTCTTGAAATTGAATAGAAAGAAAGAAATGACTTGAAATATTTATTCTGATTTTTCATGGTTGTTATAAATGAACCATGACAAGAACTTCGTAAAACTATTATAATTCTGTGATTCTCCATATTAATTGGATTGATTAACAGGCGAAAGAAGCAACTGAATTGGCACTAAAGAACAACAAGCAGCTGATGGTGAGTCAATTTTCTTGTTTTCTGGTTTTACAGTTTTCTTTTCCAGTAAGTAATGAACACGTAATATCATATTCATAATTCTCAGAGTTTGTGAGCAACGAGTTTCTGCCACAGGAAATCGAATTTCCTACCTCTGGCTTGGGCTCTGTGCCAGGTACTCTTTGTACATAAAAGGTTTCTCATTTCCCTTGTGCTGAGATACCTTCATAAACCACTTGAAAATTTCCCGTTTGTATTAGGTGACGGTGAAGGTGGTATAGAAATGACAGGGAGTTTGCAACTGATCCGTGAATTCTGTGACCTCGTCATTAGTCCAGAGAAAGTCACACGCACTAGAATCGTATGCCTCGACTCTCCTATACTGAAATCTATTCTATTCTTGGATATTGTTCTTCCTTTCTAATTTCTTGTTCCATTGGATGATTTTAGACTTCAAAACCATGCAGTCTTTTTAATGTATTTTTTTTAATTATTTATATGATGAGCAGAAATATAAAATTCTGCATCCCCTCTTTTTTTCAAGCATAATTATTTCCTTCCAAAAATTACATTAGAAGGCAAGAATTTCAGGATAAATGTATTGAAACCATCCATAATTATGGAAACCATTTCTTTGATGTGTCTATATGATTGGGCTTTAGGCTTATAATTGATTTATAACAGATGAACAATTATTTTTGGCATTTTATATTGATCTTGTTTCAGAAGGGTCACTATGTTTAATAAATCTTACAGTTCTTCCCTGAGGCTAATGAAGTGACATTTGCAAGACAATCGGCTTTTGGAGGATCTTCGTTGAAACTAGACTACTTAACGAAGCCATCGTTCTTTCAAGATTTTGGTTTCGAGACAAAGGTTAAAATGGTGGATCGAGTAAAGGCAGATGACGAACTCTTCCTAGTTGCCTATCCATATTTCAATGTTAATGGTATGGTACCTTCTTACTCTTCGCATCTATACCCATCAAGGTTATCTGGGCGAATACTTCTATGCACCAGGTGTATTTTTTAATAGTATTAGTTTTTTTACTAAAAGGTATTAATTGGCCAGTGTGTGTTGTTTTTACTGAACAATGTTAGTTGTTTTCATTGAACGTTATTAGTTATGCACCAGTTTGCGGGATGCAACTAGTATACCTAAGTGTTACTCAGTTATCTGATTCTTGTTTGCTAATCAGAGATGCTCGTTGTGGAAGAACTGTATAAAGAAGCAGTGGTGAACACGTCCCGGAAGATGATTATTTTCAATGGGGAGCTCGACAGAATAAGATCCGGGTGTATCCTTTCTCCATAGTTTATCTACTCATTGCATGAGTTTTCAATCTCAACTCAAAGGTATAGAAGTGCTTTTTTTAAAAGTTAGTGTGACCCAACTTTTTGAAAAAAGAAAGAAGCACATCTACTCTTTTAGTTGTGTTTCAAAACACACACTTAAAAGATAGGAAGAAAAAGACATGAATTCTCATCAATGATTTGGATAACAATTAACCTAAAAAGATTATCCGGCGTTTTTCTATCCGAAACTGGCTGCACTTTCCCAGTTACTTTTCCCGAAGATGGAGACCGTATATTACATTCACAACTTCAAGGGACGAAACCGAGGCATGCTCTTCAGGTTTGCCTACTTCCCCTCTGGCTCGTCTTCGATAGAGAATACCTTTGCTCAATTCAGAATGATATTATGTCTTGGGGTGGTTCAATATGGTATACTGGAAATACTGTTTCTTACCATATGTCATATAGAAAATTTCGATATATAAAATTTCATATTGAACCTTTCGGTTTACTGGAATTTAGAACTTCATATGAAAAATACTTATCGTTATTGTACCAAAATTTACAGTATGCATTTTAAAGTGATAATATGTTTTTTTTACCGGAATGCGGAAAATTTTGAATGTCTACATTGTTATTGTTTCATATGATACTAAAAATATCGGTATATTGAAAAACTCAGTATTTTTTGAAAAAAAGTTCGGTTCGATAGGCACAGTATATAAAAAAATTTAATATTTTTTTCACCTCTAAATATGTCTATCTGGTGATCCTCAGGTGCTACCCTGGGCCATGGAAAGTTCTTAGAAAAGTGAGAGAGAAATACATTTGTGTGCATCAACAAGAAATGATGCCATCACTCAAGGAAGTTGCCCTCGAAATTCTTCCTTCTTCATGAATAATTCTGTATCAAGTTTAATTTCTCCTTTCTTTCCATGTAATTATAACATCAGATACTTGGTTATTTTGTGTTGTAATTGTTAGGACTTAAACTGCAATTATAGAGAAATTGAGAAAAAATAAAATTAAATAACACAAATTTGATTATCTAGTTTGTCAGGAATGACTACGGCTGGGGGCACTACCAAGGCTTAAAATTTACTAATATTTTGATGATAACAAATACAACAAATAGGTATTTATAGGCGAAATTGGGCTAAAATCATAAAGGTCCCATTCTGGTTGAGACTGCCAAAAAGACCCCAACAGTAATTACAATCAATTCTCAGATAATCCTTAGTTTTTTCTTGATGAATACAGAATCAATCCTTTTTTTTCAAGTCGAAAATTGGTATTTGGTACGACGTTTAGATACTTTTTTGTATTGATCCCAAAAATGAAAATTAATTTGCGGTTGAATGAATTTTGGGCAGGGGTGTAAATGAAACAAGCCATTTACAAACTATTCAGGACTCGGCACAAAAATTATTCGTTTGTGCTCTTGTAATAAAGCTCATCAACATAATAAATAAGATTAAGCTCAATACTATTCGGTTTGTTAACTCGTAACCAAACTAGTTAGTAAGCTCGTTACCTTACCTGTATAAATTATAAAAATTAGTTTAATTTAATTTATGATTTTCACACTTAGTATTTATGATGAATATAAATGAAATATAACTTAACGCAAAATTTCCAGTGAATAATTTTCACACAAAGGGATTCGTGAAACTTGATGATATATATAATTGAATGTTATGATTTATATTATATTCGTAATTATTCTTGATAATTGAAATGTATGGCTTAATACTACCAAAAGGGTATTACTCAATATATTGAAGGATATAACTCAGATTACAAAAATGATTAGTTGGATAACTGAGGGATATGCATAATATTTAAAAAATGTATTAGTCGTGATAACTGGAAGATCATGTCTGAGGCTAGCCCCTAATATTGAACTTTAGGTTATACACTTTAGAGTCGGTGTTGACAAGTTTTAGACATGGGGCGGAAAAAAAAAGGGGGATCCTATGAAGTATGAACAACATAAAAAATAATAAAGAACTACATTATACACATGCATAGAAAATGTAAAATAAGATTTAAATTATTTATTTACATATTTTAGTAATAATACATTAATATCATTATTTTAAATTTAACTCGTATTTTCTAACAACCTAAAAGAAACTATAAAGACAATAGTTCTATAATTACTAATAATAACATATTGTGTGTTGCATATATTTATTAATATTTTCACATGTAATGATTGTGCACAAGTGTTTAAATAGGTAGAGTACGAATAATATTTGCGCATTTTGTGCACGATCGATTAGACTACGTACATACCGTGCAAATTTTGTGCATGATCTTTAAATTCACATTTCGTACAAATCTTGTGCATGATTTGTGCATGCACGTTTCACACATGCATATTTTGGTTTATATATTAATAAATTAGTAATCATATACATTATATTTTAGAAGTGGAAGATAAAAGATATTGAGTGGTAAATAGATTTAAGCTCTTCTAATAAAAATTTCTTTTTATTAATAAAATTTAAGATTAATGAACTTATGTTCAATTATTATATACATATACATATACATATTCAATTTAAAGTAGGCACCCAAAATTTAGGGGCCGAGGCGGTCACCCTTTTTGCCCCGCTTAGGGCCACCCCTGATACTTTTACTAGCTATATTAGACGTTACAAGTTACATCATCCGAAGTTCCACGGTTCCAAAGTTGTATTTTAATTTGGTGAATGAAAAATTGACATTTTTTTGTGGTTTTTTAATTTTTATTTTTCCTCTCCGAAATTGAATGCCATGCAATTATATGACATTTTAAGATCAGTGATGAGATTCGATGACACTTGGTCAGAAATCGACAATTCAAATGCAATTTTAATATAAAATAATTGAGACCATCCAATTTATTTGAGATGAATGATCAAGATGATCTAATCATTGTTCTTGTTAATTTTACAAACTTTTCTTTTACTAGTATTTTTTATAGTTTCTTTTGTGTGTTTCTTTTTTTGCATATTTATAAATATCCCTCCCCACCAAACTCATTTTTCAACCTAAAATCTCAATCTCAAATAATCAAGTTTTTTATATTTCTTAATCTTCATGTTTTTTTTTTTCGGTAACTAGTTACTTTATTTCCAATCTCAATTAAATTTATGTTTTGTTAGTGGATATCATTTTTTTCCCTTAAACACAATAGCTCTACAACAACTCTACCCTAAAAAAAATCAAAACATAAAAAATGAGTTAAGTGGTTACAACTTTAAAAACGATTCCGACCATTCTCATTCTGGATTCAGAAAAATAAGAATTTTAAACCTTTGGTTGTCATATCAACGTACAAACTTACTAACATTTAATTATATTGTCAATGTCGAATTTTATTATATTTTGACAGAAACAACATATAAGAACAACATCACATATAATGTTTCATAACCTAGCACATACCAAGCATCCTAGAGCATTTACATACTTCTAGTCATCCTATAGGGAAACAAAACAAATACGAAAAGAAACACACCTCTATTATTGACTAAAATACTCATTTGACCAACATACAATCATCATAGCACAATATGCAACTTTTTTCCTATCTCATAGCACATCACCGCATCCACTGTCGCACACCTTACGAGATCATCATCCAACAGTGTAATAAATTTTCAATTTGAGTGGTCCACTCCCGGAAGTAGCAAAATACAATCGGCTCAAACTGGCCCCTTCCAACGTTGGTGTTTCCATCGTTGATGTCATCTAATCAAACCATCTGGCCCCCAAAGGAACCAACGTAAACGGTGTTTCCAAACGGCGAAAATGATATGACTTGCTAACCGGCTTTCCAGACAAATCAACCATGTTGATGCCCGGTTCCGCCGGTTTTGCCTTTTTTTTTTTAATCAATGGTTGAGATTGAGTCAAATGTTACCGCTTTTTGATCCAATGATCGAGATTTAAATGAAAGTTCCAAACTCTATAAATACCCCCATTTGTATTCATTTTCTTGCACCAACTTGATCCAAATTGATCAATTCTTCTTCATCTCTCTAATTCTCTTGTTCTAAGATTTATAAATTATAAGTTTATTAAAGTTCAAATTCATATTCATATATTATCTATATTGATATATTTTATACATTATAGTATATAGTTTATATTATTATTACATACACTTTACTTTATATTTTATATTACATAAAATAAAATGTCAAGAAGAGGAGAATCATCATCTTCTAGGGAGGAAAAGGAAAGAGTCTTCAAGATTCCTCCACCTTTTTTGTACAATTCAATATTCCATGGAGTGTGGAGGAAATAAAAGCGAGTCTTGGTCCCTTATCATGGATGCCATTTTTTCAAATAAGTTTCATGTATCAAGAAAGTACTGTGGTCATGGAAACGAAGAAAATCCACCTCAAGGTGGAGAAAGAAAATGTAGAGTTCTTGCATCCGAAATATTCACCATTCACTTCAAAAAAGTTGTTATATTTAAAGTTCATTGTATTTTTGAGAAAGGTGGTGGATATGGAACATTTAAAAACACTTGTTGGTAAATCATAAAGAAAGTCTTGGGAATGACTACATCTCAAACGCCTTCTACGGATTCACCCAATGGTGAAGTAAGTAATCCTACTAGTTTATTTAGATATAATGTTAAAGTTGCTAGAAGAGAATTAGCTAAACTTATTTGTTCTAAACATCTTCCTTTTCGAAATGATCTTCGCTTTTGAAAAAATGGGTTACCTTTATAATCCTTTGGCCAAAAAAAATTCACGATCTTCTATTACTCGAAATTGATAAAATGGCTAAACCATATAGATTAACTCAAAAAATTTCTATATGTTCGGATATTTAGAGTGATCATTTTCAAGAGCATAATTATATTGGCATTACTTGTCATTGGATTGATGATACGTGGACAATTCAAAAACGTTTAATTGCATATAGAGAGTTTGATATCGAAGCATACGACGCAAATATTGCTCTAAAAAATTAAATGACGGTTTTGCAAGAGTACAACATTCTTACAAAAATATTTTCAATTTCTTTGATAATGCGGATCTTATTTAGATGAACTTATTGCAATTTGTCAACCATCAATTATAACATTTCATGTAAGATGTTTTTGTCATATTTTAAATTTGTGTGTTCAAGTTTATCTTCTTTAAAAACGCATCTCCCCATGCACTTGGTTATTTGGTTAGTAAAAAGATTTAAAAAGATGGAAAAGTTTTTGTGTAATTAATAAACTTACTCCTAAAAAGTTTTCACTTGAAACACAGATGGAACTAACTTATAAAATGTTAGGTGATCTTATGAAAAAATGCATTATGTAATTTTTTTGCACAAGAACAATGTATCTTACATTTCCTAGTCAATGGGATTCATGTGCATTTTTTATGTGAGATGTTGCATCTTTTCTTTAGTTTTTTTTTTCATGGAAAAGTTTGTGGTAATTTTTTTTAAGATGTTGCAAGTTGTTATCTCTTAAGCCATTCTATTATTGTTCCTCACAGTGAAAATATTTGTCTCTTAGTTCATATAAATATGAAATTTTTTTATATTCCCGATGTGTTTATAATTGTTAAAATACTTTAAAAAAATAGATGGAGTGCAAGAATTAATTTCTATATATTATGATGCTTTATTTCCATTATGTAATTATTTTTAACATTTAATTCTTATGGATGTTTTTAAACATAAAATTCAATTTGGTCATAGTGGTGATTCCATAGAACATGTGAATGGTCGTGGTCTTTTTGGTAAATTTTCCGTTTAGATAATTTTTCTAAAGAACGATATCAACAACGTCAACGACAAATCAAATGTTTTCTTAGAAATTGAAAATTTTCTAAATACACCTTCTTTTGAGTATCAACCGAGAATTAGAAAATTTTGATATTTTAAAGTGGTGGTCGGTGTTGAGTATGATTGAAAAAGAGGGTCATATCTTGAATGAAAGACGTCTTTTTGACTAAAAACCAATTTTACTTGATGATTAGGTGGGCTTCTAATGTTAATTTGAGTTAATTTAATATAAGACACATTTATTTCAAGACTAAAAAAAATTAATTTTGCAAATTTGATCATCTCATTATTTGTATGGTATCCGTTGTCACTTGTATTTGTACTCATTTAGATCAAACTTGTGTTTGATTGTATTTTTGTAATGTAAAATAATAAAATTAATATTTTTGTTTAGCATTAAATTTACCACATTAGCAATTTAGCATGTTTATTGTTTAAATTGTAAATTACTTGTAAATTGTAACTTTTAAGTTGTAAGTTGTAAATTTTTTTGAGTTGTTTGTTATTTGTTTGTAATTTTGTATTTTTAATAACATAAGATTTTGCTTCATCTTCTTTAAATTTACTTTTTTATTTGTATTTTGATAAAAAAATATTAAAAAAAATAAAAAAAAAAATGGTTCACCCAAATACTTGAACCGGTGTATTCGAAACCGCCGAACCGAACTTTATTTTTTGGATTTCAAAAGTAACCCTGCATTCTAGTCTAATCTTCCAGGCATCTCTTTGCTGGATGTTGATACCCTATTCTCTTTCAAGATAGACCCAATGAAGTCTTTATCTTGAGATATTTCATGTGTCTCGTAAATGTATAATTATTTAAAAGTGTGTGTATATTTGTTATATGCATGATGCTACTAAAAATATTATAAAGTAGGTTCAATTTATGTATGTATATGCAATTATTCAAAAAAATAATATCAACTTTCAATTATTTGTGCATTCTTCAAACCATCTTTAGAAAGTTGTTTTTTACCGTTGAGTGCACAAACATATACATATAAAATTTAGAAAAAAAAAATACGGGCTGAAAAATTATTTTAAACATTTAATCAAACATAAAGACAAAACATAAATAGCATCACCATAGAACATGTGAATGACGAACAATTTGACAGTGGTGTGACCGTGTGAGCAATGAAGAAATTTGAGTTAATTTAATATAAGACACATTTATTTCAAGACTAAAAAAAAATTAATTTTGCAAATTTGATCATCGCGTGTATGGTATCCGTGTCCGACTCATTGATCAATTGTGTTTGATATTGTACCCAAAATAATAATTAATATTTTTAATTAGGATCCACACCCAAATACTCAATTATTCGAAATTTCAAAGTAACCCTGCATTCTAGCTTCCAGGCATCTCTCTCACCCTCTCTTATGCCCAAAGGAGATATTTCGTGTAAATGTATAATTATTTAAAAGTGTGTGTATATTTGTTATATGCATGCGCAAATATTATAAAGTAGGTTCAATTTATGTATGTATATGCAATTATTCAAAAATATATACGTTCAATTATTTGTGCATTCTTCTTTTTCTTTTTACCGTGAGTGCACATACATATACATATAAAATTTAGAAATATAAGGGCTGAAAAAACATTTAAAGTCCGCTCGCTTGATATGACTTGAGAATAATAATGATAATGAATATTATTGAGGGATTAATTATTAAGCGTTATTGATTGTATTGTTATTGTTTGGTTAAAATATCAATAATAAATATCATCAAAATTGAATGAATTGAGGATAATCAATCATCGACTACTTTTATTCTTATTAATTATCAAAAAAAAGAATTTACATTACCTCTTCCATTACCCTTTTATTTTTCATATATTTCAGTTGGTAGGCGGGCCCCTATGAATAATAATAACAAACCAACTCTATATAACAAACCCATCTCTTCAATTGAGCGGTGAAGCCTCTATTTTCAGTAGAAGGCAATTTCGCCGCTCAGCATTTAACCTTACCACCGCCTTCAATTCAGACTGGCCCTACCAACCATGGAAGCCTTCGCTCTCCTTAGATACTGGTCTACCACTGCCGGTACCACCGGAGACTCCGTTCGCCGCGGCATCGCCACCAAGCCCGCCGGGTACGGATTCGACGGCCCCTACATTGACCTCGACTTCACATCCGACTCCACGGAAACTGAAAGCGACTCTGGAATTGACGACGTGTCGCAAAATGGGGATGATCTGCGATTTTCCTTCGGTAGCGATGAATCTGAGAATCAGATCGTGAAATCAGGAACCGAGTTTAGAGTTCTCTTGTTGAATCTGAAGAAATCGAAATCGGATTTGAATTGGATTTCTGAAAAGGATGAGAAATCGAAATTGGGGGAAATTGAGTCAAAGGGGGAAAATCAGGGGAAATTGGTTACGGTCAAATTTGATCTCAAGGAAGGCAAAAGGCCGCTTTTTTCTTTGTTTGCAAGAGATGAGTCGAATTATAGCGAAGGATTCAAGCAAAATTCGGAGACAAATTTGGCCTCAGGTGAGCGAAATTTGGGGAAAGAAATGTCGCAAAAGTATTTAAATATGCTCAAGCCTGTGTACGTTCGCGTTTCGAGTCGTTTTGTTGAGAAGATGAAGTTTTCCGGCGATTGTACGCCGCGCACGGCGGCGAAAGGGCGGGGCGCCGTGAAGAGGAGCAATAATTTACAAGCTTGGGTAAAAGAAATGCGTGAGAATTTGGCCAAAATTCTGTCAACTACGCCGCCGCCGCCGGGAAAAGTGGGGTCCAGTCGGCGGGAAGAAGTGGTGGTGGAGGATGGAATTGAAGGCGCCATTTTACATTGCAAGAGTTCGTTCAATTCCAGTAGGGATAATTACTCGAATTAATTACACTATATCTTATCAAGATTTCATTAAAATTAATTGTAGTTTACATTAACGTTTTTCATTTGAATTTGTCGTTTTTCCGGTTATTTCCATGCTGCACTAGTTTAACATGTTGTACCACATGTATTAATGTATTGTACAGTACAACATATTAAATATATGATATAACACATTAATGCATTGTTGGGTGGTGCTCAGCAGTGTAGTATACAGAAAATCCGTTTTTTCTTGCTTAGTGAGTGTTTAACCAGAAGTTTAATTAAGAGAGAAATTTGGCCGGATAAAATTATTTTGTGTATAAAGGAAAAATAATAATATACATGCCAGGATGAGAGGCACTGTGTTTATGGCTCGAATTTGTTCATCTTCTATGAGATTATTTTAGTTTCAATTTGCTCTCGAATAACTACTCATTCGTGAATGTTAGGAAATGATTTATTCTTAGAATATGGGAGTGAGATTAATTTTGATGAAAGTATTATTTGAGCTGATCTAAATGCATTGGTAGAGTATTTAATGGATTCCAGATTCAATCAGTTTCATACTATTTAATTTGTTCACCAAGAAATAGCTTCTCATAATACTTTATATTTTAGAATTCAAATTAGACGGATTCATTACTATATTAGATCCATGGATTAGTGACGGATACTGATAGTCAATTATTGTTTTTTAGACCACCAAATAAAAAATGTACTCTGACGATGATAACTCAATCGCAACTATCAAGTAATTAACCAAGAGACAGGTCAATTTAAGAAAATGTGAATAAAAGATTAAGAACAATGACGACAATTTTGTAAATAAAATGATAAAAAAAAAATCTTATACTATTAAATAATTCAACTACATATGTACATAATTGTGTAATATATTGAAATACTTATAAATATATTAATATTTTATTCATATCCAATTTGATCGATATCAAAACATCTTTACCACAAGAACGATGTTTCAGGTAATGTTTGTAATGGTGGGACTAAAAACCATTGGAAACATAAAAAGGTACTTTAGCCCATCCGATACCCAGTCATGCATTCAATTACTAAAAAAAATTGCATATATGTGATAGATTTTGGAACCAGTGTAGTACAACATCATGTTGTGCCGTAAAATCGTTTAGTTTTATATATGGTACAAATTAATGTTAACTGCATATTATAATGTTGTGCTTAGTGGATACAAATGCACCAGAAAACAGTACAATTTTACTACACCGGATCCAAATCCATGTGATTATTGTTTCAATAACTAAATATATAGTAACTATACTTAATATTATCAACTCTTTCCCCAAATATAATGTAAATCAGAAATAGATTTATATTTAGTATAATTTTATTTTATTTTTTTATGATAAGAGAGAATTCGTCATATATAATTCGAAGATGTGTTAAGTTGTCGTGCAATAAATTAAAGCAAATCATAAAAAAATCATGTGTGGTGAATTCGTAATCTTTAGATCTCAGAATACCTATTCAGCTATTCTTATTAGTTTAACGTGATTATTAGTAATAATTTATATGTATGAACAGTTGGCTAAGAATGTTTACACACTGGCTAGTATAAATAATAAATGTAAGTTGGTTGGCTTAACTGTCACAACATGAATAAAATCTTGATTCCGCTAAAGCCATTTTGTGGAAATCAGGATCGATCGATAACGATCATGTCTTTCAACTTCCATATCATCTATAGATTAAATATTATTGGAAAAATTAAATAAACAAATTAATTTTACACAATCTCTATAAGTTCGAATTTTTCATGGTATCAAAGTCTTCATGCTCACGCCTATCTCCTCCCAATTTTGGAGTAAGAGAATTCAGCTCAGGAGTGGAGGGAGTATTAGAAAATTAAATAAATAAATTAATTTTACACCTTTCTACAAGTTTGAACTTTTAGATGAGATGAAATTTTTTGAAATACGTAAAGGCATGTTGTAAATTAGTGATTTTTAATTAAAATATATAATCCAATAAAGAATATCGAATCTCTTGAATTGGAAACGACAATGATTACTTGATTAGATTAATGAAGTGGGCATGTGAGTGAAGTTAGTTTCCTAACTGGAATTTCTGGAACCTTCGAATTTCAAGTCACATGGCTTATGTGTTCCGATGGAGATCTTTTACTTGGTTTTAATTAGTTTGAACTAACAAATCTTTGCCTATCTTTCTTTGATTACACAGAATGGTTTTATATTGATTACAAGTTACAACACAACCGTTTTGATTATAACTAATGCTAACTCTAATGTGGTGGTAATCAGGTGGCTTAGCCCACCTGGTAGTCTAGTAAAGGGGCTTTAGCCTTACAACAAGCTTGACTTAAATTGAAAGAGTTTGATATTTATTAGGCTCCTCATTTTAGTGGGAGACCTAGGTTCGATTCCTTTTGAGAACGAATTGGAGTTATGGGAGTTATAAGGTGGATTGACGATTTCGTTGAGTATTTGGGTGTTTGGTATACTAACTACTAACTTTGCCTGATAAAAAAAAAAAAACTCTAATGTGGTGTCTGGCGAAGTTATTTAATTTTTTTTATTTTGATCAAATCGGTCGAGTTAATGGGCATATAAGTGAGCAAGCTAGTGTTCAATTATCAGTGGTAAATTCAGGATTTTAAATTTATAGGGTACGGTGAATAATAAAAGTGCTAGTGAATATCACAACCAATTCGTAAATCGTTATAACTTCCATAAAAGTTAAACTAAGCAATAGTAATGTTGGGAAATTAAGTCCCAATTCACAACAAGAATAATTTCCCAATTCACAACAAGAAGAAAATAAAATAAATGAGAAATTAAAAGAATAAAAACAATAATTACCAACACAAAAATTTTACGTGAAAAACTTCAAAACCGGAGAAAAACCACGACTCACAAAAGAAATATAACTGTATGATAAATTTCTATAATCACACAGAATTCCTATCTCTCACTCAACACTCCTACACTATTGCAAGTCTTTGAGAGACTCACACCTTCTCACAAATATGAGAAATGAATTTAACTAGAATCAATCAAAAGGATAAAGTGTATTGATTGATACAATTGTAACAAAGACTAATGAGCTCATTATATAGGATTTAGGAAGCCCCAACTCTTTACTCTCAACCAATGTGGGATAGACATCCTTTTATTTTAACACAAAATAAGTCCAACAATCTTCACCTAGCTAAAATAAAAGAAAACTCAATTGTCTTCACCGACAATCATGATTCTTAAACCACAGAACCATCATTCTCAAAACAGAGAATAACCTACTCCATCATGTGAATAGAACACTTAAAATAAATCATTCTAAGAATTTTTGACCACTTAAAATCAACCATTCTAAGAATTTCCCTTGGCACATGTCAAAAAACCTGCTGAAAACTATGATGCCACTTCTAGCTTTTGGCTCCCCTAGAAGTCCTTCAGCCATCGACATCATTCACCACACACCTTGCATCAATGTCAAACCAATGCACATGTGGTCCAACTAACATTCACATCATTTTCTATGGCAGTTGGACATGCCATAAGGATGTTCGTGTCCTCAACAGACATCACTGTCTGTCACAATGTTAGTTTCAAAGCTATTTGCCATGACCGCTCCAACTTGACAGTTTCGCTTTATATGCCCGGGTTTTCCGCACTTCCAACAAACAATACCATTGAAGTCCCTCTTCCTTCCTTTGCTAAAAGCCACCATTGCTGAATTTTCTGTTGAAATTCGTCCTTCACTCATCAGTCTTCTCTCTTCAGAAAGAAATTTTCCTGTGACTTCAGCAAAATCCAAAGTTTCCTTCCCATACATTAAAATTAGTTTCATATGCTCATAAGTATGCGGAAGAGACAAGATGAGCCTCAATGCTTTATCCGCATCTCCAGTTTTCACTACAAATTACTCTAGTTCAGAGATAATACCATTAAGAGTACTCAAATGATCAGAAATTTTCATACTTTCATCCATCTGTAAGGTGTGAAATTGCTCTTTCAGGTACAACCGATTCGAAATGCCCTTCACTTGGTAAAGAGCCTCTAGCTTTTCCGACAACTCCTTGGCACTTGAAATCCCGTGAATATTTGCAAGAACATTCTTGGCCAAGCACAAACGTATTGTGCTTGCAACCCTCAGATCCAGATCCTCCCAGTCTTCATCGCTCATACCGGAATCCTTTGTGCTTGTACTTTCAGACGAACCTGGCCTTCCTTTCAAAGCCTTGTGTACACCAGATTGTATCAGCACATCCTTAACTTGCACTTGCCATAAGCTAAAGTTGATTATCCCATCAAATTTCTCCACATCAAACTTCATTGGAAGATCAGACTAGGCTGCAACCACAGAGCATACTCAGAATATCTAGAGACCAGACCCGACTCTTGATACCACTTGTTGGAAAATTAAGTCCCAGTTCACAACAAGAAGAAAATAAAATAAACGAGAAATCAAAAGAATAAAAACAACAATCACCAACACAAGAATTTTACGTGGAAAACTCCAAAACCGGAGAAAAACCACGACCCACAAAAGAAATATCATTGTATGATAAATTTCTATAATCAAACAGAATCATTGTATGATAAATTTCTACAATCACACAGAATTCCTATCTCTTACTCAACATTCCTACACTATTGCAAGCCTTTAAGAGACTCACACCTTCTCACAAATATGAGAAAATAATTTAACTAGAATCAATCACAAGGCTAAAGTGTATTGGTTGGCGCAATTGTTACAAAGACTAATGGGCTCCTTATATAGGATTTAGGAAGCCCCAAATCTTTACTCTCAACCAATGTGGGATAGTCATTCTTTTATTTTAACACAAAATAAGTCCAACAAGTACCTTGTCTTTTTTACCTCTGCCTCGGGCTGTCTCGCAATACACTCTACACCTTGACCCATAGCAGTCCCTTGACCAACTCAAGGTAGAAGCAAGCCCTACAACCAATTCAGCAACAATAACGTTATAACAATTTAATGTTTAAATTAATTTACAACTGATAAATGCAAACTATATACAATATACATTCAAATAAAATTAAAATTGCAACTCGGTTCACAATATTAAGCAAAATATTTTTTTAGGACAATAATTTAGGAGGTTGTGTTTTAACTTCTAAGGACAATAATTTTACAGGTTTAGAAAAATATGGGACAATATGTTTTAAAATTTGTAAATATAAGACAATATGTTTTAAAATTTTGTAAATGTAGGACAGTCGAGCTCGAACAAGCCCAATTCTCACATGACATTTCAGCCCGATTTGGGCTTATTTGGGCTCGATTGTCCTATATTTATAAATTTTAAAACATATTGTCCTACATTTCCAAGTTCGTAAAATTATTGTCCTTACTCTCCTAAGTTATTGTCCTAAAAAAATATTTTTTCCCAAATCAAGCAATGTTTTATAATTGGACCAGTGACTAAATTGGACTGGGCACCGGTTGGATCGATTGGACTGTCGGTCCAACCGTTAAAATGATAATTGGTTATTTCTTTAAAATATTACCTATATTATATTGAAAAATAAAATAAAATGTGATGCGACACAAATATCACATGCCCTGAATGACGACACATGTATGGAGTTTAGGAGATGATGCCACGTGAAATTAGTCTACCAAGGACCCTTCTGGGGTTCCCAGCCTCAGGAGGGTCACGAGTCGTTTTACTCCCTGAGGAGAGGAGAAGAGAGTTGACCAGGTCACAACTGGTTGTCAATCCGGATCAAGAGGGATGTACCAATTAGGAGAAGACATGTGGATATTTCGTGAAAGTTTTCCCCGAACTCAGGGGAAATACATGTCGAGTTTGAAAGTTGAGGTATTTGAGAAGATTGATGAGAGGCTGTTGAGATATTCTAGGGAGATCAGCGTGAAGAAGAAAACAAGAGAGGAAAGACTAAGTCCACATCGAGTCATGGAGAGGAGATCGGTGATGTGGACGAGGGCCGAAAGAAGAGATAAGACTGGTTTATTGAGATATCTTAGGAATGGGATAGGGCCGAGATGGTTGAGATATTTCTAGGCCCCTGAAGTGGTAGAACGCGTGGGCTTAGCCCACGAAGGTAGAGGAAATCTGGTTAAGGGGTGCCGGTATTATAAATAATACTCCCCCCGTCCCAATCTTAATGTAACTCTTTCTATTTTATTTATTTCAATCTTAATGTAACATTTTTTTAAATGAAAATAATCACTTTATCACATAAAATACTAATAAACAACTCCTTCTACCCCCAACACTTTATCATTTTATCACTTTATTGTTGGGAAATAGTGTACCCGGATCTATTCGAGGTGTAATTTAAATACAAATTTAAATCAACAATTATTACTAGCATGAATTAATCCTATTAACTCAAATAATAATCACAACAACATGCGTACAATTAATTTCACGTAAAGTACTACATATGTGGAACTAGGAGTTTACATAAAACGTACCTCTTGTAGAGACAATCGTTGAGACGATGGATCAACCCAAAACACCTTCTCAAGTATTCCCTGAGTCCTTGTTCGACTATCCGGTGGTAGGATGCTCACGAACAATTTTAATAAAGGAGAAAAAGAAAAATATGTTGCACCACCTTTGTGGGGGAGCAAAAGTTTGAGCAAAATATGAGATATGAGAAATTTCCTTGTATCTTCTCAAGATACAATCTTGAATATATCTCATATATTCTACTTTTCATATATATCTCCCAATAAAATCTCCTCCTCTTTATTAGAAGTAATTTTCAAAATTAACAAGGAAAAGAATCAAGATTTGGATTTCTTGAATTTATGAGATAATCTTGTATTCCAAGAATTTTTCCATAAAATCTTTTCAAGAAAATCTTTCCTCTTCTTTCTCTACATAATTTTCGAAAATAATAGAGAAAATTAGGCAATAAATTATTTCTTTTATTTTAATCACTTTTTCATTATGGACTCATGTTGGGCTATTTGAGGGACTTTTAAGAGAATTAAGATTGAACCTTCTAATAGACTCTGAATTCTAATATTGAGCCACAATATCATTCAACCAATTAATATTAATATATTCCACTATAAAATTAATATTGCACTATCCATCTTAATCCATATTACAATAATATGGCTCCCAATTATTATTTTTCGTATTTAAAATTATTTTGTCTATTAATTAATTAAGCCACTGAACACTTTAAATTAATTAATATATTTTTTCCTTGGTGTAAGGTCAACTCAATATTATTATCCATACCGAAAATGAATTCCACTTGCAAAATTTAGTATGTTAAAATTTATGAGCCCACCAAGGGGACAAATCAAACAAGACTCTCCTCGCACACGTTTCTCTGTATTAAATCTTAGCAATTGTCATGTAATTAATAATATTGCCCAAAACATAAAGTATAGAATCGCGATCTGATTCTAAACCCAACATAGATCAAAGAAATAAATATTAATCACACACAATCCTATTTAAGGGACAAAGATTAAGAAATCAACAACCACTGAGGTCTAATTCTTCATCCCGTAAGTCAGTACATAAGAATTTATCCTCTCTGTAGGTCCACTTCAGCGCATCACAATGCATTAGCGTAATCTCTTGGTCAAGATAAGTCAATCTGAGATTTACACATCAACCTATACCAACGGAGTGTTCAATTCCATCTAGGTTGTGAATATGTATTTATTTACAAGGAATTGTTAATGTGATCTTCTGTGATCGGGTATCACCACATTAACTACAATGCAATATGTACTAAAAAATGAATGATTTGCGATAAATAAATAACATTCATTCATATTTAAAGCAACAACAATAAATTATTTATTATCAATAAATAAGAGTACATTAGTCTGTTATACGTAAAAGCATACTTTCACGTATATCTCTAACATTTATCACATAAAATATTAATAAACAACTATTTCTACCCCCAACACTTTATTACTATTTCTTAATTTTTGTGTCTACAGTAAGACTTCCCTTAAGATTGGGACGGAGGGAGTACATCACTTTCACACACAACACACGACTAATCTGAGACTTTCTATATTTGATTACTTGTCTATCTAAGAGTGAAACACAAGCGATTTGTGAGGAATATTTGGTGTGAGTTGAGTATAGAGTGGAGTTCTCATTACCGAGATCTCCCTCTTCGTATTTAGCATGGTTTTTCGATCGTCTGATTTGAGCGTTGGAGTGTCCACGCTAAAGAACCCTCCGGCGTATTTTTGCAGGTCCCTTTTAGAGCTAGAGAGGAGATATGGTGTAAGCCTTACATACACATTTTGCCAATGAACGTCAAACCATGAGGACTCAGGTTCGATTCTTGCAGGTGCGTCAAAATCGTATGCATGCATTTATAAAATTTAAAATTATAACTTATAAATTTAATATTTGAATAAACACATTAGAGTTATAGACAACGCAACACAACACAACAAAATTTTAAATATTAAAATATAAAATAAAGATGGTAAAAATTAGGATTAAGTTTAAACTTAAGAAAAAAAATTGAGGTTTTACTGATTTTTTCAGGTTCAACCGCAAACCAGTTTTTGAGGGGTAATCAGACCCGTTTTATGGCCGGTTCCCGATTAAATTTGGTTCTGAAAACACTGGAATCAAGGCTGGGGCAAAAATACAAAACTTTTTAAAAATTACTCGATGATCAAATTTTGAAGAACTAGAAAATTACTATGTGGTAAGCACGCACGTTTGTTTCATGTGCCCGTCATCATTGCAGACATTTGGCATCTTCTAGTTCGACCACGAAGTGGCATTTCTAGATGACATCCTAACAAATTAAGAGACATGTCAACCTAGGAGAGTTGGGTCAATTACATGGGCTTAGTCTTAGGATGAGATAAATAGTGATTGTAACTTTGAGACCTAGCCATAATCTCTATAAAAGGGAGTCTTAGCATTAATTCACTGTAAGGGGTAGAAACATGAAACATTTACTCCCTCCGTCCCATTTTATTTATCATTTAAAAATATTACGAATTAAAATAGTCAATTATTAATAATAAATATATGAGTATCAAGACCATTTTTGCCCTTTAATTTATCTACATGATCATTGATGTATACTATCACACAAATAAATATTCAATTCAATTCTCTAAATTAGTAAAAAGTGATAATTGTTTTAGATAAAAAAAAAATCTTCTCTAGAAATTAAATAAAGAAGTTGGAGGGAGTAATACACACGAAAGCAAGGGCTCTTTTTTTTTTAGAAAACTTTACTGTTTCATTAAATCAGTGAGGAAAGTACAACGAAAGCAAGAGCTCTTAAAGTTCTCATACACCTACTTCTTTAATATATTTTTTAAGTATTAATTCATCATTTACTACCTCAAGTTCATTTATCTTTGTTTGATTAATTGTTAAGTTGAACATTAAATAACCACATCGATTCCAAGTCAATGGTACACAGGGACGGAACGAGGAAGGGTACAGAGGGGGGACTGGGGCCCCTGATATTTTGAATTTTTTTAAGGATTTTTTAGTAATCTCACATTATATATACAATAAAAAATATTTAATCACATATATATGCTGGAGCAAATCTGAGTTGTTCCACTTAAACTTGATAATCAACTAAAAAAATTATTATTGATGTGTGTTTGAAAGAAAATTTCACTACAATTGTTAGAATAGCAGGTCTTGCTCAAAAATTGATTGCTACAAAAATTCATATTGTATTCTAATTAGATTATTTGCTTGTTAAGTTACGTACCGTTAATCCTACTCATTGCTAGAACTACCGTGGAAAGAACATTTCAGCAATCAAATTCATCAAAAGTTCACCATTTAATTGAATTTGAGATAAATTTTTGAACGATTGTTTAGTTGTATACATAAATTTTTGTTTTAAAAGTTAGTAACAAAGCTATCATGCAACGCTTACAAAATAAGAAGAGCCGAAAAGGTATGTTATTAGATGTATTAACATTTTATTTTCAAATGTGTATATAATTACGTTTAACATTTTGAATATATAAATATATGTATTAGTTTATGTTTTTGTTTTAAACTTTTATTTTTGTACTTTTTATTACTATTAATTGGGGAATGGTTCTCATGAGCACCAGGTGTATCATGCACTCCATAGTATATTTTAGAACACGTAATTTGTTGCACAAAAATGTGTAAATTGTCTACACTGAAACGTGCAATTTATTTTCCATATTAATAGTTCTTTGTTCAAGATAAACAAGTTGCGTATTTCAAATCTGTGAGTTTAACGCTTAAAATACAATATAAAAATCGATCTATTTACTTAATCATCTGAAAATTTAGTCTTAATTGGGCCCCCTGGACGAAAATTCTGGCTCCGCCATTAATGTACAACAAATTGGACGAATTGCAAAATAAAGGGGCCGGGGTCGTCTTTCTAGAAGAAGAGAGTCAACACAATCGAAATATTAAAAGATCCAAATTCATTAGTCTAATTAATTTCCTCTAGAAAGATGGTTGAAAATTCAACAAAGTTGAAATATCTTGTGTGAAAGCGTGAAACCATCTTTCCTAGGCTGGAAAATGAACCCTGTCGCCAGATAAAACATAAAGAAATATTATTAAAGAGCAGGTCTAATGTGAATTTTTTTGCATGGAAATCTATAAAATTATTCTAAATCAACCATTTACACCCTAAACACTAAATAATAAATCCTAAATTATGATCTATTCGGGCCGGGTGAACCATGAATCACTTGGGCCAAGTGAACCATGAACCACTCAATTTTGTCTTACCTTCATCAATTACAGAATTTGGTTGTAAATTATAGTTTTTTCATGTATGAAAATTTTCATACTAAACTTTGTCATTATTAAAATATTAAATGGTGGACCCTTTTGCTTTATTGTGGATGAAAAGTGAGGAGTGACATATTAAATGATGGGTCTTTTTATTTTATTGGAGATAAATAGAATAATGTAGATTTACTTTTTCCATTTATGGAATGAAAAAGTTATAATGGAAACGTTCATAAAAGGAAAACGAGAAAGTTATATATGGGACGGAGGAAATAAGAAAACAACATTATCTAAAGCTAAAAATGAATATTTAATCAATTAAAAAAATCCAAGAAATACATGGCACTATTATGAATTACTATGATACAAAACAACACACATATATTAAAAAAAATTTTAAAAAAAATCATACATCATAAATCTCTCACAAAAAAATGAGCAAAAAATATACTTACATATATAAACACCACAAATCATAAACAAATATCAGTGTGTTGTGCAGTAAATCCAGCTATCCGCACGACTATCAAATCACATGCAGCTCAAATTGCGAACAGTATTAGAAGGCAAGTCAAGGGTCATTCCACAATTCAAATCAGCCGTTTTCCTCCTTTTGATGACTCTAAACACCTCCACTTTCCCCCTCATGTTGGCCTCCACCACCAAATCCAAATCCACCGTCGAGTTCGTCCCCCTCACTTCCCAAATCACGGCGATCTTCTTGGTGTCACGCGCCCTCACGCGCCTCCCGTCGATCAGGAACTGCCCCACGCTGCTTCCGTTGCGCGTCCTGATGGTGGCGTAGGTGTCGTCGAACTTGTATCGCCCGAAGTTGCGGTTCCTGACCAGGACCCGCGCCGAGAACCGCAGGTCCCCGGTCGGGTCGGGCCGCACCACGACCCGGTCGAGCCTGAGGCGGGGCGATTTGATGCGGGCAATTGCGACGGCGATTATGAGAATTACTACGATTTGGAGGGCAGCGAATATGGCGATGTAGGCCATGCACCGCGTCCGCTTTTTCTTTTTGTTGCGGATTTGGTCGAGTTCGGAGGTGTTAGTATAGGGGTTTTCGGCGTCGCTTCTTGGCATGGTGGGTGGGGCTAGAAATTGATTGTCCTGCTTTTCATATGCTGCTGCCATTTTTGTAAATGTTTCTTTTTTTTTTTGGGGAAAATGTTGTAAGAATGATGAATGAGATATTTGAGGGAGGTATGAAAGTGGAGTGGGTATATATATATAGGTTAAGGGAGATATATCATATATGTAGGAAAGTGTTGTTTGAAAATGGGGAAAAGGAAATATTTAGAGAAGGTTGTTGGCGCGTTAACGTGTTGTTTGAAATTTTGACTTGTAATAGAAGGAGTGCGTGTACTTGGGTTTACCGTTTAGGGCCGCCATATCATAAATTAAATAACATGTGTACGGACATGACGCTATAGAACTTTCTATGAACATAAATAATTAATACATTTACTATTTGCACGGAGTTTGAGTTTAATGCTTGAATGATAAATTTAAAATACTGTTCGATTCTCTTGTTTGACTTTTCGTATTTTATTAGTGTTTCACCCTATGAAATTTTTAACACGTGGATCCAAAATATGATGGTTTGTTGAATAATTTTTATTATTTCACATGTCATTCATCCATATTATGGAATATAAACTGAAACACCAATAATGAAATAGGTGATCTCATTCGATTAAAATAGTATCATGTAGTGTAAATAAAAAGAGATCTATGCAATTATTTTTAGTAGTGAAAATATAATGATAATATTAAAATATTTGGATTGACCTTTTTAACAAGTATTCAATCTAATGCAAAACGAAGGGGTATTCTACCAACGCTGGGTCTTATATACATCAGACGCATTGTACATTTTATAATGTATTTTAAAATTTTATAATTTGTTGTATTAAAATTTTTGACTTGTTACACTACAACGTGCAATTCAAGTTCATAAAATATAATTACACATTTTAATATAATAAATTTTAAAACATATTATGAAGTGCATGGTGCACTGGACGCTCACTCTCGTCTAGATTTGGTAAATTAAGACCTTGATAAATTCTAGAAGTCTTCTATGCATTAGTGCATTCTTAAAAAATATAAAACGTAAAATTATTTTTAAAACTTGGTTTTGAAACATGTATTTGCAATTTCATTAATTTGGTCAACATTATTTTTAGGAGACATTCTCTTGTAAGCCAGGATGAAAATATCCCAATGTGTTTGTTGTGATATGACTATGAGTCATAAGTTTAATTATATGATTTAGTTTTACAAATTCTATTGTATGAAAGTCGTACATGGTATACTTTGCCATGTTTTATATATTAACCACCGAAATAGGCGGTCCACTTCTAGAACAAATACTAATACAAAATTTCACACGTTATGTTTGGACGAAGATTACCTAATTTTTTCGAATTGTTAATTGGAAACAACCGGTTTATTGGATGCAGTGGGCAGTGGAAAGAACAAAACCAATGCAATTAATTAGTTCTTGTGTAAAACTGTTTCACATTATGTGTTTTGAGTGAGAGAGGAAATATATATGTAAATATTCAACAATAAAATGCAAAAAATTGTGTGAGACCATCTCATGGTAAGAACACAAATTAACAACCACCTCCTTTAAAGTGTTAAAATGTCTTTCTCAAATTATATTCCGTTTCACCATGAGTCTGTCACACGCAAGTTCTACTCACAATTAAAATATCTTTTTGAGAATGAAAAGTATCATCACTATCTAAAACAACATAATAAACGCAAGTGATACGCTTTACACAATTAAAATTGATACGTTTTTGCTAGGAAACACATTGCTATGACAATTTCACACTAATGTACATGGAATCTCATCGTCAGTAGAGGGGGAGCAGTATATAGGGAAGGCATAGGTTTCGTTTTTATTAGGTTAAGAATATCATAATGAAATTGGGAAGTGGGTTAATGATGACCTGAGATTAGCCAAGTGTTGTATGCATTCAGGTGCACCATGCACTCATAATGTCTTTTAGAATCGTGTAACTTATTCTAATGAAATATGCAACTTATTTACACTGAACCGCAATTATTAATGTGAAAAAATAGTTGCACGGTTAAATGTAAACAAATTATGTCTTTCGGTAGAACAAGTTGCACGATTTTAAAATCACTATGAGTGCATGGTGTACATTGATGCACATGATATCACTCTCCGTGATTTGTTCACTTCCTAACCAAATTAGTTGAATATGAAACATTGACACTATTAATTTACACATAACATAGAACTTTATAAAAAATCAAATTACCAAAAAAGTTGTAAATGAAGAGACTTTAAGCCCCTTGCAACAATTGACACTTTGGAAAAGAAACTGGAGAATGTTATAGTGAAAGGAAATATTCCATTGACGCTCTACACACTCGTCTTCTAATGATACAAAGTAATGGTACGACGTTGAACCAAGACACAAATATAACACCATACATCTTTACACTATTTACAAAGCTAGCAGTTGTGCATATCATAAATTAAATTGACAAGGCTCCAAACTAACCTTCCAGACGACTCGATTTCACAGGGACGGTTTCCACAGTTTGGGTTTAGTACCACCGGGCCTGTCTACGCTCCTTGGTGTTTTCATCACACATTGCTTCTTTACAAGATTGACCCCATTTTCTTCTATATTTGCATTTGAGTCCCTAGACAGCTTCCTAGGGGGTTGTTTGAACCATTGGACTGGGGCTTGTTGCGATTTTCCTTTCCGCATGGCGTCAGTATAATCTGAAGAGAGCCTGAGCTTCTTCGAAGAGAAACCATAATCACCAACTCTTGAAGAATTGGGCGGTCTGATTGATGAGTTTGGGGGGTCAAAGAAATTAGGTCTCTTGATTGCTTTCGATTTGCCAGCTGTCATGGTAATTTGTGAAGGTTTCTTCGACACCTTTGGTGTACACGGATTTTCCTTTGAGAGCGCGGCCATCTGGATAAGTGTTTGAGCAGCGGCACGTGTAGAAGAGCACTCATCTAAAGCATGAAAGCATAAGGGAACATGAGATACTAAACTAGGCAACGAGAACCAACAAGCCATTGAAATATAGAACGAAATAAGAATTAGAAACAACAATCGGGTATCACGACGGGATAAGTGATCAGATACCCAGTGAGATGATCACTGATCAATAGGAATGTAAAAGAATCAAATAATAATATTCGATCCTTTATTCATATTTGAATATTAAGATTCGAATTCAAATACAGATTTATTTTTTTATTCAAAAAGTATTTGAATTCAAGTACAAGCATCATTGTATTTAGATTCCGTATTTGTGAATATTCGAATAATGTATTTATTCTTACTTAATAATATATGCTATGAATTTAATAAAATATTAATAATATATATTGCATAATATTGTATATTTTTGAATTTATAATGAATAATATATAAATAGTTTTTAAAAAATTAGACTTAAAAAAAATAGAAATAAAATAAATTTTGTATCGGATAGTCGAATATTATCAAATTTTTGAATACCACCTCCGAATCGGATGCTATTCATATTTAAAATTCGAATTTTAACGAATATTCAAATAGTTTGTGAATTCAATCGAAGAATACTGCAACATTTGATTTGATTCGATTCATTCACATCCCTACTGATCAGTGGCATTTCGCAAGAAGGTAATCAGGTCAATTGTGATGCAAAATAGTTTACCTGGAGGAGCCTCTGAAGATGAGCATGCAACAATGGTGGACAAGTCCCGTTCAATTGGAGCAAAGTTGTTTGCTTGCTCACACGTATGATTTGTCGAAGGAACTAAATTTTGATCAAATGCCAAAGACTCAAAGTCCACAAGTAAATTAGCCAAACCGCTCTGAAGAGCAGAAGAAGTTTCAACTTTTACCCATCTACCTTGGCATATTGAGCGGTTTGTGGATGACTTAGGAGTATCAGAGGCCACCTTACTGTGCCCAGAAAAATTGTGGGACCAAGGAAAAGGTGGCAGCCCAGCTCGGTTAAGAACTTGTTTGCTAAGACGAGAATCGGTGTTACTTTTTGAAGATAGTGTAGTTTTGCTTGCATCAGAGAGTAATGAATCCAAATCCTTGGGTGGAGGAAGTGCAAGACGCTCCAAGATCTCTTTTGGTGTAAAGAGTGGGGATTCAGCAACAGTAGACATCTTGGTCTTTTCATCAGATTCGAGAACCTTCAAAACGAAACTAGAGTCAACTTGCTACTCTGAAACTTTAAACTGAAAAAGATGCATACAATCACTAATATGTGCCCAAAAAAAAATCATATTTGGTGTAACATAAATCTAAGCATAGAACTCCAATAAGTTCCTTATTTATTCATAAGTTGGAAAATTTCTATGCACCAGTTGCACCATGCAATTCAAGTGCATATTTAAATGGTATTAGTTTTTTTTACTAAAAGGTATTAGTTGATCAGTATTAGTCAATCTCACTGTACAGTATTAGTTATTTTTATTGAACAATATTAGTTTTGCGTGCAACAGGTGCACCCAAGTTTTATTCTAATAATAAGTTTACAAGACAAGAAAATTGGGGAAGTTGACGAAAGGAACAAACAATGAAGACGCAGACACACACACTATAAAGTTCATCCAGTTTAGAAAAAATACAACCACATAGGAATCTTTTTTTTATATATAATTCCTATTTTCTGCATTAGTGTGTGTGTGTTATCTTCATTCCAAAGACAAACCTGGTTGGAGGAAGGCTGATCAGCAGTACAACTATATCCCTTTTCGCCATCAGTTTGGGCTACTAGAGGATTAACATTAATGAAGCCGGTTGAAAGCCTACGCATGCAACTGTTATCAACCTCAGTATAATTTTGGGCATGCACGACCTTTTTGGCTTGAAGAACAGAGCACACATTTCTAACTGACTGCAAAAGATCATTGTTTGAACCTGTGGCCTTTTTTCCTTTGTCTTTGGCAATACAAGGAGAGGTATCGCTCCCACGAAGTAGCTCATGCAAAGGCCGCTCATTGACATACTTTGTGATGTCAAATACATCAGGTTTTAAACCATATGCTCCTGAATAATTTGTTTAGTCAGATCAATGTTCTCATAGTAATATGCGTAAATACAAAGGTTCTTCAGAAATGATAGATGAATGGCCAGTTGGCCACTCCTTACTCATTTCACGGACAGAAATGTGAACAAAGAATGCAATGAATTTTTATCATGTGCACAAATAAATTGCATATTTATGGCGCTACAAACTACACAACCTTATCACCTTATAAGTTATAACATGCACCTACTGACCAGTTCTGGACAGGCTCTGATCCCATATGATATGAAACCCTGCCTAACTCCATCTCAAACCTAGCTCGTAAATGAAAGAAAGCTAACTTATATATAAAATTCAAACCCTTCCTCACCAGTTGATGTGGGACCCAACATAAAATCTACATAGATAATATTTTGGAAGGAAAAGAGTCATTTTTCTGGACTTGACTAGGCTATAGGATAAATATGACAAAAACGCAATACATATCCTCAAGAATCAACTTTGAATAGTTTAATCAGTAGGGACCAGAGAAAATTTCATCAAGAACACAACGCCCTAAAATCATATCAAGCCACATAAAGAAAGATTTGTGTATATATCATTCCAAACAGACCATATATATTAAATCTAAAATTGAGTAAATGAAGAAATAGCCATACCGAAAAAGTTATTTCCTCCAGCAGCTGAACTAAAGCCAACCAAACCATTCTTCAGAGAGAAAGAATCGCATCTATTCTTGTGTTTAACTTTACTATTTCTTTTCTCCCCACGTCTGCCAGCCGAACTACTCTTTTGCTTAATAAGTTGATTTTTCTCTACAATGAAAACAGGAGTAGAAGGATCATGAGTGCAACTTAAAGAAATAAAAGCAAAATTCAGAAGCACTGTAAAAGCCCTGATGGCTAAATGCCAGCAATTGCGTAAGTAAATTTGCCATACATAAGAGAAGACAGCAAGAAAGAGCAGATCTTTTTCAATATAAAAGAATATAAAAGCCTATCCACACACTTCAGTAATTTAATCTTCACACATTTAATAATAACAATATCTAGTTGTTATGCGCTTTTTAATTCGTGGCAATTGCATGACAAACAAGTCCAATAATAATAAATCTTCTGCTTTACTGCCCAGTCAAATATTTTCGGACTAAACTAAAGAAAGATCTTTTACACAAGTCACGGACAAGTCACTAGAGATCACAACCATAGAGGCAAATTCCTTTTTTGATCATTGATTCCAGCCTGACCATAACACAACCCTTGACGCAAATCCCAGACATTGACTCAGTATTTGACAGCTGATTAATGGTTGTAAATAAACATCAATAAATGCAGCAAAGCTTGGCTGAAGCTTATTGGGTAAACTGGAACGCAATGCGTGCAAAAAAGTTATTGGTTTCAACAAATTAAAGTGTTGGCCAGAAATAGAGAGCTTAAAACCAAGTAGATATGTGAATTACCAATCTCAATGTTACTATATTGGGAAAGAAATCTGCAAAGCAAATCCAACACCTTTAGCACCTTAACCTATAGATCCAACAAAACCCCAATTACAAGAAACTAGGTTCCCATAAGCATACATGCACTTTCTACTATAGTCTCTCAAAATTAAACGGTATCCTCCTGAAACTAAAACAAGGTACTGCAAGCATGTCTGTGACACTTAAGCATGTGAATTTCACAATTGTTTGCCATTTAATTCTAGAGTTGGCATAGTCAATGTAACATACTCACGTCATCAGTTATGCATCTGAACTTACTATTAAAGAAATGAATGATTCATCAAACAAGAAACAGCAGTTCACAGACTTACAAGAGGGCATTCACGTGCACAAAGACTACAAAATAAGCATATCGAGGTATAATTTTAGCTATTTTGTTGTCATTTCCATATGCAGAATAAAATGACAATATATAAAGTTTCAAATACAGAACTAAAGGCAAAAAGGAGACATCACAAAGGGGCCTCAATGTTACAAAGAAGACTGCCGCCAAACTCGCCACCATCATCACTGTAATCCTCATTAATCTATCTCCACCATCACCGCATTCCTTAAAAAAACCACCATCAGCATCAAACCAACACACCAACCAAAAACACCACCACCACCATCACAAATTACACAGAAATTACAGAAACCACAGATTACAGAAATGCAAATGTAAATTTAAATCACAAATTACACAGAAAACGCCAGCACCATCATCATCACATAATTGGTTGAAATCCATCACAGAAATGCAAAATCAAATCCAAGAGAATGATCAAAGAATTACAAAATAATCATCATCACAAATTACAGAAATGCAAAGTTAAATCAAAGAAGGGCAGAACACACCACCAATTCCTATTCAGGAGACCGGGGGATTATAGTACAACGATGATTCCACAGCGACGCTTTCAATACAGAAAATTAGGTACTATCTTTAAAATATAAAAAAGGATTTAGGCATAATATCTCGGAAGAAAACAGCCTTCCATCGCTTCTCTCGCGATGGCTAGGTTTTTTCCTCTTCTTTTTAGGTGAATCTTATCTCACTTTTATGAGTTATCCAGCGTTTTGAGCTCTATATATCTCATTCCCATAAAAAAATATTTGACAGATCTTGATTTGGCTAATATTATATTTCCTTCCCATAGCAAGAAATTTGATAAATCTTGATTTAGAGTATCTAATTTTCCATAGCAAGAGATCTTGGTATATTTAATATCAGTATTTCTCATATAATAGGCATGGCTTTAACGTTTAAGAGGAGCACCTCGGGCGCCAGAAGACCCCATGTGCCTCTCGCCTCTAACAACTATGGTTAGATGTAGAGGGATTCTGAAAAAATAGGCGATGATGAGCTTATTATATTGGGAATAGTAGTGTAATAATGATTGAGCGATTGTGTAATAATTGATGTATTGTGTTGAGAGTTGTATATAATGATTCAATGATGGATAAGGATAGGGTATATTAAATAGTGGGGGTTCATAGTTCCGGTTATATATTGGTCGATTTTTTACTGGAAAGAAATAAGAGAATCTTTTAGGAGTCAATGGAATCCTTAGAGGATGTTTCATGTTTGGGATAGGATTATATATAGAGTTTCTCATAGGGTGACAGATAACAAAGTTTTAAAAGTCTTCTTGTAAAGGAAAAGAAGCGTAAAGGAAGAGAGAGAGAGACTTTCTATAATTAACTATGATATATCATCCAAAATAATCAGGCATAATGTACCTGAAGTACTGCGGCTTGCAGATGATGAAGCATTAACTTCAGGAGAGATTCCATTTACGGCATGTAATCCAGGTTTACATTTAGAACTTTGAATCTGTGCCACACCAGATGTCTTAGTGCATCTACTATTTTTTCTTTCTAATTTACTAGATTTGTGGACAAGAAGTTTAGCATCTATATCTGGTGCAAGGGGACGAGAATTCATATCTCCCAAATTACGGTCATTCACACTGGAGGGTTGAGAGACCACCATACTATGTTCCGAGACGGGAAGATTGCGCCAAAATGGTGGTGCTGAGACATTATGAGCATGAATATCATCTGAAATAATTATATACAAGCCAGCATTAGTTGCATGAAATATAAAGAAACCTAGTCAGCAGCTCAGCAAAAAGAACTACCACTCTTGTTACTAGGATAACGCGGATATCACATAAATCATAAATGACATTTAAGTTGTGATCTCAAGAAGTTACAATGTAAGAAGATTTAGATGCATATCCATAATTTATAACTAAGGAAATGAATATGGATAAAGCAGAAATTGGAAAAGGGACGAGAAGAGGAATCAACAAACTTTAGCATCTTCCACCTAGATCATTTCAATTTCAGATTTATCTGTGTACATTCAGCAGTTCTACAAAATAACAGAGAGCGAGAGAAAGCTTTACACTCTATGAGTACTGTCACAAGAATTCATATACTTGTAACTTATATGCACAAAGAAACATAACATGTTAAAAACTTGTCTGCATCCAAAATGATGACATATAACAAATTTAAGTCTACAGAGATTTGAATCCATCTTGGCATTTCTTGTGCAACATATTCAAACCCTTGTCCCAATTACCCTCCTTAGTAACATCAATAGTATATCATTTAAATACTGTGCACAACCATTAACGACATAGCAACTAGCAGAGTTAAAGAAACTGACAACATAGAGTGTGATATAAGAACGAGCAAGTCCATCTTGAAATTCTCACGCTATCTCACTTCCACCAGCCAATCTCGCAAGACCACGGAAAAACACAGTTTGTTCGCCCAATCAAATATGTAAAAAGATCTATTGGCAACTATTCACAGGCATGGATAAATCAACAATAACCTTCTCAAGTACCTGTCAGTTTACGAACTGATAACTGAACTTTAAGAATCTTATTTTCGAAGGAATCACTGGTAGCAAAAACTATTCCAGCGCAATTATTTCTACAGGTACACAAAACAGTCGAAGCCACAAGCAGCAGTTACATAAAACCCCGCCCCCACCCCCAAAAAAAATAAAAAATTGAAATCATATTAAACTCACCTTTTCTAACTCCAGAACTGCAGGCACCTTCAGTACCCCATCGAACTCCCTCCACCACGCTGCCCCTGCCAAAACCCTCCGGTGATCCCATGAGCCTCGCCACCACAGCCGCCGACACTAGAACCACCTTCAATTCACCTCCAGAAACGCCACGCCACCAGTATTCTAAACAAATTCATCTACTTCCATCTGAATCAACACAGTCAATGAAATCCCAATAAATTCCTCAAAATTTGAGCTGAATTAACACGATTGAAGGTGGGTCAGATGTAAATGACGGTGGAAATTGGGGATTTCAGGTAGTGGACGAAGAATTTGTAGGAAAAGTTGGATAATTGATGTGGAGGTGGCATGATGCGGCTGAGAAAACAGAGAATCTAGGGCACGGAATTGAGGTTTAGGAGGAGGAAGAACAAGGTATTTATAGTTTTCGGGAAAAGCATGGAAAGGATGGGGGATATTCCAGTGAGGACAGGGACATCGTAATCCCGTCTAACCTGAATATTTTAATTCACGTGCTTTATAGAAGCTTTATACTTATTTTAAATTTAAATTTGGTATGCATAATCTCATTTGAGGGGGTGTATTGGTTGTGGAGTCTGTAAGATTTTTTTAGACTTTCAAAGTTTGGGGTATTCAATTCGGATTTTTAAAAGTTTTTAAAAATTATGAGGTATTCAATACGGATTTTAAAAAGTTTTAAAAAAATCTTTAGGTATTCAATAGTATATGGATTTTAATATTCTATGGATTTTCATTGATTCTCTTTCAAAAATATAAACAGATTTCACTCTCCAAAATCTCTTCTAACAACCAGAGTTTCTACGTATTTTCTTAGAGAACTCTAAAGACGAAAGGTCAGAAGAAAAAAACTCTTCGTAATATTTTTTACATTTAAACAAATAATATTGTTCTATTTAAAAATTTATACTTTTCATCTAAACAACTATTTAAACAAGTAATATTTTTATATTTAAACAAATAATATTTTTTATTTAAACAAGTTATACTTTTCATCTAAACAAGTTATACTTTTCTTTTAAAAAAATAATACTTTTTTTTTAAAATAAGTAATACTTTTCTATTTAAACAAGTAATATTTTTCTATTTAAACAAGTAATATTTTTCTATTTAAACAAGTAATATTTTCATTACACAAGTAATAATTTTCTATTTAAACAAGTTATACTTTTCATCTAAACAAGTTATACTTTTCTTTTAAACAAGTAATACTTTTCTTTTAAACAAGTAATATTTTTCTATTTATACAAGTAATATTTTTCTATTTAAACAAGTACGGAAGCTAACTACAACAAATAACGAAATTGCTTTGTCAAAGCCAACTACAACAAAGAACGGAACCTAATGCATGGAGAACGAGTATTGATAAATCTATGTGGGAAATGAGGCCGAGGTATAACGGTGATGGAAATAAAGATGACGGGAATGAAGATGAGAATAATAATAATGAATAATAATGTATTTTTTTAATTAATATATTTTGGTATTTTTTTAAATAATTTGGATAAATTTTTTTTATATACATGTGTGTTCCTTATATATTTTCATCAATAGTTCCAGCGCCGGAGTCTATGGAAATCCATGTAAATCAATAAAAAAAAGTGTATTCCACAATCCTGTCAAGTCTATGAAAATCCATGTAAATTAATAAAAAAAAGTCAGGACAAACTTTGCATGGAGTCTATGGATTTTCTAAATCCACAAACTTTTTAAAGTCCAAAAAAATCTAATAGAATCTCAATAGAATACACCCCCTAAAGGTTTATTTGGCATAATATTGTATTCCCAATAATTTTTGTTGGCAAATTATGGTATTTCGAGCACATTTATCAAAAGAGAGGGGGTATTCATACACAAATTTTGTTCAATATAGTATTCCTTCCGTCCTAATTTTGATTGATCAAATACTCGTAGATACGGAGATTAAGAAAAAATAGAAAATAATAGTATTAAATGGTATAAAGTGAGTTTGGTGGAGGAAATAATAGTATTAAATAGTATTGAAATTTGTTTTATTTTTTTTAAAAAAAAAAGTCAAACCAAATAAAGACGTCTATTTACGGAAAGTGATCAATAAAAATTAAGACGGAGATGTACAATATTTTATAAATACTCAAACATTAATAATCGCGCCCCTATCGAAATAAATTAGAGTAGTCTAGTATGAGATGATCTTGAAATGGAGCTCTATTTAGATTGAATCATCCTCCCTTTTAAAGTTTTAAATTGAAGCTATATTTGCGCATTGGTCGGTATATCTTTTTTTACATCTATTTATTCAATCGTATGTGGCAGTTCTAAAATACTCTAATTTCTATCCGAGCATACGTGACAGTGACACTACCCAAATCTCCTAATTTAATTTTATAATTAATTTTTCTTTTAAAAATCAGATTACAAATACGATAAAGGCAAAAATCAATTATGGTCTGTTATTTAAAGATTTAGCATTTATTGTGACAAATATTTTTCCTATTTGATTTTAGTCAATATTCATAATTGGAAACACGTTATATTTAAAAATATATATTATTATTATTATTTATAATTTAGAAGCGAGTGTGAAAGGAAATACTCCATCTGTCCCAAAAGAAACGCGTTCTGATTTTAGCGTATTTTTTTTTATGGAATTTTTTTATTAGTATTTGAAATGATAAAATATTTTTTAAAGATGCATACAATAGATGAGAGATAGATATATAATACCCCTCTTTAAACATCGTTTTATCATTTGAAATACTAATAAACAACTCGCTCACAAAAACTCGATAATAAAGGTGGTGTGCACGTTTTTTCGGGACGGAGGTAGTATATCACATGTATATAATGGCAAAAAAATCATGAAATTATTTAATTTTAAATTAAGTTAATATTTAAAATGTTTAATGTAAAATTAATTGTAAAGTATATGGTGAACACATTTCACACAATGACATCAGTAAAATTGGATCGAATAAATAAAGGATATGATTTATTAATATAAAAATAGTATTATTTGTAATATTGGATGATATGATTTATATTACAAAAGAGGTATTAACAGTAATAATTGAATGATATGATTTTATACTCACTATGTCTCATATTTAATTGGACATTTTTCATTTTGATTTATCTCATACTTGTTTTCCATTTTCATAAATAGCATAAAGTTGTTGTGCTCAATTTAAATCATACCCTTCAAACATCTTTTATTTACAACATATATTATTGTAAGCCCCACATAAAATATATTTATATTCCCGAAACAAAGAGAAATCAATTTTATCAATAAAATAGAAATGTTTGAAATGCCCTCAATAAAATATCACTTTATCACCTCAAATATATTCACTCCTTCATCTCGTAGAGCATCCACAATGGTTCATCCAATGAGTGTTTAAACATTAGATGTATGAAAGTTGATGTCTAAAATTAATGTGGATGTTCTTTAATTTGGAGATAGAGTGTCATCCATCCAAAGAGATGGATGGAGAGAGAAAATATTTTTTTAGATAAAAATAGGTAGAAATGAGGTGAATGTGGGACGCACAAAAGGTGTATGAAGATGAATGATTGATGAATTATTGTGAGAGTGTGTTTAAACAATTGAATTTTTATAAATTAGTGGTGTGGAAATGATGTGGAGGAGAAAAAGTGGATAGATTGATGAATTTTTCATCCATCCATTGTGGATGTTCAACATTTATTATTTGCACGAGTTTAAATGTAGGAGATGTTTATTGGTACTAAAAGAGATAAAATTGTTTTTTTATGAGGATTGAAATGTAAGTAATGACATTTCTGTAAATTAAAGCTAAATAAAATAAAGTTGATTTTAGTATGAGAAAAGTAATGAAATATGATGTAATATAAAGATGTTTGAAGGTGTTTTAAGGAAATAACTATTTAAACAAAGGATAGGCTTTTTGAACAATGTTCAAATAAAAAGGGAACGAAGGAAGTAACAACTACTACATTAAATATCGTATAAATATTAAATATTGAATTGAATATGAAATGGAGGGAGTATCTATTGTTGAATATCTCAATCCTACGTGGCAATCCCAAAATATTTTAATTTCTATCCAAACCTAAATGACATTATCCAATTCTCATAATTTAATGTTGTAATTAATTTGTTTCTTAAAATTCTAATCATAAATTTAATTAAGGTAAAAATCAATTATGGTCCATTATTTAAGAAAAGAGATCACATATTCCATAATTAGTGTTCCACTTTATATTTCACAATATGAATGAATGATACACATTCCTGAATTTTGACATGTGAGGTATGTGACACAACCATGGTTGCAGAACTCGGCCTAAGCGGCCGTAGGCTGCCCCGATTTTGTCAAAATCAGTGAGAAAAATTGTTTTCGTTGCTAGGCGGATTTAGGCGGCCGTCTAGGCCGATTTATGTTAATTTATTTTGCAATTTTTTTTAAAAAAACATCGGACCTCCTAGGCGGCCATAATCCGCCCATCTAGCGATTTCCGACTTCTGCACCCTTGGACATAACTATGTATGCATTGTTAGATTGTGAGATATGTATACATTGTTCGATTGTGTTGCCATAAACTGGTGGTAGATTCATTTGGCTTGTCATACATTGTTTGTTTCTTAGTTTGGCTTGCCATATAAACTGTGTTGTTGACTTCCTTGATTAACAGGTTTGTGCAAGTTCAAGTTTTAAAACTTAGATTAGTGTTAGGGGTTAATTTCAATAAATAAGGGTTGGTTTTAAGGGATCATATTTAAGTTAAGAGTCTGTTGATTATTGCAGAACATATCCACAAAAGTCAATCTGGGTACAGGTATTCGTTGTTATTGTTGTGAAGGCAACATGATTTTGTGTCGTGCATGCAAATTCGCTACATTTCCTGACTGTTATTACTATAAATGTCTAAACAATTACAAACACTTAAAGAGCTTCATCTGGTGTGATAAGTTCCAAAATGCAACACACTCACTTCATATCCCTGGAGTAACTCCAAATCACTACTCATCCTGTACTAGTCCTTCATCATCAAGTTCATCATTTCGTAGAATGATGACCAAGAGAATTCTGAATGCTCACGTCGATCCCCTGTTAAGAGCAGTGTTGAAATGCGGAAAGACCTTACTGTCACTACTGATGCTGAAAAACACATTTATCCCCCAAATGGAGGCTTCATTTTTTGGATTCTCATTGGGAATAATAATGTGTTTGTTGGTTGTTGCTCTAGTAATGCTAGGCCTCTCGATTGGATTGCTCTTGTGGTCAATTTTATGAATGATTTGAATGATATCCATTATTCAAATGATTAAAGTAAGTCCACAAGTCACCAATTTCCTCAAACGTCGGTTAAATCGATGCCCAAGTCACCAGATTCACATGCATACAGTAGGTCTTGTATTTAAATCGCATGTTCCCCATATTCACATACATATTGTGGGTGTTTTCATTTCCTGTTACATTTCACTTCGCATGTTTCTTAAATCGATTCCTTGAATATGTCACACATTCATGAGGTTCGCATGTCATTTCGAGTCACAGAGATGAATACCTTTTTGCGGAGTCGTTGATGTTCAAGACTATTCTTCAGAAAACCCAAATCGGTCGATTTCTGTAAACAATAAAAAAAAGTCGACGATTAGTTACAACACACACCGAAATGAACTCAAGAAATTGAACAATTAGAATCAAAACTGGAGAGAAATTGACACTGGTTACGAACTAGGGTTTTCCACATGGAGGAAGAAAACGGCTGAGCTGATAAAATGAGAACTAGGGTTAGCGAATTGCTATCGCGGATGATTTATATCTCAGAGGGGCAATTTCGACATTTAACTATTCAAACAGTGGCCCCTTAATCGCTTGATTGCGTATCATACCTGGGTGGGGCTGATTGCGTATTAATTGACCTGTTAAAATAAAAGGGGCCAATAATTAATCTCAGGCCTGCAAGATGTGAACCAAACAACATAATAAGCCTAATAGGAAAAATTATTAGTGCGATTGGGGCCTATTCTATATCTAATTTGAGGGACTTCTCCAGTGGCTACATTACCTAATTCATACTATTTAAAATTCTATTTTTCTCATTATTTAACATTTTTTAAATTTATAATAAAATGTAATCTTATCTTAACCGCATCTCTTTAAATTTATTTCAAAAATTAATTTTCACGTGCAACAATGTTTAATTTTCATTATTCAAATATCCAATTTTCTCATTATTTTGTATTTTTAAAATTTTTAATCAAATGAAACATCATTTTAATCGGCTCAAAATTCTGATTTTTCATTATTTAACATTTTTTTTTAAAATTAAAACTTTGAAATCTAATATTATATTAACCACCCGAAAAAACCACTCTCACTACCCTTCTTCCTTTTTCGATGTTCTGCATTTTTATTCTTCATTAAATTTTAATTAAAAATTTCAATTTAATCTCATCTTAATAGGCCCAAAATTCTATTTCTCTTTTTGTTCTTTTTTTTTTGGAAACGCAAGATAACAACGAAATTAAAGACACTGGACATCAGCCAGTACTGAGAGACATCCCAAACAGTAGGACCGATCTTCCCGACTTGATTAAGCACGTTTTAGTTTAAAATGATAATGTGCAATTTTCTTTTGTGAACTATTATTATTATTATTAAATTGAATCAGTCTGATTAATTAAAACTTAAAATAAGTGATCTAAAATTATTAAAATTTCAAATTATGGACTAGTTGCTCTAAATTGGGATTGACAAAAACTTTTATAAATCTGGTTCATGGTATGAATTCGGGACAAATCTAAGTTATCTAACTCATACATTATAAATGAGTCACATATAATTCGCACCTCTTTCTCTTCTCCTACCATCCCCTCACGCGAAAATTGTCCCTTCCTTTACCTTCACGCGAAATCAAGTCCCTTTCGAGCGCAGGGTAATGCCACCACACTGAAAACGCCTCCATACCCACGGACCTGAGAAAACACCGCGCCGCCTCAGAAAATCGCTGCCATAGGTACTCATTGAAATTTTTTGTTCATTATAGATTCAATTATTTCATTAGCCAAATTTCTTTAAACACCAAATTATAAAGGGTTAATAACAAATTGCAATTTATTTACTATGTACTAATAAAAATTTATAAATTTCAACCCCGACTCATATTTTTTTAAATCTTTCTATTGGATTTTTTTAATTTGATGTTTGTAAAATACTTTCTGGCATTGTGGTATACACAATATATAATTTGTAATTATATTTAGCCAAAAATTTTATAAAATATGAATTGCAAATCATAAACGGTCAATTTTTATTAGTTCAAATTGCATTTTATTAAAAAAAAAAAAGTATAAATTACAATTTATAAAAATTTCAGGAGCCCAGGTTGCAATAATTAACCCAATTACAAAACACATCAAAAATCTAAAAGGTAATCCTCCATAACGGAAATCAGGTATTATGCAACTAAGGAATCTTGGAAATTTCCGACCCTCCGTCTCCGACCGGCGACTGCCCCTACAGCCGCTCCAAAACAGTTCTGATTTTCTGCATTGTGGCTGTTTGGGGGGCCTGCAACCGACAAGAATCCTTGCAGTAATCAGAAATGAAATTTGGTGAACTGGTTCAGAGAGGAAAAACAACTGCTAGGTTTAACGATCAGGGTCGTGGGATTAGAAATTGCTACCCTCCGCATATCCCCACTAAAAGGATAAGTAAAAGGGGAGACTGTGAAATTAATCTCGGAAACAGAAGGATGGGCTTTAGCGGCGGTACACCAGCACCAATCACCGGACTACATACCAACAATTGCATTGGTGGCGGCGGCGGCAAACTCGGGCCAATTCGGCGGATCTCTGCCCAATCCCTCTAGTGGTACTCCTCTCGAGCTCTTGATTTGATCTATTTGTGATTTTTTTATACTTTGTGTTCAGTATAAGTGAGAGTGAGTTGTAGCAATGGCTATCACACATGGTGCTTTATGTGTCTCTGCATTGTGTTTGTTCTTGGTGTTGATTATGATTGGGGTAGAAAATTTGAATTAGTTGCATTCATGCAAATGTAGGTTTGTATCTGTGTTTTTTATAGCTTTATTCATGCGAGATAACATGTGGGAAATGGTTTCCTTTATATGTTTGTCTATCTGTGGGCGTACAACGTGACACCAGTAATCCGAATTTCATTAAGTTTGTGGGTTGAGTGCTGAGGGGAAATTCGTGGATGTATTTGGATAGTTTTGGTAGGAAGTTTGCGAATGTAAAAAGGAGCCAAGTATAGTACGTAGCAAATACTTCCATCAACAGATTGCAATAATAAAGAGAAGTTTGTGTTCATTTTTTCAGTTCTAAGTTCACCGTTTTGCACGAATCCTCTTCATTTAGCAACTAGAACTAACATTCATCAAGACAACAATAGTAGCGTATAGTTATTTTTTCTATTTCTGTCATTCTTTCGCTACTACCTAACTACAAGTTAACTAGCTGGTACGTTCACCTCGATTTAACTGTTTGTTACTTGAAAGTGCATAATGTATTCACATTTTCCTAATGAGCTACTCTTAACGCTGCAGTTCTTTACTATATAAGATGTTATTTTAAATGCACATTAAGCTGTATATTTTTCCATCAAAAGGGTTCAAGTGCTTTTAAGGAGTTATTGTACAAGCTTCATATTGGTTCTTATGGTTGTAAATGAACAAGAGAGTGTTTGAAGACATTGGTGGAGCCACCATGTAGAGGCAAGGTGGGGCAATTGCCCCACCTCAATTTTCGTTGCGAAGAACTGTATATACCTTTCAAAAAATTTAAATCTTATAAATACTTTTAATATTATGAGAAAATAGAGTATTAAGTACAAAATTTCATCGAAAATAATTTAGTTCTTAAATAGTAAGGATTGACTACGAATTGCCTACAAATTTTCTTAATCATATAGACATTTTCAATCCTCAAATTACAAACTACTCCAAATTACAAAAATAAGTACTTAGGGAAATTACAAACGTGTAGGCAATTTGCTCGTAGGTAAGTTGTTTGCCTTTAAGAACCCTAGGAAATATGTTTGCCTACTAGAATGTTGAAAATCAGCAGGCAATTCGTAGGGTATTTAAGTGCAGAATTTTGTTGGAATATTCCTTAGTTTTATTAGAAAAATCAATTCTCTTATTGTAGTAAATTAAATACGGTGATGAATGAATGAATTATAATTCAGCATACCGTCGTGGTCAATTGTAATTCAAATTATTAATAAATTATAATTACTTTTTATTTTATATTTTTTTAATCTATTCTTTTTTGCTTGCCTTAGATAAGGGTTTGCAAAGGTATTGAGGTGTCCTTAGATAAGGGTTTGCAAAGGTCGTAAGAATTCAAATTTTGTTTTTATTGGATATTAGTTGTATCTGGTGGATATTAGTTGTATCTGGTGCATTACACGCACCCATAATTTCTAATTAATAAAATTTCAGTTTCTCATGTTTGCTTTATTCAATACTTCAACTAGTTCAAATTAAGACTTAGGAGGACCGGTATCTTACTTCCTTTTTGTTACATTTAATTATTGTAATTAAGAATTTGAATAAGTTTACCAAATGATTGTAACTTTTTTCCCCCCTGAAAAGAAGAGCCATGTTTCAAAGTCAGTTTATTTTTATTATTCTTTTGCGCCCAACACAAGTCACTGACCAAACAAGTTAAATGTGACAAAATTAGTTAAACCAACAAACAAATGGAGTGTCATAATAGAATTCTGGGTTTATAAGATGTTGTAGATTCGTTAGGTGACCAGTTAAAAAGGTCATGCTTTGGAAGAAAATAATTATATATAGCTCTTGAACCAGTTCAGAATTTCTTAATGTAAGACATCTTATGGATATCCTATGTCCCAGATAGGCAGATACCCATTTCCTCACATCAAATTCTCTCCTGTTCTTGTTAAAAGTTTTTTTTTTCCTTTTCCGTCGTATAAATATTTCCTTACTTTCAAACGACACCATTATCTGTGTTGCGTTCAATAACTGTGTTAATAGTCCTAACAGCCGTCACATGGGGTCCATCTCATAAATATACCCTATGTATGCTTGTTAGGGATGGAGCGGATGGGGATGAGGATGTGAAAAAAAGTGGATGGGGATGAGGATGTGAAAAAAAGTGGATGGGGATAATCCAATGAATAACAAATGTGTTTGGTTAGGGATGTAGGAGTAGGGTGGATGGAGAGTTATGTCAAATAAAAAGTGATGTTCTCCACCCGTCCCGGTATAAGTTTATCCTTTCTTTTGGGCTCTTTGATTAAGGAATAATAGTAAAGTAATAAATTGTGAACCAATAAATTTCAACACCTGCAAATAAACATGTAGAAGACGAGAAAAATAAGGTAAAACATATATTTCTTTAGAATTTGTGGGTTACAACTCTCGTTAATCTCTTGATTCCTCTCTCTAAAGGGGATACCGGGGTCTCAACGACTTATTCCAGATTTTTTGGATTTTTAGTAGTAATGGAGTCGTTTGTGACTTATTCCACTAGATCTAGAATTTGACCTACAATTTGGTAGTAGGGAGGCAATGGGGTCGTTAATGACTTATTCCATCTCACATCTGGCCTAGTGAAACTATATTTTGACTCTCCTATTTATAAGAGTTTCATGACTTAGAAAACAAGAAAAGAATATTCTTAAAAGAAAAGAATATTCTCAAATCTATGTAAGGAAAATATAATTCCAAATCTGAGAGAAAAGGAAAAGATAATCTCAAATCTTGGAGTTATTATTTTATATTTTTATCTCCAAAATTAGAATTATAACAAATATATGACACTATTAAATTTAATAAAATTTAAGTGTCTACATGAACTTTTGTTGAAAAGTAAAGGGTACTTTTGCAAATTGGGAGGGAGGAAATAGATGTGTGGAGTAATGAGTGACATTTTTGTAATATTGTGTGAAAAGTGAGGATAAGAATTATGGGTAGTGGAGTTACATTTTCCATTTATGGAATGGGGAACTTATTGTGGGATAAAAAACGAAAGTAGGAAACTTATAGTGGGACAGAGAGAGTATTATTTTTACTATTGAGTGAGTGAGAGAAAAGTGATGATGTGATTGTAATTAGTAGAAAGAATGAGTGGGTGAGAGAAAAGAAGGAGAGAGTGGTCTTTTAGGATGAAATGTAACTAGGAGAGATAATGAATGAGTGATAGAATAGTGGTGATGTGATTGTGTTGTATTTAGTGAAATATAGATGTGTAGGTGTATTTTATAGGGATGGATGTGGAAGTCGGATGTGAAAATCCAAAAAGTGGATTGACTATGGATGTGCACATCCGTCACCAAACACCACCTTTATGTCCTGGGTAGTATCGCCAAAACGAAATATTTTTTAATTTCTGCATTTCTCTTAACATACGAATTAGAGAATCTTTCCGCGTGTTCTTCATAAAATTCATTCTCAAGAAATTGGCCATGGCTAATCTTCAGAATTCTATTTCTGGTGATTACGCCTCAAGAAGTTATGGTTATGATTACATAGGACATTGCCTAGAAATTTCCAGGTTTTTCTATAAATTTAACGTTTGTTTTCCTGTTTTCTGAATGATGTCGATGAATAAAAATGGAAAAACACCCTCTTAATGGGGTTTTTTTATGTCAAGTTGATTATGCATTCTGAATGTGTTGGAAGTATTGGCGCTGTAATAAGAATTTATATGAAATCAAAATCTTTCTATGTAAGATGTTAAGAGTTGGAAATGATCTAGATAGATTCTTTTTTGTGCCTGATAGAGAAAAAATACATCTTCCTATAACGCGGGTATTGAGGATCACTGCAACTTATTTTGCTGTCAATTTATTACATTCATATTACTCGGGTGATGGGGATTTACATTATATCTTCAAGTTTTGTTTTTTCTTGGATTTACTGTAATCTTGTAAGTAACTGATAGTTGTTTAGTTCTCCAAGGACCTTAATTTTTCATTTAATATTGTACTTTGGTGATAGCAAATTGTAAAATACGCTCTATTTTTTTAAGAGAGTGAATATACAAATTCAAGGTCTGAGGCGGGTCTCTTTGTTTCCTTGTTTGTTATGTTATTCAAAATCATTTAATTTATTGTACCCTCATAGTGATGAGGTCGTATACATTTTTTTTTAATGATGTCCAATCAATCTGGTGGTAGTCAATATCTTTTTTATCATAAAAAAATTAAGGGACTATAGCTCCTGTGAAATTATTTTCTTTGGTGGTTTATTGAACCACATTGATCTGCAGTTTACTCTAATGTACTTCTCATTTCAGTAAAGATGTTTTATATACTCTCTTTACCCTTAAATGGGTTATAAAAGGTATTCTGTGTTCTTTTCAATATTTTTGGCTGCAGCACTACTCCTAGCTATAGTTACTTTTACATTTATGCACTAAGTATTTCTGGCTGGATATGTTGTGTTTACTATTCTTTGGTTTCACTTTTATGGGAAATGCAGACTGATTGATGATTCTATTGCGAAGCATGTGTTCCCTAACACAGGTGGAATGTTGCCTTCACTTATAAAAAAGGTAATGGATTTCTCACTGCTTGTTTGGATTTTCAAAGCAACGTATCATAATTGAGTTTACTAGATAAGATAGTTAAGAATGGGCAATAAAATATTTAGTTTCGATATGGGGGTATACACATTCTAATATTTATTTTGCTGATAATTCTTTGTTTGCTTCTTTGAGTATTACTTTTTTGTTTATGAAAGTGTGGTTTGCTATTGATGGAGATGAAGATATGCATTGTTTTATCATTTGTAATCTCTAGGGTATCATTTGATTTATTACCTTTTATTTATAGTTATATTTATGTAAATTAGATTGTTCTTAGGATTCTAGATATCTGTAGGTAGTAATTGTAACCTATTATAATAAATCAATACATATTTTCATCTCCATCGGTGGTTATACATGACTCTATTTCCATTTTTAAGCACATTCACCCTCATAATTGTTCCTTTCATGTACTTTCTTCACTAAATTGAATGTCCATTAGACCTCGTGTTTTCTCCTAAATTATTGTGAATAATTGTTAATGTTGTCTGTACTATCTTCATTTCCCCATATTCTTTCTTCTTTAGTTATGGCTTTTGATAAGCCAAAATTTTGTATTGTCTTCATATAGTCTGTTAACTTATGGTGTAAAGCATTTTCTTATTCTGTATCAAATAATTTCATGTTGTAAGGCGTGCCGAAGTAAGAGTAACCACCACCAGCTAGCAGCTCTTATGGCCTTGATGAACTCCGCTCTGGTAAAATTCTTTCGACCAACCAATATTTAATGTTATCTACAATTCTGCTTATTTTATGCTTCAGTTGAGCCTTTTTACATAGTCTCTGGTATAAATGCATGTTGTGTATTTTACTTTTCCTCACTTTTATTATTTTGTGATGACTGTAATGTGATTAAGTCAATCATGTCGAGTGATAAATCAATAACAAAGAAACAAAAAAAGTGAGAGTCTTAAATCCCATCGACTCTTCACGACGTAAAGGTGCACCTATAGGCCTGCACCTTACATGCCCAAACCACCTTAAACAACGCTCTTGCATCTTCTCTTCAATAGAACCAACACCTAAAATTTATAGAATTTCTTTTTTCTCTGTCCTGGTTTACCACACATCCAACGGAGCATGCGCATCTCCGTCATACTCATTTTGTGTATGTTAGTACTGGGTGCCCAACATTCTGTCCCATATAGCAAGACTGGTCTTATGGCAGTCCAGTAGAACTCCCCTTTCAGCCATATTGTTTCTATTATTGATGTCACTATCTATTTTTTTATCTTCCTGAATAAGCAAATCCAGATATTTAAATTGCCTACCCGTAAGTATTTCATTTTCACACCCTTGAGTGAAATATACCTGTCTCAGTGTCTACGACTGCTAATCTTGCTCTCCATATATTCCGTCTTCGATCTATACACACTAAAACCCTTTGATTCTAGTCTCTCTCCATAGGTCTAACTTTGCGTTGACCCCTGCTTCTGTCTCCTCAGATAATACGACGGCATTTGCAAAAAAACACGGTCTTGTATATCTCCAGTCAGCTCATCCACAACAGCACAACCATAAATTGGAGTGGACCTAAGGCAGACCTTTGCTGTAGCCTAATAGTGATAACAAATTCACCGGTTGTACCTTCGCAAGTTCTAACATTTGATATTGTGGGTTATGCTTGTCTTATGAAATCAAATGCAATGACAGTTAAAACAATAAAACGATAAACAACACAAGAGATTTTATAGTAAATCAGAGACTCGGTTCATATCCACTCTTCCCCTATAAGTAGGGGTAGTTCCTTAAACTGAGGAATCTTGATTTTAAGTGCTAAGGGACACTGGTCAGTCACTTCTCCCTTCAAGGTATTCAACTATCTGGAATCTAGAATGAGTTTTATTCCTTTACAACCACTCTTTCAGGCAAATCTAATGTAACTTACTCAATCACTCACACTTCCTAACACTCGAAGGTAGGGGTTTGAAATATAATTCCAACTAGGTGAGAGATCTCTTACAAATGAGTTGAGGATGGGAAGATCTCTCTAAGTTTTGAACTTTTTCGTGAAGGCTTAGAATACAAATGATGAACACCATGGAGTTCTTGCTTGAATGCTTTGGTGTTCTTGGAAATTGCTTGAAGAATATGAATAGCTTGATCACTTGCAGAATTCCCGTAACCTTACAATCTTCCTTGGAGAAATGCATGCATACGCATTTGCTCTTTTTAAGGTAACATCTCAGCTGCTCCTCGTACTTCTAGAACCGTGGGGTCTGATGCAGTCAACTTTATATCAGAATCTGTACAGGTGTTGTAGACTTTTCGTTGGCCCGTATAAGAATGTGTCTAACAGATCTCTCAAGTCAACTGACAGCTTGATTTTGATAGATGAACCGTTAAGTAGAAATCTCCTTTTTGTCTTCTTGTCTTGACTGCGTTGCACAAAAAGGTGTTTTTAATGATCCAAATTTAGCAAGTCATTTTTTGGATCCATGTTTAAGTATGGCCTGTCTGGTTCAGTTTTTTAGGATTTTTTTTAAGGTACTAATATAGGCACAACAAAGGCTTGAACTAATGTCATGTGAAATTTGTCTTCTTTAACTTCCAACATGGTTTTAGCGGTCTGCCGGTCTCCTATGAGTTTATCTTTTGTCGGTGTTTGCATGAATCCGGGATCTAAATTTAGATACCAACTCTTTCTCACTAATTATTTATCCATATTTTATATGATAGAGTGCTTGTTATATGGGACTGGTTTCTACAGAAGATTACGGAGAGCTTGTGAAACTGGCTAAGGAGGTCTTTCAATATTAAACTATTACATTCTATCTTTCTTCTAAAGACTGTATATGTAATTATCCAATTTTTTGAATGTATAGATTGCAAACAGTGTGGAGAGTGATTTGAACAGGAAGCCTAACCAAACCTCTCTTTCAGTAATCTCGACAATTATGTCAAGGTGTGCTAAATACTACATTTAATCCTATTTTATAGTTGATACTACTTTTCAGTGTATTATATGAAAAAAGTTCCATATATTTTATAGCTTATTAGCTGCGAGGTGCTCGAGGCTATTGGTTGTGTGCCTTTTTTGTGTTTACTCAGGTGTATTTTTTAAACCACTTTTACTTTCCAGATCTTCTTCACCCTATAATGTGGTTTATGTAAATAAAAAACCATTTCCGACAAAAAAATTATTTGAAAGAAAACAAAGGCGGGATCATAAACAAGAAATGGTGTTGGATTTAGGCCTAGGGTTTAAGCAAAAAATTGGTAAAGAAAGAAACAAGAGTGCTGCCCCTATGCTCTAGGTTCTTTTTCCTCTTTTTTTCTTTGTGAATCTTATCTCTGTTGCTGCAAATTTTAATTATGATGAGAATCAGAATTGGACTATAGATTATGTGCCGCATTTGCTACATTTGATGTTTTTTGTGAGTTAATGGAGTCTAACTTCGCAATGTTTGTGATCATCTCATGTTTACCATATGCTCTAATGTTCATTGGTTGACTTTTGGGTATTATATGTGATTTCAGGTGGTACTAAAATTTTCCTTTTGTAGGACAATATGTGTCTAATATGTTATACTAGTATATAAATGATTAATAGTGAAAAAGGACAAGAGGTGCACCTTTAACAACTATGTAAAATTTGTAAGATCATGGTTTCTGTGATTTGCTTGACCAGATAGTTTTACGTAAAGATGAAGACTTGAATTCAGTGGCTTATTTGTTTCTCAATACCGGAAACTGTTTTGACAAGGACCCTAGTTTTTTGTTCCCAATATTTTTGTTCTTTATGATCTCAAATATCAACATTCATCTTCCGTGGTTAATAAAACTCAAATGTTGCAATTTATGATGAGTTTTTCGGAAAAAACCTCAGGTAAATTTGATCCAGAATTCCGCGTGATCCTATCTATCTGGTGTTAGGTGTTAGAGTTAATAAATCATTTTTATGTTCATATTGGACCTTTGTTTATGTTGTTCCATAGATACAAACGAACTAGCAAAGATGTGTTGATGAAATTTCCTGTTGATGGGGATGATTGTTATACTACTACTCCAAAATTTTGATGCTTAATTCTTGGTTTCTTTATCGTGTTCATATGTTTTTCCTCGTAAACTATTCCTAACCTGCTCTCTCGATTCAAGTCATTTTTCTTGCTTGCAACTGAAATAACCTGTATATGAGTATGTGTGCAGATTCTACCCAAGATTTCAAATGGATCACGATCATATATTTGGTTTTCTTGAAGCCAAGGTAGTTATTATCCTGCCGTTCCCCTATCCATGTTTTATGTGTTTTTTTTGCTGATAGTGCTCTTGTGCATTTTGTTTGTTGTAGTCTGGGTACCATAATTATGCGCGTGACTTCCAGATCTCAAAGGATTTAACGTATTCTCCAGGAGATAAAATTGTAAGCATGCCAACTGTCATTCTTGTTTTCAAATTTATATTTGAGAAAGTGCTTGTGTTTTCATGACTGGTCATCTGATGGATGTATGATTTGTTGATTTGTAGTTAAGGCTGTTTATAGTGTAATTTATTGTCATTCAAAAATTGCTTGAATCAGTTGGGATCTCTTCAATACATGAGAATGGGGATAACTAATGGGCAATGAATAATTAAAATGTGAGCTAGATGGATCACATTTTTATCTTATCTGTGGTTGTAGATAGGTCACATGTTGTTTACCTTTTACTTCTGATGAATTATTAGGAATATAAGCTAGGGAGCCGTAACTTAACCCAAAACCATGGTCAAAGGTTAAGGATTGACTCCCACTTATATACCCTTCCACACTTTCATGTGGAACTGATGTGGGATCGTAACATGAATGCTTACTATTTTTTTCACTTTAACTGTCTTCAAAAATGAGTTCCATTCTTTTATGTATGTGTTTATTCTCAGCAAACATACTGTTTGTCTAATCCCACTTCCTATTTGCGCTCTTTCTTATCTTTTTATCATATTACTTCTTATTGTCATTTTGAACATATTACATTGATACATTCATAATTTAGTAAAACCCAAAGTGTGGATTCATTCTCACCACAGCTTGTGATGTCTGCGGATAAGTGTTATCAATTGCAGGTGTCACACTCTTTCGACAACATAAATGACGAACGTTCCTTCTTTACCATTAAAATGAGTCTGACTGCTAGTATTTGTGGGAATATTAAGGGCCCGCTTGGTTGGGGGTAATGGAAATAATTCCTATTAATACTGCTTGGTAGTTTTGATACACCCGTAATGGAAATAGAAGAAAGTAATTGATTACCCTACTTTCATTACCTAATTTCACCCTCACTCAACTCTCTTCAAATGATACCCGTTCTATATGAATTAACCAAGCAATAACAATGCAATCAATAATCCCACAATGATTTACCCCTTAATGATACCCATTACCATTACCATTCCCGAGTTGTACCAAGTGGACCCTAAGTCTTTTTCTCCTTTCTACTGCTAAGCCATCTTAGATAACAGTTGGTTGAAGATACAAGGGATGGTAAAGGGTATTATCCTTTTTATCGTATTGTTTTAATAGAAATTAGAATTTTGCTTGGTGTTTGCCGAATTTTTTAAGAATGGAATCAACTTATCTTTTAATATTTTCATTTATAGAACAACATACTTAAATTATTTTTTTGTTTAAAGAATAGAACATTTTTTTTTTAGAATTTTATTCAAAGGAATAAATTAAAAAGGATTTTAGTTCAATTTTTTTGGGGTAGAATGATCAGCCATTCAACCCAAAAATTCAAGGTATCATGGTTTCCTAGTTTTTGGATATGAAATCACTGCAGCGAGGAAAGAAAGTGTTGTACCAAACACCATTTTCTCATTCCATTCCCATTTCCCACCTATAAAGTCTCCAACCAAGCAGCCCCTAGTCTGCAGTTCAATTTGCTTATGGGAATAGATACTAGTCTGGATTTTTAATTATTGTAATGTTTCCATCAACTTGTATTTACTTCAGATTCATGAAAATGATAGGCATCGTTGGACCTTTCATTTTGTGTTGTTTTTCATCTGATATAGCTTTTTCCTGCAGAGGTTATTTGTTGTCCAAAAGGATAATATTGAGACATCTTCCTGCCTTGTTACTCCTGCCAAAGTAGAGTAAGCTGTTTTCTTCCCCCACAACCACCAATTAATGCTGGATTTATTTTTTTCTTTGTTTTAGCTTTAGGCCTGTTCACAAACTTTGCTTTTGATCTGCAGCTTTTTCTTGAATGGAATGCTAGTGGACGGACGGAACAATTCATTTCTGGTTTGCTGCAATATTAAACAATTAAATTAGATGTCATTTTGCTTTAGTGATTTTTTTTTTGCGTGAAAGTTCTACTTGTAATTTTATTTTTCCTAATAGGATTCAGGACCACAACTTCCAACAGACATTACACCTTTGCTGAAAAGTGGAATCAATCTCCTTCAAGCTTTTGGTGACTTTAATGGTACTCTTACTTCTAATATTACCTGACTGATCGATTATGGTGTTGAATATTCCAAAGGTGCTTACTCCTGATATTTTTTTTATTCTATAGGAAATTATATTTTAGCCGTTGCTTTCATGAGTGAGTTGCCAAATCCTGATAGTGCCTCTCTTCAAGATTATGAGCATGCTCCTGTCACTGTGGATGCAGGTCCCCTTTTTAATATAGAACAATTTAGATTGAGAATATCTCATTATTTTTCTTGAACAACAGTAATGTTTGGATAAGAAATTGCTCTCCTTAGTATTTATCGTCATTTTTTTCTCTATTTAGATTGTGAATTAATTGAAGGGTTATCACAGATATCACTGAATTGCCCTATTAGGTACGAATTACTCATTCAGTTTTATGTTTTCCCTCTTCAATTCCTAACTTAGTTGTTTATAGAAAACTTTATCATTTACATTTAAGCATCCCATTCTCTCTTGTATCTTATGCAATGTGTAGATGCTCTATTTTGAGAACCTATTACTACACAAATATGAAACTCCAATACATTATCCTACTTATTGTTACTCACCATTAAATATTCTTTTTAATCTCCACCAACCTAAATTTTGGTGTATTCACTTTGATGGGCTGATTAATCTGTTTTTATTCTTAATCTTGACAGCTTCATGCATATTAAAACTCCTGTTAAAGGACGGTCGTGCAATCATATTCCGGTAATTCAAGATTACATAATTTTAGCATATTATGTTCGAAATTGTTGCTATACCTTTTCGTTTGTTACGTTATAGGTGATGTAGAGATAGGTATTCCTTCTTATAATGCAATTATGGTTCCACAGCCTTTGAATTAATTTGTAATGAGTTTTTTCATTTTTCTTGCTTTATTCCATAAATAAAAATATATACTGTGCTACTGCAGAGTTATCTCAGATGCATATTCTATTAAGAAATTTAGTTTTATCTCATGGACCTTGTTTATATCATTTCTTGATAATTTACCTGTGTCCATTAACATACTTTTCTTTTTTGTGTAGTGTTTTGATTTTGACAACTTTGTGGAGATTAACTCAAGAAGACCACACTGGCGCTGCCCTAGTTGTAATAAGCATGTGTGCTTCTCCGATATCCGCCTTGACCAAAACATGGTTAAGGTATGTAAACGCTAATTAATATTCCTAATTGTATTTTTATAAATTTAGATATTGAACCTTCAGGCATTTAGATCCCTAACTCTTAAGAAATGGCGAACTTGACTAATAGCTCATTATAGGATTGATAAAAGAATCTGATTTAACTGGTATTTCACAAATAGTACACTACTTGTTCATCATTCTTAAGGGGGCACTTGGTTCAAATTCAAATTCTTCAATGGGAATATATGGAAATGGGAATCATTGAATAGTGAATTACAATGTGAATGATGATTACATTTTTAGTGTTTTGCTCTAATCTTGGAATAAGTGAGGACAAAAATGAATGTCGGCTGAGAAACAATTGAATGATTGAGAAGAGATGATTATAGGTGGGATAATAGTTAACAAAAAATGAGGGAATGATTAGCTTATTTTGAGTCTCGTTATCCTATGCGGAGTATGATGAATTGTTTTATCTTTTATTCTCATTAACCACAATAATTACCCCGTGCTCGTTCTCATTACCATTCACTCATTGAAGAGTTTTGAACCAGACACCTCTGTAGTAGCTAAACCAGAAAGGCAAACACTCAAATGCACCCGTGGGCATTTTTAAATGACATCAGTTGTTTAACTAAAATGTATCAGTCGGTCATTGTTAGTTTGTTTTTATTGAATAATATTAGCTGTTTTCATAGAACAGTAACACAAGTGTCACTCAAACAGAAAATTCGGAAACAAGTTATCATCATAGTCGTGCATTTTACGAGGTTATTACTTATTGACTATCTGTTATGATATTGGGTCATTCTCAGCTCCTGAAAGAGGCCGACCCCAACGCCTCGACTATAACTCTCAACCCAGATGGGTCATGGGATCCTGCAACAAAAAGTGACGATACCATAGAGACGCTCAAGGATATGCCCTCGAATACTGCACCCCCACAACCTGCCGATGTGGTGGATCTGACTCAGGACGATGATGATGATCTGACGTATGCCATTCCTACACACCAACCTGACCAGGCCAGAATTCAGAAGAACAGAGAAGTTGGGGCGGGTGACCAAAGGGGCAGTGACGTGGCCAGTACATCACGAGCATTGGGTTTGAGGTGGGGGTCAGGGCGGTTGCGTGGGTCCCTCTACTGGCAGGGTTATAATGGTTACTACAAGCGGGCGATTACTGTGCCTATTCAGCAAGCTGGAGCAGCAAGAGCAAGGCCGGCTACATCGGCTAATAGCAGCAGCAACTCATCAGGGAGGAAGTAGTGACTGTTGATTTTGTTTTAATTTGTTCATGATGACTACATGTTTTTGACTTCTTTCACTGCAAACTATTTTCTTCTTCTTCACCCAGCCTTTTAATCCCAAAGAATTAGGGTAGGCTACGGCCTACGTGAACCAATAATAGAGTTCAAATTCTATAATTGGCTCATGACATGGTGATGTGTATAGTTTTACATGGGCTATCAGCCTGTCCTGTAAACCTACTCTTTTGTTCTGGCTTGGGACAGACAGTGATAACTCCCCGGGGGTGTTCAGTACAAACTATTTGATGTCAGTAAAAATAATGTCTATTTATAAATATATGCTCCTTCCTATTCTGAATAAATGTCATTTTTGGATGAATGTACATATATTAAAAAAATAATTGATTTTTTTCATTTACCAATTGTTTGTCATTTATCTAAATATTTTAATAATTTTAAGGATAAATTTGAAAGAAATGCAGTTAATTTATATTAAAAATAAAAAATATAATCCCAGCTTATACAATGTCATGTTTGAAGTTTCCAAATGGTGTCCTTGATGATATTAACTCTATGATCAGGGGTTCCTGGTGTTCTTCCAACGAAAACTACAAGAAGATTATCAATTGGTTTTCATGGTCGTCCATAGATTTTATGATATCGTTTCTTGGTTTTAATGAGATTTTTTTTGAGAATTGTGTTAAATACCTACTTTTAATATTGAAAAATTTATTTTACCCACTTGCAACTATAGAAAATTTATTCGGTCCATTCTTAATTTTGAGACATAAATACCCTTAACAAGTGTGTATAAAATATAGAAAGTGTTGAAAGTTTGAGGGTCATAAACAGCGCCCTATATCAATTCAATTTATTAATAATTATGTTAATTATTGTTGATGTTGATGTTGCACGGATGTTGTTCCAGATGTTGAACAACATTCTGCACAACATCATAAATTTGTCATTTCTCCTAACATTGACTCCGTTTTATTAGATGTGTTTTTTATGTTTACATGTTGAAGAACAATTTGGGATATTGTCAAGCGGTTGCATGGAAAGATCAAAAATTTGGTGGATTCTTGTTGGGGATTATCTTTTTTACTTTGTAACATTCGATTAAATTGTTTATCATCGATTTTATTAGATTGAATGTTATTTTTTTCTTTGCATAAGTTTTCAATAATTACATTTTACTGCGGTTAATTTAGTGATACCCCAAAAGATTAAATTAATATTGTCACGCCATTTACGATGGAAATGAACAACCATTGATGGAGGTAAGAATACCAAGAAAAGATCATGGGTGGTTACATAGGACCAAGATAAATTCTTGAGATAGTGGAAAAAGAATTTAAATCGTTGGCTGTCCACACCTTAAATGGATAGGATCAATAACTATTGCTTTGACTTATCATGGTCCTAATGTTCAATAAATTGGGCAATATTATTGGTCACATGTGATTCTTAAGATTTATTCAAAGTTTGAGTTAAAAATGAAATTTGCCCATTTGCTCTAAAATCTTGCAAGTGGAATTACTTTCCAGAGGATAATAATGTTGAACATCAGGACAAAAGATATTAATTAACGGAAAAGCTATTTCAAAGGGCACTAGATAATCTTAAACACGGGAAATAATGACCAGGAGCCATATTGTGGGGTTAAGATGGATAGGTAGTGGGATTAATTAATATTTATGGGCTTAATTATATTGTGCTATTCAAGATCCATTAGAAGGTCCAATCTTAATTCTCCTTGGTATAGTCAATAACCTAAAAGGTGATTAAAATAAAATAAATATTGTTGCTTATATTTCATTTTCGAAAATTATGGATAAAAGAGGAGAAAGATTTTCTTTGAATTTTGTTATTATGTATTCTTGATTCAAGAAATTTTGTCTTATTCATTAAGTATTTTCGAAATTTTTGGATTTTCTTGATTTTCTTGAAAAGTTTATGAATAAGATTTCAAATACTAGAATATCTCATAATTGAAGAAGATCTAAATCTTGAATTTTTTCAAATTTTAAAAATTATACCATAAAATGTGGTTTTTGTGGAATATTTTTAATTATGGGAAAAAGAATATATGGGATATATTTTTCTTGCCCACATTGAAAAACCACCAAAATTTCGTGCCCTTTATAAATAGGATGATTAGTTCATTCCCAAGTACAATGTAAGAGAAAATATTTTTTTTTTTTTTTCCTTTTGTTAATTGTTCATGTATCCTCACTTGTTTGTTATACTTGGGAGATGTTTTTTAACCATGAGGTTAAGCCATCCCGAGAGGTACGCGTAGTCGTAAACCCGATTATAGATATGCATGATATGTTGTTGCTAAACAATATAGATTTTTCAAATCCTTTAATGAATTAAATTTGTTTTAAATATTCACCCCGAATAGATCCAATCCCCAACATTCACCATCATGTTGTTTTACATGTTGTCATTAAATTTTCAACAACACTAAAAATTGGTCGAACAAAGTGAAATCCCATTGCTCTACAACTTAAGAGAGTAGCATCCGAGACACAACCGTTGGAGTGTGAGGGTTGGATGCTATGTCTATTTTGTCTTGGTCGAGTGTATTCCAACATTTTCCATCGGTATTGATTTTGCCTTAAACTTGAATAAGACTAAGTTAAAAGTCCAACGCACCTTTTAGGATCTTGTAAGAGTTTTAAATAGTGTTTTTAACCATGAGGTTCGTGTTTTTTTATACTTCCAATTGTCAATGGATTATCCACACACTTTTTCGCCATTAACTTGCGATTCTAAGTTACATGTTGCATTAAATCACAACAAACACTGTTAAAAAAGTTCTTTTTTGTCTAAAACCTCCAATTATGGATGAATCAAATTATCCCTACTGGAAACCTAAAATGCTCATGTATATTAAGTCTATAGATGAGAGAGCATGGCGTAGTGTGTTGTCTGATTGGAATCCACCAAAGACGGTTGGTGATAATGATGGTGAATCACAAGTCAAAAGGGGGATTGATTGGTCCAATGATGAATGCACATCGGCCAATTTCGATTCTAAAGCCCTTAATGCGATTTTTACTGCTACTGATATTTCTATGTTTAAACTGATATCTAACTGTGTTTCTTCTAAGGATGCATGAGAAATATTGCAGGAACATTGTGAAGGATCAGAAAATGTTCGAAGAACTAGACTCAGAATGTTGGGAACCAAGTTTGAAAACTTGAAGATGAAAGATGATGAGAACATTTCATCATACAATGAAAGAATACGTGAGATTGCTAATGAATCACACTCACTTGGTGATCCAATTTCCAACACTCGGTTAGTTAATAAGATACTAAGGATTGTTCGTAAACGATTTGATGCTAAAATATGTGCAATAGAAGAGGCTAAGAACACTGATTTGTTGAGTCAAAATGAGTTGATTAGTATTTTGAAAACTTATGAGATTAACTCAAACATGTTAGATGATGATAAACATGAGAAAGATAAAGACAAGAAAGTACTTGCTTTTAGAGGTGAAACTTCTGATAATGTTGGTAAACATCCTTATGTAACTGAAGTTGATTCTGATGATGATGTTTCTGATTTATGTGATGAAAATGTTTCTGAACAATTTGCTCTTATCACTAAGCAATTCAAGTCTTTTCTAAAAGGAAAGTTCAGAAGACCAAATGGTCAATTTCAATCAAAGGATAAGTTTAACCAAAACTCTTCTCCCTCTGATAAAAAGCTTGTTCCAAATCAGTCTTCCAGTTTTAATCAATCTAGACAGTTTACTAAGGATAGCAAGTTTAAATATGATCATGAGTATAGAAAAAAGGTTAAATGTGATGCATGTTCTGGATATGGTCACTATGCTAATGAATGTGTTAATACTATGCTCAAGAAAAAGATGAACTTTAATGCTACCTTAAGTGATGATTCTGATGATGAAACTGATTCTGGTAAATGTGAACTAAGTGCTATGTCTGCTAGAATAGTCTATGATGATACATTTGATGATGATCTCGATGATTATTGGTCTGAAGCAGATTCAGATGTTCATACAACATCTGAAACAATATTCAGTAAATATAATTTTGAGATTAACTGTTTTGTTGGAACTATTCTGAATGCTGAAACATCAAAATCTGCTGATTGTGACTCTGAATATCTGAAGTTTAAAACTGATTTAGAAACTCAAAAACAGGTGTATAGGAAATTCAGATTTGAAAGAGAATCTTGTAAAGCTTGAAGTTCTTTTAACTAGAAAAGATGTGGAAATTTCTGCTTTGAAAGATGAACTTAAATGCACTACTCTAAGTTTTAAAAAGTTTTCAGCTAGCACTACTGAATTGAATGAAGCATTAATGATTGGTAGATCTGATAATGCTGGACTTGGTTTTGTGAAAACTTTTGAGAATACTCCTATATCCTGTGAACCTATTTCTTTTGTAAAAATTGGAACTTCTTTGCCAAAACCTTTGAAAGGTAAACAAAAGAAATCTGATGGTTTGTTTAAAGAGTATGTCTGTTTTTATTGTGCTGGAGTAGGTCATATTCGTTCATACTGTCCTAAGTTAAGAAGAGACTTAAAAGCTGGAATTGTTTTACCTGATAAAATTGAACACCCTATAAAACAGGTTAACAACACTAAAAAGTTGATTCACAAGAACATGTCATGTAATGTAGTATATACATCTTTGAAAGCATGTGTTCTTGGATCTTGGTACTTTGATAGTGGTTGTTCTAGACGCATGACTGGTCAAATTAACTATCTGTCTAACTATACATCTTGTGATGGAGGTCATGTTACATATGGTGGTGGTTCAAAAGGTAAAGTTGTTGGAAAATGAATATTGAATGTTCCTGGTTTTCCAAAATTGACAAATATTTTATATGTAAAAGGTATACTTGCTAATCTGATTAGTATCAGTCAGTTATGTGATGATGTTTTACATGTGAAATTTGACAAGAATTTATGCTATGTGTTTGACAAAAATGATGATTACTTAATGACTTGCAAAAGATCTGCTAATAATTACTATTTGATTAGTTCAAATCATGCTTGTAAAAGTGCTAAAGCAGATGATATTATTTTGTGGCATCAAAAACTTGGTCATGCTAATTACAGAAGTATTCAGAAATTACATAGACTAGGTGCTACTGTTGGTTTACCTGATCTTAACTTTGAAAAAGGAAAAATCTGTGGATCATGCCAGAAAGGTAAGCAAGTAAGGACAACACATCAAATGTTGTCAGCATGTACAACAAACAAATGTTGTGAGTTGATTCATATGGATCTAATGGGTCCTATGGAAACTGAAAGTTTAGGTGGAAAGATGTATTCATATGTTCTTGTAGATGATTTTTCAAGATATACTTGGGTTATCTTTCTAAAAGAAAAATCAGATACCTTTTCTGAGTTCAAATTTTTTTACAAAAGGTTTAAAATTATTTTATGTTTAAATATCAGTAGGATAAGGTCTGATCATGGAAGAGAATTTGAAAACAGTTTGTTTACTAATTTTTGTGAAAAGAAAGGCATTTTACAAGAGTTTTATTCACCTAAAACTACTCAACAAAATGACATTGCTGAAAGAAATAATAGAACTTTGCAAGAAATGGTTAGAGTTATGCTAACCTCAAAAAGTCTTTCTAAGAAATTATGGGCAGAAGCTTTAAATATTGCTTGTCACATTGTGAATAGATTTTATATTCGTTCTGGTAGTAATTGTACTCCCTATGAGATTCTGAATAACAAGAAACCAAATTTGAAATACTTTAATGTGTTTGGTTGTGTTTGTTACATTTTGAATGATAGAGATCAGTTGCACAAGTTTGATTCTAAAAGTGATAAAGGATTTTTCTTATGATATTCTAAGAATAGCAAGGCATATAGAATCTATAACTTGAGAACTAATACAATGCAAGAATTTGTTAATGTGGTATTTGATGAACTTGCAAGTCTTGCAGGTAAAAGTGCTGAAGATAATGTATCAAATTTGATAGAAGTATCCAGAAATACTGATGACACTGAAGATAGTAAAAATGTTGATCAAAATCATAATGTTCCTTCAACATCTGATGCAACATTACCCAAAAGTTCAAATACTAAAAATCTGTCATAAGATTCACAGTATCCAAAACATTTGGTTCCCTCAACAAAGATAATGAAAAGTCATCCATCAGATCAGATCATTGGAGAAGCTACCACTGGTGTACAAACTAGAAGAAGAATGGGTATTCATATCAATAACCTTGTAAGATCAGTTTACATGTCATCCATATGCATGACATGCAATCATGTAACTTTTGAGTGTTATAATTCTGAAATTGAGCCTAAAAATGTGAAAGAAGCTCTTGATGATGAAAACTAGATAAATGTCATAGGAACAAAGTGGATGTTTGGACATGATGTTTGAAAGAAATGATGTTTGGACACTTGTACCTAGACCTAATTATGATATTAATGTCATAGGAACAAAGTGGATTTTTAAGAATAAAACTGATGAATCTGGTAATATTGTGAGAAATAAGGCTAGATTGGTTGCTCAAGGTTATACTCAGATTGAAAGAATAGACTTTGATGAAATATTTGCTCCTGTTGCTAGAATTGAATCTATTAGATTACTTCTTGCTATTGCATGTTTAATTAACATTAACTTGCATCAAATGGATGTTAAAGCTGCCTTCTTGAATGGTATTCTGGATGATGAAACTTATGTTGAACAACCTAAAGGTTTTGAAAATCTGGAATTTCCTGATCATGTTTACAAGTTAAAGAAAGCTTTTTATGGTCTAAAACAAGCACCTAGAGCTTGGTATGATAGACTTATTGATTTCTTACTTGAGTTTGGATTTTGGAGAGGTGAAGCTGATAGAACCTTGTTCATTAAAAAATTTAAGAGTGATATCATGGTTGCTCAAATATATGTTGATGATATTGTATTTGGTTCAACTTTTAATGATATGCTTGAGAGTTTTGTTAAAGAAATGACATGTACTTTTGAAATGTCCATGGTTGGAGAATTGAATTTATTTTTAGGTCTTCAAATCAAACAAATGAAAGATGGTATTTTCTTTTCTCAAAACAAATATGCTAAGAATTTGGTGAAAAGGTTTGATCTGGAAACTGCTAAAACTATGAAAAACCCTATGGGTTCAACTCAAAAGTTGAGTAAAGACTTGATTGGAAAAGATGTTGATCCTACCTTGTATAGATCAATGACTGGAAGTCTTTTGTACTTAACTTCTAGTAGGCCTGATATTATGTATAGTGTTTGTCTTTGTGCTAGATATCAAACTAATCCTAAGGAATCGCATCTTCATTATGTAAAAAGAATTATAAGATATGTAGCTGGAACATGTGATCTAGGTATTTGGTACTCAAAGGATACTAATTGTTCCTTAGTTGGCTATAGTGATGCAGATTGGGCAGGTGATTTGTGATGACAGAAAAAGTACTAGTGTAGGATGTTTCTACATGGGAAACAATATTATATCCTGGCATAGTAAGAAACATAACTGTGTTTCACAATCTACAGCTGAGTCTGAATATGTTGCTGCTGGAAGTTGCTGCACTCAACTCCTATGGCTTAAAAAGATGTTTGATGATTATGAGTTGGAAAGTGGTATTTTGACTGTTTATTGTGATAATAGTAGTGCTATCAATATTTCAAAGAATCCTGTGCAACATTCTTTAACTAAGCATATAAGTATAAGACATCACTTTATAAGAGATCTTGTACAGAAAGAAGTTGTGAAGTTAGAGTACATTTCTACTGAAAAACAACCTGCTGATATTTTCACAAAAGCCCTTGATAATGAGAGGTTTTCTTCACTTAGAAAATCTCTTGGTCTTTGCTATATCTGAAAATAAACACTAGATGTTGTGACAAATGTTTCCAACATTTGAAGCAACATTGTGGTTCTGATAATGAGTTTGTCTGCTGATTTGCTTATATTTGAACTTTAAATGATAGTGTTATGATCTTATTGTTGAATTATGGTTTAGATACAGAGTCCTGGGCATATATCTCTTAAATGCATTGAAAAATAAAGCACAACTTAGATGTGTAATCACTGAGTAACTATGAGACACGGAGCTCGCTACTACGATGTTCTCTTTTCAAAAGGTGATTAGTTATACATCCATGTTTGTTCACAATCCGCTGAGTAATTATGGGGCACGGAGCTCGCTACTACGATGTTCTCTCTTGAAAAGGTGGATCAATGTGAACATGTGTTTAAAAGAAAAATTCAAAATATGCAACACTTTGATGATGAATTTCATGCAAAATTGAGTGTTGAGAGATATGTTTGCCGACATTTTGTGAAACCTTAAGTGATTCGAACTTTATCTATCATACATGATTTATTTAATATTCTGGATAAGTTGAATTCACGGTTTAAGCAAATTTTTTGAACTGATATGTGTTTATTTAATTTTAGATATGGTTCTCTGGTTTTTCGAAAATGTTTTTGGTGGCTCCTTACACATCACACGATCACTGAACTTGCAACATAGTGGGTGGTTACCTTGTTCCACTCAGTGTCAGTTTCTTGGTGGTTTTGTGTAATAACCTCCACTTTCTTTTCTACTTAAGTTCGATTTGTTTGTGATGTTTATTAGAAAACTTTTTGTGTTGCACATATGAATCGAGGTTTGTTGATTTTACTTATGTTATTACTTTATTTTTCGGTCATTTGCTATCTTTTCCCTCCTATTTTCTCATTTTATTATTTTAATTGTCTGTACTTTAATTTGATTGGACAGAAAAAGGTAGGATGGCTGATAACTCAAACCCTTCGGGCTTCTACGATCACTTACAATCACACGCAAACCCTTCTCGTTCAAACCCTCGTTCTAACCCTTCTTCTCTGACGATTTCGAACCCTCTGAACTTACTTACAGAAATGGCCGCTCAAAACCCAGATTATGATTCCACTAATGTTGGTGGTGTTAGTGTTAGTATCCTAGAGATAATCCATTGTAAGGACATAATACTCAGATAATATTCAGTATTGGTTTAATATTATTGTTTGTTTAATATTAAATGTATGGCGTTACACTCATTAGAATATTATGTTTGATTGTTTGCATTTATTCTTATATGTGTTCCCTTGAGTCACTGTTGTCATTGAGTGAGTGAGAACTCAGATGACTTAAGCATGATTCTTAAATAGCCCCAATCGAGGATCATCAAGAAAGGGATATTGATGATGCAATGGAGATTGGTGTGCGATCTGCATCATACTCTTAGAGAGTGTAGTAAGATCTCACTTACTACGAGATACTAGGTATCTCATGATGGATGCACAAATACCTTATAGGGTATTTGTATACCCATCCGAGAAACCGTTTGATGTAGTTCCACTATATGTGTCTACGGGTGTCTCGGTTAGTGGGAGCGATGCGATACTCATTTGATTTGAGGTCAATACGCACGACATGTGTGGAGTGATGAACTTTGTGTTGGGGAATAAGTTACACGGATCTATTCGGGATGAATATTTAAATACAAATTTAATTCTAACAATTATTACTAGCATGAATTAATCCTATATTAATTCAAATAATAATTCAACAACAAATTATGCATATAAACAGTTCACGTAAATCCTACGCATGTGGAATTACTACGAGTTAACGTGAACGTACCTCTTGGAATGACAATGGCCTCATTGATTAGACACACCAAAAAAAACCTTCCCAAGTATTCCCTTAATCCTTGCTCGACAATCCAGTGGTAGGATGCTCGAGAAACAATTAACGAAAGGAAAATAAACTTTGTTACACCACCTTTGTGGATTTACTAATTTTTCCAGCACATGGAATTGTTCTTGGGAATGAAAGAATCATCCCCTATTTATAGATGGGGTGGTGGTCGATTTTTAGGGGAAAAACCAATGTGAGAAAATCTTTTCTTGATCTCCAAGAAATCTTGAATATATCTCCTATATTCTTTTTCCCATAATTAAAATATTCCACAAAAAATCCCACCTCATCATGTTATGGTGATTTTCGAAAAAAGAGGGAACAAGAATCCAAGATTTGGATCTTCTTGAATTTATGAGATATTCTTGTATTTCAAGAAATACATATCTTCATAATATCTTTTCAAGAAAATCAAGAAAATCTTTCTTTCCCCTTTTTCTTCAAAATTTTGAAATTACTATATGGATAACCAAGTGGGAGATTTCTTGAATTTAATGAGATAATCTTGTATTCCAAGAATACAAATCTTCATTCCATAACAAAATTCAAAGAAAATCTTTCTCCTCTTTTAATCCATAATTTTCGAAAAATAGAGAGGAAAAATAAGGCAACAATATTTATTTTATTTTAAACACCTTTTTCAGTTATTGGACTTTATGTTGGGCTACTTAGGGGGCCTTTAGGAGAATTAAGATTGGACATTCCAATGGATCTTGAATTATCAATATTGAGCCTCAATATTATTCAAGCCCATAAATATTAATTAATCCCACTACATAATTAATATTGCACTATTCATCTTAACCCATATTACAGTCAATATGGCTCCCGGTTATTATTTCCCGTGTTTAAGATTATCTAGCCCACTAATTAATTCAAGCCAATTTGAATAGCTTTCCATTAATTAATATCTTTTGTCCTTGGTTAAGGAGACGGTTCAACATTATTATCCATCTTTGAAACTAGTTCCACTTGCAAGATTTGGTATGATAAAGTTTATGAACCTCCCAAGGGCCAAATCGAACAAGCGTGCTTGCACCACGATTCTCCGTATTAAATCTTAGCACTCACATGTGACCAATAATATTGTCCAAGATAAAAAGTATTGAATCTCGTTGATTCTCTACCCATGATAAGTCAAAGCAATAGTTATCAACCACACGTGATCCTATTTAAGGGACGAAGATTAAGAAATAACGAACCACTGAGGTCTAATTCTTCCTTGTTCAGTTCTGAAGAATTTGTCCTCCTGTAGGAATCCTATTCGATTGCATCGGTCATGCACTAGTGTAACCTCTTGGTCAAGACAAGTCAATCCCAGCCTTACACTTCAACCTTTCACGATGGATTGTTCATTTCCATCTAGGTCGTGAATGGTGTACTTTTTTAGTTACAAGGGATGTTAATTTAATCTTTCGTGATCCGGTATCACTAAATTAACTACAATGTAATCGTCTATTTATTGAACAATTATGCGAAGAAATATATGTAACATTCGATGATATTTAAAGCATCAGTGATAAACAATTTATTTCAGTAAATAAGTTCGAAATTCAGTTTTGATTATACAAAGTAAAAGCATACTTTCCAGTATAATCCCAACACTTTGACCATGACCGACGTTTTCACCCGTCTATTGGTAGATATGGCTTGGATTGGGTTCATCACGAAGTGCATGTACGTCGTAGTTGAGCCAAGAAAAGGATTCATTCCTCAAAGTGGATTTAGAGAGAATACTCTGTTGGGGTTATACTGAAAAATATGCTTTTACTTTGTATAACCAAACTGAAGTTTCTTATTTATTTACTGAAATAAATTATTTAATCACTGTTGCATTAAATATGAATGAATGTTATTTATGTTTATTGCAAACCCGTTCAATAAGACAATACGTATTACGTTGTAGTTAATTTGGTGATACCCGATCACTGAAGATCAAATTAATAGCCCTCGTAATTAAGTATAAATTCACAACCCAGATGGAAATGAACGAATAATCATGAACGGTTGAAGTGTGAAACCCAGATTGGCCTGTCTTGACCAAGGGATCACACTAGCTCATTTAGGTGCGCTGAATGAGGACCTACATGAGGACAAATTCTTCGGTACTGAATATACAAGAATTAGACCTCAGAGGTGCGTTGTTTCTTAATCTCCATCCCTTAAATAGGATCGTGTGAAATTAATAACTATTGCTTTGACTTATGATGGGAAGAGAGTCAATGCGATTCGATACCTTATATCTTGGGCAATATTATTAATTACATGATGATTGGTTTACATTTAATACGGAGAATCGCTGCGGCAAGTACGCTCTTGCTTGATTTGTCCCCTTGGTGGGCTCATATCCTTTATCATGCCAAATCTTGCAAGTGGAAATTTATTTCTGGCATGGATAATAATGTTGAGCTGTCTTTACTCCAAGGACAAAGATACTAATTAATATAAAGCTTGTTCAATGGCTTAATTAATTAATGGACTAAGATAATCTTAAACGCGGGAAATAATGACCGGAAGCCATGTTATATGTGAAATCGTAATATGGGTTAAGATAGATAGTTCAATATTAATTTTATAGTAGAGTAAATTAATATTAATGGACTTGAATAATATTTGGCCCAAAATATTAAAGCTTCATAGTCCATTGGAGGTCCAATCTTAATTCTCCTAAAGGCCCCCCAAATAGCCCAAAATAAAGTCCAATTAATGAGAGAGAGAAGAAAATATTCTTGCTATATTTCCACTTAGTAATTTTCGAAAACTTTGTCTATTAAAGGAAGAAAAGATTGTCTTGATTTTCTTGTAGATATTTTATGGAAAGAGATAATTATTGTAGGAATACATAATTATCCCATAAATTCAAGAAGTCAAATCTTGACTCCTATAATAGTGTAATTTTCGAAAATAATGGGTAGAAGAGGAGAAGAAATTTTTATGGAAAATTTAATTAAGGAGAAAAGAATATAGAAGATATATTCAAGATTTATTGGGGATCAAGAAAAGATTTTCTTCCTTATTTTCTTGACCTAAAAATTTCGAACCCCTCCTCCCTATTTATAGGGGATGAGCTCTTCATTCCCAAGTGCAACTCCATGTGTTGGAAATATTAGAAATCCACAAAGGTGGTAGCAAAATATTTAATTTCTCTCCCATTAAAATCGTTCGTTGAAATCTTCCCACCGGATAGCGTTCGTGGACTTTGGGGATATATTTGGGAAGGCTCTTGGGTTGATTCATCCGTTTGATTCTTCAAGAGGTTAGTAATTTTGTAACTCCTAGTTCCGCATGTTTAGGATTTACATGAATTATGTGTACGCATGTTGTTTATTATTATATTGAATTGATTTAGGATTAATTCATGTTAGTAATTAACTATTTAATTTAAATAATGACCTCGAATAGATCCGGGCACCCCGATTTTCCCAACAAGTGGTATCAGAGCCATGGTCCCAGACGAAACGGTGTGGAGTAGTCCCCGGTAACAAATAAGATGGTGAAGCCTTGGTGAAAAAATGAGGGGGTCTCTATGGACTAGGCGATGTTGACCTAAATAGAGCGGTCGTTTGAGGGGAGGCTCGGTGGTCTTTGTTTGAGGGGAGGATTGTTGGGGTTCAAACAATATCCCACATCGAAATAATATGGGAGGATCATGGGGTTTATTAGGATGGACACAATCTCAATTGGTATGAGGTCTTTTGGGAGATGCCCAAAAACAAATCCGTGCGGGCTTGGCCCAAAGCGGACAATATCATACCAATGCGGGGATTTGGGTCCATTCAGGATTCTAACATACTCATCTTCTCATCATAATTGGATCTAAGTCATTGGCCAATGCACATCAACTTAGACTTTGTGACTAAGTGTGACACTAATGATCAATTAGTGATTTGAGATAAATTGATTAAGTTATTTGAATAGACACTTCATCATGTTCAAGACTAATCGAGTATTCGTGAATGAAAGGAGGAAATCGCAATTGCCCACGTTTCAGTTACAGGTAGTTGCATGTTTCTCGCAACGTACCTCATATATTGAGAATGTCTGATTTATTGACTAGGGTTCAATTAAGAGCGTTAGTTTGACTAATCACTCGGTATATGAGGGCCTATGTGTCACACAACAAGTAGTTCCCTTTTACGGATTATAATTGGTTGATTAAATGTTAAATTGGATTTAGTATTTAATTTATGGAGAAGTAATTAATAATAGATTAATTTAGAATTAATTATTATTAATATTTAATTAAATTAGATTTAATTAAATAAGATTTCCCAATAATTATATTTGGAATAAAATTGTAGGATTTAATGTATATGGAAATAAATCGTAGAGATTTTCATATAAGGCATTTAAATTTGTAGAGATTTATATTTAGGGAATTAAATTAAAAGGAATTAATTTAATTCAAGATTAGGGATTTTATTTTCCTAATTGGGCTAGCTTGGGTAATAAGCTAAGCCTCTCTATATATACAAGCTATTGGAATTCACAAACAGTATCACTTCATATTTTCTCCACAACATCTAGAGTTTGGATTTTCCTAGCAAATTGCCTCCTGATTCAACGCCGCAAATGCAAAAATTCATGATTGGGATTACGTGGATACCATAGTAGAGAAATCTGCTCTCGAGTTACTGTAAGATTTCTCGTTATGATTATTGTAATCTGTATGCAATTAATTGTGCGTTGTTGGTGAACTTAATTTCCGCTGTGCATGTGATTACGTGTTTTACGTGCCTCTATATCAAAACAACAGTGGTATCAGAGCTCAGACTCTTGTTTAATTGCATCAAAATTGATTTTGTTTTTAAAATTAAATTTAAAGAATTTTTTTTATTTAAAAATTGGGTGCGGCTATTGTTAGACAAACCGCACCCATATGTTCGTTTGATTTGGGTTCGTCTTCTCCAAAAGAAAACCTAGGGTTTTCTGGAATCACCGCCGCCTCTGGCCTTTTGCTCGTCGCCGGTGCTCGTGGGTATCCGCGACACCGCTTGAGTCGACGGCAACACGCCACGACTCGCGGTGTTCGTGCGAAGCCGCAGCTCCGCGCGCGACGGTCAATTCGATTCGCCTCACCTTGGATGCGATTCGCCTCGCTCCGACTCACCGCCGCCACCTGGTTTTTCGTTCGGATTGACCTATGTCTCGATTCTTCGGACTCGCGACTGTACGTTCACAGATCGGTTCGAGACATGGAGGTGCGCCGCGCCGCCGTCTGGTTTCGATTTTGAATCGATTCTCGTCGGAACCGGCCGAGTCGCGTGGACGCTATTGGGGTTATACTGGAAAGTATGCTTTGACTTTGTATAACCAAACTGAATTTCTGTCTTATTTACTGAAATAAATTATTTATCACTGATGCTTTAAATATCATTGAATGTTACATATATTTACTGCATAACTGTTCACTAAATTGTAAGTGTTACATTGTAGTTAATTTAGTGATACCAGATCACGGGAGATTAAATTAACAGTCCCTTGTAACTAAAAGTACACCGTTCACGACCTAAATGAAAATGAATAATCCATCGTGAAAGGTTGAAGTGTAAGGCTCAGATTGGCTTGTCTTGACCAAGAGATTACACTAGTGCATGACTGATGCACTGAATAGGACCTACATGAGGATAAATTCTTCAGCACTGAACTAGGAAGAATTAGATCTCAGTGGTTCGTTATTTCTTAATCTCTGTCCCTTAAATAGGATCGTGTGTGGTTAGTAATTATTGCTTTGACTTATGACGGGTAGAGAATCAATGAGATTCAATACTTTATATCTTGGGCAATATTATTGGTCACATGCGATTGCTAAGATTTAATATGAAGAATCGTGTGCAAGTACGCTTGTTCGATTTGCCACCTTGGGAGGTTCATAATATTTATCATACCAAATCTTGCAAGTGGAATTAGTTTTCGGTATGGATAATAATGTTGAATCGTTCCTTGACCAAAGACAAAAGATATTAATTAATGGAAAGCTATTTCAGTGGCTTAAATTAATTAATGGGCTAGATAATCTTAAACACGGGAAATAATAATCGGGAGCCATATTAACAGTAATATGGGTTAAGATGGATAGTGCAATATTAATTATGTAGTGGGATTACTTAATATTTATGGGCTTGAATAATATTGTGGCTCAATATTGGAAATTCAAGATCCATTGGAATGTCCAATCTTAATTCTCCTAAAGGCCCCTCAAGTAGCCCAAACATAATGTCCAATAACTGAAAATGTGTTTAAAATAAAATAAATTATGGTTGCTTAATTTTCCAAAATTTTCGAAAATTATAAATAAAAGGGGAGAAAGACTTTCTTTGAATTTTATGGAATGAAGATATGTATTCTTGGAATACAAGATTATCTCATTAAATTCAAGAAATCTCCCACTTGGTTATTTATATAGGGATTTTCGAAATTAAAGAAAAAAAGAAGGAAAAGAAAGATTTTCGTGATTTTCTTGAAAAGATATTATGGAAGATATGTATTCTTGGAATACAAGTATATCTCATAAATTCAAGAATATCCAAATCTTGGAATCTTTATCCTCATTTTTTCGAAATTCCATAACAATAAGAGAGTGGAATTTTAATGGAATATTTTAATTATGGAGAAAAGAATACATTGGATATATATTCAAGATTTCTTGGAGATCAAGAAAGAAATTTTTTCTCCCTTTTTCCTAAGAAAAAAATCGACCACTACCTCTTATAAATAGGGGATAATTTTTTCATCCCCAAGTGCAATTCCATGTGTTGGAAAAATTAGAAATCCACAAAGGTGGTGCAACAAATAATTTATTTTTCCCTTTTGTTAATTGTTCGCGAGCATCCTACCACCGGATTGACGAGGAAGGACTTGGGAAGGTCTTTTGGTGTGTTCGTGTCAACGAAGTCCATCTTCTCAACGATTGCCACTCCAAAAGGTTAGTTCACGTGAACCCGTAGCAATTCCGCATGCGTAGGATTTATGTGAACTGTTTATATGCATGATTTGTTGTTGAATTAATATAGGATTAATTCATGATAGTAATAATTGTTAGAATTAAATTTGTATTTAAATATTCATCCCGAATAGATCCGGGCAATTAATTTCCCAACAACTGGTATCAGAGCCTCGGTTTCGGGCTCTGAGTTTTAGATTGTAATTTAATTCGTTTTAATTAAATTTGAAATTGGATAGTAGAATTGCTAGATCTTTTTTGTAGGTATCCAATTGTCATGGTATTTGATGAATGTTTATATTTATGCATGCATATATAAATTGTGGTTTTTAATTCGATTCGTTCGAATTCGTTTTGCCTCATGAGAAAATCCACGAGTAGATTAGGATTTGTTTGATTCGTTCAATGTAATAGACTAGTCTAGATCTAGGTTTATTTATTTTTCGTAAATAAATTATAACCGGATCGTGAGCCAAGACGAAGACGATGAATTAAAGATGGACGGATCCGGAACCATGCGCAGGCGGTGCGCATCACGCGAAACGTGCCAAGGGAGGCACGCGCATGACGCGGATGCACATAGGTACGCACGGGCGTGGGGCGAGGCCGGTGGGCCAAGTCGCGGGGATTAGGGCGACCGCACCGGCGCGGGCGCAAAGACCGCGCGTGATCGGGCGGAGGCAACGGCGGCGGACCTCGGCATGGGCGGGCGACGCTGACGCTGATTACTGCCGAGGGTCTTGAAGGATCCGGATCGCCGAAGGCGACGTCTTGGCGGGCGCTTGTACCTGCGCCACGGGGAACCCGATGACACGGCGGGGGGTGCAAAGCCAGACTCCGACTTCAAGCTAGACAGCGGCATTGCTTGATGTGGCGATTCTATTCGAGACAATCAAGCTGGAGCTTTTCGAGATGAACGATGAAGGCAGTGAAGACGATTTCTCGAGATCAAGACATGACAAAAATTAACCATGACAATTGGATATATGTGCCCAATGTGTTTAATTTTGTTTTGATGTTTGTGCATTATTTTTGCTTATTTAAATTGTGTTTGAATATGCGATGCATGAGAAAATGTTTTGAAAAATCTCATATTCAAAAAATTACTAAGTATGTTTAAATAATTAATTGACAATTTTTTTCTGGATAATAAAATTGAATTAATTTTGACTTCCATGATTTATTTATTTGTGAATTCTTTTGGAGAAATTCCCCCCACGGGATGGTCAAAAGATGACTTTCACATGAATAAATTCCAAACAGATGATTGTGGATTATTATTAATGGCGACGATGACCCTCCCCACGAGGCTCGTTCAAAGCGAAATAATAATTTTGTATTTAATCATGGTTATTACTTAGGTATAAAATTGATATGCATATACTTCCCCGAAGTCCCTGCCAATTTTATATTGGTCAAGTGGGAGCCAACTATTAATCTGGATATTAAAGGTTTGTAACTGTTTTCTTATTTGTAACCTGCTTGAATGTGTTTAAATAAAGACCCACCCCAAGTGGCTTATTTAAACTGTTTTGAGATGTTGGCTGATGCATGTTCATATTTTTTTGAGATTTCAATATGATACATGTGATCGAACCTTGTGTTATATTTGTGCTTATGCAAATTGTTATTTATTTCAGTTCAACATGTCGCAACCTTTTAATCCACTGTTAAATATACTTAAAGACAATTTGCTTACTGGAGAAAACTTCATTGATTGGAGTCGTAAACTTACTATTGTCCTCACTGCACAAAGCCATAACTGGGTTCTCACTACACCTAAACCAGAAAAGCCAAATGATGAGTCAACTAAAGCGGTTAAGAAAGAGTATGCTAACTGGGAGCGTTCCAACGAAATGACAAAGTGTACCATCTTGGCTTCAATATCAGATGTGTTGCAACACCAACACCAGAACGTTGAGACCTCTGCAGACATCATGACTAGTTTTAAAGCGATGTTTCAACATCAGAACCGTGTGACTCGTCAGATCACCATGAGGGACTTGCTCTCTATGAAAATTGTGGAGGGAACGCCCGTAAGGGAGCACGTTCTACAGATGATGGCTCACCTTAACAAGCTTGAGGTACTTGGCGCTGAATACGACATCGAGACCTAAATCGATTTCGTGCTCCACTCTCTGCAGAAAAGTTTTGAACAGTTCAGGCTGAACTACCAAATGAACAATCAGAAGTTCTCGATGCCTGATCTGTTGCAAGCTTTAGTCTCGGCAGAGGCGATATTGGGGCAAAAGAGCCAAGCCTTGGTGGCAAATATACCTTCTTCTTTTTCTAGGCCAAAAGGTGGTAAGAACAAGAAAAAGATAAAGGCCACAAGCAAGTGAACTCAAGTGTTGCCAAGGGCAAAGAAAAGGTAAAAGGGGGTGGAGGAGTGAGTAAGCCAGCTAAGGGAAAGTGCTTCAACTGCGGTGAAAAAGGACATTGGAGGTCAGCCTGTTCCAAACCCAAGAGGAATGGAAAGAAAGGTAATTCTCACGCACTAGTTGTTGAAACTTGTTTAGCGGCGTATGCCTCCCATTTATGGGTGGTGGATACGGGATCCACTGATCATGTATGTTTCACTTTACAGGGGTTCAAACGGACCCGACAACTTAGTGGGAGTGAGATCCTCATCACACTGGGCAATGCTACAAGAGTGGAAGCTGAAGCAGTGGGAGAAGTGCACCTGTCTTTTGAAGACAAAGTTTTAATTTTAAGAGATGTTCTTTATGTTCCTAGTTTTAGAAAGAATTTGATTTCGGTTTCTAAATTTTACCTTGATGGATATTCGGTTATTTTTGACAAAGTTGTTACCATTTCTCTTTATGATAAATTTATCTATCATGGAACGTTGTCGAATAATCTCTATACAATTAATTGTGCACACCACTCACGAAATGCATCCTATAACACATCAACTGTTTCCGATAAAAGTAAACGTTCATCAGACGTGAACGAGACACTTCTATGGCATCTCAGATTGGGACATATTAATCCAAAAAGGATTCAAAGGTTGGTAGAAGATGGTTCATTGGAGTCTCTCCGGGTTGAACCAATCTCAACTTGCGAATCATGTTTGGAGGGTAAAATGACCAAGAGGGCATTCGGAGCCAAGGGGAATAGAGCCAAAGAAGTGTTAGAAATTATTCACACAGACGTATGTGGTCCAATGTCAATCAAAGCAAGAGGAGGCTATGAGTATTTCGTCACCTTTATTGATGATTACTCAAGGTACGGCTATATTTTCCTTATGAAGCATAAATCTGAGACATTTGACAAATTCAAAGAATTTGAGGCTCAAGCAAAGAATCATAGGGAAAAATGTATCAAGTCTCTACGATCTGATCGTGGAGGCGAGTACCTCAGCGATGAGTTTTTGAACTACTTGTCAGATGAAGGGATTGTATCCCAGCTAACTGCACCCAGAACCCCTCAACAAAATGGGGTTGCAGAGTGAAGAAACAGAACTCTTTTAGAAATGGTTAGATCAATGATGAGTTATGCGGATCTAACCAAGTCATTCTGGGGTCATGCCTAGGAAACAACGTCTTATATTCTGAACTTGGTGCCATCCAAACCGGTTCCCAAAACTCCCAAAGAATTATGGACCGGTTGCAAGCCCAGTTTGAGACACATGAGAATTTGGGGGTGTCCAGCCTACGTGTTGGACAAGGAAGCCGAAAAATTGGATCCTCAATCAGAATTAAGGCTGTTTATAGGATACCCCGAGGGAACAAAATGGTGTATGTTCTATGGTCCCGAAGATCAAAAGGTGGTAATAAGCACCCACTTTAGATTTTTGGAAGAAGACTATATGAACGATAGAAAACCCAGAAGTGAGATTACCTTAAATGAGCTAAGGGGGCTAACCTCAGTGCCAACTGTACAAGATGACATACCAAACGACACACTTACACAACCGGAACCTCATCAAGAGCCCACAAGGCCAGCAAACACATTGAAAGGAAATATCATCTTATACAAGAAATCGTTAAGAGAGGAGATATAGAGGTGGCAAAGATCGCTTCAGGAGACAACCTAGCGGATCTATTCACAAAGGGTCTGCCACAGAACACATTCGAGAGACATGTGGAAGGAATGAGTGTCAAGACTGTTGCCAATCTGCTTTCAGTATAAGTGGGAGATATTATTAGGTTCGTGTAGGTGACATTAGATGTCACGCATTAGGAACTACACGAGACATGCTGTAGTATACTTAAAAAGCAGACTTTGAGTATAAGTGGGAGATTGTTGGGGTTATACTGGAAAGTATGCTTTTACTTTGTATAACCAAATTGAATTTCTGTCTTATTTACTGAAATAAATTATTTATCACTGATGCTTTAAATATCATTGAATGTTACATATATTTACTGCATAATTGTTCAATAAATAGTACGTGTTACATTGTAGTTAATTTAGTGATACCAGATCACGGGAGATTAAATTAACAGTCCCTTGTAACTAAAAGTACACCGTTCACGACCTAGATGGAAATGAACAATCCATCGTGAAAGGTTGAAGTGTAAGACTCAGATTGACTTGTCTTGACCAAGAGATTACACTAGTGCATGACTGATGCACTGAATAGGACCTACAGGAGGATAAATTCTTCAGCATTGAACTAGGAAGAATTAGATCTCAGTGGTTCGTTATTTCTTAATCTTCGTCCCTTAAATAGGATAGTGTGTGATTAGTAATTAATTCTTTGACTTATGACGGGTAGAGAATCAATGAGATTCAATACTTTATATCTTGGGCAATATTATTGGTCACATGCGATTGCTAAGATTTAATATGAAGAATCGTGTGCAAGTACGCTTGTTCGATTTGCCCCCTTGGGAGGTTCATAAGATTTATCATACCAAATCTTGCAAGTGGAATTAGTTTCCGGTATGGATAATAATGTTGAATCGTTCCTTGACCAAGGACAAAAGATATTAATTAATGGAAAACTATTTCAGTGGCTTGAATTAATTAATGGACTAGATAATCTTAAACACGGGAAATAATAACCGGGAGTCATATTAACAGTAATATGGGTTAAGATGGATAGTGCAATATTAATTATGTAGTGGGATTACTTAATATTTATGGGCTTGAATAATATTGTGGCTCAATATTGGAAATTCAAGATCCATTGGAAGGTCCAATCTCAATTCTCCTAAAGGCCCCTCAAGTAGCACAAACATAATGTCCAATAACTGAAAAGGTGTTTAAAATAAAATAAATTATGGTTGCTTAATTTTCCAAAATTTTCGAAAATTATAAATAAAAGGGGAGAAAGACTTTCTTTGAATTTTGTTATGGAATGAAGATATGTATTATTGGAATACAAGATTATCTCATTAAATTCAAGAAATCTCCCACTTGGTTATATATATAGGGATTTTCGAAATTAAAGAAAAAAAGAAGGAAAAGAAAGATTTTCTTGATTTTCTTGAAAATATATTATGAAAGATATGTATTCTTGGAATACAAGTATATCTCATAAATTCAAGAAGATCCAAATCTTGGAATCTTTATCCTCGTTTTTTCGAAATTCCATAACAATAAGAGAGTGGGATTTTTATGGAATATTTTAATTATGGAGAAAAGAATATATTGTATATATATTCAAGATTTCTTGGAGATCAAGAAAGAGATTTTCTATCCCTTTTTCCTAAGAAAAAAATCGGCCACCACCTCTTATAAATAGGGGATAATTTTTTCATCCCCAAGTGCAATTCCATGTGTTGGAAAAATTAGAAATCCACAAAGGTGGTGCAACAAATAATTTATTTTTCCCTTTTGTTAATTGTTCGCGAGCATCCTACCACCGGATTGATGAGCAAGGACTTGGGAATACTTGGGAAGGTCTTTTGGTGTGTTCGTGTCAACGAAGTCCATCTTCTCAACGATTGTCACTCCAAAAGGTTAGTTCACGTAAACCCGTAGCAATTTCACATGCGTAGGATTTATGTGAACTGTTTATATGCATGATTTGTTGTTGAATTATTATTTGAATTAATATAGGATTAATTCATGATAGTAATAATTGTTATAATTAAATTTGTATTTAAATATTCATCTCGAATAGATCCGGGCAATTAATTCCCCAATAGACGCGCCACATCCTCGATTCGGTTCGCCTCTCCACACCTGCTTCGAATGGGGTTATGACCATGCACGCTTCCTTCTAGTTGATCGTTCGTGGTGGCGAGTCGCCCGCACTCGCCCATCGGCGGCGGCGACTCGCCCACACCAAACGAGCGACGAAGCACCGCCCTGGTTTCGATACTTGTTGCTTTCGAAGCTTGTTGCATTCGAAACTTGGGCTATTTTGATTCTTGATTCGTTATTGCTGAATTGTTTGATTGGGATTTGAATTGGTTTGATACTGATTAAATTTAAAGTCGATTAAAATCTAATGGTTGGAACAATTCTGAATTTTTGGAATAATTATGATGAACTGAAAATTGTTGGATGTTTGGTTCAAATGACCCGATCGAAAACGGTTTTTTGGAAAATCGGGATGATGAGGGAAGGATCGTGCTAAAATGGATTAAGACAGACCTTCCGCGCGTTTTCAAACTTGCACATGAGCCCTTAACAAATTGAATAATTAAATTTGATCTAAAATTAATTGAATATTAATTTTAAGAGGTCAAAAGTAAAATTGGATTTTATTTAAATTAATTGGATTAATTATTTTAATGATTTAGAATCGAATTAAAATTGGATTTTGAAGTTCGGTTTAAAAGGAATTGTTAAATCTCACTGTTTAACTGCTTTATTTTAATTTGTTAAACGCTTTTACAGTCCGCATTATAACTGTTTGGGTAGGCGGCACCCAATAACTGTCGGACCGTATTTATTGTTTGGGTAGACGGCGCTCATATAAGTATTAGTCCTTGTAAAATCATGTTTAGGTAGGCGGCGCCCAATAATTGCTCAGATGTGATATAGATTAACATGTTGGATCTCGATTAAGCAATTAATACCCCACCTTTGAAAATGTTCCTCTATAAAATATAATTTTCATTAATTTGAACGATGCCTTCTATCGAAATTAAAAGTAAACCATAAATTTCATTCCAATGAGTATTTAAGGCCCAAGTCTTTTTCTCGGATCTACATCTAACGAGACTTTCATAGGGACACATAGTGTCGCCGCTTGATGGTTGTAAATCAACTTGACTTTGTTTCACTAGCCCATGCAGGGAAACGAAAGTCAAGGGGAATCAGATTGAACTAGGTTCAATCAACTAGGAGTTGCAAATTTTTGCAATTGGTTTAGAGACCTACCAGTTATGCTATCATAGTAATCAGCCCAAACATATATTATGATAGTAGGAATGTGGATCCTAGTCCATTATGATTTATATTAGATATAAATTTGTATTCTTCCGATGAGGTCGTTGAATATGTGAAAATAATGGAAACAAAATAAATTTGAAAGGCCATGTTTATTTTGATTGCTGAATATTGATCATAGGAATTATGTGTTTTAATTCCCGTTACATTTTATTTCTCTAGGATTGTTGAAATGAATAACTTATCACTGAGAAGTGTTTTGGAAACGAACAAATTAGCTGGGCTAAATTTTCTAGACTGGCACCGAAACATGCGTTTGGTGTTTAGACAAGAAAAGATTGAGTACGTGTTGGACACGGCAATCCCTGCTACCCCGGAGACTGGTACTGAAGGAGCCAAGGCGTTTGACGCCGAAGCTCAGAAGAAGCATCAAGATGATACTTCCCAGGCTCAGTGTGTTATGCTCCTAGGGATGACTCCCGAGTTGCAAAGGCAGCATGAGAGGATGCTTCCCTTCGAGATGATCAAGCATTTGAAGGATCTCTTTGATTCTGAATCTCATTCCGAGATTTATGAAGTGATGAGAGATCTGTTTAGATGTCGGATGTCTGAAGGAGGGAAGGTTTCTCCTCATGTGTTGAAGATGATAGGGCTAATCGAGAAACTTGGTCGGTTGGGCATTGAGCTCAAAACCAACGTTGCTATTTATGCCATTCTTCAGTCACTTCCCGATTCATATTCGAGTTTCGTTGTAAACTTTAATATGAATAAGACGGAATCGACTATGCCCGAGCTGCATAACATGCTAAAGACTTTTGAGTCTTCCACTGCTAAGGAAAAACCCGTGCTCATGGCGAGTGCCTCTACTTCTTCTGCTCCGAAAGGAAAGAAGAAGCGAAGGGAAAAGGCAAAGAAAGACTCTAAGACGAACTTCCTTAAGCCCAAAGGTGGAATTCAAAAGAAGGAGAGGGTGGACAAGGATGTATGCCTCCACTAGGGGCATTGGAAGAAGGACTGTAAGGTTCTAGCAGTTGAAAAGAAGGCACAAGGTGTCTCAGCCACTGGAACAGGTATGTTTGTTATTGAGATAAACATGTCCACAAATGATACTAACTGCTGGGTATTGGATACCGGTTGTGGCTCACACATTTATACTAATGTGCAGGGTCTCAAGCATAGCAGAGCAGTTAGGCCGGGTGAAGTCGCCCTACACGTTGGGAATGGAGCAAGAGTTGCTGCTGAACGTGTTCATGTCTCTCGAATGTGTTCTGAGGCAGACCCTTTGTGAATGGATCTGCTAGGTTGTCTTCTGATGCGATCTTTGTCACCTCTATATCTCCTCTCTTAACGATTTCTTGTATAAGATGATATTTCCTTTCAATGTGTTTGCTGGCCTTGTGGGCTCTTGGTTTCCTTGAATTTGCAACTGCTCCGGCATTAGCACAGTAAACAGTGATTGTGCTGGGCAAATTCGGAACTACATCCAAGTCCACTAGAAAGTTCTTGAGCCAAACCACTTCTTTCGCTGCCTCGCAAGCAGCTACGTATTCGGATTCCATGGTAGAATCAGTGATGCATTTCTGCTTAACGCTTCACCATGTCATGGCTCCTCCCCCCATGAAAAACACACTACCGGAGGTAGATTTTCTGGAATCTAAGTCTGATTGGAAATCCGAGTCCGTGTAACCGATGGGGATTAGACTATCTGACTGATAAACTAACATTCTATCCCGAGTTCTTTTCAGATACTTCAGAATGTTCTTAACTGCCGTCCAATGCTCTTTTCCCGGATTACTTTGATATCTTGCCACCATGCCAACGACAAAGCAGATATTCAGTCTCTTGCACAACATTGCAAGGCTTCCGTCAGCCAAAGCATAAGGAATGCCATTCATGTCATCTATCTCCTTTTGTGTCTTAGGGCACATTTCCTTGGATAGATGGATTCCATGTCTGAAAGGTACGGCCCTTTCTAGAATCTCATCTTTGAATCGCTTCAAGACAGTGTCTATATATGAAGCTTGCGATAAGCCTACATCATTTTCTTGCGATCTCGAGTGATCTTGATCCCAATGATGTGCTCGGCTTTCCCTAAGTCCTTCATATCAAACTGTTTTGAAAGCCATGCCCATACGTCTGACAACACCTTTACATCATCCCCGATGAGCAGAATGTCGTCTACGTATAGTACTAAGAATACTAATGCAGTTCCGACATGCTTCTTGTACACACAACTTTCGTACTCGTTTTGATCAAACCCATAAGACTTTATTACTTGATCAAAACATTGGTTCCAAGCTCTGGATGTTTGTTTGAGTCCATAAATGGACTTCTTGAGCTTACAAACTAGGTGTTCTTGGCCTTTTTCAATGAAGCCTTGGGGTTGTTGCATATAGATTTTTTCTTCAAGACTTCCGTTAAGGAAAGCATTCTTGACATCCATTTGCCAGATTTCAAGGTCGAGATGCGCAGCAATCGACAAGAAAATTCAGATGGACTTGAGCATTGCTACAGGTGAAAAGGTTTACTCATAGTCGATCCCTTCTTTCTGAGTATAACCTTTCGCCACAAGCCTTGCCTTGAAGGTTTTCACCTTCCCGTCTGGTCCTCTTTTCCTCTTGTATACCCACTTGCAACCAATGGGTTTGACCCCATTAAGTGGTTCGACTAGCTCCCACACTCTGTTATGATCCATAGAACCCATTTCGGCTTCCATTGCTGTTTGCCAAGAAACCACATCCTTGTCTTGGATTGCCTCGTCGTAAGTCCATGGGTTTGATTCATCTTGACCGGGGACTAAGTCCGAGGACTCTCCTACCCCCATGAATCTCTCGGGCTGTCTTACAACCCTCCCACTACGACGAGGTTCCGATTGTGTAAGTGTGTCATTTGGTATGTCATCTTGTACAGTTGGCACTGAGGTTAACCCCCATAGCTCATTTAAGGTAATCTCACTTCTAGGCTTTCTTTCGTTCATATAGTCTTCTTCCAAAAATCTAAAGTGGATGCTTATTACCACCTTTTGATCTTCGGGACCATAGAACATACACCCTTTTGTTCCCTCAGGGTATCCTATAAACAACCTTAATTCTAATCGAGGATCCAATTTTTTGGCTTCCTTGTCCAACACGTAGGCCGGACACCCCCAAATTCTCATGTGTCTCAAACTGGGCTTGCGCCCGGTCCACAATTCTTTGGGAGTTTTGGGAACCGATTTGGATGGCACCACGTTCAGAATATAAGCCGTTGTTTCCAAGGCATGACCCCAGAACGACTTGGGTAGATCCGCATAACTCATCATTGATTTAACCATTTCTAAAAGAGTTATGTTTCTTCACTCTGCAACCCCGTTTTGTTGAGGGGTTCCGGGTGCAGTTAGCTGGGATACAATCCCTTCATCTGACAATTAGTTCAAAAACTCATCGCTGAGGTACTCGCCTCCACGATCAGATCGTAGAGACTTGATACATTTTTCCCTATGATTCTCTGCTTGAGCCTTAAATTCTTTGAATTTGTCAAATGTCTTAGATTTATGCTTCATTAGGAAAATATAGCCGTACCTTGAGTAATCATCAATAAAGGTGACAAAATACTCATAACCTCCTCTTGCTTTGATTGACATTGGACCACATACGTCTGTGTGAATAATTTCTAACACTTATTTGGCTCTATTTCCCTTGGCTCCGAATGCCCTCTTGGTCATTTTACCCTCCAAACATGATTCGCAAGTTGGGATTGGTTCAACCCGGAGAGACTCCAATGAACCATCTTCTACCAACCTTTGAATCCTTTTTGGATTAATATGTCCCAATCTGAGATGCCATAGAAGTGTCTCGTTCACGTCTGATGAACGTTTTCTTTTATCAAAAACAGTTGATGTGTTATAGGATGCATTTTGTGAGTGGTGTGCACAGTTAATTGTATAGAGATTATTCGACAACGTTCCATGACAGATAAATTTATCATAAAGAGAAATGGTAACAACTTTGTCAAAAGTAACTGAATATCCATAAAGGTAAAGTTTAGAAACCGAAATTAAATTCCTTCTAAAACTAGGAACGTAAAGAACATCTCTTAAAATTAAAACTTTGTCTTCAAAAGATAGGTGCACTTCTCCCACTGCTTCAGCTGCCACTCTCGTAGCATCGCCCAGTGTGATGAGGATCTCACTCCCACTAAGTTGTTGGGTCCGCTTGAACCCCTGTAAAGTGAAACATACATGATCAGTGGATCCCGTATCCACCACCCATAAATGGGAGGCATACCCCGCTAAACAAGTTTCAACAACTAGTGCATGAGAATTACCTTTCTTTCCATTCCTTTTGGGTTTGGAACAGGCTGTCCTCCAATGTCCTTTTTCACCGTAGTTGAAGCACTTCCTCTTAGCTGGTTTGCTCACTCATCCACCTCCCTTCACCTTTTCTTTGCCCTTGGCAACACTTGAGCTCACTTGCTTGTGGCCTTTATCCTTTTTCTTGTTCTTACCACCATTTGGCCTAGAAGAAGAAGAAGGTCAATTTGCCACCAAGGCTTGGCTCTTTTGCCCCAATATTGCCTCTACCGAGACTAAAGCTTGAAACAGGTCAGGCATCGAGAACTTCTAATTGTTCATTTGGTAGTTCAGCCTGAACTGTTCAAAAAAATTCGGCAGAGAGTGGAGCACGAAATCGATTTGGGTCTCGATATCGTATTCAGCGCCAAGTACCTCAAGCTTGTTAAGGTGAGCCATCATCTGGAGAACGTGCTCCCTTACGGGCGTTCCCTCCACCATTTTCATAGAGAGCAAGTCCCTCATGGTGATCTGACGAGCCACACGGTTCTGATGTTGAAACATCACTTTAAGACTAGTAATGATGTCTGCAGCGGTCTCAACGTTTTGGTGTTGGTGTTGCAACACATCTGACATTGAAGCCAAAATGGTACACTTTGCCTTTTCGTTGGAACGCTCCCAGTCAGCATACTCTTTCTTAACCGCTTTAGTTGACTCATCATTTGACTTTTCTGGTTTAGGTGTAGTGAGAACCCAGTTATAGCTTTGTGCAGTGAGGACAATAGTAAGTTTACGATTCCAATCAACTAAGTTTTCACCAGTAAGCAAATTATCTTTAAGTATATTGAACAGTGGATTAAAAGGTTGCGACATTCTGAACTGAAATAAATAACAATTTGTATAAGCACAAACATATCACAAGGTTCGATCACATGTATCATATTAAAATCTAAAAAAAAAATGAACATGCATCAGCCAACATCTCAAAACAGTTTAAATAAGCCACGTGGGGTGGATCATTATTTAAACACATTCAAGCAGGTTACAAATAAGAAAACAGTTACAAACCTTTAATATCCAAATTAATAGTTGGCTCCCACTTGACCAATATAAATTGACAGGGACTTCGGGGAAGTGTATGCATATCAATTTTATACCTAAGTAATATACATGATTAAATACATAATTATTATTTTATTTTGAACGAGCCTCGTGGGGAGGGTCATCGTCGCCACTAATAATAACCCACAATCATCCTTTCGGAATTTATTCATATGAAATCTATCTTTTGGCCGTCCTGTGGGGGGAATTTCTCCAAAAGAATCCATAAATAAATAAATCATGTAGGTCAAAATTAATTCCATTTTATTATCCGGAATAAAATTGTCAATTAATTATTTAAACATACTTAGTAATTTTCGAAGGTGAGATTTTTCAAAACATTTTCTCATGCATCGCATATTTAAACACAATTTAAATAAGCATAAAATAATGAAAAAATATCAAAACAAAAATTAAACACATTGGCCACATATATCCAATTGTCACGGTTAATTTTGTCATTTCTTGATCTTGAGAAATTGTCTTCATAGCCTTCATCGTTTGTCTCAAAAAGCTCTCACTCGTCCGCAAATATTTTCTTTATAATGTCCTCCGTGTAGGTCCGAAACGACGTCCGACATTGGGTAGCTCATGGCACGGAACACGATCCGAAGTCTTGCCTTCGCCAAGACGCCAAGCTTTTAGGCCGCCATCCATCGCCTGCGCTTCTCGCAAAGACTCGACATGAATGAATCGCAGCACCTATGCGCGAGCCCGCCGCGATCGCCGAAGTTAGGCCCCGCGTCCCCCGCCGCCCGCCATATCCGCCGGCAGCATGGCCACGCCTCCGGCTTGTGCCCACGCGTGCCGGCGCGTGTGCCCGCCAGGTGTTGCGGCGCGTCTCCACGTGCGCAGGCGCGACGCTGCGACGCCTGCCACTGGCCCGGTCTTGCCGGTGCTTCGCCACTCCTGGGCTTGCACCCACGTCGTCGGCCGAAAGCTCGGCTAGCCTCAGACAAGATCCACCTAGCACTTTGTGCATTGGCTTGCGTACGTCTGGGCACTTGGTCGCCCGTCTTTAATTCTTCGTCTTCGTTCTCGATCCGATTACAATTTATTTACAAAAAATAAATAAATCTAGATCTAGACTAGTCTATTACATTGATCAAATCAAACAAATCCTAATCTACTCGTGGATTTTCTCACGAGGCAAAACGAATTCGAACAAATCAAATTAAAAAACACAATTTATATGCAAGCATAAATATAAACATTCATCAAATACCATGACAATTGGATACCTGCAAAAAAAATATAGCAATTCTACTATCCAATTTCAAATTTAATGAAAATGAATTAAATTACAATTTAAAACTCAGAGCCCGAAACCGAGGCTCTGATACCAGTTGTTGGGCAATTAATTGCCCGGATCTATTCGGGATGAATATTTAAATACAAATTTAATTCTAACAATTATTACTAGCATGAATTAATCCTATATTAATTCAAATAATAATTCAACAACAAATCATGCATATAAACAGTTCACATAAATCTTACGCATGCGGAATTGCTACGGGTTTACGTGAACTAACCTTTCGGAGTGACAACCGTTGAGAAGATGGATCCCGTTCATACGAACACACCAAAAGACCTTCTCAAGTATTCCTTTATCCTCGTTCAACAATCCGGTGGTAGGAAATCTCGAACAATTTAACAAAAGGGAAAAATAAAATTATGTTGCACCACCTTTGTGGATTTCTAATTTTTTCAACACATGGAATTGCACTTGGGGATGAAAAATTCATCCCCTATTTATAATACTAGGTGGTGGCCGATTTTTGCCCTAGGAATAAGATGGGAAAATCTTTTTCTTGATCGCCAAGAAATCTTGAATATATCCAATATATTCTTTTCTCCACAATTAAAATATTCCATAAAAATCCCACCTCCTTATATTAAGGGGTTTTCGAAAAATTCCCATTAAATAGGGAATAAATATGACCTTTGACTTTTCTTAAATTTATGGGATAATTTTGTATTTCAAGAATACATATTCCATAAAATCTTTCTAAGAAAATCAAGAAAATCTTTTCTCTTTCTTCCTTTAATATCTTCGAACATTTTGGAAAAATAAGCAACAATAATTTATTTTATTTTAAACACCTTTTTCAGTTATTGGACTTTATCTTTGGGCTACTTGAGGGACCTTTAGGAGAATTAAGATTGGATCTTCCAATGGATCTTGAATTTCCAATATTGAGCCACAATATTATTCAAGCCCATAAATATTAATTAATCCCACTACATAATTAATATTGCACTATCCATCTTAACCCATATTACAGTTAATATGGCTCCCGGTTATTATTTCCCGTGTTTAAGATTATCTAGCCCATTAATTAATTCAAGCCACTGAAATATCTTTCCATTAATTAATATTTTTTGTCCTTGGTCAAGGAACGGTTCAACATTATTATCCATATCGGAAACTAATTCCACTTGCAAGATTTGGTATGATAAATCTTATTAA